>CM067327.1:110432500-111632500 GCA_034376525.1 Nicotiana benthamiana | reverse complement strand
ATTTCCTATCACTTCATTCTAGGAAACGCGAAAACTATCTATGTGTGGTGAAATCAGGGGAATCCATCTCCCGCAAGGTATATTCGGAAAGTCGTGACAGCACCTTGAGGTTGTAGAATCATGATCGCGCTCCTTATCTTGAGGATCATCTGCGGCTTTACAGTGGCTCCAGGGTTAAGGGATCTGTCATCGGCCCAGCAAAGGATACGAGGATGTGGGACTCCCAAGGCAATCAGATAGGATCAACAGGTCCTCTATACTATTCTATGTACCCTCGCCTATATAAAAGGAGCCCATACCATCTTGTACATGGCTGATGTTGCTCCATTTCACCACAAGAGCAATAATATCTCTCTCTCTCTCTCTCTCTCTCTCTCTCTTCTTATAAGTGGTTCATCCTCATAGGCCCGACGCCTCCTTGGCATTTATTATTTTCTTATATGTTCTTCATCATATTGTCTAATATTGGCAATATGAAGCCTTAATTAATCATACCTTTACCCGTTATCCCATCCCCAGCTGCCCTAATAGTTCAAGGTTAATACCAACACCGACCCCGAGGTTTCATCGATCACCTTTGCACTCGGGAAACAAGCCCCTTTTGTTTGATCACTGCCTCATATTAGCTCACATTTTATCATTATACTTCACGTTCTTAGCATTAGTTGCTTTAACAACTAGCTCGGAATAGATCACATATTTTTATAATCCCATTTACAAATTTAATTGTTGTTACCATTTTCACGGTAAACACATAAAAAGCAATGGTCTTAACAATTGGTAGAGACATGCTCAGACACAACTGACCAAACATAGTCAATAGAACCAGACATAAAGAACAAACTTACATACATAGGTAATAGGGATTTGGGGATACATGGAGCATATGATGGTAAGCACATAACAGGCAGAGGTAATTGGTACAGACATGCTCAGAAACAATTCATCAGACAAAGAGGGGGTAACATGATTATACTGATTCTAAGGAATAGGGTTCATAACATGCTAATGTAAGCATATTAACTGCAGGTTTAACATCAAAACCATAGATAAAAGCAAACTAGAAACAGGATGAATTGAAGTAATAAAAGAACAATATTGTTGTTGGAACTTGAATTGAAACCAGAACATACCAGTAGATGAGACAGTAAACAAAAGTGAAGGAGCAGGAGAACACAATATTTAGCCTTGGCTTGTAGCCAGTTAACTCATAATAGTAGCAAGTAGCACAAAAGAGAAAGAGTAGAAAGTTTAAGTGTGAGAGAGAGAGCGTTTGAACCAAAGTTTTCGTGTGTTTCTGTTAATGAGAGGATATATATATATAGTAGTTTGATATTAAGTAAAAAAAATAGGGTAAGAATCATAGTAGCATAGTAATTATGGAACTCTGAATCAGTTAGAGCAAAATAAGGACAAGTACTCCCTTAAGTTAAGGGAATCAATTCAAATGGTAGGAACAATTACATATAAGGAAAGAAATCAGTGTATGACTAATAAGGAAAGAATCAAATTCAATAAGTATAGGGTAAACAATTAGGGCTAAATTTAGAATACTCTTAATTAAGGAAATACTTTGTAAGAATAAAGCACCACAATAGACGAGGTAGGAGAATCGGTTAATTTGAATAGAAGAGGTAGAAATTGATGGTTTAAAAGAAGATCTTTCAATCAAACCATAAAAATAGGAAATCCAGAATCAATCAAAGGGGAAGTCATGATTCAGCATTCAGCATATAAATAGAGTAAAATAAGAACAACTAGTCATTGCAAACATGCAGGTTAAACAATATCAATAAAAGGAGGCAAGTCTGAACAGTCCAGGTGAACATAATCACATAGAGGTGACATAGGTTAGGCTAAAACTCAGTAAGAACATACTCTGGTCAAGGTAATCACAAAAACTTAAACAAGAATCGAGTAGTCATGCTAACACACTTTTAACATAGGCGAGTTGAAAAGGGAGTAAAATCATAGAATCAATCAAAATATGCAAGAGATGGAAGTTTAAACATAAAGAATTAGTTTAAATTAAGTTATAAAAGAGTTATGAAACCCTAATTTTAAAAGAAGATGAAAACAATTTGAAATTAATGATTCTTGTAAAAGAGTTTCAAGAACAGTGTAAAATACTAAAGAAACCAACTCGTACTAATCTAGGAGATACAGGAGAAAATTAGGGTTTTAGGAGAAATCCATATAGAGATGCAAGAACTTGTATAGAATCCCAAGGATCGTGCCAAATACAGAGTGATTCTGCTTGAAATCACACCGGAGTAGCCAAGAATAGGCAAGTATCATACCCTAGATGAAAGTCGGCTTGGCCCGGTCCCTTGAAGACCTTAGAGAAGGCAAGCATAGCATTAGAGGAGCCATTAGAGGCTTAGGAGTTGAAGGGTGTACGCCAGAGAAGACCGGAGAAGAAGATCGGCGGTTGAAGGAGCTAGGGTTAGGTTGAGAGAGGGAGGAGATAAGAGAATACAGAGGCAGGAGATTTAGGAAATGAGATAGATTTAGGGGGTCGTTTGGAATTAAAATGGTAAAAACGAATGAGGGGCGTTGATCTTTTAGATCAATGACCAGGATTTAATATGGCTTTGGGTCGGGTAAAGGTAATGGGGCTGGGCCGTGTAATCTGATTAGGAATTGGGTTGGGTATTGGATTTAAATAATGCTACAATTGAAATGTAAATCTAGCTATATTTTAAATAGCCAATTTTTTCCCTATATAATTTATAATAAATAACAGTTAATTTTTGAAAAATGATTTTGCATATTAAAATAATTTAAAATATATATTTAATATTTTAAAAATATAAAATATCAATTTTATGCATTAAATGGGCTAATATTGTAATTATATGCAATTTAGTTTTAAAAAATACAAAATGCAATTGTAAAAATGCATAAAAATTATTTAACCATATTTTGGCATAAATATAGAAACTAAATGACTAAATCACCATAACAATAATTTGGGGGATAATTACTGGGGATTTTGTGAATAAAAAGGAAGGAAATAAATCAATTTAAATTCTTAAAATTAAGAAAAAATTATAAAAATCTTGTGCGTGCTTATATATCCATATATATGCTATTTTGAAGGTATTTTTTGTATATATAAAAATGTAGGAAAAATTGGGTATCAACATTCGTGATGGTACCTATTCTCTGTGAAGGTAAGCCGATTAATATAACAACTAGGCCAGTTCTTAATAATGATAATTTAAAATAGAGTTTAATATAAATACCGAAACAAAACAAAATAGGTCGATGCGGCAATAATCATAATCTCCCATTGATAATACAGAGTCAGGAACTCTAGTTATGTACATGGAAAGATCTTAAAGATCGAGATGCAATATTGTTTCAATAGGAAGGTGACAGTAAAATATAAGGAAAAGACTCCAAGGGACTACGACAATCAAGCAGCTATACTTTGAATCTTTGTGATCAACAAACTAACTCTGTCCGTGTCTGATATCTCCAATACATGGCTCTACGTAAAAATATGCAGAAGTATAGTATGATTCCACCACGGTCGATGCCCAGCAAGTATCAAGACTTACCTTGGTGGAGTAGTGATGAGGTACAAGTCAAGACACTCCCTACACAAAATAACATGTGCAATATAGAAGTACAAAGCTAATAATGGAAAGCAGAAATCAATAAATGACAACAAAATCAATATGTGATACAGAAAGTAAGCAATAAGAACACAAGAAAGTATCATTGAAACCATTTAACGAACGTAAAGGAAAACTAATTATCAAGTTGTTCTACACAAGTTTCAAAATGAAATCTCTCCGTGATACTTCATCTCATAGTCACAAGTCACAAGTCTCAATCACCATCACATACTCACGATACATCATGCCCACATCTCGGATCATAACCGCATGGAAAACTCATGTTCCAATATCTCAATCCCCTCGGCATAATCACAGGCTCACATTCTATGACGATCCGGCCGGTCGTCATTCGAAAGTATGCCCTGTTTCCCCATTAACTTCTTTCCCTAAGTTCATTTCTGCTATTTTGGTTCGTCGGGATATTCGGTAATAAAATTCGGAGTGTTTTAGGACACTTAGTTCCTAAATGAGGGCTTAAGTATTGGAAAATGGTCTGTAATCAAAATAGTGTCAAGATGACCTAGGAAAGGAAAACCGATGGTTCCGTTAGCTCCGTTAGGTGATTTTGGGGTTGGGATCTTGTTCGTAATGTAATTTTGCATGTCTGAATCTCATTTAGGCTATAAATGCTGAAAGTTTGAATTTTAAAGTTTCCGGTTCGATAGTGACTTTTTTATTCAAGAGTCAAAACGGGATTCTGGAAGTTTCTGTAGCACCGTCATGTCATTTGGGACGTTCATGCAAAATTTTAGGTCAATCGGACGTGTTTTGCTTAGGTTTTGAATCGAAATCGAGTTTGGTTAAGTTTTGAAGTTTTTAAGTTCAAATCATTGATTAATTCGAGTTTCCGGCGTTGTTTTAGGTGGTTTAAGGATTGGTACAAGTTTGAATGAGGTTATGATTATGTTCGTAGGTTTGGTTGAGGTCCTGAGGGCCTTGGGTATGTTTCGGATGCTCCAACAGAGCTATTAGAGTTGATTATTGCAGCAGAAAATTGCAAGTCAGTGATTCCTTGTTCACGTTCGCGAAGAAGGCCCTACGATCGCGAAGCTTTCCGTTCCCCTTCATCACGATCGCATCCCTCACCCTACAATTTCGAAGCCCAGCTAGTGCCTCTTTTGCATTCGCATCCCTGCTAACGCGTTCGCATAGACCATTTCTGGACCCCTTGTTCTTCCTTCCACGCGATCGCGTGAAATGCGTCGTGTTCGCGTAATGTCCAGTCCCAGAACATCGCATTCGCATCCCAGACTTCGCGATCACGAAGGCCATTTTTCAGCCACTTAAAGTTTACTCTCCGCGAACGCGTTCCCATCCACGCGATCGCGATGTCCAAATGTTCTGACCAGTTCATATATTTCAAAAACGAATCCTTCATCCATTTTTACAAAAACTCAAGCTAGAGAGCTCGGTTTCGGGAGATTTTTTCGAGGGGTTTTCAGAGGCAACCATTGGGTAACGATTCCCTGCTCCTTTATGATTATTACCCTCTAATCTAATCTCGAATTCAAGCTTTAATTTCGGATTTTGAATAAAAATTGGGGTAAAGTTCTTAGACCTAACTTTGATGATTTGAAGGGATATTTGACCTCCGATTTGGGAGATTTTTATATGGTTAGACTCGTGAGAGTACGAGGTTTCTGAAAATGTAAAAATTATTTGATTCCGAGACGTTGTCCTGAGGGGCATTTTGGTCATTTTACCTATTTTGCGCCTTAGCTTTAATTTTAACATATTAATTAGTTAGACAAGAGGGGTTACTCTAATGGTAAGCAACCCCCACTTCCAACCGATAGGTTGTGAGTTCGAGTCTCCCCAAGAGCAAGGTGGGAAGTTCTTGGAGGGAAGGACGTCGGGGGTCTATTTGGAAACAGCCTCTGTACCCCATGGTAGGGGTAAGGTCTGCGTATACTCTATCCTCTCCAGACCCCACTAAGTGGGATTATACTGAGTTGTTGTTGTATTAATTAGTTACTTGCGATGTTATTTACAATATGTAATTGGTTTGAATAGATTTGGGCCACTCGGAGTCGGATACTCGTGGCAAGGGGGTTGTTTCCTAGCGGTTTTGTACCAATTCGAGGTAAGTGGCTTGTCTAACCTTGTGTGGGGGACCTCTCTCCTTAGGATATCATAGTTGTTGTTTACAGGCCTTGTGTGCGAGGTGACGGGCGTGTACTTGTGCTAATTGTTGAAAATTCACCTTACTTGACTTATTTAGACTGTGTTTCTTCATGTATTTAATTGTTAAAATTGTGATTTCACTTGCTTAGATTAGGAAAAGCATGTTAGTAATTTATTTGCTCTATCTGACTAAATTGCAAATACTTGCCCTCTTTGTGAGCATGCTAGGCCTAAACCTTTACATTGTTGCTATATTTGGTTTTCTTCTGTTAAACATGGACTTGTTGTGAAGTGTTTACGTTTGTGACTACGGGTTCGATTCCCGGGAGATCCCCCTGTTATTGGTATGATGGGCTATGGGTTCGATTCTGGTAGGGCCCCCTGCTGTTAGTAAGATGGACTACGGGTTCGATTCCCGGGAGATCCTCTAATATTGATATGACGGACTACGGGTTCAATTCCCAGAGATCCGTTATTATGGTATAAAGGACTGAGGGTTAAATTCCCGGAGATCCTCTAATATTGATATGACGGACTGCGGGTTCAATTCCTGGAGATCATCTGTTAGAGATGTGATGAACTACGCGTTCGATTCCTGGGAGATCCTCCGATGTTGGCATAAATGGACCGCGGGTTCAATTCCCGGAGTTCCATGTGGAGGTTCTGACTTTGAGTGATTTGTCTTGTGTTCGTAGTTTGTACGTGTAGCCGTTCTATTTTAAATTACTGTCTTATTAGATACTCGAGGCTTAATTATTTCTTATGTTCTTCTCAGTAGGTCCTCGACCTTCCTCGTCACTACTCCATCGAGGTTAGGCTTGGCACTTACTGATTACTGCTATGGTGTACTCATGCTACTCTTCTGCACACTTTCGTTGTGCATGTCTGGGTACTTCTGATAAGACGCGCTATTAGAGCTTTCGGAGCTACATTTGGAGGCCTGATGTATGCATCTACCGCGTCCGCAGAGCTAAGGACCCTCCCTCTATTCTACCTTTAGTTAGTAGTTTTATCCATGTATTCTCTCGTTGTAGACACTTCTGAATGTTAGAGCCATATGTTATACTTTACTCTTAGCCTGTGTTACCCGTGGGAATCCGGGACTTGGAGGTTTTTACGTTATTTTGAGTCGACATATATGTGCCAAGCGGCACTCTATACATTATCTTATGCTATTTATATTTCATTTATCGTTTCCGCAAAGATTTTTGAATTTCCGCAGTGTGTCATGCTTACTTAGTCGCGAAGACTGGGTGCCGTCATGACATGTTCACAATTGGTGAACTAGCATCGTAACACATTCACAATCCGCCCAGCGAGATCACCGGCTCACAATCACAATTTGCGCGGCATGGTCATATGCTCACAATCACAATCCGCCCAGTATGGTTGCGGGCTCAATAGCAACATGAAAATGAATAATACAAGAACACATGGGCATCATCAATAAATGTCACGTTTCATACTCCTGAGCTAGTATAAGTGGCATGCTACGGTGTACGCTTATGCGTGTGTACTACTGTAGCCCAAGTCAACAAGTAATATCAAAGACGTCAAGTAGCTCATCGAAACAACACAACAAGGCACGTAAAGTGTATGCCTAACACAAGGAAAAGCACACCATCACACAAAAATTACCAACACAATGTCCCTAAGCCTTCACACATCATCCCTGACATTGTCACCCTTATCTCTCATATAGCCACTCGTGTCAGTCTGCCCTGGCAATATCATTAGCCACCCTTATCTCTCAGATAGCCACCCGTATCACTCTGTTTAATAGCCACCCTTATCGATTTGCCCGGACAATAACACAATACTTACCCCTTATCAATCCATACATTCAACAACATTTAGATGTCATCCTTATGCCTCGCATAACAACAACGGAGAAATGCCACCCTTATACTCCATATAACAACAAGCAAACCACACAATAATTCACTAATTCTAGTATCACAACAACACGACATATCAACTCATGCCACAATTGCTCATAGGCCACAACCTCTCCAAAGATCCAACAATATCAATATTTTCACAACAAATAATCTACGACTCAAATACGATTAATCTTAATAACAACAAATGAATGGAAAAGTAACTCAACAAGGAACAACACTCCCTTTAAATACAACTTCAATTAAAATAGATTAATAGCTTTCGATAACCTCAATTTCAATTAATTGTTTAAGGATAAACTCGATAGTGAACGTATCTCTATCAAATTGCAAACTTCGATTTGTAATATAAACTATAAAGTTATCCGAAAAGGTCAACCTTAGGACCGCACCTTAGAACCCGACAAAAGTTATCGGAAAAGGTCAACCTTAGGACCGCACCTTAGAACCCGACAAAATTTACAAAATTCGAACACTCATTCCGATATGAGTCCAACCATACCAAAATTTTCCAATTTCGACATCAAATCGGCGTTCAATTCCTCATTTTACATTTATAAAAGTTTATATAAAAAGTCTCATTTTCTCCCATTCATATTACTAATTTATATTTTTTTTTTAAATGTAATCATGAAATATAATCAATTCCAAATAAAGAACACTTACCCCTATCCAGATCGTGAAGAAACCCTCCAAAATCGTCCAAATCTGAGGTCTACAACTCAAGATATGATAAAAATATCAAACCTTCGACATATAATATGGTCTACTCTAATCTTCAGCATCTGTGGACCATAGAAGCGCACTTGTGATCTCGCACCTCCGCGAAAAATCACTGCATCTGTGACCTTCACTTAACATCCTAGAAATCGCATGTGAGAGCCACCCATCGCATTTGTGATCTCGTAGAAGCGTGAAAAAGTCCTCAGAAGTGGACGACCATCTGGAGCATCTATTGCGCATCCACGATCATTATTTCGCAGATGTGATCTCGCATCAACGGTACCCCATCAAAAAGCAAAACAATAGGACATGCACCAACTTGTAGAAGCAACAAAAATCACGCAGAACCTGTACTCCAAAATGTTCAGATGCTACGGACCAGAACCAGACTTGCCAAAAATTTGAAAAGAATCTGAAACTCGTCCAAAACACACTCGGGGTTCCTTGGACCCCCTCCGAATATACCAACAAGTTCCATAACGTAATGCGATCAAGGCCTCCAATCAAATCAAACAACATCAAAACTATGAATCGCACCTCAAATCGTTCTTAATGAACTTATGAACTTTTAACTTTTACAACTCGCGCCAAAACACATCAAATCAACCAAGAATGACATCAAATTTTGCATGCAATCTCCGAATGACATAACAGAGCTATTCCAACTCTCGAAATCAAAATTCAAACCCGATATCAATAAAGTAAATGCCCGGATAAACCTCGCAGCATTCCAAACCTTCAACTTCCCAATTTTTGCCATAATGCATCAAATCGATCTATGGACCTCTAAATCCAAATTCGGACATGCACCTAAGTCCAAAATCACCATACTAAGATATTGAAATTATTAAAACACCATTTCGTAGTCGCCTAGATAAATATCAAATTGCGGTCAACTCTTTTCACTTAAGCTTCTAAAACAAGAATTGTTCTTCCAAATCAAATCCCAAATCAGACAATAATCGAACTCGACCATAGGAGCAAGCCATAATACACAATACGAAGCTACTTAAGACCTTAAGCCACCGAACAGGACGAAAATTCTCAAAACAACCGGTCGAATTGTTACAATACACATACACTTTAGGTGATTGATATGAATAGTCCTATAAAAGGTAATTTTTTTTAATATTGTATTCATTTTTTAATGTATTTAGAATGACTTCCTGTCTCATACACACTGTTTTTTTGTTAGATGTTTCTCTACGGGATTGGTAAATTTAATGTTATATTTACTTTACCTCTATCTTGTTGGCATACTTTGTAATTGTTCAATTATTCATCAAACTCTACCATATTGGCATGGCTTTGTGTTATCCACATTTGACCTAATTGTTAAATTATCATAAACTTTACTCGATTGATAAAATTTTGTGCTTGTTTAATTATTCACCAAATTCCACCGGAGTGGCATGACTTGGTATAATCTTCAACCGGCCTATCTACTAAATTATTTATCGAAGTTTACACAATAGATATATAATTTATATGTGCTATTTAACAAAGTGTTCTTCGAAATTACAATTATAATTTCGATCGAACAACCTCAAATCTGCTCCAAATATCTCCAATTTAAGACAAAATCTCCAAATACCAACACAGACAATTTTTAATAAACAGTTTAGTCAAATAACACCAAATCACGAAGACCCACTTTATCTTCTTTGACAGGGGTGGATGTACACTTACTGAAGCAGTGTCACACGAATTTTTTTACTAAATATATATATTAATATTGTATGGAAACGGATAAGTAGGAAAAAATGACACCACTTGACATAAATTATGTCTTGGTATTATGGTTATATGCTTGATTTTGCTCTAAGAGGTCAAAGGTTCAAACTTCAACTAACACATTTTTCTTTTGCAAATATTTGAGAGAGCTTTTGTGGTTAAAAAATATGATGAAGTAGAATTGAACTCAGAACATTTTCTAATTTAAGAATCAACAAAACTAATCTAAAAGTATGATAATAAAAGTTATATTCTAGTTTTTCTATAAATTTCGACATCGCTTATAAAAATTTCTGTGTATGCCCCTGTTCTTCGACACCTTTTAAGGTCTAATGTAGAGTTTTGAGATTTTTAAAGCAAATTACTAAATCAGTGTTTGAACAAAAAATTAAGCGCAAATTATCAACATTTGAACGTTTTTAACAACCAGTTTCTCTACACGTGTGTTGCACGTATATGCCAAGTTATGTAGTATACGGTTATGTAAGATAATATATCACTATTATAAAATAAAGTTATGAGTAAATAATTATACATAATAGATTAAAGTACAAGTTTTTATGAATGAAAGTGCAAGATTTCATAAAACAAGGAATCTTAGACAACATATTAAAATTTATTATCAGTGAGTATTTGAAAATTAAACCTTGTTTGTTACCGTCACCTTTATCAACACTGTGGCAGTTTGATTTATTGCGATAAAATATTTCTCACAAAAATCTTATGATTCTTTCCTGCATGAAACTCACCAAATTAGCAAGATTGGACACTTCAAAGTTGAGAATATTTTAATTTTATAAAAATAAGTCAAGAACTAATTTCTAACAAATCAGAAGTACTAAGTAGCATCACAACATCGAAAGCAATTAATTATCAAAGTGTAAGGAGTACTTGGTCATATTTTTAAAGGAGCATGGATCAATAGAGTTTGTTGAGTCGTGTCCAACATTGGTGGGTTATAGGTATTTTGGTCTCCTTATATGATCTTGGGTAATCCTTACCTTATAAGCTAGCTTTTGGGGTTGAGTTAAGCCAAAGGTCCATTCTTATCAGAGTTAGATCATGCCTTTCAAACTATTTTAAACGTATGAACCATTTACCAGAAATAGGCTCGTACTCTTTTTTAATTTTCTAATTAATAAAAAGACCATTTCGCTAGGGACAATCTTTTCAAAAGAATCGGGTGACATGTATTGAAACAAACAAAGTAAGTAAAAATATTAATAAGGACATAGCAGTACTCAAACAGATATTAATTTGGTGCAGTACAACAAAGAGAAAATGAAAATACCAAATCCGCAGAAAAATAAAGGATGAGTGAAAACTGAACCCTATATATGTTAGCTTCTAGGCTAGCATGTGTATTTTACGATCATCAAATGCAAGGCAAGAAACACACAATCACTAAATGGGATCTCATAGCTAAATCTTTAGAACAATGTAATTAGCTCTGTCTCATAAAATTTATTTAGTAAAGGAAATTCTATATGTGCAACTGCAATTAATGTTTTGATTCAACTAAACAAAAAATAACAATTCTATCTCCCCTCGACCTGCTAGCACATATATGCTTTTAGTGCAAAGTCAGTCAACACAAATAAGCAGACGATTACGTTAAGACATTGTTCAAATTATGTTAGATATTAAAGGTACTTGATTGAACACTAACCAGGGGTAAATCAGGGACTTTTTTTGTAAATTATAACCTCTCGTTTAACATTCTTTCAACCCTTTATCGCACCTATGAAAATCAAACAAATTAAAAGGATTTTGTCATGTGTAATACAGTCCAATAAAAGGGTAATTCTTTCAAAAATACTGCGCATTTTACGTTTGACATCCATGTTGTTTGCCACTCAAAAGTCTCTTTTGCATTAAAGGGCTCAATGATCAATTAAAGTGATATAGTTCACTACATTGAGATTAATTGTTTCCTATTCAAATTGAGACTCTTTTAGCAAGAAATTTTCAAACCAGAATACTCAATCATATACTATTACACGTTTGTGGTAAGACCAGAAAATTGAAATTGAGAGTAATTCAAAATCATCCACGTAACCGGTGTTGTCTTGACCAAGTTGAATTGCTATGGCATTTGAAATTCCATTAACTTAAAAAAAAGGATTAAAATGAAAGCTGACTTCTATGTTGGAAACACGTTCTCAATGCAATATATTAAAACGTGTGTTTTTTTGTATAGGTTTTGATGATTGACAAACGAAGCGAAAATTGATATATGACGAAGTTTAAGAAACAAGCGCACAATTGATATACATCGAGATTCAAGCTCAAGACAAAGTTTTATAGTTTAATTGAGTCATTCTTAATTGTGATCTTGATCCTACAACTTGACTCGTAACATGGCTTCTCTCATAAAACTATTTTCCAAAATCATGCATATTTAATTCAATGCAAAATGATTTTAAATCATGCATATTTTCATTAGGCAAAATGATTTTTAAATGCCTCTGAAAACTGGACTAAGATAATCGATTATGTACTAATGATAATCGATTGTTTTAAGCCAAGACTGCATGACAATCGATTGTGAACTAATGACAATCGATTGTGTTAAGGCAGTGAACATCAGGTTTCTTCAAACCTGCATGACAATCGATTGTGAACCTTATGACAATCGATTGTGATGAGGCAGTGTCCATCAAAGTTTTTCAAAACTCAGAATAATCGATTGTGAAGCTAATGACAATCGATTGTGAAGAGACAGTGTCCTTCAGATTTTTTAAAAGTCAAAAAATAATCGATTGTGAACTAATGACAATCGATTGTGTTGAGGCAGTGACTTCCAGTGATTTTCAAATTTATTAAATAATCGATTGTGAGTATATAACAATCGATTGTCAAGAGGCAGTGTCTAAAATGTTTTTCAAAAACTGATAAGTAATCGATTGTTGACTTTGTGCAATCGATTGTGAAGCTGACCGTTGTCGTAAAGTTTTCAAATACCGTCAGGTAATCGATTATTGCTTCTGTATAATCGATTGTTGTGATTAAAATCCGGAAAAGATTTTTTGAACGTTATTTGATAATCGATTATTGATTTTGTATAATCGATTGTTTTGATTAAAATTCGGAAAAGATTTTTTGAACGTTGCTGAGTAATCGATTGTTGATTCTGAACAATCGATTGTTTGTGGTAAAATCTGGAAAGGATTTTTTGAACGTTGCCAGTAATCGATTATGGATTGTAAGTAATCGATTGTCAAGCGTATAATCTGGAATTGAATTTTGATCTGACTGGCAGACAATCGATTGTTGGGGTTTGACAATCGATTGTCAGTGAGTAAAATCAGCAACTCTTAATTGGCAACTAGGCAACGGTAATACCAAGTTTTTCAACTATAAATACAGCTTCATTTCAGTGTTTTAAAAAACAACAACATACTACAACTGATCATTACATTGCTATAAGCTTGCATACTTTTGTTTATCATTTTATATTCAATTTCATAAAGCTTTTGAGAGCCATATTCTTGTCCAAAGTTGTTTTGATCCAGAGCTTACTTCTTTTGCTCATATCTACTCATTAAGGAGTATTTTGTTTGAGTGTTTTAGTGTTGTATACACTTGTAAGAGAATTGTAATTCTCTTGTTGTAAGGAACTTGTGTTTCCTTGGTTGAAGTCTTGGAGTGTTGTATCTCCGAGCAAAGGTGTTGAGGCTTGCGTCCTCAAGTTGTAAAGGTTTGTTAAGCACCCGGAAGCTTGACACGTTAGTGGAAAATCTCGAGAGAGTCTCTCGGGGACTGGACTAACCACACGTTGTGGTGAACCAGGATATATCTTGTGTGTAAGTTATTATTTATCGCACTTATTTACTTCCTGCAAATTTTAATTTTCGCAAGTTTACGCTAAATTTTATTATAACGCTATTCACCCCCCCCCCCCCTCTAGCGTTAAGCGTATTATCTAACAATTGGTATCAGAGCCCAACTCTCTGAAAACTTAATAGTTTGAGAGAACCATCCATGGCTTCTACTCGTGATTCTTTTGCAGGAATTGAAGAAGGACAGTGCTCCACACGACCACCTCTATTCAACGGTACAAATTACACGTAATGGAAGGAAAGGATGAAGATCTTCGTTCAGTCCAACAGCTTTCACCTTTGGAATGTGATAATGAAGGGAAACCAAATTCCAACAAAGAAGGTGGAAAACGATTGGGTTCCCAAGTCCGAGGATGAGTATGACGCGGATGACATCCGAAAGGTTCAAAATAATGCTAAAGCAATAAATTTATTATATTGTGCTGTTAATGCTGACGATTACAGGAAAATATCGTGTTGTACAACGGCAAAGGAGATGTGGGACAAGCTAGAAGTCACGTACGAAGGTACGGACCAGGTAAGGGAAGCAAAAATTGATTTCCTAACCCATTCTTATGAATTATTTCACATGAAGGAAGGTGAAAAGGTGGACGAAATGTTTGAGCGATTTTCAATAATCGTAAATGACTTGCATGCTCTCAAGAAAACATTCACGGATAGAGAGTTCGTTCGAAAAATTCTTAGAAGTCTCACACCGGCATGGAGATCAAAGGCCGATGCAATTCAAGAATCCATTGGCGTTTCAAACGTCACCATCGACTCACTAAGAGGTAACCTTAAGACCTATGAATCTACTATTCTTAACCCTTTTGTTGATGATCAAAGGAGGCAAAGAATAGCTCTAAAGGCGAGCACAAGCCAACCGCAAATTGATGAGGAAGGAGACAACGAGTTTGGACTCGTTATCAAAAGATTTCAAAAGTTCATGCGCAAGGAGTATGAACGCAAGGGCAAAAAGCAAGGCGAACAAATCAAGTGCTATGAATGTGGTGAAACCGGGCACATCAAATCAAATTGCCCAAACATCAAAAAGGAGAAGAAACCTGTTAAAAAGCAACGTGCATACATTTCTTGGGGAGGCGACTCCGGAGATGAGTCAAGCGAAGGAGAAGAAGACGAAGCAGCAAATCTTTGCCTTATGGCACAAGAAGACAACAAAGATGAGGTATGTCAAATTTCGTCTAAAAACTTCTTTACTCTTGAAGAAATGCGAACTGCTTTTGATGAATTATATGCTGAGTTTATTAAGGCTTCAAAAACTGTTAAGGGCATAAAAGAAAAGGATTTTCAAAAACAGCTTTCTTTGAAAGAAAAGGATTTAGAAAAACTGGTTTTAGAAAATGAGAAGCTGAAAGAGGAAAACAAGTTTTTTGGAAAAAGAAGTTCCGATAAGCCCGAAAGCTCTACTAGAAATTGCACTTCTTGTTTGCTTCTTAAGAATGAAGTAAGTAGGCTTAAAGGCACATTAGATAAGTTTAATTCTTCGCACAAAAACTTGAATGATGTTCTTGTTAACTTGAAATCAACCAAGCATGGAATAGGCTTTAAGAATGAAGAAAAGGTTGCAGCTAAACCCCAACAACCTAAAGCTCAACCTAGGATTAACAATAGAAATGCTTATCCTAGAAACAACAACTCTAGAGCCAATATGCATGCTAGACAAAATGCTGAACATTTTAGAAGACCTAGGAATGACTTACCACCTAGAAATAGTCACCCTAGAAATGATGCATATTTTAGGCCAATTTTTGAACCCCTTAGAAGACCTAGCAATGGCCCTCAACCGAGAAACAATCACTCAAGAAATGCTGCCCATCCTAGAGCTCATAGTAGGAGAAATAATTCTCATGAAATGCGAAATAGTCATAGTGGTTAAAATAGAGTAAGCAACTTTCATCCGTCTAGTTACTATGAACCTAGAAGGATGCATAACCCAAATGTGACTTGTTATTATTGTAGACATATTGGTCATATTGCTCCTGCATGCTTTACACGTCATAGACATGTTACTCAATCGCATCATTATAATATGCCTAACCCCCAAGGACCCAAGATGGCATGGGTACCTAAAGAACATTAATTTGTTTTGTAGGTGTGCTTGAAGGGATCAAGTGTACTATGGTACCTTGATAGTGGATGCTCCAAGCATATGACGGGAGATGAATCCAAATTCCTTCAATTAGAGCACAAAGAAGGAGGAAGTGTTATCTTCGGTGATAACAATAAAGGAAAGATCATCGGCATCGGCTCGGTCGGTAAGGATGAAAAATCCTCTATTAAGCATATATTACTTGTGAAAGGTTTGAAACATAATCTCTTGAGCATAAGCCAATTATGTGACAAGGAAAATCTTGCTCTATTTGATTCGGATGAATGCCTAGTATTTAGACGCAGTGATTTCAAAATCATACTTCGTGGTTTTAGAGTTGATAATATTTATATGGTTGATATTGCTAATTCCTCACCCGAATATGTTGATTGTCTAATGAGTAAAGAGGATGATACTTGGCTATGGCATCGTAGAGTAGCACATATCAATATGCATCTTTTGAACAAATTGATTTCTCAAAACTTAGTTGTTGGTCTTCCCTTTTTAAAATTTGAAAATGACTCTATTTGTGACTCGTGTCAAAAGGGGAAGCAAACAAAAGCATCTTTCAAATCTAAAAACATTGTTTCAACTTCTAGACCATTGCAATTGCTTCATATGGATTTATTTGGTCCCTCTCGCATTGAAAGTCTAGGAAGAAATAAATATGCTTTTGTGATTGTTGATGATTACTCGAGATTTACTTGGACTTTATTTCTTGCCAATAAAAGTGATGCTTTTCAAAATTTTAAATTTTTTCTTAAGCGTGTTCAAAATGAGAAAGAAACAACCGTCACTTCAATTAGAAGTGATCATGGGGGAGAGTTTGATCACAATCTCTTTGCGGACTTTTGTGAAGAACTCGGAATCGAGCATACCTTTTCCGCTCCACGTACACCACAACAAAATGGGGTGGTGGAAAGGAAAAATAGGTGACTCGAAGAGATGGCTAGAACCATGCTCGACGAAGCTAAGATACCCAAACATTTTTGGGCGGACGCCGTGAGTACCGCTTGCTACGTTCTAAATAGAGTAGTAATTCGGCCGATACTCATGAAAACCCCCTATGAACTTTATAAGGGAAGAAAACCAAATATTTCCCATTTTAGAGTTTTTGGTTGCAAATGTTTTGTTCATAACAATGGCAAAGACCAATTGGGTAAATTTGATGCTAAGTCGGATGAAGGTATTTTCATTGGATATTCCTCACGTAGTAAAGCATATAGGGTCTTTAATAAAAGAACCCAAATTGTGGAGGAATCCCCTCATGTTGTATTTTCCGAAAATAATGCTCGCTTGGCGAGAAAGGATTCCGGTTTTGATCTTGCAGGTATCTTAGACAGCTTGAAAGACAAAATACAAGAGGAACCACCCAAGGAAAATAAAGATGAAACTAAGGAACAACCAACGGAAGAAGCGCCACAATTGGAAAAAGAAACACAAGTGCCAAATGAGTGGAGGACAATCAAAGATCACCCTCTCGAACAGGTAATTGGCAACGTTGGAGACAAGGTAAGTACCCGAAACTCTCTCAAAAATACCTTAGAACATACTGCCTTTGTTTCTCAAATTGAACCCAAAACCATCTCAGAAGCAATTGGGGATGAATTTTGGACCTTGGCAATGCAAGAGGAGCTTAACCAATTCGAACGAAATGACGTTTGGGATTTGGTGCGAAGACCCGAAGGCCATACCATAATTGGTACGAAATGGGTTTTTCGCAATAAACTAGATGAAAATGGTATAATCACTAGAAACAAAGCTAGGCTTGTAGCAAAAGGCTATAATCAAGAAGAAGGTATTGACTATGAGGAAACATATGCTCCCGTAGCTAGATTAGAAGCTATTCGCTTATTGCTTGCATTTGCCTCTTCTATGAATTTCAATTTATATCAAATGGATGTGAAAAGTGCTTTTCTAAACGGTTTTATTCAAGAAGAAGTTTTTGTTGAACAACCCCCCGGCTTTGAAAACTCTAAATCTCCCGATCATGTTTTCAAACTCAAAAAGGCTCTTTATGGTTTAAAACAAGCTCCCCGAGCTTGGTATGAAAGATTGAGTAAGTTTTATTTGGAAAATGATTTCATTAGGGGAAAAGTTGACACAACTCTCTTTGTTAAGCATAAAAACAATGATATTTTGTTAGTTCAAATATATGTAGATGATATTATATTTGGTGCTACTAACAATGTTTTATGCAAGGAATTTTCCGATTTAATGACAAGCGAATTTGAGATGTCTATGATGGGTGAGTTAACATTCTTTTTGGGATTACAAGTAAAGCAAATGAAAGAAGGTACATTCATTTGTCAAGCCAAATATTGCAAAGAATTGCTGAAACGATTTGAGATGAACAATGCAAAAGAAATGGCAACTCCCATGAGCACATCCGATCATCTAGACAAAGATGAGAAAGGTAAGGAAGTCGACACCAAAAAGTATCGAGGTATGATTGGCTCTCTTCTTTATCTTACTGCTAGTCATCCGGACATCATGTTTAGCGTGTGCTTATGCGCTCGTTATCAATCGTGTCCGAAGGAGTCTCACCTTACTGCGGTAAAACGGATTTTAAGGTATCTTGTTGGTACTACAAATGTGGGTCTATGGTACCCCAAAGGCTCTTCATGCCAACTTGTTGGCTACTCCGATTCCGATTTTGCTGGATGCAAATTGGACCGCAAGAGCACTAGTGGCACTTGCCATTTGCTCGGTAGCTCTCTCGTTTCTTGGTTTAGCAAGAAATAAGTAAGTGTTGCGTTGTCCACAACCGAGGCTGAATATGTAGCCGCGGGGAGTTGTTGCGCTCAAATCCTATGGATGAAACAACAACTCTTGGACTATGGCCTAAGTCTTGATCATATCCCTCTTAGATGTGATAATACCAGTGCCATATGCTTGACGAAGAACCCCGTTCTTCATTCGCGAACGAAACACATTGAAATTAGACATCATTTTATTAGAGATCGTGTTCTCAAAGGCGATGTCGAAATTGAATTTGTTGAAACCAAAAACCAATTAGCAGACATCTTTACAAAGCCTTTAGAGAAAGAGTCCTTCTTCCGAATTCGCAGTGAACTCGGGATCCTTGACTCCACGTTGATCTAAGTCATGCATTGCAATTTTTTATTACATGAATTCTAACTTGAGCGTCGGAGACGTCTAACGATTTTTGCAGGTATCGCCCCAAAGGAAAGGGGAATTATAAAGCTTGACGTACAACAATCGGTTTCCATCGTCTAAAAATCGATTATTTAGTATCAATAATCGATTATGTTGCTATTATTCGGGTTGATGTTGCTATTTTTTTCAATAAATAAACAAGGTTTATTTAATCTTTGGCATCTTATTATTATTTTTGCTAATGGCAAAAGGGGGAAGATAACGGGTATGCATTCTCAATATCTATAAGCTTAAATTAAGGGGGAATTCATATATTGAGGGGGAACAAATTGCATACTTGTTGCATGTATACACTTGTCTTGAATCGTCAATATAAATTGCTTGCATTGCATATCCCGCTTAATGTTTGCCATTATCAAAAGGGGGAAATTGTTGGAAACACGTTCTCAATGCAATATACTAAAACGTGTGTTCTTTTGTATAGGTTTTGATGAATGACAACGAAGCGAAAATTGATATATGACGAAGTTCAAGAAACAAGCGCACAATTGATATACATCGAGATTCAAGCTCAAGACAAAGATTTATAGTTTAATTGAGTCATTCTTAATTGTGATCTTGATCCTACAACTTGTCTCGTAACATGGCTTCTCTCATAAAACTATTTTCCAAAATCATGCATATTTAATTCAATGCTAAATGATTTTAAATCATGCATATTTTCATTAGGCAAAATGATTTTTAAATGCCTCTGAAAACTGGACTAAGATAATCGATTATGTACTAATGATAATCGAATGTTTTAAGCCAAGACTGTATGACAATCGATTGTGAACTAATGACAATTGATTGTGTTAAGGCAGTGAACATCAGGTTTCTTCAAACCTGCATGACAATCGATTGTGAACCTTATGACAATCGATTGTGATGAGGCAGTGTCCATCAAAGTTTTTCAAAACTCAGAATAATCGATTGTGAAGCTAATGACAATCGATTGTGAAGAGACAGTGTCCTACAGATTTTTTAAAAGTCACAAAATAATCGATTGTGAACTAATGACAATCGATTGTGTTGAGGCAGTGACTTCCAGTGATTTTCAAATTTATTAAATAATCGATTGTGAGTATATAACAATCAATTATCAAGAGGCAGTGTCTAAAATGTTTTTCAAAAACTGATAAGTAATCGATTGTTGACTTTGTGCAATCGATTGTGAAGCTAACCGTTGTCGTAAAGTTTTCAAATACCGTCAGGTAATCGATTATTGCTTCTGTATAATCGATTGTTGTGATTAAAATCCGGAAAAGATTTTTTGAACGTTATTTGATAATCGATTATTGATTTTGTATAATCGATTGTTTTGATTAAAATCCGGAAAAGGTTTTTTGAACGTTGCTGAGTAATCTATTGTTGATTCTGAACAATCGATTGTTTGTGGTAAAATCTGGAAAGGATTTTTTGAACGTTGCCAGTACTCGATTATGGATTGTAAGTAATCGATTGTCAAGCGTATAATCTGGGATTGAATATTGATCTGACTGGCAGACAATCGATTGTAGGGGTTTGACAATCGATTGTCAGTGAGTAAAATCAGCAACTCTTAATTGGCAACTAGGCAACGGTAATACCAAGTTTTTCAACTATAAATACAGCTTCATTTCAGTGTTTTAAAAAACAACAACATACTACAACTGATCATTACATTGCTATAAGCTTGCATACTTTTGTTTATCATTTTATATTCAATTTCATAAAGCTTTTGAGAGCCATATTCTTGTCCAAAGTTGTTGTGATCCAGAGCTTACTTCTTTTGCTCATATCTACTCATTAAGGAGTATTTTGTTTGAGTGTTTTAGTGTTGTATACACTTGTAAGAGAATTGTAATTCTCTTGTTGTAAGGAACTTGTGTTTCCTTGGTTGAAGTCTTGGAGTGTTGTATCTCCGAGCAAAGGTGTTGAGGCTTGCGTCCTCAAGTTGTAAAGGTTTGTTAAGCACCCGGAAGCTTGACACGTTAGTGGAAAATCTCGAGAGAGTCTCTCGGGGACTGGACTAACCACACGTTGTGGTGAACCAGGATATATCTTGTGTGTAAGTTATTATTTATCGCACTTATTTACTTCCTGCAAATTTTAATTTTCGCAAGTTTACGCTAAATTTTATTATAACGCTATTCACCCCCCCCCCTCTAGCGTTAAGCGTATTATCTAACAATTGGTATCAGAGCCCAACTCTCTGAAAACTTAATAGTTTGAGAGAACCATCCATGGCTTCTACTCGTGATTCTTTTGCAGGAATTGAAGAAGGACAGTGCTCCACACGACCACCTCTATTCAACGGTACAAATTACACGTACTGGAAGGAAAGGATGAAGATCTTCGTTCAGTCCAACAGCTTTCACCTTTGGAATGTGATAATGAAGGGAAACCAAATTCCAACAAAGAAGGTGGAAAACGATTGGGTTCCCAAGTCCGAGGATGAGTATGACGCGGATGACATCCGAAAGGTTCAAAATAATGCTAAAGCAATAAATTTATTATATTGTGCTGTTAATGCTGACGATTACAGGAAAATATCGTGTTGTACAACGGCAAAGGAGATGTGGGACAAGCTAGAAGTCACGTACGAAGGTACGGACCAGGTAAGGGAAGCAAAAATTGATTTCCTAACCCATTCTTATGAATTATTTCACATGAAGGAAGGTGAAAAGGTGGACGAAATGTTTGAGCAATTTTCAATAATCGTAAATGACTTGCATGCTCTCAAGAAAACATTCACGGATAGAGAGTTCGTTCGAAAAATTCTTAGAAGTCTCACACCGGCATGGAGATCAAAGGCCGATGCAATTCAAGAATCCATTGGCGTTTCAAACGTCACCATCGACTCACTAAGAGGTAACCTTAAGACCTATGAATCTACTATTCTTAACCCTTTTGTTGATGATCAAAGGAGGCAAAGAATAGCTCTAAAGGCGAGCACAAGCCAACCGCAAATTGATGAGGAAGGAGACAACGAGTTTGGACTCGTTATCAAAAGATTTCAAAAGTTCATGCGCAAGGAGTATGAACGCAAGGGCAAAAAGCAAGGCGAACAAATCAAGTGCTATGAATGTGGTGAAACCGGGCACATCAAATCAAATTGCCCAAACATCAAAAAGGAGAAGAAACCTGTTAAAAAGCAACGTGCATACATTTCTTGGGGAGGCGACTCCGGAGATGAGTCAAGCGAAGGAGAAGAAGACGAAGCAGCAAATCTTTGCCTTATGGCACAAGAAGACAACAAAGATGAGGTATGTCAAATTTCGTCTAAAAACTTCTTTACTCTTGAAGAAATGCGAACTGCTTTTGATGAATTATATGCTGAGTTTATTAAGGCTTCAAAAACTGTTAAGGGCATAAAAGAAAAGGATTTTCAAAAACAGCTTTCTTTGAAAGAAAAGGATTTAGAAAAACTGGTTTTAGAAAATGAGAAGCTGAAAGAGGAAAACAAGTTTTTTGGAAAAAGAAGTTCCGATAAGCCCGAAAGCTCTACTAGAAATTGCACTTCTTGTTTGCTTCTTAAGAATGAAGTAAGTAGGCTTAAAGGCACATTAGATAAGTTTAATTCTTCGCACAAAAACTTGAATGATGTTCTTGTTAACTTGAAATCAACCAAGCATGGAATAGGCTTTAAGAATGAAGAAAAGGTTGCAGCTAAACCCCAACAACCTAAAGCTCAACCTAGGATTAACAATAGAAATGCTTATCCTAGAAACAACAACTCTAGAGCCAATATGCATGCTAGACAGAATGCTGAACATTTTAGAAGACCTAGGAATGACTTACCACCTAGAAATAGTCACCCTAGAAATGATGCATATTTTAGGCCAATTTTTGAACCCCTTAGAAGACCTAGCAATGGCCCTCAACCGAGAAACAATCACTCAAGAAATGCTGCCCATCCTAGAGCTCATAGTAGGAGAAATAATTCTCATGAAATGCGAAATAGTCATAGTGGTTAAAATAGAGTAAGCAACTTTCATCCGTCTAGTTACTATGAACCTAGAAGGATGCATAACCCAAATGTGACTTGTTATTATTGTAGACATATTGGTCATATTGCTCCTGCATGCTTTACACGTCATAGACATGTTACTCAATCGCATCATTATAATATGCCTAACCCCCAAGGACCCAAGATGGCATGGGTACCTAAAGAACATTAATTTGTTTTGTAGGTGTGCTTGAAGGGATCAAGTGTACTATGGTACCTTGATAGTGGATGCTCCAAGCATATGACGGGAGATGAATCCAAATTCCTTCAATTAGAGCACAAAGAAGGAGGAAGTGTTATCTTCGGTGATAACAATAAAGGAAAGATCATCGGCATCGGCTCGGTCGGTAAGGATGAAAAATCCTCTATTAAGCATATATTACTTGTGAAAGGTTTGAAACATAATCTCTTGAGCATAAGCCAATTATGTGACAAGGAAAATCTTGCTCTATTTGATTCGGATGAATGCCTAGTATTTAGACGCAGTGATTTCAAAATCATACTTCGTGGTTTTAGAGTTGATAATATTTATATGGTTGATATTGCTAATTCCTCACCCGAATATGTTGATTGTCTAATGAGTAAAGAGGATGATACTTGGCTATGGCATCGTAGAGTAGCACATATCAATATGCATCTTTTGAACAAATTGATTTCTCAAAACTTAGTTGTTGGTCTTCCCTTTTTAAAATTTGAAAATGACTCTATTTGTGACTCGTGTCAAAAGGGGAAGCAAACAAAAGCATCTTTCAAATCTAAAAACATTGTTTCAACTTCTAGACCATTGCAATTGCTTCATATGGATTTATTTGGTCCCTCTCGCATTGAAAGTCTAGGAAGAAATAAATATGCTTTTGTGATTGTTGATGATTACTCGAGATTTACTTGGACTTTATTTCTTGCCAATAAAAGTGATGCTTTTCAAAATTTTAAATTTTTTCTTAAGCGTGTTCAAAATGAGAAAGAAACAACCGTCACTTCAATTAGAAGTGATCATGGGGGAGAGTTTGATCACAATCTCTTTGCGGACTTTTGTGAAGAACTCGGAATCGAGCATACCTTTTCCGCTCCACGTACACCACAACAAAATGGGGTGGTGGAAAGGAAAAATAGGTGTCTCGAAGAGATGGCTAGAACCATGCTCGACGAAGCTAAGATACCCAAACATTTTTGGGCGGACGCCGTGAGTACCGCTTGCTACGTTCTAAATAGAGTAGTAATTCGGCCGATACTCATGAAAACCCCCTATGAACTTTATAAGGGAAGAAAACCAAATATTTCCCATTTTAGAGTTTTTGGTTGCAAATGTTTTGTTCATAACAATGGCAAAGACCAATTGGGTAAATTTGATGCTAAGTCGGATGAAGGTATTTTCATTGGATATTCCTCACGTAGTAAAGCATATAGGGTCTTTAATAAAAGAACCCAAATTGTGGAGGAATCCCCTCATGTTGTATTTTCCGAAAATAATGCTCGCTTGGCGAGAAAGGATTCCGGTTTTGATCTTGCAGGTATCTTAGACAGCTTGAAAGACAAAATACAAGAGGAACCACCCAAGGAAAATAAAGATGAAACTAAGGAACAACCAACGGAAGAAGCGCCACAATTGGAAAAAGAAACACAAGTGCCAAATGAGTGGAGGACAATCAAAGATCACCCTCTCGAACAGGTAATTGGCAACGTTGGAGACAAGGTAAGTACCCGAAACTCTCTCAAAAATACCTTAGAACATACTGCCTTTGTTTCTCAAATTGAACCCAAAACCATCTCATAAGCAATTGGGGATGAATTTTGGACCTTGGCAATGCAAGAGGAGCTTAACCAATTCGAACGAAATGACGTTTGGGATTTGGTGCGAAGACCCGAAGGCCATACCATAATTGGTACGAAATGGGTTTTTCGCAATAAACTAGATGAAAATGGTATAATCACTAGAAACAAAGCTAGGCTTGTAGCAAAAGGCTATAATCAAGAAGAAGGTATTGACTATGAGGAAACATATGCTCCCGTAGCTAGATTAGAAGCTATTCGCTTATTGCTTGCATTTGCCTCTTCTATGAATTTCAATTTATATCAAATGGATGTGAAAAGTGCTTTTCTAAACGGTTTTATTCAAGAAGAAGTTTTTGTTGAACAACCCCCCGGCTTTGAAAACTCTAAATCTCCCGATCATGTTTTCAAACTCAAAAAGGCTCTTTATGGTTTAAAACAAGCTCCCCGAGCTTGGTATGAAAGATTGAGTAAGTTTTATTTGGAAAATGATTTCATTAGGGGAAAAGTTGACACAACTCTCTTTGTTAAGCATAAAAACAATGATATTTTGTTAGTTCAAATATATGTAGATGATATTATATTTGGTGCTACTAACAATGTTTTATGCAAGGAATTTTCCGATTTAATGACAAGCGAATTTGAGATGTCTATGATGGGTGAGTTAACATTCTTTTTGGGATTACAAGTAAAGCAAATGAAAGAAGGTACATTCATTTGTCAAGCCAAATATTGCAAAGAATTGCTGAAACGATTTGAGATGAACAATGCAAAAGAAATGGCAACTCCCATGAGCACATCCGATCATCTAGACAAAGATGAGAAAGGTAAGGAAGTCGACACCAAAAAGTATCGAGGTATGATTGGCTCTCTTCTTTATCTTACTGCTAGTCATCCGGACATCATGTTTAGCGTGTGCTTATGCGCTCGTTATCAATCGTGTCCGAAGGAGTCTCACCTTACTGCGGTAAAACGGATTTTAAGGTATCTTGTTGGTACTACAAATGTGGGTCTATGGTACCCCAAAGGCTCTTCATGCCAACTTGTTGGCTACTCCGATTCCGATTTTGCTGGATGCAAATTGGACCGCAAGAGCACTAGTGGCACTTGCCATTTGCTCGGTAGCTCTCTCGTTTCTTGGTTTAGCAAGAAATAAGTAAGTGTTGCGTTGTCCACAACCGAGGCTGAATATGTAGCCGCGGGGAGTTGTTGCGCTCAAATCCTATGGATGAAACAACAACTCTTGGACTATGGCCTAAGTCTTGATCATATCCCTCTTAGATGTGATAATACCAGTGCCATATGCTTGACGAAGAACCCCGTTCTTCATTCGCGAACGAAACACATTGAAATTAGACATCATTTTATTAGAGATCGTGTTCTCAAAGGCGATGTCGAAATTGAATTTGTTGAAACCAAAAACCAATTAGCAGACATCTTTACAAAGCCTTTAGAGAAAGAGTCCTTCTTCCGAATTCGCAGTGAACTCGGGATCCTTGACTCCACGTTGATCTAAGTCATGCATTGCAATTTTTTATTACATGAATTCTAACTTGAGCGTCGGAGACGTCTAACGATTTTTGCAGGTATCGCCCCAAAGGAAAGGGGAATTATAAAGCTTGACGTACAACAATCGGTTTCCATCGTCTAAAAATCGATTATTTAGTATCAATAATCGATTATGTTGCTATTATTCGGGTTGATGTTGCTATTTTTTTCAATAAATAAACAAGGTTTATTTAATCTTTGGCATCTTATTATTATTTTTGCTAATGGCAAAAGGGGGAAGATAACGGGTATGCATTCTCAATATCTATAAGCTTAAATTAAGGGGGAATTCATATATTGAGGGGGAACAAATTGCATACTTGTTGCATGTATACACTTGTCTTGAATCGTCAATATAAATTGCTTGCATTGCATATCCCGCTTAATGTTTGCCATTATCAAAAGGGGGAAATTGTTGGAAACACGTTCTCAATGCAATATACTAAAACGTGTGTTCTTTTGTATAGGTTTTGATGAATGACAACGAAGCGAAAATTGATATATGACGAAGTTCAAGAAACAAGCGCACAATTGATATACATCGAGATTCAAGCTCAAGACAAAGATTTATAGTTTAATTGAGTCATTCTTAATTGTGATCTTGATCCTACAACTTGACTCGTAACATGGCTTCTCTCATAAAACTATTTTCCAAAATCATGCATATTTAATTCAATGCTAAATGATTTTAAATCATGCATATTTTCATTAGGCAAAATGATTTTTAAATGCCTCTGAAAACTGGACTAAGATAATCGATTATGTACTAATGATAATCGAATGTTTTAAGCCAAGACTGTATGACAATCGATTGTGAACTAATGACAATCGATTGTGTTAAGGCAGTGAACATCAGGTTTCTTCAAACCTGCATGACAATCGATTGTGAACCTTATGACAATCGATTGTGATGAGGCAGTGTCCATCAAAGTTTTTCAAAACTCAGAATAATCGATTGTGAAGCTAATGACAATCGATTGTGAAGAGACAGTGTCCTACAGATTTTTTAAAAGTCACAAAATAATCGATTGTGAACTAATGACAATCGATTGTGTTGAGGCAGTGACTTCCAGTGATTTTCAAATTTATTAAATAATCGATTGTGAGTATATAACAATCAATTATCAAGAGGCAGTGTCTAAAATGTTTTTCAAAAACTGATAAGTAATCGATTGTTGACTTTGTGCAATCGATTGTGAAGCTAACCGTTGTCGTAAAGTTTTCAAATACCGTCAGGTAATCGATTATTGCTTCTGTATAATCGATTGTTGTGATTAAAATCCGGAAAAGATTTTTTGAACGTTATTTGATAATCGATTATTGATTTTGTATAATCGATTGTTTTGATTAAAATCCGGAAAAGATTTTTTGAACGTTGCTGAGTAATCTATTGTTGATTCTGAACAATCGATTGTTTGTGGTAAAATCTGGAAAGGATTTTTTGAACGTTGCCAGTACTCGATTATGGATTGTAAGTAATCGATTGTCAAGCGTATAATCTGGGATTGAATTTTGATCTGACTGGCAGACAATCGATTGTTGGGGTTTGACAATCGATTGTCAGTGAGTAAAATCAGCAACTCTTAATTGGCAACTAGGCAACGGTAATACCAAGTTTTTCAACTATAAATACAGCTTCATTTCAGTGTTTTAAAAAACAACAACATACTACAACTGATCATTACATTGCTATAAGCTTGCATACTTTTGTTTATCATTTTATATTCAATTTCATAAAGCTTTTGAGAGCCATATTCTTGTCCAAAGTTGTTGTGATCCAGAGCCTACTTCTTTTGCTCATATCTACTCATTAAGGAGTATTTTGTTTGAGTGTTTTAGTGTTGTATACACTTGTAAGAGAATTGTAATTCTCTTGTTGTAAGGAACTTGTGTTTCCTTGGTTGAAGTCTTGGAGTGTTGTAACTCCGAGCAAAGGTATTGAGGCTTGCGTCCTCAAGTTGTAAAGGTTTGTTAAGCACCCGGAAGCTTGACACGTTAGTGGAAAATCTCGAGAGAGTCTCTCGGGGACTGGACTAACCACACGTTGTGGTGAACCAGGATATATCTGTGTGTAAGTTATTATTTATCGCACTTATTTACTTCCTGCAAATTTTAATTTCCGCAAGTTTACGCTAAATTTTATTATAACGCTATTCACCCCCCTCTAGCGTTAAGCGTATTATCTAACATCCTAATGAGCGCACGATAGCTGACTCCTAAATACTCTCGGCGTACGATAGCAAAGACTGCTATTGTGCCCCGAAATGGCTCGCCGCCGAAAGAATGCGCCCGCCGCTACTGTTCAGACCCCTGACCATGGTGCTGCTAAAGCAGGAGAACCGCTGACATTTGGGAGTTTTCTTCCCCTGTAATTCCAAGCCATTGAGGAGATTCATGAAGCTGAATGTGATGAAGATGCAATGCAACCTCCGACAAGCAAACCAGATGAAAATACTATTCAATTTTCTGAGGCCAGTAGATCGGAGGTGCCCTCTCCAACTGCAACTGAGGTAGTGCAAGGAAATCGAAGTGCTCAAATGGGTAAACCATTATCATATGTGCCACCCACTGACAGAGATGGTAAGAAGATTGTCAAGTTAAGCGAAGACGATTTGAAATCCCAGGTCGACTACTGGAAAATCTCCTTAATAGGGTATGTTATTGGAGAGGTTCCTTTCGAAAAAGCTATGGATAATTTTGTGTTGCATGTGTGGAATTTTGTCTCTAAACCCCATATTCTGATTCATTCTGAGGATTACTGCATTTTCCGGTTTAATTTGATTGATGACATAGACCAAGTTATCCAATCTGGACCTTATTCATATAGGAACAAACCGCCGGTATTGAGACCTTGGGAGATTGATTTTTCCTTCAAGAATGACATATTAAGTACAATTCCTGCATGGATCAGATTTCCCGAGCTACCAGTGGGATACTGGTCTACTGAAGTGTTGAGTAAGATGGCTAGTGATGTGGGTAATCTATTGTATACAGACAAGTTCACAGCTCAGTATGAAAAAATTTCTTATGCTCTTCTAGTGGAGGTTGATGCTGCTCATCTTCTTCCTGATCAGTTAGAGATTGAAACTCCATTTGGACCTAAGATTCAACTGATTGAATATGATTGGAAGCCTCTGTTCTGTAATCATTGCCTGAAATTTGGTCATGATTCTATTAATACTAACACTGAGGGAACTAAAGGAAGAGTGCAAGGCAAAGAGGCAGGGTCTCAGAGGGAAAAAGAAACCTAAAGCTGCTAAACAAGAATGGATTGTTAAGAATACTCAAGTACCTAACAACCCGCAGGAGCTGATGCCAGAGAAAACTGAATCTAGTAAGGATAATGATGTAGTGGTGACCAATACCACCCAAATGATGCTTCCTCAGCATGAGACACAGCAGAACCCTCTCAATCAGGAAAGGATTACAGACACAGACATTGAATTAAATTGCAGTATGATAGATGAATGCAATAAAGGGAAGGCAATTGTTGATGTTTTAGACTCTGGTAGAAGAGGCCAACAGATTGACCCGGGGCCTTCTCAAAACCAAAACTCCAAGTTACTATGATTATAGTCACTTGGAATATTAGAGGGCTAAACCTAGCCCATAAGCAGAAAGAGTTGAAGACCTTTCTTGCTGCTAATAAAGTAGATGTTATGGGTTGTCTTGAAACAAGAGTAAAGGAACATAAAGCAAAGAAAATCCAAGGAAAAATTGCAAAAGGTTGGAATGTCCACTGCAACTATTCTAAGGCTGTGAATGGAAGAATTTGGTTGCTTTGGAAAAAACACATTCAGGTTCAAATCTCATTTGAGACTGACCAGTTCATTCAGTGCTTCATTGAAGATTCCATTAGTCAAGTCAGGACCCACTTCAGCATCATCTATGCTCAGAACACTGTTAGCCAAAGAGAACAGCTGTGGACAGATTTAAGGAATATCCTTATACCCAGCCAAGAAACCTGGTTATTGAGTGGTGATTTCAATAATGTTTTAAGCCCTGATGATAGAATAGGATCACCTGTCACTGAAGCTGAAGTTAAAGGATTTAAGGTTGTTATTACTGACCTGCAACTCACTCCTCTCCGAGCTACAGGATGGCATTACACTTGGTCTAATAAACAAAGCACTGTAACTAGAGTTTATAGCAAAATTGACTGGCCACTGGGCAATTATCAATGGATACAGCAGTATGGACACTTAGAAGTTGATTTCATGAATCCTTCAGTGTCTGATCATTCTCCTATTCTTATCAAATTTGGAGGCCTCAAATTGTTACACCCTAAGCCATTCAGATTGTATACCAATATTATGGATCTTCCTTAGTTCCAATGCATTTTGCAGAATGTCTGGAGGCTAGATTATAAGGGATCACCTCTGCAGCAGGTTTGGAGTAAGTTAAAATACATAAAACTGCAACTTAAAGAAATTAATGCTTACATGGCCACATAAAAACAAAAGCTTGTACAGGCTAGAGAGACTCTGGATATCATCCAAAATCATATGCAGAATTGTCTTTTATCACAGATATTATTTGATGAAGAAAAAGCAGTATTAGAAGAAATTGAGAAATAGAGTGTTGTGGAGGAACAAGTTATGAGACAGAAATCCAAAGCATGTTGGATTGCATGTGGTGATGCCAATACTAAGTATTTCCATGCCCAGTGGAAGATCAGAACATCCCAAACCAGCATTGCTTCCATATACTTAGACACAGGTTTAAAGCTCACGGAACCTAAAGATGTAGAGCAGGAGTTTATAAAGGTATTTCAATCATTGATGGGAGACTGTGAAAAGCAGCTGCCTTGTGTTAACACAGCTATTATCAGAGAAGGTAAATGTTTATCAAGGATACAACAAACAATGCTGATCCAGGAGGTTACTATGGAGGAAATCACTGAAATTATTAAGGAGATGCCAAAGGAAAAAGCACCTGGAGTGGATGTCTTTCCTGTGAAATTTTTTACCAGAAACTGGGATATAGTTAAAGAGGATATCTTTGCACCTGTAAAGGACTTCTTCAACACTTGCAGAATGCCTCCAATGATTAATACTACTGCTATAGCTCTTATCCCCAAAGTTAAAACCCCAGCAACTGTGAAAGTCTACAGACCTATAGCCTGCTGCACCACCTTGTATAAGATCATCTCCAAAGTCATCACTATGAGAATGAAAACTGTGATAGGTGAATTGGTAGGACAGGCTCAATCTGCCTTCATTGAAGGTGGAAATAGCTTGCCTGGATTTCATGTAGGCATGGAAGTATTTTATATTATTATCTCCCAGTTGGATCTAAATTGCCCTTAATATTACTAAGCTTCCAACACCCCTTCTTAACCAAAGCACCAACCAGTAGTTTTGTTAATATATATCCATTCCATTAAGTTTTCTATGGAATTATACATACCCATAGTTAAGGTTAATGGGTGCTTAAGCACCCAAATTTTCTACATAGATCCGCCCCTAAACAAAAGTCATCCAAAATGTTTATTTTCGCCAAAATCTTAAAGTCAAACTAAATTTCGAGTAAATACTTTAAGCAATTAAGTAATTTAACAAAAGAATTAGAACATCAAACATATTTGAATAATGTTCATTACTCATCAACAAACACACTACTTAAAATAGAAATAAATATAACGTAAAATAAAGTATACCTTAGAGAAAGTAACGGGAGCACACAACTGAAGGAGTTGAACTTTAGAAATTACAACATAAAGCTATACATTATAAAAATTAAAAAGCAAAGGTGAGTACAATTTGTATTCAACAAGAACTATGTACAGTTGTGGGCAGGGATTTAAAGTCCTAATTACGTATATGTTGGGTGAGAATAAAATGTATTAATGAAACTCTATGTGGAGATGGTAACAAGGCGTCAAAAGTAGTTTGTTTCATATGAAATTATGGTTAAAATTCTATACCAATCGCTTTAAAAAGTTGAATTTAGTTCCTATTTGAATGATGGAAGGAATTTCCTTCCAATACAAATTATATGACTCCTAGTACTAAAAATTATCCAAATATAATTAGGTTACTATTCTCTAAGTTGTATTCCCCTCTAACGATACATAGTGGCAGTTTGTAGCCGTACAAAACGATTGGGTCCGGGAAAATATTAATTTTAAAGCGGGCGAATGTGTAGTTTAAATCAAAAAAGAATTTTATTCTTGAGTTATTTATATTTTTATCTTTAAATTATATAAATATTTAAGAGCATAAAACAATTAATATTTTACGAATATTTTAATCGTTCAATATTTAGCAGAAAATATTCGTACTTTTATAATAATATAGATATAGATAGATATATAATCAACCATTAACTTTCGGTTTCTACTTTCTACCCCAAATAAGAATTTTATGCTTCAAATATTAAAGAATTACTAGTAGTCGTTAATGCGCGATGCGTGGTCAAAGTTAAAATAATATTATTAAATTAAATTATGATTGGGCTTGTTTGAACATATTAGAACGTATTTTTTTTAATAAATTTCAATTGTCATTTTATTGGTCAATACGATAAACCCAATAATAACATCTTTATTAAATTAAATAGACTTATATATTCATCAAATAATTTATTGATTCTATATTTTTCTTTATTTCCAATGTTTAGTATTATTACATTATTAATAGAAATTTTTATTTGCATATCACTTTGTTTAATATTTTTGTGCCCTACTTTCTTTTTATAATATAATAGAAGATATATATTTTATTACTCTTGAAAATGCCTCTCTACCCAAGGGTATGGGTAGTGTCTGCGTACACACTACCCTCCCCAGACCCCACTAAGTGGGATTATACTGGGTTGTTGTTGTTGTTGTTACTCTTGAAAATATTTTTTTATTTTAATTTTATTATATTTTTCTCAATAATATTATTTGAATTTTAATTAAAAAATAACCTTTTTATTTCAAGAAAGAAAAACAAAAATGATTTTAAAAAATGAAATAAAGAAATTAACTAATCAAAACCAGCCCTCTCGCATGTTTGAGTAGATAATTTTTTTAATAATTTTCAATAAATAATTTCGTTGTTATTAACTTATTATGCCATGTGGCTTTTTTAAGTTACCACTTGAATTAATGCGGTGCCTTTTCTTTGGCTTTTAATAATATATAGATATAGATTATTAGCATATTACTTGTCTAATATTTTTGTGCTAATTTCTTTTGTAATATAATAGAAGATATATATTTTATTACTCTTGAAAATATTTTTATTTAAATTTTATTATATTTTCACAATAATATTGTTTGAATTTAATGAATAAATACACTTTTTATTTCAAAAAAAAAACGAAAATGATTTTAAAATATGAAATAAAGAAATTAACCTAAATCAAACTCTCACTCATGTTTGAGAAGTTAAGTTAGGGTGTTAATTTCTTTGTTATTAACTAATTATGCCATATGGTTTTTTTCTAGGCTACAACTTGGATTCATGTGATGCCTTTTTCTTTGACTTTTAATAATATATAGATATAGATACAGATTTGAATTGGCAATTCTATATAAATAAAATTGATACTGCCTAAATTTTAATGAATAAAAATCTCTATTAAATTAAAGAGACTTATATAGTCATCAAATAACTTTTTGTTTTGTATTTTTGGTTATTATATTATCTAATGTTTAATATAATTATATTGTTAATAAAAATTATTAGCATATAACTTGTTCAATATTTTTGTTAGCTAATTCTTTTTGTAATATAATAAAAGATATATATTTTATTACTCTTGAAAATATGTTTTATTTTAAATTTTATTATATTTTCACAATAATATTTTTTGAATTTTAATTATTAAATTCACTTTTTATTTCAAAAGAGAAAAACGAAAATGATTTAAAAAATGAAATAAAGAAATTAACTTAAACCAACTCTCACCCATGTTTTGAGTAGTTAATTTAGGGAGTTAATTTCTTTGTCAATTTCAATAAATAATTTCTTTGTTATTAACTAATTATGCCATGTGATTTTTTTCTAGGCTACCACTTGGATTAATGTTATACTTTTTTCTTTGGCTTTTAGTAATATATAGATATAAAGATAAATTTGAATTGGCAATTCTATATAGTAGAATTTATATTGTCTGAATGTCAATGAATAAAATCTCTATTAAATTAAAGGAACTTATATAGTCATCAAATAAATTTTTCGCTATGTATTTTTGTTTATTATATTATCCAATTTTTAATATAATTATATTGTTAATAGAAGTTATTAGCATATTACTTGTTCAATATTTTTTGTCCACTAATTAATTTGTAATATAATAGAAGATATATATTTTATTACTCTTGTAAATATTTTTTAATTTTTATTTTTATTATTTTGTTTCAATAATATTATCTGAATTTTAATGAACAAATAAACTTTTTATTTTAAAAAAAGAAAAAATAAAGTGATTTTCAAAAGTTTGAATCAAAAAAAAATTTTATTAGAAAGAAATTACTCCACAATTTGACTCAAAAGTTTTTTCATTCCTTTATTTTCGTTTTTCTATTTAAAATAATTCTAAACCTCCAACTTAAAACTATTTCTCAATTTGAATTGATTAGTTTTTATTTTCTTAATTAAGTTTTTTAATTAAAATTATTTTAAAATTCCAACTTGAAACTACTCCTCTATTTGAATGGGTAGTTTTTCTTCTTTCTTATTTTTCTTCGTTTTTTTATTGCTAATTTTATTTTTCTTTTTTATTTACAAAGAATTTTAAAGCTTCAACTTGAAACTACCCCCCCCCCCTCCCCCCAATTTAAATAGGTAGTTATTTTTTTGTACTTTTATTTTTTATTTTTTTATTATAGCTAATGATAATATATATGTATTTATTAATTCAAATAAAGTATATATATATATATATGAGTGTTTTGTTTGTTTTTAAAATTATTTTTGTTTTTTATAGACATTTGAATTCAAAAATAAGAACCAATAACTAAGTATTAAGTCATAACCAATTAGTAAATAATTATGGCATACGACTTTTTTTATAATGTCACTTGGCTTAAGGAGAAAGCTTTATCATCTCCTTTTAATACTATATAGATTAGTAATTTATTTAGACATGTTCATAGTAATAGTTCACTAATATAATGACTTCAATATCTATTAATTCATAATTGGATTTTTGATACTTCTGAATATAAAAAATTGTAACATAATTTTTTTCTGCATTTTGTTCCATTTAATGCTATTCCTAACGAATATTAACAATTATAATAGTCATATTATATGTAACTGAATTTACGGAGAAAAAATAAGTAAAAAAGATTTCAAGTGATAAATATATTTTCATATCCAGAATGTACAATGTCGTCTCTTCTTCATGACTTTTCCTTTTGATATAACATTACAATAAAATTTTATCGAGGAAAGGAAGGAAATATAAAACGGAGAAATATAAGAGCGAAAAGGATACTAAGAAAGCTAAAACAACCCAGTATTGGGGGCAGATTGTTGTAAACACGCTCTCAAGGCTTTATACTAAAACGTGTGTTCTTATGTGTAGGTTTTGATGAATGACAAACGAAGCGCAAATTGATATATGACGAAGTTCAAGTACAAGCGCATAATTAATGCAAAATGAGATTCAAGCACAAGACAAAGTTTTATAGTTTAAATGAGTTCGTTCTTAATTGTGATCTTGATCCGACAACTTGACTCATGACATGGCTTCTCTCGTAAAATTATTTTTACAAAATCATGCATATTTAATTTAATGTTAAATGATTTTAAATCATGCATATTTACTTCAGTCAAAATGATTTTTAAACATGCCTCTAAAATTTGGACTAAGATAATCGATTATGTACTTATGATAATCGATTATGTTAAGCCAAGACTGCATGACAATCGATTGTGAACTAATGATAATCGATTGTATTAAGGCAGTGAGCATCAGGTTTTTCAAAACCTGCATGACAATCGATTGTGAACCTTATGACAATCGATTGTGATGAGGCAGTGTCCATCAAAGTTTTTCAAAACTCAGAATAATCGATTGTGAAGCTAATGACAATCGATTGTGATGAGGCAGTGTCCATCAAAGTTTTTCAAAACTCAGAATAATCGATTGTGAAGCTAATGACAATCGATTGTGAAGAGACAATGTCCATCAGATTTTTAAAAGTCACTAAATAATCGATTGTGAACATATGACAATCGATTGTGTTGAGGCAGTGACTTCCAGACTTTTTCAAAATTATTAAATAATAGATTGTGAGTATATAACAATCGATTGTCACGAGGCAGTGTCTAAAATGATTTTCAAAGTCTGATAAATAATCAATTATTAACATTGCACAATCGATTGTGAAGTTGACCGTTGTCGTAAAGTTTTCAAATACCGTCAGGTAATCGATTGTTGATTCTGTACAATCGATTGTTGATATTGAAATCTAAAAAAGATTTTTTGAACGTTGCTGAATAATCGATTATTGATTTGGTATAATCGATTGTTTTACGTAAAATCTGGAAATGATTTTTTGAACGTTGCCAATAATCGATTATTGATCTTGGACAATCGATTGTTAAGCGTAAAATCTGGGATTGATTTTTGGTACGATTGGCAAACAATCGATTGTGGCTTCCTGACAATCGATTGTCACAGAGTAAAATCAGCAACTCTTAATTGGCAATTAGGCAACGGTAATGTCAAGTTTTTCAACTATAAATACAGCTTCATTTCAGTGTTTTAAACACAACAACACACAACAACTGATCATTCTATTGCTATAAGCTTGCATATTATTGTTTATCATTTTATATTCATTTCATAAAGCTTTTGAGAGCCAAAGTCTTGTCCATAGTTGTTGTAATCTTGAGCCTACTTCTTTTACTCGTATCTACTCATTAAGGAGTGTTTTGTTTGAGTGCTTAGTGTTTTGTACACTTGTAAGAGAATTGTGATTCTCTTGTTGTAAGGAACTTGTGTTTCCTTGGTTGAAGTCTTGGAGTGTTGTATCTCCGAGCAAAGGTGTTAAGGCTTGTGTCCTTAAGTTGTAAAGGTTTGTTGAGCACCCGTAAGCTTGACAAGTTAGTGGAAAATCTCGAGAGAGTCTCGGGGACTGGACTAGCCACGTGTTGTGGTGAACCAGAATACATCGGTGCGTTCTTTCCTTTTGTTTATTTAACGCACTTAATTATTTCCTGCAAATTTTAATTTCCGCAAGTTTACGCTAAATTTTATTATAACGCTATTCACCCTCCCCCCCTCTAGCGTTAAGCGTATTATCTAACAATTGGTATCAGAGCCCAACTCTCTGAAGACTTAACATTTTGAGAGAACCATCCATGGCTTCTACTCGTGACTCTTTTGCAGGAATTGATGAAGGACAATGCTCCACACGACCACCTCTATTCAACGGTACAAACTACACGTACTGGAAGGAGAGGATGAAAATTTTCGTTCAAGCAAACTACTTTCATCTCTGGAAGGTGATAACGAAGGGAAATCAAATTCCAACCAAAAAGGTTGAAAACGAATGGGTTCCCAAGTCCGAAGAAGAATATGACGCGGATGATATCCGAAAGGTTCAAAATAATGCTAAAGCAATTAATTTATTATATTGTGCTGTAAATGCTGACGATTACAGGAAAATATCGTGTTGCACAACGGCAAAGGAAATGTGGGACAAGCTGGAAATTACGTACGAAGGTACGGACCAGGTAAGGGAAGCTAAAATTGATTTCCTAACCGATGCTTATGAATTATTTCACATGAAGGAAGGTGAAAAGGTGGATGAAATGTTCGAACGATTTTCAATAATCGTAAGTGACCTACACCCTCAAGAAGACATTCACGGACAGAGAACTGGTTTGAAAAATTCTTAGAAGTCTCACTCCGGCATGGCGATCAAAGGCCGACGCAATTCAAGAATCCATTAGTGTCTCAAATGTCACAATCGACGCATTAAGAGGTAACCTTAAGATTTATGAATCTATAATACTTAACCCTCTTGTTGATGATCAAAGGAGGCAAAGAATAGCGCTTAAGGCAAGCACAAGCCAACCTCAAGTTGATGAGGACGGAGACAACGAGTTTGGACTCGTTATCAAAAGATTTCAAAAGTTCATGCGAAAGGAGTATGAACGAAAGGGCAAAAAGCAAGGCGAGCAAATAAAGTGCTATGAATGCGGTGAAACCGGGCACATCAAATCAAATTGCCCAAACATCAAAAAGGAGAAGAAACCTTTTAAGAAGCAACGTGCATACATTTCTTGGGGAGGAGACTCCGGAGATGAGTCAAGCGAAGAAGAAGAAGACGAAGCCGCAAACCTTTGTCTTATGGCGCAAGAAGACAAGCAAGATGAGGTATGTCAAATCTCTTCTAAAAACTTCTTTACTCTTGAAGAAATGCGAACTGCTTTTGATGAGCTATATACTGAATTTATTAAAGCTTCAAAAACTGTCAAGAGCATAAAAGAAAATGCTTCTCTAAAAGAAAAAGATTTTCAAAAACAGCTTTCTTTAAAAGAAAAGGATTTAGAAAAACTGGTTTTAGAAAATGAAAAGCTGAAAGAGGAAAACAAGTTTTTCGGAAAAAGAAGCGCCGACAAGCCCGAAAGTTCTATTAAAAATTGCTCTTCATGAATCTTGAAAATGAGGTAGATAGACTTAAAGGTACCTTAGATAAGTTTAATTCTTCTCACAAAAACTTGAATGAGGTCCTTGTTAATTTGAAGTCAACCAAGCATGGCATAGGTTTTAAGAATGAGCCTAAAGAAAAGGTTGAAGCCAAATCCCAACCACCTAAGGATCAACCTAGGATTAATAAAACAAATGCTTATCCTAGAAAGAGCAATCCTAGAACAAATATGCATGTTAGACCAAATGTTGAACATTTTAGAAGACCTAGAAATGACTTACCACCTAGAAAAGACTACCCTAGAAATGATGCATATTTTAGGCCAAACACTAGAAGGAGTTTTGAACCTCCTAAAACATCTAGACATGACCATTACTCTAGAAACGCTGCTCATTTTAGAACTAATAGTAGGAGAAATGGTTCTCATGAAATGTGCAATAGTCATAATGAAAACAGAGTAATTCATTTTCGTCCATCAAGTTACTATGAACCTAGAAGGATGCATAACCCCAATGTGACTTGTCATTATTGTAGACGCATTGGTCATATTGCCCCTGCATGCTTTACACGACGTAGACATATCACTCAATCGCATCATTATAATATGCCTAACCCTCAAGGACCCAAAATGGCATGGGTACCTAAAACGCATTAACTTGTTTTGTAGGTATGTTTGAAGGGATCAAGTGTATTATGGTACCTTGATAGTGGATGCTCCAAAAATATGACGGGAGACGAATCCAAATTCCTTCAACTAGAACACAAAAAAGGAGGAAGTGTGATTTTTGGGGATAACAATAAAGGAAAGATCATTGGCATCGGATCGGTCGGTAAGGATGAAAATTCCTCTATTAAGCATATATTACTTGTGAAAGGTTTAAAGCATAATCTCTTGAGCATAAGTCAATTATGTGACAAGGGAAATCTTGCCCTATTTGATTCGGATGAATGCTTAGTGTTTAGACGTAGTGATTTCAAAATTATCCTTCGTGGTTTTAGAGTGGATAATATTTACATGGTTGATCTTGCTAATTCCTCACCCGAATATGTGGATTGCCTTATGAGCAAAGAGGATGATACTTGGCTATGGCATCGTAGAGTTGCTCATATAAACATGCATCTTTTGAACAAATTGATTTCTCAAAACTTAGTTATTGGCCTTCCCAATTTGAAATTTGAAAATGACTCTATATGTGATTCTTGTCAAAAAGGGAAGCAAATAAAAGCATCTTTCAAATCCAAAAATATTGTTTCAACTTCTAGACAATTGCAATTGCTTCACATGGATTTATTTGGACCATCTCGCATTGAAAGTCTAGGAAGAAATCGTTATGCTTTTGTGATTGTTGATGATTATTCTAGATTTACTTGGACTTTATTTCTTGCCAATAAAAGTGATGCTTTTCAGAATTTTATATATTTTCTTAAGCGTGTTCAAAACGAGAAGGAAACAACCGTCACTTCAATTCGAAGTGATCATGGGGGAGAGTTTGATCACAATCTCTTTGCGGACTTTTGTGACGAACTCGGTATCGAGCATACCTTTTCCGCTCCACGTACACCACAACAAAATGGGGTGGTGGAAAGGAAAAATAGGTGTCTCGAAGAGATGGCTAGAACCATGCTCGAAGAGGCTAAGATTCCCAAACATTTTTGGGCGGATGCCGTGAGTACCGCATGCTACATCTTAAATAGAGTAGTTATAAGGCCAATACTCATGAAGACCCCTTATGAACTCTACAAGGGAAGGAAACCAAATATCTCCCATTTTAGAGTATTCGGTTGTAAATGTTTTATTCATTACAATGGCAAAGATCAATTGGGAAAGTTTGATGCTAAGTCCGATGAGAGAATTTTCATTGGTTATTCCTCACATAGCAAAGCATATAGGGTTTTTAATAAAAGAACCGAAACTGTGGAGGAATCCCCTCATGTTGTATTTGCCGAAAATAATGCTCGCTTGGCGAGAAAGGATTCCGATTTTGATCTTGCAGGTATTTTAGATAGCTTGAAAGACAAAATACAAGTGGAAACGCCTAAGGAAAATAAAGATGAAATCTTGTAACAACCAACGGAGGAAGCGCCACAATTGGAGAATGAAACGAAAATGCCTAACGAGTGGAGGACAATTAAAGATCACCCTCTCGAACAGGTAACTGGCGACGTCGGAGAAAAGGTAAGTACCCGAAACTCCCTTAAGAACACCTTAGGACATACTGCTTTTGTGTCTCAAATTGAACCAACAACCATCTCCGAAGCAATTGGGGATGAATTTTGGACCTTGGCAATGCAAGAGGAGCTTAACCAATTCAAACGGAATGACGTTTGGGATTTGGTGCCAAGACCCGAAAATCACACCATAATTGGTACGAAATAGGTTTTTCGAAACAAACTAGATGAAAATGGTGTAATCACCAAAGCTAGGCTTGTAGCAAAAGGCTATAATCAAGAAGAGGGTATTGACTATGAAGAAACATATGCTCCCGTAGCTAGATTAGAAGCTATTCGTCTATTGCTCGCTTTTTCCTCTTCTATGAATTTCAATTTATATCAAATGGATGTGAAAAGTGCTTTTCTAAATGGTGTTATACAAGAAGAAATTTATGTTGAACAACCCCCCGGTTTTGAAGATTTTAAATCTCCCGATCATGTTTTCAAACTCAAAAAGGCTCTCTATGGTTTAAAACAAGCTCCCCAAGCTTGGTATGAAAGATTGAGTAAATTTCTATTGGAAAATGATTTCATTAGGGGGAAAGTTGACACCACCCTTTTTGTTAAGCATAAAAACAATGATATTTTATTAGTTCAAATATATGTGGATGATATCATATTTGGTGCTACTAACAATGTCTTATGCAAGGAATTTTCCGACTTAATGACAAGCGAATTTGAGATGTCTATGATGGGTGAGTTAACATTCTTTTTGGGATTACAAGTAAAGCAAATGAAAGAAGGTACGTTCATTTGCCAAGCCAAATATTGCAAAGAATTGCTGAAACGATTTGAAATGAACAATGCAAAAGCAATGGCGACTCCCATGAGCACATCCGATCATCTAGACAAAGATGAGAAAGATAAGGAAGTCGACACTAAGAAGTATCGAGGTATGATTGGCTCTCTTCTCTATCTTACTGCTAGTCGTCCGGACATCATGTTTAGCGTGTGCTTATGCGCCCATTATCAATCGTGTCCGAAGGAGTCTCACCTTACTGCGGTAAAACGGATTTTGAAGTACCTTGCTGGTACTACAAATATGGTTCTATGGTACCCCAAAGGTTCTTCATGCCAACTCGTTGGCTATTCCGACTCCGATTTTGCTGGATGCAAATTGGACCGCAAAAGCACCAGTGGCACTTGCCATTTGCTCGGTAGCTCTCTCGTTTCTTGGTTTAGCAAGAAACAAGTAAGTGTTGCGTTGTCCACAATCAAGGCTGAATATGTAGCCGCGGGGAGTTGTTTCGCTCAAATCCTCTGGATGAAACAACAACTCTTGGACTATGGCCTAAGTCTTGATCATATCCCTCTTAGATGTGATAATACTAGTGCCATATGCTTGACGAAGAACCCCGTTCTTCATTCGCGAACAAAACACATTGAAATTAGATATCATTTTATAAGAGATCACGTTCTCAAGGGCGATGTCGAAATCGAATTTGTTGAAACCAAAGACCAATTGGCCGACATCTTTACTAAACCCTTAGAGAAAGAGTCCTTCTTCTGAATTCGTAGTGAACTCGGGATTCTTGACTCCACGTTGATCTAAGTCATGCATTGCATCTTTTTATCTTACATGATTTCTAACTTGAGCGTCGGAGATGTCTAACAAATTTTTGCAGGTATCGCCCTAAAGGTAGGGGGAATTATAAAGTATGACGTGCAATAATCAAGTCTTCTTCAGAAAAATCGGTTTCTGTCGTCTAATAATCGATTATCTCATATCAATAATCGATTGTACTGCTATTACTTGAGTTATCATACTCTCTTTAAGTAATCACGTTTTCTTTCCAATAAATAAACAAGTTTTATTTACATTTTTGGCATCTTCTTATATTATTTTTGCTAATGGCAAAAGGGGGAAGATAACGGGTATGCACTCTCAATATTTATAAGCTTAAATTGAGGGGGAATTCATATATTGAGGGGGGAACTAATCGCATACTTATTGCATATCTTTACTTGTCTTGAATCGTCATTATAAATTGTTTAAGTTGCATATCCCGCTTAAAGTTTGCCATTATCAAAAAGGGGGAAATTGTTGGAAACACGTTCTCAAGGCTTTATACTAAAACGTGTGTTCTTATGTGTAGGTTTTGATGAATGACAAACAAAGCGCAAATTGATATATGACGAAGTTAAAGTACAAGCGCATAATTGATGCAAAACGAGATTCAAGCACAAGACAAAGTTTTATAGTTTAAATGAGTCGTTCTTAATTGTGATCTTGATCCGACAACTTGACTCATGATATGGCTTCTCTCATAAAATTATTTTTACAAAATCATGCATATTTAATTTAATGCTAAATGATTTTAAATCATGCATATTTACTTCAGTCAAAATGATTTTTAAACATGCCTCTAAAATTTGGACTAAGATAATCGATTATGTACTTATGATAATCGATTATGTTAAGCCAAGACTGCATGACAATCGATTGTGAACTAATGATAACCGATTGTATTAAGGCAGTGAGCATTAGGTTTTTCAAAACCTGCATGACAATCAATTGTGAACCTTATGACAATCGATTATGATGAGGCAGTGTCCATCAAAGTTTTTCAAAACTCAGAATAATCGATTGTAAAGCTAATGACAATCGATTGTGATGAGGCAGTGTCCATCAAAGTTTTTCAAAACTCAGAATAATCGATTGTGAAGCTAATGACAATCGATTGTGAAGAGACAGTGTCCATCAGATTTTTTAAAGTCACAAAATAATCGATTGTGAACATATGACAATCGATTGTGTTGAGGCAGTGACTTCCAGACTTTTTCAAAATTATTAAATAATCGATTGTGAGTATATAACAATCGATTGTCACGAGGCAGTGTCTAAAATGATTTTCAAAGTCTGATAAATAATCGATTGTTAACATTGCACAATCGATTGTGAAGCTGACCGTTGTCGTAAAGTTTTCAAATACCATCAGGTAATCGATTGTTGATTCTGTACAATCGATTGTTGATATTGAAATCTGAAAAAGATTTTTTGAACGTTGCTGAATAATCGATTATTGATTTGGTATAATCGATTGTTTTACGTAAAATCTGGAAATGATTTTTTGAACGTTGCCAATAATCGATTGTTGATCTTGGACAATCGATTGTTAAGGGTAAAATCTGGGATTGATTTTTGGTACGATTGGCAAACAATCGATTGTGGCTTCCTGACAATCGATTGTCACAGAGTAAAATCAGCAACTCTTAATTGGCAATTAGGCAACGGTAATGCCAAGTTTTTCAACTAAAATACAGCTTCATTTCAGTAATTTAAACACAACAACACACAACAACTGATCATTCTATTGTTATAAGCTTGCATATTATTGTTTATCATTTTATATTCATTTCATAAAGCTTTTAAGAGCCAAAGTCTTGTCCATAGTTGTTGTAATCTTAAGCCTACTTCTTTTACTCATATCTACTCATTAAGGAGTGTTTTGTTTGAGTGCTTAGTGTTTTGTACACTTGTAAGAGAATTGTGATTCTCTTGTTGTAAGGAACTTGTGTTTCCTTGGTTGAAGTCTTGGAGTGTTGTATCTCCGAGCAAAGGTGTTAAGGCTTGTGTCCTTAAGTTGTAAAGGTTTGTTGAGCACCCGTAAGCTTGACAAGTTAGTGGAAAATCTCGAGAGAGTCTCTCGAGGACTGGACTAGCCACGTGTTCTGGTGAACCAGAATACATCGGTGCGTTCTTTCCTTTTGTTTATTTAACGCACTTAATTATTTCCTGCAAATTTTAATTTCCGCAAGTTTACGCTAAATTTTATTATAACGCTATTCACCCCCATCTAGCGTTAAGCGTATTATCTAGCACAGATTTCAATAACTTCGAAGAAAGTATTCAATATATAAGTTCAAACTAATCTATGCATTCATAATTGATCTAAATCTGATTCTCGATCTCCATGGCATTAAAAAACATAGCCAAACAAACTATTTCACAATAAATTAATCAGGGAACTTATATATTGAAACTTCTTCTAATTTTTCACAAATCAAATCACCAATTGATTAAGAACATTACCTTCACATAAAAATATTGAATCGATGTCACAAACAATAATTTTACTATCTGAAAACCTAATACTTACTTGCACTTGTTTATTACTGCATCATCAACTATAAAACTTTAGCATCAACTCTTACACCTGCACCCAAAAGAAAAGAAAAACTATGTAACATTCCTTTCCTTTTCTACTTATGTTTTATCATTCATTTTTCAGGTTTCATTTTTTGGATCTATGAAAATAAAATTCATTTGGTCCATCTAATACATTAATTTCAATGTTTTTTTCAAAAGTTAATATGCAAACTCACAAGTGAATTAAGGTCTTCTAAGTAAGTGAAAAATAAATATTATTCCATCACTTTAGAAACATCAATGATAAATCACTAAGGACCAAAACGGTGAATAGAAATGAACAAAAAAAAAAACCACAGTTGGACAACTAAAAGACTAAAAACAGGTCTAACATAGAGAATCTTAAAAATAAGAAAGAAGAGTAAAACTTTGTGGAATCATAATTTACCGATAAAATCAACAATAATGCCACAATAGCGAAAAAATATACCAACTGCAAAGCCAACAAAGAAATGAAGGGAAGAAAAATAGAGATTGGAGAAAAATAAAGAAAGTAAAAACTGAAGGTAGGAAAAGCAAGTTGAAATTCTCTTCCTTTCAACAAATCTGATGAAGGAAACGGTTATAATATGGTAGCAATTATCGTTGTAACAATTACTTTTCCTATATCACAACTAATGGAACAATTGTAGTAATACGTTACAAAATGAATGATTCCATTAGTTTAGTTTGGAATACAAATGGCAGAACACAGTTTAGAGGTATTCTAAAAGTGACTTGAGAAACTCTTAAAAGTCTTTTCGGATAACGGTTCCGTTAGCTGAAATATAGGCATTTCCATTATTCCTCAACCGTTGCACTCTTTAACTTAGAAGCATAAATAATTTGACATAAAAAATTAGAGTAAAAGGCAAAAAAATGACAAAAGAGATAAATATTATTCCTTGTTTGATAGGCATGCCACATCATATATCAATTCCCCAGATTTATATATATATATATATATATATATATATATATATATATATATATATATATACTTGGTATCAGAGCAAAAAAAATTTCGGACCTCAGCGTTTATGGAACAACATTATTTTGCTAAATATATAAGCTGTTATCATCATATAATCTATATTACTATCGAAAACATAAAAAAATCATATAGAATATAAAAAGAATTTTAGTATACCAAAGTAATTTTAGTACACCAGAACTAAGTAATTTTAGTACACCAGAACTAAGTGATTTTAATAATTTTCTTCTTCTTGAAATACAAAGAATTAATTTTGAAATAGAACAAGAAAAGATCTATCTTATAATAATTAAGAATAAAATAAAATATATCCCATTAGTGTAATACATATGTAAAAACAACATTCGTTAACTAAAGAAATGCGATTAACTATTGGATTTTAAGAAGAGATATAAGGGGAAAGCAAGTATTAAAGAAAGTATTAAAAAAGACTAATACTCTATTAACATCAATTTTAGAATTAGCTAAACAAACAGAAGAATTAGAATTAATAATAAATAGAGAACCAAGTTGTATAGTAAAGCGTATTATTGGTCCAGAAACTATATCAGCTCTAGAGTGGGAATACAAGATACAGAAGAGAAAATATATTTAGAAAATCAAAGAATAAAGTTTTATAAGAGTAAGAAAAATCTGGATACCCTTAGGATAAAACAAAATATCTAATTTAAAAAACTTAGAATACTTAGACTGGAAAATCCATCCAGAAAAGAAATATAGAATATTAAAAGACAATACAGTAATAAAGTGTAATTTTAGAAGTGGAGAGCATATATTACATACTGAAGATAAACAATATAATACTTTAATTGATTTAATAATAAACTTTGGAGAAAAAAACCCAAGACAATAATAAAAACATAATAAGAACATTAATATTAGTAGAGGCTGGACACATCAAACAAAGAAAGACGTTAGAAAAATTAGAACAAAATTTAGACTTTGTAAAAGCACAAGAACTAGAAATAGACAGGAAAATACAACTTTTTAATAATAAATTTAATATAGAAAAAATATCTACTAAAAACAAAATAAAAAAGTTAATCAAGACTATTACAGAAAAACCTAAAGAATTAGAAATACAAACAACCAAATTAGTAGAAAAAATAACTGAACAAGTAGAAGTATTAAAAGGTGAGATAAGCGCACTTAAAGAAAAGATAGATACAATAAAAGAAATCGCTCTTTCATGAGTGATATACAAGTAGAATTAGATCCCATATATGAAGAAATATTAAAATTAACAGCAAAAATTCAACTCAATCCAGAAGGACTAAGTAACGATATTCCTCAAGGAAAAGCTGATCAAACAATAATAAAACAGAATAATACATTAATAATATTATTATTAGAGGTTAATAAAAAGCTAGATAAAATTATTAAAGAAAAAGAAATTAAGACTGAGATCCCAAAGGTAGACGATTTAATAGAACAATTAAAAAGAGTTGAAATAACACCACACAAGGAAAAATTAAAAGTAAGAAAGCCACAAAAATGGAGCTTTTTCCAAGTGGGCCAAGAAGAACAAATGAAGAAAGATCAAGAATAAGTTTTTCAGAAAATAGAATAGGAAACAATATGCTAGCCAGAATTTTAACTAGAAAAAGACAAGAGGAAGATCAAAAATTAGATGAAATAATAGATATAGATAAAGATATACAAATTTTTCAGCAAAATCAATTAAGATTATTAGATCCAAAAATACTATATAATACAAGATATTTCTCGACCAATTCTCAACTATATAGACATTTATAGAGAAGAACAATTGTCAGTTATAGGAAGTAAAGTAGAGACATTAAACTTAATCAATCCAAAATCAGTAAAACAAATAAAAAATTATAAAAGGAATTCAATGCATATGAGATTAATAGTAATTGGATTAAAAGGATTAACAAGAAAAAATTTAGGAACTAGAGTATTAATAGTAGTATATGATGACAGATGGTCAGATCAGAAGAAATCTATAATAGGTTTAACAGAAGTAGATATGACAAATAATGGAGGAATATTTTATATTAGCCCAGATTTTATGATAAATCTAGCAGAATTTGGAAAAATATAAAAATAGGAATACAGACTAAAGGGTATGAAGAAATGAATAATGGAAATAATCTATTAATATGTGTAGGTTTTATAGGAAAAATGGCAACAAATAGCAATACAAAATTTAAAATTAAAGTAGACGATGTAGTTGAAGTAATGGGAAATAAAGGGATAAAATTATTTAAACCTATTAAGATAGACCCAGAAGAATATGCGGGATTAGAATGGAACCTAGAAGATTTTTCAAAACCAAAAATATTTAAACCAGAATCTCACTTGATGTATACAAATTCTAAAGGAGAAACATCAATTAGGTTTACTGATTATAATTATTCTATTCATAAAGAACGGATGATGAAGATGAAAATAAGATAGAAGAAACTGAATGTATGAATATTGAAATAATACAAGAAGAATTTGAAGTAGATATAGCGTTAGAAGAAGCAAGAAAATTAGTTAGAGAAAAAAAATAGTATTTTCCAATGTAAAGGATGTAAACTAGGAAAATTAACTTTAAGAAATGTAGAAGAACATTTTAGAAAATGTGAATTAAGAACAGATAATTTAGGATATAGAAAAGAAAATAGGTTACAAGAAAAATCAGATAAATTCGATCAAATTTTTGAAGAAATACAAGATAGCTATGAAACATAAACAGATTCAGTAATAAGCTTAAAACAATTGCTGTTGATCTCTAATGTCCTTCCTCGACACAAATTCACTGCTTGGCTTGCTGCTCAACATCGACTGCCTACTGTCGACAGATTACAGAAGATTGGGGTGCAGGTGTCTATGAATTGTGTATTCTGTAAGCAACATGTAGAAGATTTTGGTCATTTGTTTTTTGAATGCCCAGTCACTAATCGACTGTGGCATAGAATGTGCTGCTGGATAGGCCATAACAGAACAATTGGGAGCTGGGAAGCTGAGCTCCAATGGATATGCTGTCAAGCTAGGAGTAAACTGTGGCACAAGGCTGTTGCTGCTTCTGCCTTTGTAACCACTGTTGCACTGATTTAGAGAAACAGGAACTATATTAGATTTGAAGGGAAAGCATTCGAGGAGAACCAGTTATGTCGCGAGGCTGCATTGCTTATTCATATTTGCGGCAGAAACTGTAAGCTTTGGCAAGCTGGACTGCGACAACTTAACCATTACCCTTAGCTTTAGGTTGCAAATTCATGTATTTGTAGATGTTTGTACTGGAAGTAGTGGTTAGTCCATACTACTACTATAAACTCTTCATTGTAATTTTTTTTTATATCAATGAAAGCTAACTGTTAAATTTTAAAAAAAAATAAGCTTAAAAGAATTAATGGAATCAGTTAGTTCTAGCCAAAGCTCATTTCAGAGAACAACATATCAAAGTACAGTAGATACTAGTACGGGAAATGTACCTAGAAGAAGAGTATACAGAATAGATCAGGAAACAGAAATAGAAAATGTAAGACCGTCGGGAAAAAGGATGCCAATAGAAGAACCTATAAGATTACAAGAAGGAGGAAATAAAGGTAAAATATTAAATATAGCAGCCCATGATCCAAAAATGTGGAACTAGTAATAGACCTATGAAAAGGAATAGTAGTAGCAAACTTTATAAAAACCTATAATGATACAGATGTAGAAACAATGAATAAATATATGGAAACGTTTCTAGGAGAATCGAGAAAGGGTTTATGGGAAGCCTATAAATCAGAATTTCCTCAAGATTTTCAAAATTTAATAGCAATGGGTGCAAATCCTTATAATTTTACAAATAAAATACATAGTCTGATTACAGGAGAAGATCCAAATAGCGGATTAGTAATACTACAAAAGAATGCTTTAATAAAATTAGAACAATTAAGTATAAGTAGTTGGTTCCATATAAAAAAGTTTCTAAACGATTACTTTTATTATTGTACTATTAGTGGAAATGCTTTTGATCAAGATTTAGGTAAAAAATTATTCAATAAATTACTAGGAGTCTTAGGAAGAGAAATAGAAGAACGATGGTATAAAAGAGAATGTGTAATACAAAATCCAAATACAAAATGGTCTGTATGGCACAAAGTACAACATATTATGGAAATATTACAAGAAAAATGTACAAACTTGCAAATACAAAAACAGCTAAAACAGAACAATATGAGTTTCTGTAAATCAATAGTATATACAATACAGAGTTATGACAAAAATGAATACAAAAAGAAGAAATATAAAAGATATAAACCCTAATACAATAAAGAATATAATAGAAAAAATTATTATCTTAGAAAGTCATCAGCTAGAAAACTCTATTTAAATAGAAATAGGCATGTTAAAAAATATAGAACAGATAGAAACTATAAAAACAAACTAGAATGTTTTACTTGTGGGAGTGTAGAACATTTAGCCAACACCTGCCCAAAAGAATCAATAGGAAAACAAGAAATTCATAGTTAATAGAAGATTTTCAAGAAACTCTAATAAATGTAGATGAATATATGTAAGACAACAAAATTATATATTCTATAGTAAGTGTAGGTGTAGACGAAACCCAAATAGAAACCTCAGAATAAGAATAAGAAGAAGAAGAAGAAGAAGAAGAAGAAGAAGAAGAAGAAGAAGAAGAAGAAGAAGAAGAAGAAGAAGAAGAAGAAGAAGAGTTAATAAATGAGATAGGACTAGAAAAACTAGACCTAGAAGATAATAGCTTTGTAAATATATTAGAAGAATGTACCCATGAGTTTGAAATAAATAAAGGATTATATAGCAACCAATGTTTTAAATGTAAATGGTACCCCAGTTGAAATAAAAAAGCTAAATGTGAATTATGCTATTTAGAATGATGTATTTCATGTATAGAAAAAGATTTTGAAATAAAAATAAATAAAGAAGAAATTTATCAAGAGACAAATAATTCTTTTATAAATTTAAGAATAATTACATTGGAAAATAGAATAAATGAATTAGAAAAAAGAATACAAAAAATGGAAAAAGAAAAAGAAAAATTAGAAGATATAAAAACTAAAGAAGATAAAGAATTAATGAGGATAAAAAATTATGATGCTCTAATATGTAATGACGATAAAAAATTAACTACGATAAAAATTTTAGCAAGAATTAAAATAGAAGACTACGAAATAGAAACATTAGCTCTAGTAGACTCGGGATGCACAAGATGTATAATAAATAAGAGGATAGTTTCACCTAATTTAATAAAATTATTAGACAAGCCAGTAGCAGCCATGCAAATGGATGGAGCTCAAAATATCTATAAACATTATATAGATAAATCACAGATTAGTTTTGTAAATACATGTTTAGATTTTTACAAACCTAGCTATAAGGTAGATAAAATTTGGGTAAGAGATTTAAATATAAATGTAGATTTTGTATTAGGTTTGAGCTTTATATTACACAATAATGGTAGTTGTTTGCTTAGTAGAGATGGGGTAATATTCTTTAAAAATATTACACAAACACCAGTACAAACAATAGAGGCCGCAACTAGGATAAGGACAAGATTAAATGAAAACCAGATAGACCTGCAAGAAAACAAGAAAGAATGTTATAAAAAATGTAAAGATAATAAAACCTGCTGTAGGACTAAATAAACTAATATTAGAAGAAAACGAAGATAGAGATATAATAGAAAAGGATTATACATTAATAGACATCGAAACAGAATTATACAATTTCAAAACAGGATTATAAAGAATAGGAATAATAAAGAATGAAAAAGATCTAGAAAACATAATAAAAATTGTAGATGAGATAGAAATAATAGGAGAAACACCTTTAAAGCACTGGGAAATAATAAAGTAATGTGTAAATTAGATATAATAAAGCCAGAATATATAATTAAAACGGCTTCAATAGAAGCTACAAATGAAGACCTTGAAGACTTTAAAACTCAAATTAAAGAACTTATGGACTTAGGTATAATAAAGAGATCTACTTCTAAACATAGGTCAGCAGCTTTATAGTTAGAAATCACAGTGAAATAATAAGAGGAAAAGCGAGAATGGTAATAAACTATAAAAGACTCAATGATAATACCAAAACAGATGGATATAAGCTACCTGATAAAACAGAATTAATAAATAGGATACAAGGAAAAAAGATATTTAGTAAATTTGATTGTAAATCAGGATATTGTCAAGTAAAATTGCATGAAGAAAGTATCGAATGGACAGTATTTACTTGTCCAGAAGGGCATTTCGAATGGTTAGTCATGCCGTTCGGATTAAAAACAGCTCCACCAATTTTTCAGAGAAAAATGGATAATATATTTGGAGAATATAAAAGGTTTGTGTCAATATATGTAGATGATATATTAGTATTCAGTAAAGATATTAAAGAACACTTAAGACATCTACAAACAGTATTTAGATTATTTGTAGATAATGGAATAATTATTAGTAAAAAGAAAATGAAATTATGTAAAAATTATATAAACTTTTTAGGAGTAGTTCTAGGAGATGGGAAGAATAAGTTACAACCCCATATAGCTAAAAACGTCTTAGAAATGCCAGATAAACTAAATAATATTAAAGAACTACAAATGTTTTTAGGAATAGTAAATTATGCAAGAAATTTTATAAAAGACTTAGGAAAAATAGCAGGACCATTATATGCTAAGACAGGATCTACAGGACAAAAATATTTTAATACAGAAGATATTAAATTAGTGAAAAAAATTAAAGAAAAAATAAAGAATATTCCTGATCTAACTTTTTTTTTTGGTAATTAAGGATTATATTAATCACCAAAGAGATTTCAATACAAAATCATAGTTCAGCCACTGCACAACTGACTATCATATCTAGACTATATATCAACTATCTCTATAACTATCCCTCTATTTACAGAAGATATTGCTGAAGCTGTTGCCTAATTTTGGGGTACCTCTAACATTACAAGCATAAACAATGTCCCTGAGTAGGTTGTCACTGCTACGGAAAACATTCTCAAAGATCCTCGCATTTCTCTCCAACCACAGAGCATAGAATAATTCAGCAGCAACCATTTTGAATATGTTAGCCCGACTTGATTTTCCTTTAGCTTTATCAACAATCCATTGAATAAGCTGCTCCCAGTTCTGCATACTGGAGGGATCCTCTCTGATCCAGGACGGTGTTTGATCCCTTAGTTGTGTAGCAAATGAACAACTATGGAAAAGATGGTCTCTGGTTTCCGGAGCTTGCTGGCACAGAACACATATGTTATCCACAGTCATACCCCCAATGTAGTAGCCTATCCTTGGTTGGTAGCCTATCATGAAGCACCAACCACAAATTGAAGACAGCCTTGGGCCTAGCATAGTTTTGATCAGTTAGATTCTTCCATGGGACTCTCGGGAGTTGGCCAATCTGAAAGAGATAGAGTTGCCTAATGGAGCATACTGGTCTGTGCAGAACTTGGTGTTGTTGTAGCAGTCCACTTGCTGCAATTATCTTTCGTACCATCCAACTAGCTTGCCTGGGTATAGGAATGTTCCCCAGTTGGTGCTGCTTTATATAAACAGTGTGAATCCATTTGACCCACAGAGTGTCTTTTTTGTGAGCCAGATCCCAGCAAAGTGTAGCAATAGTCCACAACAAGAGGTTTGTGAGGTTCAGCCCACCAGCTGATTTTGGAAAACACATTTTGTCCCAAGTAATGTAGGCCTTCTTAGAGATAACAACTGATCCAGACCATATAAAACTTCTTTATACTGCTTCAATAAGCTTTAGAATCTTTGTAGGGATGAGGAAGAGTTATGCCCAGTAAGCTTGTATACCAAAAACCACTGATTGTACCAATTGCACCCTCCCAGCATATGACAACTTTCTAGCAGTCCATGAGGTGACCCTAGCAGTGATCCTATTTACCAGAGGCTGCCACTGAATCAAAGCCATCTTCTTGGTGGATAAAGGAATGCCTGTTGGACAATACGCTTTACGCTAGAGGGGGGGTGAATAGCGTTTTAAAATTATTAAGCGTTTTAGTGCGGAATTTAAAAACTTTGCAGAAATTAAAACAAGTGCAGTAGAATAAACTTACACAATGATGTATCCTGGTTGGCCACAAACGTGGTTAGTCCAGTCCCCGAGAGACTCTCTCGAGATTTCCACTAAACTTGTCAAGCTTACGGGTGCTTAACAAACCGTTACAGCTGAGGACACAAGCCTCACCTAGGTGCTCGAGGATCACAATCCCAAAGACTTCAATTGCTCGGGGATACCAATCCCAAAGACTTCAATTGCTCGGGGATAACAATCCCAAAGACTTCAACTGCTCGGGGATAACAATCCCAAAGACTTCAACTGCTCGGGGATAACAATCCCAAAGACTTCAACCGCTCGGGGATAACAATCCCAAAGACTTCAACCGCTCGGGGATAACAATCCCAAAGACTTCAACTGCTCGGGGATAACAATCCCAAAGACTTCAATTGCTCGGGGATAACAATCCCAAAGACTTCAACCGAGGAATCACAAGTTCCTCAACAAACGAGAATCGCAATTCTCTTACAAACACAAAACACACTCACTTTACAAAGCACTCCTTAATGAGTAGATATGAGTAGAAATAGTACGCTCAAGATCACAACAACTTAGCTCAATAGAATGGCTCTTCAAAAAGCTTTATGGATGAATGGAAAATGATGATCAATGTAGGAAAGCTTTTAGCAATGAAAATACTCAAATTGTATATGTTGTTGTTGTGAAAACACTGAGTTGAAGCTGTATTTATAGGTGAAAAACTCAGTCTTACCGTTGTCTAATTGCCAATTAAGGATTGCTGAAATTACTCAGTGACAATCGATTGTCAAGACTAAACAATCGATTGTTTGCCTATCAGATTAAAAATTCAATCCCAGATTTTACGTCAACAATCGATTACTTCAAATCAATAATCGATTATTTATAACGTTAAGAAATCCTTTCCAATTTTTGGCATAAAACATCGATTGTCCGGAAATCAACAATCGATTATTTTAACAACGTTCAGAAAATCTTTTCCGGATTTTAAGCAAAACATCGATTGTTAAATATCAACAATCGATTACCTGAAGGTAATTGAAAATATATGACAACGGTCAGCTTCAACAATCGATTATCAAATGGAATAATCGATTATTAATTAATTTCAAAACTCTCTATCTCATATATAATCGATTATCAAAAGCCACAATCGATTATCATTTTATTTAAAATCACTGGGAGACATTTTTCTCATTCTAATCGATTACCATTAGTTCATAATCGATTTTTATGAGTTTTGAAAACTTTGCCTCAGTTAACAATCGATTATCATAAGTACACAATCGATTGTTATGCAGTGTGCAAAAACCTGATGTTAACTGACTTACTCACAATCGATTATCATTAATTCACAATCGATTGTCATGCAGTCTTGGCTTAGAGATACTCGATTATCATAAGTACATAATCGATTATCTTAGCCCAGATTTTTGAGGCATGCTTGGAAAACATTTTAACAAATGTAAATATGCATAGTTTAAAATCATTTGACACTTAATTTAAATATGCATGATTTTGGAAAAATAATTTTAGTAGAGAAGCCATGTTATGAGCCAAGTTGAGGAATCAAGATCACAATTAATATTGACTCAATTATAACATTTCTAAACTTTGTCTTGAGCTTCTTGTAATGCATCCATTTTGTGCTTGTCCTTGAGCACTGCTATATATCGCTTTTTGCTTTGTTTGACATTCATCAAAACCTACAAAAGAACACACGTTTAGTATATTGCATTTGAAACGTGTTTCCAACAATTTCCCCCTTTTTGATAATGGCAAACATAAGCGGGATATATGCAATAATTATTTTGATAATCCAAGACAAGTGTAAAGTATGCAATTTGATGTTCCCCCTCAATTCATGTTCCCCCTCACTTTAAGCATGAATGAAGTTGAGAGTGATATAGCATACTTCTTGATATCCCGTTTCTTCCCCCTTTTGCCATTAGCAAAAATATATACAAGGGAAGAATATGCAAAAAAACATATGAAATAAACAAAAGTTTATTTATTGGAAAATAACATTACATGGGTGGAGCCAAACACAATAAAACGAACAACAACTAACCAACCAAGGAAAAACAAATCAAAAACAACAATTTCACATCATCAAAAACAACAATTTCATCATTCATCACCCCCATCCCCTTCATCATCATTGGGAGGCGCTTGATATGGCACCACCTGAGCATAGGCATAATGCACGTGATCAAAGTAACCATGGACCTCACGGGTTAATTGAGTAATTTGGTCAGAGATAGTCCGGAGGGTAGGCTCCTGAGGAGGATGAGCACGACGGGCTTGTCGATTTTGAGGAGGAGCGGGAGCATGATCACCATCATGATGAAAGGAAGACTCCGAAATTTCCCAGATTTTGGTGCTCTTTTTGAGAGGACCATTAGCAATATTGACCCCGGAAGCTTCAAGAAATTTCATTATTAAGAGGGCATAGGGGAGAGGTATGTCATCTCTGGTGGCATTGAACATATGAGATTGAATAAGCTTGCACCAATTGATTTTAACACCGGTGATAATGGCACGAAGAAATTTGGCATCCTCTTGGGAAATGGTGGTGTGATTGAGTTTACGGGGTTTGAGAACACGAGTGATGAAATAGAGAATGAAACGATAATTCGGGTCCATACCCTTTATGGTGGGACGACGGGAAGAAGACTCATCATAGGCGACTCCGGCTTGGCGGAAGAGATTAGCTTCATCAATCATGTCCCCGGCATCATTTATGTACTGGTAGATGTCTTCACCATCATGCGGAATGCCGGCAATGAGGTGGAGGTTATCTTCAGAAATTAGAATGGAAATGCCGTTAACATTGGTAACGAGTTCACCCTCATCATCTTTGTGAAGGTTGGAGTAAAAAGCTTCAACTAAAGTAATGTTGTAGTAGGGGTGAGTAAGGAGTAGGAAATTGAAAAGTTGGCACTCTCTTAGCATATTCGCGGCTGGAATGAATGGTGCAACAAGAGCGTTTGTTGAAAAGCGAGGAGGGAGAATAAGGCGTTTCTCAAATTTGGTTAAGAAACGGGTGAGCTCTTCATCGGATTCAAAGAATAGAACCGATCCATCTTGATATGGATGGCGAGAAGAAGAAGCACCTTGTTTGGAACGAGCACGTTTGGAGTTGCGGCTTGACATTTTTGAAAAAGATGTGCTAGGATTTTTCAAAGATAACAAGATAATTTGATGCTTGGGAGGCTTGAGTGAGTATACAAGAGCATATGTGCAGCCTATATAGAGAAGGAATGAATCTTACACTTATTTGAAAAGATTTGAAGAGATTTGAAGAGCTTTGAAGTCTGAAACGGTAAAAATAAATTCACTGACCGTTCAACAATCGATTGTTTGAATAGAATAATCGATTGTCATTAATGAAAATGATCTGACACATCGATTACACGCCAGAACGGTAAAAAAATTTGAAAAAGATAGTCGATTGTCAAACTTGGTAATCGATTGTTTTTCATATTTATGACCTGACAGGAATCGATTGTAGAGCCAAAACGGTAACATAAGTTTAAAACAGATAATCGATTGTCAATATATAGTAATCGATTATTTCACTCACAGAGAGTTTGGATTTTGGCAAATAATCGATTGGCAGAACAAATAATCGATTGTTTGGAAGGGGGATGCTAAAATGATGAGACTTAATTCTATCAAGCAATGTAAACATTCAACAAGATTTCATGACAAAAAAAATTGAATCAACAAATAATCGATTATTGATACTGATAATCGATTGTAAGCATAAATAATCGATTATGATCGATTTTTCTTGTATCAAGACAATTTATACTTTCCTCTTACCTTTTGGGGGATACCTGCAAAATAGAATTAAACATCTCCGACGCTCAAGTCAGTAATCTATAAATGAAATAATAACTTTGAAACTAGTATAGTCGGGTGAAAAACGTGAACTCTTAAGAATTTTGTCCTAGGATGTTCTTAAGAGGGTTTAGGGTACTTACCTTCCCTTCGACTTTGCCAATTACCTGATTTTGAACATCCTCCGTTCATTTTGGTCTTTTGGCTCATTCTTCAATTTAAGAAGCTTCTTCCACAATTTTGCCTTTGTCTTCCTTGTATTTTGTCTTTTAAATTTTTCGAAAATACTTCCGATTTTGAAAAAAAATGCCTAAATCGACTTTTCCGTCTCTTCCTCCTTCTTTGTGCTTTAATTGAAGGAATTTTGAATTCGTCTCCCGTCAAGTGTTTGGAGTATCCACTACACTTGATTCCTTCAAGCACACCTGCAAAACAAATCAATGCTCTTTTGGTACCCATGCCATTTTGGGTCCTTGAGGGTTATGCATACTATAATGATATGTTTGAGTAGCATGTCTATGTCTAGTAAAGCATGCGGGAGCAATATGACCAATTCGTCTACAATAATGACATGTCACATTTGGATTATGCATGCGTCTAGGCTCATAGTAGCTAGAATAATGCACATTGTTTACTCTATTTTCATTTCTCCTAATTTGAGCACCATAATCATTTCTAGGTTGAACATTTCGGGATCTTCTAGCATGATCACTGTTGTGCCTAAAATATGCATCATGTCTATGGTGACGATTGCTAGGCGGAAGGTCATGTCTAGGTCTCCTAATATTTTGTCTAGCATGCATGTTTGTTTTAGGAAAGGCATTTTTGTTATTAATCCTAGATTGAGCTCTAGGTGGTTGGGTTTTTGCATCAACCTCTTCTTCATTTATGAAGCCTATTCCATGCTTGGTTGATTTCAAGTTATCAAGCACCACATTCAAGTTTTTATGAGAGGAGTTGAATTTATCTAGTGTGCCTTTTAATCTACCTACTTCATTCTTAAGGTCTACACAAGAAGCACAATTTTTTGTAGAACTCTCGGGCTTGTCAGAACTTCTTTTCCCATAAAACTTGTTTTGTTCTAGTAGCTTCTCATTTTCCAAAACCAATTTTTCTAATTCTTTTTCTTTTAATGAAAACTGTTTTTGAAAATCTTGTTCTTTTAGAGAAGCACTTTCTCTTAAACTAGTGACGGTTTTTGTAACTTTGAGAAATTCAGCATACAATTCATCAAAGGCATTTCTCATGTCATCAAGAGTATAAAAATTTTGAGAAGAGATTTGACTTACCTCACTTTGATTTTCTTCCTGTGCCATGAGGCAGAGATTTGCCGCTTCTTCATTTTCTTCTTCACTGGATTCGTCTCTGGAATCTCCTCCCCAAGATATGTATGCTCGTTGCTTCTTGAAGGGTTTCTTCTCCTTTTTAAGATTTGGGCAGCTTGTTTTGATATGCCCTGTTTCACCACATTCATAACATTTAACTTGCTCACCTTGCTTTTTCCCTTTGCGGTCATATTCTTTTCGCATGAATTTTTGGAACTTTTTGATGATGAGTCCGAATTCGCTATCTCCATCCTCTTCAATTGGTGATTGACTTGTGCTCGCCTTTAGAGCAATCTTTTGCCTTCTTTGTTCATCAATAACAGGGTTAAGAATAGTGGATTCATAAGTCTTAAGATTACCTCTAAGAGCGTCTATGGTGACGTTCGTGATTCCAATTGACTCTTGAATCGCATCGGCCTTTGATCGCCATGCCGGTGTTAGACTCCTAAGGATTTTTCGAACTAGTTCTTTGTCTGTGAACGTCTTCTTGAGCGCGTGGAGATCATTCACTATTGATGAGAACCGCTCAAACATCTCGTCTACCTTTTCGCCTTCCTTCATATGGAACAATTCGTAAGCATGAGTTAAAAAGTCAATTTTAGCTTCTCTTACCTGGTCAGTCCCTTCGTAAGTGACCTCAAGCTTGTCCCACATTTCTTTCGCTGTTTTGCAGCAGGAGATTTTCCTGTAATCATTAGCATTAACAGCACAAAGTAATAAATTAATAGCTTTAAAATTATTTTGGACCATTCGATTATCCTCGGCGTTGAATTCCTCTTTTGATTTTGGCACCCATTCTCCTTCCACCTTTTTGACAGGAACCTCATTTCCTTTGGTGTACACCTTCCACAAGTAAGGGCTGTTTGATCTGACGAATATCTGCATCCTTTCTTTCCAATATGAATAATTAGTCCCGTTAAACAAAGGAGGTCTTGTGGGGCACTGTCCTTCATCAATACCTGCAAAAGAGTCTAGAGTAGAAGCCATGGAAAGATTCTCTCAAACGGTTAAGTCTTTCAGAGAGTATGGCTCTGATACCAATTGTTGGACAATACGCTTTACGCTAGAAGGGGGGGTGAATAGCGTTTTAAAATTATTAAGCGTTTTAGTGCGGAATTTAAAAACTTTGCAGAAATTAAAACAAGTGCAGTAGAATAAACTTACACAATGATGTATCCTGGTTGGCCACAAACGTGGTTAGTCCAGTCCCCGAGAGAATCTCTCGAGATTTCCACTAAACTTGTCAAGCTTACGGGTGCTTAACAAACCGTTACAGCTGAGGACACAAGCCTCACCTAGGTGCTCGGGGATCACAATCCCAAAGACTTCAATTGCTCGGGGATACCAATCCCAAAGACTTCAATTGCTCGGGGATAACAATCCCAAAGACTTCAACTGCATCGGGGATAACAATCCCAAAGACTTCAACTGCTCGGGGATAACAATCCCAAAGACTTCAACCGCTCGGGGATAACAATCCCAAAGACTTCAACTGCTCGGGGATAACAATCCCAAAGACTTCAATTGCTCGGGGATAACAATCCCAAAGACTTCAACCGAGGAATCACAAGTTCCTCAACAAACGAGAATCGCAATTCTCTTACAAACACAAAACACACTCACTTTACAAAGCACTCCTTAATGAGTAGATATGAGTAGAAATAGTACGCTCAAGATCACAACAACTTAGCTCAATAGAATGGCTCTTCAAAAAGCTTTATGGATGAATGGAAAATGATGATCAATGTAGGAAAGCTTTTAGCAATGAAAATACTCAAATTGTATATGTTGTTGTTGTGAAAACACTGAGTTGAAGCTGTATTTATAGGTGAAAAACTCAGTCTTACCGTTGTCTAATTGCCAATTAAGGATTGCTGAAATTACTCAGTGACAATCGATTGTCAAGACTAAACAATCGATTGTTTGCCTATCAGATTAAAAATTCAATCCCAGATTTTACGTCAACAATCGATTACTTCAAATCAATAATCGATTATTTATAACGTTAAGAAATCCTTTCCAATTTTTGGCATAAAACATCGATTGTCCGGAAATCAACAATCGATTATTTTAACAACGTTCAGAAAATCTTTTCCGGATTTTAAGCAAAACATCGATTGTTAAATATCAACAATCGATTACCTGAAGGTAATTGAAAATATATGACAACGGTCAGCTTCAACAATCGATTATCAAATGGAATAATCGATTATTAATTAATTTCAAAACTCTCTATCTCATATATAATCGATTATCAAAAGCCACAATCGATTATCATTTTATTTAAAATCACTGGGAGACATTTTCTCATTCTAATCGATTACCATTAGTTCATAATCGATTTTTATGAGTTTTGAAAACTTTGCCTCAGTTAACAATCGATTATCATAAGTACACAATCGATTGTTATGCAGTGTGCAAAAACCTGATGTTAACTGACTTACTCACAATCGATTATCATTAATTCACAATCGATTGTCATGCAGTCTTGGCTTAGAGATACTCGATTATCATAAGTACATAATCGATTATCTTAGCCCAGATTTTTGAGGCATGCTTGGAAAACATTTTAACAAATGTAAATATGCATAGTTTAAAATCATTTGACACTTAATTTAAATATGCATGATTTTGGAAAAATAATTTTAGTAGAGAAGCCATGTTATGAGCCAAGTTGAGGAATCAAGATCACAATTAATATTGACTCAATTATAACATTTCTAAACTTTGTCTTGAGCTTCTTGTAATGCATCCATTTTGTGCTTGTCCTTGAGCACTGCTATATATCGCTTTTTGCTTTGTTTGACATTCATCAAAACCTACAAAAGAACACACGTTTAGTATATTGCATTTGAAACGTGTTTCCAACAATGCCCAAATATTTGAAAGGCAAATCTCCATACACATAACCTAGGTGATCAGTAATCTGCTTCTGGACTTCAGAACTAACCCCTCCAAAGTAACTGAACTTTTGCTCAGATTAGCTTTTAGCCCAGATGCTTCAGTGAACTGGGAGAAATACTTGAACATGGTAATGACAGACTGACTTTCTCCTTTAGCAAACAGAAGTAGGTCATCAGTAAAACTTATGTGAGTGATGCCCAGCCTTTTACACCCTGTATGGTATAAAAATTCTTGGTCTTTCTTCAGTTCAGCCAGAGATCTACTTAGATACTCCATGACTATTGCAAATAGAAATGGGGAGATTGGATCACCTTGTCTAAGGCCTTTAGCAGCTTTAAAAGGTTGAGTTGTTTCCCCATTAGTCATCATTGTATAGCTTACTGTTTGGACATATTCCATGATCCAGTTTGTGAATCTAACTGGAAAACCCAATGCATCCATTACCTGTTGCAAGAAGATCCATTCGACAAAATCATAGGCCTTCTGCAAGTCAATTTTGATCATGCATCTAGGAGCCACATGGGATCTGGAATAGTTCTTGATCAACTCATGGGCCAGGATAACATTGTCTGCAATCTTCCTGCCTGGATGAATCCTTCTTGGGCTTCACAAATGATGCTAGACATGATTTTCTGCATTCTGTTGGCTAATATCTTGGAAATCAGTTTGTACAAAACTGAGCAGCATGCAATTGGTCTGTATTCTTTGACTGTTGTTAGGTTAGGGACTTTAGGGATCAAAGTGAGAGAGGCGCAGTTGACTGGTTTGTACATCTTGGTAGTCTGGAAGAAATCCTTGACTGCACCTATTATCTGCTTGCCAATGATGTTCCAAGTCTTCTTGAAAAACACTACATTGTATCCATCAATTCTCGGTGCTTTGTCATCACCAATTGCCTTTAAACTTTCCAGAATCTCAAGTTCAGTAATATCATAACTTAACTCCTTCTTCTGTTGATGTGTTAAGGTAGGGCCATTGGTCATATACACTCGGTTAAGTCATTGATCTCCTTTTTAATGTCATCTGGATTAGTAACCTTGAGACAACCTGTTGTAACAAGCTCAGGAATATGCTTGTGTTGATTTCTTTCCTTCAAAACAGCAGAGAAATACTTGTTGTTAGAGTCACCCAGTTGGATCCATTTTGCCCTGGACTTCTGTTGTAGCATACATTCTTCAATCAAAGACCACTTTTAAGCTTCATTGTTGTTTCCTTCTCTTTAAGTTGCAACTCATCAGTATAAGCCAGTGCCATCTGATTCTGGATGTCCTTCAATTCTTGCCTACTATAATCAATTCTCTGACTAATGTTCTTAAAATCTCTAGTGTTTAAAGATTTTAAGGGTGCTTTCAGTGACGTGAGATTGGACCACACTATTTTCGTAGAATACTAATTATTACTGTGCCAGTTATCTTTGACCAGCTGGTAGAAGTCTTCATGATTGGCCCATGCATTGAAGAATCTGAAAGGAGTCTTCCTTTTCCTAGTAACTTCTGCCAATGTAATCACCATAGGGTTATGATCAGAGATTAAGGGATGGTCATATATAGTTTGCACGTGACTCCAGTTAATCATCCACTCATAATTGCCAAAAACTCTGTCCAGTCTACTACATACTCTATCATTGCTTGTCTGCCTATTTGTCCAGGTGAAATACTCCCCTTTCCAGGGAAGTTCTGAAAGTCCAGCCTGTTGTATACATTGAGTTAACTCTTGGATCTCTGCTTGCTTCACTTGATTACTTGACAGTCTATCATTAGCATACAGAACAGCATTGAAATCACCAGCAACTAGCCAAGGTTCAGTAATAGTAACAGAATAATCCTGCAGATTTTTCCATAGTGATCTCCTCTTGTCCATCCCATTAAATCCATACACGACAGTGAGATAACAGATGGCATCTCCAGAAATGTTTCTGAATCTACAGTGAATCAATTGAGCCTCATTCCTGATCTAACTACGCCATTAGAAACTGACTATTTAATTATAGAAACAGATGGAAGTTTTGAAGGATGGGGAGCACTTTTAAAAGCAAAACCAAATAAATATAGTGATAAGAATACAGAAAAAATATGTGCATACCAAAGTGGAAAATATAAAGAGAAAGGAAATATAAGTAGTATAGACGCAGAAATTCTAGCTGTAATCTACGGATTAAATAGTTTTAAATAATACATATTAAACAAACAAGAAGTAATAATTAGAGCTGATTGTGAAGCTATTGTCAAATTCCACCAAAATATAAATTCAAAAAATAGTAGTAGAAGGAGATAGTTAAAATTTATTGATACAATATCAATATATAATTTAGTTTTTGAACGTATTAAAGGAAAGATAATAATTTAGCAGACACATTAAGTAGGCTAAAAATTACTGTCAATTAATAAGAATATTTTACATGTACAGAATAAGACCAAAAGTTCCCAAGACTGAAGACAAGGGAAAAGGTGTTCATGCCTCACCCTCATACAAAAACTCGCAGACAATATTAGGTAACCTTCATTTAAGCCACAACCCATTACAGAACAAAATAATATAGAAAGAATAAATTTTGGGAAGCATAATTTAATATTTTTTCCACCATCAAATATGTCATTCAGAGTTTTACCAAAATGTGTTATAGATAGACCCCAGAGATGTTTAATTGATAATTTATGGATAGCATATAATAAGAAAGACACTAAATATGTTATAGCAGCTCTTAATGCCTTGGGACAATATTTTACAGACAAAAACCAAGAAAAAAGATTTAAATACTACGTGGTTGTACATGGTAAGACAAATGGTATTTTTCAAACATGGATAGAAGTACTAGACTCTATTAAAGACATACAAAAACATTTTTTAAGGGTTTTAATAATTTTACTGAAGCACTAAATTATGCAAGAGGAATACTAGGACCAAATTACTATATTTCCCCAGCACTCAGACAAAATCCAGAAAAGATCCAATACAAAATTCAAAACGACACAGAAAAAATAATATTTTATGACCACTGCTCATCAATGACCGAAGCTTTCAGAAGGTTGAACTAGAAGAATGAAAGCTTAGAGAAAGAAAAAACAGACTTATGGAGCAGGTAAAAGTTTTAGAACAAAAGGTGTATGCGTTAAAATTTGAATCTCTGACTCAAGTGGTTTTTCAACAAGATACGAGTTCTCCGTCTCAAGAAAAAAATGGATGAGAAGGGTGTGCATTCCCCAATGAATGCAGAAAATCCACTGTATCGGATGATGATACAGCTAGTTCGTTTCATACAGTGACCGGTAAAGACAAATCAATCCGTTTATGGCTGTCACTTTGCCAAAAAGTGAATAAGAAGAAGGCTCATCAAGGCGGAGACTACCCAGAATGTTAACACACAGAGAGATATTAAAGAAAAATAGTATAATTGATAAAAAGAAAAAAATGAGAAAATGGAAGATGTAATTAAACAGACATTAGAAAATTTCTTTCAGGAAAAGGAAAAACAAGACAAACATATGATAAAAAATCTTAGTCCCATTCCATAGAGGTCAAGGTCCAGTTCAGAAAGGTCTCAAAGCTCAGGAATAGACGATAATAAAGATCACCTGAATTATCAAGATGCTCAAGATCCATATGAAAACTACGATTCAGGGATGAGTTTTGATTCAATAGCACTATATAATTTAGACACATAAAATGGTTATTCTTCAGAAATAATGAATCAAGGAAAAGACAAAGAATAATAATGGTGGAGACAACAAGTAGGGACCTGATGTGACAGATGTGACATAAAGACAAATGTATGTGAAAAACATGGACGATTAAAATGGAATATCTGAACAAGCCATGTGAAGATGTGGCCCAATGAAGTACCCTACAAGGCTAGAAGACAAAGATTTCTAAAAATATTTGAAGTCCATATTTCAAATCCGCTCCAAAAATTAGCTATAAAAGCAAGACCAAATCGAAGGAAAGATCATCGAGAAAAAGAAGAAAAACACTTTGAAAAGCCTACTCAACCAACTTCTCCAAAAACCTTCCCAAACCATTTTGTAAAATATTTCCTTTATGAATATCCAAGTAGTTATTCCTCTAAGATTATAAAATAAATAAAGAGTGTATGCTAAGGTGTGATCGTTTTTAAATCCCGAAGTTTCAGCCGGGTTTCCCGAAAGGGAAATCCCGTCTCTTGTAAACATGTAAGTTACTTATGTTTATCTAAGTTATGTTATAAGATATTACCCCTATGTCCTTTTTATGATTTCCTTTTATGCTTATTATATTTATTATGTATAGTTATTTGTCATTCTGTAAATGATTAAATATTACTCTTAGTATATGGTTATCTTTCTAATTTCTGAATAATTTTGATGGATTAACCTGTAAATTCCTAGGAAACGACTGGTTAAGATAAATCAAGTGGTATGTGTGCTTAACCATGGCCAGGGTGAGGTTAAAGAAAAAAGAGTTAAGAATGGATTTAAATCTATAAAAAATTGGAGAGAAGAGATGAACAGAGTAAAAAAAAAGTATGGAAGGGGTAATCTTAGTACATAATTATGATTAAATTATAACGTTATAAGTTTACAGAAAAGAGAGGGAGAGTACCGAGTAGGATTTTTTACAACATAAAGTTTAAAACATTTTTACTACGTTGTTAATGTCTGGTAACCGACAGTGCTGTTACATGACGATGGTTATTTCATTTATAAATTGGAATGTATGGAAGACAAACAGTTAATAATGCAAAATGGTCCGCATACCTTCAAAGGTAAGCCTCTGATCTTAAAGGATTGGGATCCAAATTTTCAAATCCGGAATGAGTCAATGAGAATTGTCCTCTCTGGGTTAACTTCCCAGGTTTACCGATCCAATGTTGGGCAGAGGAGAACCTAAGTAGAATAGCTAGTTTAATTGGAAAGCCTTTATGCACTGATAGGCTCACAGCTGATTGTGAAGTGATTTCCTATGCTAGAATTCTAGTGGAAATGGATATAACCCAACCCCTACCTGATGAAGTGCATATTGAAATACCTAATGGAAGAAGTTGGATGCAAACAGTTGAATTTGAGTGGAAACCTATACTCTGCCAGGATTGCAATTCCTTTGGGCACAAAACAGGAGACTGTCAAAGACAAGGAAATATAGCCAAAAAGCCACAGGAGCAAAGAAAAGGAATCAAGCACAACATAACAAAAAAATGGCAACCAAAATCTGTAAGGAATGAGATTACAGTCAACCAAAAGCAGGAGGAGCAAACAGAACAACCTCAAGTGGGACTCTCAAGGAACAGTCGAGGCAAACAGGTAGTAACTATCCACACAGCTGCTAAAACTACTACTACTAGGGTGATCTAACACACTGAAGTGAATGCAAAGCATATGTCTACTGCAATAATACATGGGGAACCAGATCAAAAGAGCCAACAGAAGAGACACAGTAGAATAGAAACATCCAGTCAGGGTGAAGGGGAATCTCAAGTAACCAACACCATCCATGATAATAGTCTCCCGGAACATTAGAGGACTGAATAAGTCCCATAAGAGAGAGCTAAAAAAATTCTTGAGAACAAATAAAGTTTATCTTGTAGCTTGTCTAGAAACAAAAGTCAAACAGCCACAATCATGGGGATGAATGGAGCATGGCACATAACTATGATTATGCACCAAATGGAAGGATATGGATACTGTGGAAATGGTCAAACGTCCATGTTGTACCTATACAAACCACTGACCAACTGATCCATTGCTGGGTAACTAACAAGAACTCCAACTTCTCTAGCTATATCACATTTGTTTATGGACTGCATTTCATACAACAAAGGGCTTCTATGTGGGATACACTAAGAAATGTCAACTACAATGGTCCATGAATTAATTTGGGTGACTTCAACAGTGTAATAGGAGTGGAAGACAGAATCAATGGACAACCAGTACACCACTCAGAAATGACTGATTTTCAAAACTGTATTGATGATATAGGAGTAGGACAGATTACCAAGAGAGGGAACTGGTACTCCTGGAGCAACAAAAGAGACAGTGAAGACAGAATTTACAGCCACATTGATTGGGCTTTTGGCAACCCTGACTGGTTCAACACATACACTGGAGTGGAAGCAGTTTATATGCTACCAGAATGCTCAGATCATACACCCATAATGCTGAATACTGAAGTTGCTAAAACTAGATTGAACAGGCCTTATAGACTACTCAATACTGTTATGCAGCAAGAGGAGTATAGAACAGCAGTTCAACATATCTGGAAACAACACCACACAGGGTTCACTATGTTTTCTGTCTGGACCAAGTTACAACAGCTACAACAAACTACCAGGCATATCCAGAAGGAACATAACTCTATGGAGCAGAAACTACAACAAATAAGAGATCAGCTGAATGTTACACAGAACAGATTGAATGAAGACTATTTCAACCAGCAGGAGATCCAGAAAGAAAAACAGTTACTGCAGATGATTGAAAAATGGGAAGCTATCCAAGAACAAATAATGAGGCAGGAATCAAGAGCCAATTGGATCCAATTATGGGATCACAATACAAAATACTTCCATGCCTACATGAAAGCCAGACAAGCAAGAAACAAAGTGAGTTGTATCCTTACTGAAGACCAGATAAAACTCACTGATCCTCAACATATACAACAGCATTTTATCCAGTTCTTCCAAGAACTTCTTGGCACAGCAGCAACACAATTACCTGGCATTGATATCACAGTGGCCAGAGATGGACCCTGCCTCACTCTGCACCATCAACAGCAACTAATGGCTCCAGTAACAGACCATGCAATTCACCAGATTGTGCAGTAGCTCCTACTAGATAAAACTTCAGGTATTGATGGCTATCCTGCTGAATTCTTTAAAGAATTTTGGCCTACTGTGGGGGGGGGGGGGGGGATGTTACCCAGGCAGTACAGCAGTTTTTCCATACTGGAAAACTGCTGAAAAAGATAAACTGCACTACTGTCACTTTGATTCCAAAAGTGCAAAACCCCAGCTATGTCAAAGAATATCGACCCATTTCCTGCTGTTCAACGCTCTATAAAATCATTTCTAAGATACTAACAAACAGGCTGAAACTGGTGTCGATTACTTAGTTAGGAGCGCTCAAACGACTTTCATAGAGGGAAGAAACATACTGGATAATGCTATTATGTCTCATGAGTTAATCAAAGGCTATAATCGTAAGACAATATCCCCTAGATGCCCGATAAAAGTTGACATTAGAAAGGCCTATGACTCGGTTGAATGGGACTTTCTCAAGGCAGTACTACTTGAATTTGGAATTCCTTATAAAATAGTAGTACTAATAATGAAATGTGTCTCCACCGTCAGTTACTCCCTTTCGATAAATGGAGGACTCACCAAAAGCTTTGACGCAAGAAAAAGGGCTAAGGCAGGGAGATCCAATGTCCCCCTATTTGTTTGTTCTAGCCATGGAATACCTAACTAGATCCTTAAAAAAGCTTCATAGAAATCCTGATTTTAACTTCCATCCCAAATGCTCCAAACTACAAATCACACATATATGCTTTGCAGACGATCTTATGCTGTGTTGTCGGGCTGATGAAACTTCCATGAAACTCATGATGAATGAATTTGAACAATTCTCTAAGGCCTCAGGACTCCAAGCCAATATGGATAAAAGCTCCTTATATATAGCAGGTGTATCCACTAACTTTAAGGAGAAAATATGCTCTGATCTTCACCTCACAGAGGGCACCCTGCCATTCAAATATCTAGGAGTTCCATTCCACGAAAAAGGTCACAATATCTCAGTGTATGCCCTAGTGGAGAAAATAGTGGACAAAATTAGAAGTTGGACATCAAAACTTCTTTCTTATGCTGGCAGAATCCAACTTATCAAAAGTGTCCTCTTTGAAATGCAAACCTATTGGGACCAGGTTTTCCTCATTCCAAAAAAAATTATAAAGCTTGTGAATGGAATATGTAGGAATTACCTTTGGACTGGTAGTCATGAAACAAGCCATAGGAATCCAATTGCATGAGAAACTTTATGTAAACCAATGGCGGCAGGAGGATTGAACATTATATCCTATGAAATATAGAACAAAGCAGCCATCTCAAAGCTCATCTGGGCCTTAATGGCAAAAAAAGACAAACTCTGGATCAAATAGATTCATTGTCACTACATAAAGAAGAAAGATATTGAAACCATGGACAGTCCTAAACAAGCTAGCTGGCTCGTTAGGAAATTATTTGGCGCTAGAGAATGGTGGGTAACTGATGGTTCAGGAATGCACACATGTACAAAAAATGGGCAATTTAGCATCAGAAAGGCATACATCCAAACTACTCCTCAATATCCCAAGGTTGCATGGAAAAAGTTATTAATGGTGACTGGCATACTCCCGAAACAGAAATACATCTTATGGATGGCGTTGCATCGACGCTTGGCGACGGTTGACAGATTAGCTAAATGGGGGATTCACACTAATCAATCCTGCAGTTTGTGTGATAGAGATACTGAAGAAACACATGACCATTTGTTCTTTGAATGCATATACTCCAAAACATTGTGGCAAGCTATGTTACAATGGATGAAATATCAAAGAATAACAGGCTCGTGGGAAACAGAAATCCAGTGGCTGATAGCAAATGTAAACAGCAGAAATCCCAGAAAATTCATTCTAGGGGTGGTGTTTGCAGTAGTAATATACAACATATGGATGGAAAGGAACACCAGAAGGTTTCAACAGACAAACAGAGACGCCAAGGACCGAGCAAAGGAGATCACAATTCAAGTGCACTTCACTGGCGAAAAGATAACTAAATGGTCACCCATGTTACAGAACATAAATAGCTACCCCGTATGAAGTTCCACAAATGTAGCAATTTATGTAATAAGACAGTAGTTTAACAATAATAGTTGTAGCGCTTTTCAAAATGATTGTACATATGAGAACTGTTCTAGAGTCCAAAAGAACAGATGATGTAATTTTGCTATACTAGTTGAAATACAACAATTTTTCTTCTAAAAAAAATATGATAAATATGTGCTTTGGCTATTTTTTTTAAAAAAAATAACTATACCTACCCAGAAAGCTTTGCTAGAAGCCATACTTCAAGTCTAGGAGAGTTTATCTTAGACGTGGATACCGGATTTTACTCAATAATAGACTAAACTATACATTTTATTTATATAATAGAAAATCATAGAATTTGCGTAGATATATATAACAAACAATTATTTCTTATAATCAGAATACTAGAGATCAATTTATCTAGTCTTTCTAGATATTACTATTTAAACCTAGAAAGAAGGCAATAAGTAGAAGACATATTACTACTTAGACTTATAAGTATATATACTACTTAGACTTATAAGTATATATACTACTTTTTATTTATAATATACTTTTACCTACTTTTTATATATACTTTTATAATATACTACTTTTATTTTATATATATATATATATATATATATATATATATATATATATATACAACCTTTTATTTATATTTATACTACTTTTACCTACTTTTTATATATATTACCTACTTTTTATAATATACTACTTTTATTTTATATACATATACAACCTTTTATTTATATTTAAACCTTTTATATATATATATATATATATATATATATATATATATATATATATATATTCATTTGAACAGTTCATTTAAGGAATTTTCCAAACACATTCATTTGAACGATTTGTTTCTGTGAATTCAAAATCGTGACATCTTTTGCTCTGTCTCTGCAACGGTTTGTTTCTTTTACCCACGTTCTTTTGCTCAGTCTCTCCAGTTGTGGTTGGAACGGTTTTGGAAGATTTTTTCAAAAGAATTTATGTAAATAACAACAACAACAACTACCCAGTATATTCCTACCAGGTGGGGTCTGGGGAGGGTAATATGTAGACGAGCCTTACCCCTGCCCGAAAAGGCAGAAAGGCTGTTTTCAATCGACCCTCGGAATTTATGTAAATAACGTGTACGGAAAATTTATATTGTAAGTGAAATTGTAATTCCTTAGTGTAACTCCTAATATGTAGGAGTAATGTCTGAATGAGCCATGTGTCGTGATAGAATTTTGTCATTTGGCTTCATAAGAGATTTTTGTCTTTGACTTTTAAGTATATATAGATATAGATTTATCGTATACTTAATGAAGAAAAAGCTTACTTTTGTAATAAAATCAAAATAAAAAATATTTAAAAGGCCCAATTCCTTAAAAGGATAACCCTTGCAATTTTGTCATATACTTTACATTAATACATATGAATTAAATCAATAGTATAAAATGCAGGAGATCTTTATAGTCATTTCTTCTTTTCAAGCTATGACTTATGATTTTGTACCATTTCCTCTATAGACTACCATTAACAACCACAATTACAACTATATTGTCGACAATCAACACTAAAATTTATAGTTTGTCCATCAAAAAATAATTTTATAGCACCATGAAAATTGCTTTTTTAGAAATATTATGTGGATGTATCTAGTTTATAGTTATTGTTCTATTTAAATTTAACATTCAATAGTTTTTAATAAAAATAAATTACACACATTCATATTACGAAAAAACAAATAATCTTAAGTATTCCCTATTAAGATGTAGATGTAGCATCTTACTAATAAAAGATTAAGATATGTACTAAGATTCTGATATTATTTATCTTGAATAAACAAACATGGCCTTATTTTGAGGCGTTACAATCCACCAAAAGCTCGCCTTTATTTTATCTTTCCTCTCTCAACATCACGGGCTTACCCGACCCATTAAAATTTTAATTAAAAAAAGGATCTCGACAACAAGTAGAAAAGAAATTTCTTCTGAAAGCGAAAACAGAAATTTTAGATCTTCAAACAAATTTCTATCGCTATCAATTCTTTTGTGAGATATAGAAACAGGTAATTTTCATTTTCTTCATATGGATTATACATCAATTTTCTATGAGTAAAACAATTAAGGTTCACATAAACATAAATACATGTATAAAATGAATTGATGTCGATAAACAACATTCTTGATATGCATGCAAACGTCAAAAGAAATGGAATAACAGATCTATTTTAAATTGAATTTTTAAGGAAAGAAATGATAGAAATGTATTATATATGTGCATATGAATTTTTAACCCTATCATATATAGGGAAATTTTGGTCTTTCAAATAAATCCTTTTCATCTCCTCTCTTTATCTTCTTTCTTCAAGATCTAATCAACATTTCTTCCTAAACATTCCTTCATTGATTCGTTCATTCAATAGATTGATAAGCCAAATTAAAGTGACGAAGATCCCTAGTTCCCTTGTTAATAGGGCGTGACAAGTATATTGGAAAAAATTAACTTAATTGGTTTGATCAGGTTTCAAGATTTAAAAAATCAATGGTGAAAACTGACTCAAACCGAACTAGATTTTGGATTTATTTTGATTTAGGTGATTTTGACAAGAGGGGTTGCTCGGATGGTAGCAACCCCCATTTACAATCGAGAGGTTGTGAGTTCGAGTCTCTCCAAGAGCAAGGTGGGAAGTTCTTGGAGGGAAGGATGCCGGGGGTCTATTTAGAAACAGCCTCTCTACCCAAGGGTAGGGGTAAGGTGTGCGTAAATACTACCCTCCCCAGACCCCACTAAGTGGGATTATAGTGATTTGTTGTTATTGTTGTTGTTGTTTGACATAGGTGATTACTTAGTATTCATCTTCTTTTCGTTTCTTTTTTTATCTATGCCTAAGCTCTTTTACAATCGGAAATTTTTCTCAGTTGATGATCATTATTCGTGAACAAAAATCTTTTTTCATTTATTTATTTTTAAAACGGGTTCAAAGGGAGACTAATGGACATTTAGAATTCATATAGTTAAATTTCGACTTGTATTTCATCTTTTCAACTGTAATGTTTTCTCCATTCGACTGCACTTTTTTTTTATTTTTGAGGTTCACTGCCATTGAATTTATTCACTTGAAATTTCCTTTAGCTTTAATTTCTTCCCATGAAATTAAAGGTTGAAGTAAAACCAAATAAAGTAATAATATTCTGAAGTTAATTAGGAAATTTGCATCTAGGTTTTCTGTTTATTTTTTGTTCTTAATCTTTGTCTCATTCTTTATTAATCTTTGTCTATTTTATTCATAGTTTGATACTGGTTTTGACTCTTGAGTCAACAAAGGAACTTAATGCCTTTTATTACACAATTTGATGTAATTTACTCAATTTTACCACAAAATTGACAATCACCATTCTAAAATTCTGGCGCCAGACTATTTTTCCAAAACTTCTGTGAAAATTAACAGTGTCACAAAAGTATTCTATTTGTGTCATTCTCCCTCTATTTATTTTTAATCTTGGTCTATATATTGATAGTTTGATACTGATCATGAGTTTCTTGTAAAGCGTATTCTAAGGTTAGAATTTTGATATACTTTACTCAGGATGAATGAGCAAACTACACAAGATAATAATCCAACTGCTCCAACAATCCTTCCAGCAAAACGAAGGCGCGGCCGCCCACGCAAAGATGGAGGTGTTGCTAAAAGAGGAAATTTACAATCTCCAGTGACTCCTCCACCACCTGAAAACATCAAGAAAGTTCAACAAAATGCAGTTGAAGTGAGCCAAAAAGATGGAGGCATTGTTGGTGGTAATAACAACATTATGGGACAGATGGTTTCTGGTGTCGTTGACGGTTGTTTTGATGCAGGCTACTTCATCTCAGTACGCGTAGGTAATAGCGCCATCACCCTCCGCGGATTAGTTTTCCAGCCGGGCCGATTCGCTCCTATTACACCAGCAAATGATGTTGCCCCCTCAGCTACAATGTATGACAGAAATCAGGTTACAACCCCACTTGTAAACCTTCAGCAAGAAAAGCAGCCAAATGTTGCACCAGCACAAGTTTTACCTTCTAAGCCAATGTCAAGTGCAACATTTGTACCAAATAACAGTCAATTTGCTACTGTTATGGCACATCAATCTGACACTGATATGGCATCTGACGACGCGCAGAGTAAAATCATGCTGCAACAAAATCAATCCCAACCTATCCTTCCAATGGAAAATCTTAGAATGGTTGAACAGGATGAGGTAATGCAAGTATTTGAAGTCACAAATCAATCACAAGGGACTGAAATAAATGCAGAACCAACAAAAGCTATGTTTTCAGAATCCATATTAGAACCAAAAGCTAGTGAAGGAACTAGCAATCAAGGACCTAAGGCTCAAAATCAAGTTATGGGCACAACATTTCAGCCTGCTGTGGACCACCAACTGATTGAATCTGAATCCAAGAATGATAACCAACCGAGCACTGAACAGTCGTATATGCAGACATTACTGCAGCCAGGAGAGTTGGTTCACTCTGAAGCGAAGAAACTTGAGATCCACCGAGCTCCTATAAACGCTCAAACTCAAGTCGATTTCCAAGGGCTTTCTCAAATGAATGAAGACGTTCAGCTGAATGGATGGACTCAATGCGGACAAGAAAACCAACAGAATCAATTCAATCAAAGTAGTCTATTTGTTGAACTTAACTCTGTTACCCAAGAAACACAAGCTGCAGAAACTCAAGTTACTGAACAGAACCATACACATAGTATGGAGAAACTAAATTATGTTGAGATGCCTGAGGTTACTAATGAGAATCCAAATGCTGACATCAATAAAGTAGTGGTTACTAGTGAAGCTCAAGTGGCAGCTCCAGAATCAGTTAAGACTACAATGGACTTTATGATGGAAAAGCTAAGTTTTTCAAAGAATGAGGGATCCCAAAATACTCATATTGGAACTGAAGTTGGGTTAGCAGAAAATGCTCAAACATCAAATGAAACCAAGGAAGCAAGTTATCCTGGTGACAAACTTTTGTTAGGTTCTCAATTAGCATCACAGCAAGAAGAGGCAGAGACAGGAAATTCTGATTCAGCAAAAGTTGAAACTCAAAATAAAAGTTGTGATGGTGGCAACAACAGCTTGGAGATTGTTAACCAAGGCCAACAAAATCAACCTTGAAGCAGCTTAAAATAAAAATAAAACAAGATTTTATTTTCGATTTTATTTTCTCTATAAGCAGCTGACAGAAGGGAGCCTTGGAGCAATGGTAAAGTTGTCTCTGTGTGACCTATAAGTCACGGTTCGAGTCATGGAAACAGCCACTAACTCTTGCATTAGGATAGGCTGTCTATATCACATCCTTTGGTACGGCTCTTTCCCCGATCCTGCGTAAACGCGGATAAGCAGTTGATTGATAGTTTAGAGCCTTATCTTCGAGTTAAACTTGGTTTCTTTTTCTTTTATTTTGCAAGACTCTTCTGGAGTCACTAGACTTTAATCATCCAATTATGTATGCTTTTCCCATCACTATGGAGTGTTACTTTGATGGCTGAGTAGAGTTAGATAGCCACAGGACTATCATTTTGGAACTTGTGATATGGACTCCATGATTATAAATTTAGAATCTAATCAGGAGAATGAAAAGTAACACTTTTATCCTAAAGCATTGAACTTATATACATTGACAATGTAAAACGTTTTTATATTATTAGCATAACTTATGTCCCGGGGTGAACTGGAGAGCTTTGACCTCAGTCAAAATCTTGACACAGTGGATTCCACTGTCAAAATTCTTCGGGGGGGAAATGCACCCCTCTACTTTTGACTATGTTTGTGAGCTTAAATGAAGCGATATGATTTGTGAACATTTATATTAACTTGCTTGAGATTGAGGTATAGTTATTGTTGTTGTACATTTTAACATATTGTTCCGAGTAATCCTTTGTATCTTCTAGGTTACATGTAATTATCTTCTAAGTGACTTGATACTGTAAAAATTATTTTATATTGTCCATGTAAAGAAATTGTACTTCATCACACACAAAAAAAAAAAAAAAGAAGAGAAGGGATAGAACTTAAAAAGAGTGACAACTTAAAAGATCACATATTTGTCATTATCTTTAGTTTTCACTTTTCAACACGTACAAGATCACATACTTTCTATGCCATCTTCTGACAGAGAACTAGAAGCTATTACCTTAGTAAATTAACAAATATAGAATTAAAAAAGATTTAACAAAAATGTTTGTGGCTAACAAGTTCTGCTTTTAGCTCATGGATCAACTCTTATTTCCCACTTGCTCAAGTTCTTCTTTCAGTTAAGATGAGAGTTCCCTTTCGTTTTGTTTCCCATCGTTTACCTTTCCTTTAGAAAGAACGTTGATCAATGATTCTTCTTCTGCCGAATTCTAGTTAGAAAGATGTAGATTACACATTAGATGTTAGTAAGAAGTTATGGACATGTTTGGCCTACCAAATGCATGCTGAGATGCAATATCCAGAGATGTTAGTAGTATACTGATGCATAAGTCTCTCTACCTTAGGGTCTTTTGATTATGACAAAATATATTTCACCGGCTTAGATTGAAAGGAAAGGCTTCGCTTTCCAATTGCCTTTTGAGCAAGTTCAGGGCTCCCTATCGTTTTCTGCTTTGGAGCGACAGACCGTCTTGTCACTCAGCTGAAGCGAGTCTAAAGCCCGAAGAGTAACAGTAAACTGCCTGAGCTTACAGAAGTAAGTTTGAATTATGGTATCCACATATCAGACCCTGATCAATCTAATCGAACCATTTGTTTGAGGATAAAGTCGTTTAATCTTGCCACTAGGGTCACTCTCATGAGCTGGAGGACAAGAAATTTCTCAAGAGTCTAACCAAGTAACTGACATATCTAACCATAAGAGAAGATATGATAATGTGACAATGTCCTAGTTTATTGCAAAACCAATTTCTTCGAACTATAAAGTGGATTGTGACTAACTTTCTGGTCATTGCAGGTTAGTTGGAACTGTCTTTAGACGAATTTTACAAGGACCTGTGAAGTGACCAAATTATTCCATAAAATTACAACCACGGCAACTAGTGAACCTTTTCTATTACTTCCATGAGCATTTAAATCAATAAAATTTATGTTGCATCAGGGGTAAAAACAAAATAAGTATCATCCAAACACATAAAATTGACTCAAACTAGAGTAGCGGACCTTAAATGTAGAAGATGACTGCAAATCGTTAATGATGCCATCTAAGCACCAATACCAGAATAAAACTGACAAGCCATCTAAAGTCAAAAATGGTACTTCATCCGTATCAATTTATGTGAACTCATTTGACTAGGCACGGAATTTAAGAAAATAGAGAACGACTTGTGAATTTGTGGTGTAAAATGAAGCACATATATTTTACAACAACAACAACAACTACCCAGTAATGTCCTACAAAATGGGGTCTGGGAGGGTAATATGTAGACGAGCCTTACCCCTACCCGAAAGGGCAGAGAGGCTGTTTCCAATCGACCATCGGCTCAGTGAAGGAGGGGAAAAACAAAACCAAAAACAAAAACAAAAACAAAAACAAAAACAAAAACAAAAGAGCATTAGTAAATCCAGCAGAAATAGCATAAGTAACTATCTAAACATAAGAACCATAAATAAATAGCATGCAATAATATCATATAGTAACTACCATAAGGGAGACACAATCCAAAACACAAAACATCTATGGATAGCCCTGTCAAGTCTCACCCAACCCCGGGTGAGTAGTACGAAAAACTCTAGGGGCCCCTATCCTACAACCCTGATACTAGACCTCCAGACTTTCCTATCAAGGGTCATGTCCTCGGAAACCTGCATACTAGCCATGACATGCCTAATCACCTCTCCCCAATACCTCTTAGGCCTCCCTCTGCCTCGCCGAACGCCGACCAACGCCAGCCGTTCACAACTCCTCACCGGGGCATCAGGACTTCTCCTCCGCACATGCCCGAATCACCTCAGCCTCGCTTCTCGCATCTTCTCGTCCACCGGGGCATCAGGACTTCTCCTCCGCACATGCCTGAATCACCTCAGCCTCGCTTCTCGCATCTTCTCGTCCACTGGGGCCACCACCACCTTCTCTCGAATAATTTCATTCTTAATCTTATCTAACATGGTGAGCCCGCACATCCACCTGAGCATCCTCATCTCCGCAACCTTCATTCTCTGAACATGAGAGTTCTTCACTGGCCAGCACTCTGCCCCATACAACATTGCAGGTCTAATCACAACTCTATAAAATTTCCCCTTAAGTTTCTGTGGAACTTTCTTGTCACACAGGACTCCTGATGCAAGCCTCCACTTTGACCACCCCGCTTCTATACGATGAGTGACGTCCCCATCAATCTCTCCACCCCCCTGAATCACCGACCCAAGATATCTCACACTGTCCCTCTTGGTGATGACCTGAGATCCAATCATCACGTCTCTGTCCACTTCGCTCGGCTCGGCGCTAAACTTGCACTCCATGTATTCTGGCTTAGATCTGCTTATTTTGACACCCTTAGACTCGAGAGTTTGTCTCCATACCTCTAACCTCTCAATAACACTGGCCTTCGTCTCGTCTATCAAGATTATATCATCAGCAAATAGCATACACCAAGGCACATTCCCTTGAATATGTCGGGTTAGAGCATCCATCACCAAGGCAAACAAGAGAGGGTTAAGTGCCGATCCTTGATGGAGCCCCATAACCATTGGAAAATGGTCTGAGTCGCCACCCACCGTCCTAACCCTAGTCTTAGCTCCATCGTACATGTCCTTGATTACTCTGATGTAGGCTTCCGGCACGCTCTTCGCCTCCCAGCACCTCCCTTGGGACCTTGTCATACGTTTCTCCAAGTCGATAGACACCATGTGCATGTCCTTCTTCTTATCTCTGAACTGCTCCACCAGCCTCCTGACAAGGTAGATAGCTTCTGTAGTGGAACGACCCGGCATGAAACCGAACTGGTTCACAGATATAGATGTCGATCTCCCTCACCCTCACCTCGATCACCCGGTTCCAGGCCTTCATGGTGTGACTTATTATTTTGTATGGCTATAAATCATTGAATAAAGGTAAATTGTTTCCAAATAGGGAAAGAGGTTGGCATGGACTAAAAGGAAATAGATTCACAAAAATTGAAACGGAGGGAGTAATAAACAAGCAAGATGTTATGATTTAAGAGAAATGGTAAACAAAACCAAACCTAGAACAAATATTAGAAATAAAAGTACCATAATGATCAAAATACACACCGTTTGACATGCCAAAACAGCGTAAGAATAAAAAGATGCCCTTGATCTCTCTGAGGTCTTTAACATAGCTAGATCACACAAAACCAAATCGGCACATGTGCAATATAGCGAGAAAAATAAATAGAAAAGAAGCCAGCTATTGAAACAGACAGCTAGCTGCCCGGAACATAAATGTATCTCCAAGAACCAACCTACAGATAACAAACTATACTACCTCTGCATTCAACTGACATGTGCTCCGCTTTTCAACAACAATGCTTTACCATGACGGAAGCTCTCAGCAATACCTTTGACCAGCAGATTACTGCAAAATATAATTCAATTGTATAGCAATGAGGATTCAAATGCAATATGATGAACGAATTGATGAGTAACTTCTTAGGTTTTATTTCTCTAGCACCTCATTTTCTTCACTAGTGTTGCATGGAGGCTAACAAATCGAATAGGAGACTACAAACTATGATATAAGAAAAAAGGTATGTCTTCACACTCCTCGTAGCATGTGCATATATTCAATGTCATTCCCTACATCACATAGGCATAAATGATGAAGAGCTCAAATGTTTTGGCAAATACCTGGGGCTGCTGCGACATTTGTTGCTGTTGCTGTGGAGGTTGTGCATAATTTCCATACCCTGCATAGCCCGCATAGTACATATTTGGATCCTGAGCAGGTGGAGCATAACCATAGGCTTCATATCCTGGTGTATACCCATAATAACCACCATACTGGTTCGGATCAACCTGAGGCTGCTGAAGAAGTAAAAATATATATTATCAGATGCCTGCACAATGGATACAACAGAAATCAGAAAATAACACTTGAGCAAAACTCTTAACCTGCTTGTTTGAAGGACTACGACCCCAGGAAAGGCGGATGCTTTGCCCACCCAGCTGAGTTCCACTTAAAGCTCGTAGAGCTTCCTCAGCACAACTTCTGCCATAACAATGGCCATTATGTTAGTTTTCTTATCACCGAAATTCACAAATTTCAGGTGTGTAACTGTACCTGTCAGAAAATTGAACAAAACCACAACGCTTGCCTATTGGTATTTTTACATGAAGCAATTGCCCATAGTGTCCAAAAACCTGCCTGAGATGATCATCCGTTACATTGGAATCCAAGTTTCCAACGAAAATCTGCAATTGAAATTGTTTAATATGAGTACAGTTTGAGAGAAAACGCCGATTGCTGATATAAAGAAATGTACTGACGGTCGTATTAGTAGGATCATCCTCATTTTGAGTTCCAAGGGTACTTTGATATGAAGCTGCAAATGAAAGAGCAAAGGTGAGGGGTGGGGTGGATAACTTTAATGATATGTTTAACATGAGATAAATATTGCACATCAAAGCGGAAAAAGATGCAGTTCAAAAACAAAAATAAAAGCAACTGTCTCATAAAACAGTAAAACTAGGAGCACCCACAAATCTTAAAGAACAGTATTGCATGGGATTGAAGATATGCCATATGTGATTGTCCTTTGACAGGTACAAAGGCCAAGAATCAAAAGAACAAATTGCACTGAAAACAAAATTTTGAGAAAGGATAACAACTTAATGACCCCCTCAAGCCCAATAAAGCAGAAATTGCATCAGATGTGCAACACACAAGCTAGACATATATTTAGTTCACCAAAGGTCAGGTGTATCTAATAATTCAACAACATGGTTTTGTTGTAGATATCAAACTTGTGGTACTCCACTCTGCATTCAATACCAAAACAGATACAAGGTCTGATCATCTGGATAAGAAAAGTAAAATTAACATATCAACTTTCTTAAGTATATGCTCGATTATATTTTATGGGGTTTTTTAATTTGCTTAGGAGAAGAGTGGGGATGGTATGGAAGAGAAACATGCATAAAGATTAAGATTAATATTGGTCGGTGGTAGAAGTATTGTTCGCAATGTGACCTTTTAGGAAAAAAGCAAAATAGAAAGACATCTTCGAAAAACATGGAAGAATAAGGCACCCTACAAAGTGGAACACCTCACTTGGTTAGTGTATGAGATGCTTGCCTAACACCACAAAGATTAGGAAAAGAGAGGGACAATCACACGAAGTAGATGTACTATGTGAGGAAGGATACAAAGATGGCAATCGTCTCTTCATTCACCGCAGATTCAATTATCAGCATTGATTTTATGTCAAACACGCAATAATTTGGGGTGTAAAGGCGTTTTTGAAATACAATGTTTACAACCAATTCAAAGGACAATTGCGGGCAATCGAGAGATATTGGAAAATATTCCTAATACCATCCTTAATATCTTTATTAAAGCTCTCAATGTCTTGACCAAAGGAGGAAAAAACAGATACAAAAATATTAATAGTCATAACTTATCTAATGAGCTTCAAAAGATTTATTCAGAAAAAAAAGAGAAGAGACATTGATATATTTACATACCATGTTACAATACATACACACTTGAATGCCCATGAATATAAAAACCACCAGCAGAAAGAAACTATATGAAGTATCTTGTATTCAAAAGAGATAAAAATGATAGCTTATTAGCTTGTTATGGTGAGAGGAAACTTCTTCCCCTTCGTGACGGGTTTTCTCTAAGACAAATTCATGAGATAAATGAAGCAAACTTCAGATATCCGTAGATAAATGACCAGAACATCTTAATTTGACAATTGAGACCGAGATAATGCTTAGAGGCATTGTAAAGGGAAATCAAATTGACACTAGTGGCTGATTAAAGTATATCAATATACAAAAATAAAATGGCTGAATAGTAAAGAAAGTAATCCGAAGAACGAAACCCGAGTAAAAAAAACTGGAGTTGTAAAAAGTTTAACACCGAGGGGATCCGGTAAAGAGAAATTTAACCACATTTAGATGACTGACCTACACAACACCAGGCCCTAAAAGGTAATCAGTTCAGCTGAAACAAGCTCCAGGCTCTAAATGATAGAGCCTTCCATTACCCTGCTTTGAGACAACCGGAGTTTTATGAGATTTAATACTTCAAAAGAAGTTTTTTAGTACTTGAAGGAAATAAAATTACACGCTGGTACTTCTCTTCAAAAATTCAAGAGCATAACCAAATGACAGCAAACATACAAACACCATTTAGCTGAGTGGACCAAAACGGAGAACTAGCGATCCCAAAATAAACCAATAGCATCTTCAAGCTATCTAAATTCAAACTTCGAACTCTTTATGACAAATTAGCACAAAATTAAAGATTTGAACTCTAGGAATAACACAAGTATCAAGCAAGGTGGATGAAATGCATTGTTCTTAACTACTCAAGAACATTATGACATGGCCATGGAAATACCTTGCATCTGACCACCCGCACTCTTCTTGTTAGCTGCTGGACCAATGCGCATGGGCCTAGTGGAGCAAAATTTTCCATTCATCTCAGCAATAGCACGTAATTGCTCACTCTCATCCCCGAATCTAACAAATCCATAACCCTTTGTGTGTCCAGTTGCCCTATCTGTTACAATCTTGGCACCCTTGACTGAGGGATAGTTGGCCCTGAATGTCTCCTGAAGCATGTAATCTGTGACATCAGCTGCCAAGTCTCCAACAAATATTGTGTATTCAGGACCATTATCTGAACGCTTTTCACTCGAACCGAGTGATGCCCAGTTGAGCCTAAAATTTTGCTCAATATTAGGCATTAAGGTGCCATTGTATGCTTGTAGATTCCTTTCAGCAGCTGCATGACTATTAAACTCAATAAAGCCATAACCCTCTGATTGTTGAGTTTGCTTGTTTCGAATAACTTTAGCAGAGACCACCTGCATAACCAGCTAACAGTTAATGCTTTCTCAACCAACCACCACCACAGGGGAAAAAGTAGAGATAGGGGAAATAAGAAGACTGCTAATAGTTGCAAAACTTCTGTGCACGATATAGCAAAAGAAGAAGACATTTTCTGCATATGCTTGCAAGCATGAACATAAAGGCATCCACTATGGGAGGCAAACACAAATTTGCAGCACAAGTTGTATATCAAAGTGTTAGCCCACCCCCCCCCCCCCCAACCAATTCTCAAAATCTCCAATTTAGTGGTAAAACATTTACAAAAAAATAATTTTTGGTGAGATGTAACTGTCAGTTCCCCAAGGGAGTCCACATTGGCTGGTACCAGTAAGTAAACTCATCAATTATTGAATCAAAGATACCAACTAATGACAGCACTAATATCATATAAATAACTTAAAGCTCAATTTTTTTTGTCCAATAACAGCATACAAGGACATCAGAACCAATGGACTAACCTACAAAATTAATAACAATTGGTTATCAAAAAAGATGTGCCCTTTTGAGTCATTACTACCCAAACCTCTAGCATTTTCTTGAATATTTTCCCTCACATGAGTTAGATGATTAGAGGAAATTCCAAAAGAAGGTGGTACTTTACAGCTCACAACAAACTCTGCTTAAAGTTGTCTTAAAAGTTAACTACCATTTACCAAACAACAGAATACAAGTTAGTACTGTATATAAACTTTATTGAGAAAATTTTACTGAAAATTAAACTTTTCTGGGAAAAGGTTACTGCATACTACTGCAAAGTATTCGCTTTCCTCAAATAAACATACAAGACACTCAGTAGAAATCAATCCAAAAGCATATGACCACAGAAAACGCTTATCAATTCTCAAAAATATAAAAAAGATCCAATCTTCCCCATAAAATGGATAGTAGTTTTTCACATTAAACACACGTGTCTTGCATTACTTGGCTTGGTGTAAACACCCTGTCCAGGTAAGTTTTATCATTCATATAGCCTGCCAGCTAGTTCAGATTGAGCACTTATTTTAATATCTAACATAATCTGAACAGAATCATTAGCAAGCATATAAACATGTCAATACTAACTTGTACTATAACTAATAACAATATCGAAAAGGGGACAACAATGTAATTTCACAAACTTTAATTACACATAGAATACCTCTCCAGTTTGCGCGAAGCAGTTATATAGGTACTGTTCATCCATCCAAAACTGTAGATCTCCAATCCAAAGTGTACGGATCTCATCAGCACTGGTCGGCTGAGCCGCGGATGCCGTGTACTGAGATTGTTGTTGCTGTTGAGGTGGTGGTGCTCCGCCTTGCTGCGGTGGTTGCTGATAATAGTATCCGGATTGCTGAGGCGGCGGAACCTGGTACGCTGGCTGCGCCTGTTGTGGCTGCTGAGCCATCCACTGTTGTTGGTACTGTGGCGCCGCCGCCATTGGTGGTGGAACCATTGAACTTGCGGGTTGCATCGTTTTGAAACCCTAGCGGAACCCTAGAGGGAATATGTGTGGATGATGTGAGAGAGGGGGACAAAAGAGATTTTGAAAGGAGAGAAATAGATATTTTGTAGCGGTGATAATACGTTTGTATGATGCAACTGAAAAGGGTATTATGGGCATGCGCGGCTTTTGTTTCTTGGTGATGTGATGGTTTTGACCCATATCAACCTTCTAAATTTAGTATAAATTCTGACAACATTAAGGATTGTTTGGTTCCCTAAGGCATCGTAGTCTATTTTTTTGTAATGTTTCCCCAATGGTATTCATTTGTTGCTCTATTATAGAGCATAAATAGTATTGCATCAAATTTGATGCTGTTATTAAATCTCCTATTTAAGGTGAATGTCTATAATTAGAGAGATTCTAAAGTTCTATTCTTGGTAGATAAATCATCTCACTCCCTATAAATAAAGGGGTCTTCTACCATTGTAAACCATCCCTAACATTCTTTAAGTATCAATAAGAAGAACTCTCTCTACTCTTCTCTCTATTGCTCTTGTTCTTGCATTATTGTTCTTGTCTTTTATATTATTTCATAAAATATTATCAGCACAAGACTCTACCGTCTCAAGAAGCTCTTTAAGAAGATTAAGCCGCCGTCAATTTCTCCGCATCGGAGCCGCCGTCGTCTGCATCAGTGGAGAAAAGGAAGAAAACATTGAAAATATAATTGGTATACCTTAAAGGTAAGTAATTTACCTTTCCCTTTCAAATTCTTGAAATTCTACGATTTGATTTAATATACAAACAAAGTTTGATTATAACTCTAATGGAGTTTGTAAGAAATTATAACCACATGAAGTGGTAAAATCTCTATGTCCTGCCATGATTAAATTCATGTATGATTGTGGGCAAATAATTGAAAATCCGTCCCATCGAATTTGCTCCATTCCCTTTAGAGAATGTGGAAGCAGTATATGATAAGTCTGAAAGAAGACTAAAATATTACCATGAAGGTATCAATGAATGTGGACGTGGCAAAGAATTCCGTCCAATTGAATTTGCTCCATTCCCTTTAGAGAATGTGGTAGCAGTATGTGATAAGTCTGAAAGAAGACTAATTACCGTAAAGGTATCAATGGATGTGGACATGGCAATAGACGAAGTTATAATCGTCATTATTGTAGTAATGAGAACAATAAGGATTCTCAAAATAATCTTTCACTTTATGAAAGTAATATTTGACATGAGATTGTGTAAAGCACATAATTATGATCCATTCCCTGAAGTGAATGTGATAATTGTAATAGAGCCCGTAAGTATGAACACGCTCTTGATGTAAATTTGTTTTATGTCTGACATTATGAAAAGAAAGTTTGTTGCCCTTGAAATTTCGGGCAAGAACTATATGACATGGGTGTTGGATGCTGAAATCCACTTAGATGCTATGGGTCTCGGAGACACCATCAAAGATAGAGAAAAAGCATCCACCCAAGAATGTGCGAAGGCCTTGATTTTCTTGCGCCATCACCTTGATGAAGGTTTGAAGATTGAATATCTCACCGTCAAGGATCCACCTATCTTGTGGAATGGCTTAAAGAAGAGATATGACAACCTGAAGTTGGTCACTCTGCCACAAGCACGATACGATAAGAACCCAAAAGCAGATAGTTTATAAACTATATATTATCGTTGCGGTGGAAACGGGCACTGGTCAAAGGCTTGCCGTATACCATGACATTTGGTTGACCTTTATCAAGCATCTCGAAAGAGTAAAACGCCCTGAAACGAATTTTGTCTCTGACGACAACTTTGACATCACCCACTTGGATGTGGCAGACTTCTTTGAACAACCCGAGGGGAAGATAGACCACCTAATTGGTGATGGATCCGTGATGAAAGAAGATGGAGCTATTTGATTTTATTTTACTTGTTTGTATTAGTGAATGAATAAACTAATAGCCATTAGTATTAGCTCATATTAGTTAGTTCATGATATAATGTTAGTATTAGTTCTTTAGAATGTATCAATATGCTCAAATATCAATAATATTTTTACTTTCCAGTAGAGGCAACCAACTAACCTGAAAAACTAGTCGGTTATCTCATATTTCGCATAAAAACAGTCAACAATCGATTGTCTATGATTAACAATCGATTGTCTTTAAAACAGTGTGTTCTGGAATTTTTCAAAAATCATCCACAATCGATTGTCTATGTCTAACAATCGATTGTCGTTAAGACAGTGTAATCTGGAATTTTTCAAAATAGTCAACAATCGATTGTCTATGCATAACAATCGATTGTCTTAAGACAGTGTGCTCTGGAATTTTTCAAAATAGCCAACAATCGATTGTCTATGCATAACAATCGATTGTCTTAAGACAGTGTGCTCTGGAATTTTTCAAAATAAGCCAACAATCGATTGTCTATATTTAACAATCGATTGTCTTAAGACAGTGTGATCTGAAGTTTTTCAAAATAGCAAATAATCGATTGTGTGTGTTTAACAATCGATTGTCAATGTTCAACAATCGATTGTTTGTGTTTAACAATCGATTGTTTGAAGAAAATGTTTAAACTGAAATTTTCAAACTGCAAAGTAATCAATTATGGATAACATATCTGATTTTGTTAGTCAACTGTTAGCAGCAGATTTTGAAAATATTATGTGACACAAACGAATTGAACTTATTTATTCTTATGTTCGTGTATTTCTTTTATATGTCAAACCATGGGAAGTAAATTGATTGAAGGCTCCGGAAGAGCAACTGTAACTCTGCCCAAAGGCATGACGTTTATCTTAGAGAATGCAATATTCTCCTCCAAGTCTAAGAAGAACGTGTTGAGTTTTAATGATATCAATCGCAATGTTCTCCTCCAAGTCTAAAAGGAACTTGTTGAGTTTTAAAGATATCATTCAAAATGGATATCATATTGAGACAATAGATGAGAATAATCTTGAATTCTTCATGAAAACGAGGCTGCCCATTTCGGTTTGGGTTCACGCCATTTTGCATGCAGCAATGCTAGTTCGTCGGCTGCCCACTTTGGTTTGGGTTCACGCCATTTTGCATGCAGCAATACTAGTTCGTCGGCTGCCCACTTCGGTTTGGGGTCACGCCATTTTGCATACAGCAATGCTAGTTCGTCTCTGACTGACAAATTGACACAAATATTCCCCGTTGCAATTGGTTTTGGGTCATGAACCCAATATATCCCATTTAAGAATTTTTGGATGCGCAGTATATGTGCCTTTAGCACCGCCATCGCGCACCAAAATGGGTCTGCAAAGAAGGTTAGGAATATATGTTGAGGTTGAATTGACAGGAGATTTGTTCACTGCACGATTTGCAGACTGTCAATTTGATGAGACACTTTTCCCAAAATTAGGGGGAGAAGTTGGTGAAACCAAACGGGAAATTTTGTGGAAAAATGCATCATTATCTCATCTTGATCCACACACCTCTATTTGTGAGAAAGAGGCACAAAAGATTATCCATTTGCAAAGAATAGCAAATCAAATGCCTGACGCATTTATAGATTTGAAAAGGATAACAAAATCACATATCCTCGAAGTGAATGTGACAACATTTGATTCACGAATACATATTCATTATTAGAAGAATATGAACATGAAATTGGTATTAAATATACCACACTCACCCCTAGAAGGAGGTTTGAGATGATATATGGCATGAATGATCGTTGGTCACGTACCTATTGTACGCCAAAGTATTTTGGAAATATGACTATTAAAGGACAACGATAATGCAAGAAACATATCTTGCATATAAGTTTGACATGACCATAATGGTATAACTTTCTCTTTAAGAAAGATATTCACCACATGGATGTTGATGAATCTGTGGTAGTACAAAATTAATTGAGAGCTCTAGAAGAGCCAATTATTACTATGTTGGAGAAACACAATTGAGTATTGTGCTGTAGTAAGTCTCAAAGAAACTTATTCAGTTTCCAAAGTACACGCGAAAGCGATTGATTATATTGAGACTATAAAAAGGAAGGCTTTGATATCTCCTATTACTACAACTTGTAGCGGGGTAATTTGCATATGAAAAGCTACCCGCTTTGTTCTCCAGTTTGTACTACACAAAAGAAAGAATGCCACAATAAAGTGGATATCTATTGGTATAAAAACCCATGTCATAATAAACCTGAAGTTTATTGATAAGTGCACATGTCATGGTGTAAATTTGAAGTTTACCAATATTGATAATTTGTTCAGTTAGCATTCATATTAGCCATCTCATTTTAAGTATGATGTGCAAATTCACATAGGTGAATATCAAAGAACTAGAAAGTTCTTTACGAATTCTCTTGTATCACTTGTTCTCATTAATGAACTGACCAACTAAAGAGTTCGGGTTGAAGCCCATAAATTCTAGAAATATCAAAGGTGAATATGGGCCAATTCACCTGCCATGTATACCACATATGATGCATCTATGATATGGTTACATGCGCAATTGTTATTAACCCGCAGCCTGGCCGGTGCTTGCGAGGTAAATTGCTCAGTAATCTAACTTCGAGCATAATTTCCAGATTCTCTACTCAAGATAGTTCATCTTGATAAGTTGGTTTATATCAAAGTTGGTTTAGCAAGATAATTATTGAGTGCTTCCACTTAATAGCTAAACTGTTTCTTGTGAGAACAAAGTTATATATATCAGTTTGATATACGTTGTATACGAGAGTATATTATATTCTCCCCTCACAAGTGGTTCAGGGTCAGGAACCAAATAATTTCATCTTATTATTAATGTGCCGTGTATATTGACATGATAATGATTTCCCAAAGTTGAGGAAACAAGTTAGCTTTTCTAACATGAGGGGGAGACATGATAAACACTTGAGAAGAGGTTACATGGGATGAATTATCATTTGTATATATAAATCCCCAAATATCATGATATGAACCTGAAGTTCATAAAAGGGATAATTCAATTGCAACATATTGCAAAGCATGTTATACGCATTTGCTGACCCAAAGAAAGTAACTAAATGGAAGAGATACAATTCAAGAAGAATTGATTCCATATGAAAGACATGTAGTTCTGAACCTATAGTTCAAATGCTTGAAAGTATAAAGTCAAAGGTATGTATAATCAGTTTTCGATATCTTATTTGTCTAGCATGACATGGAAAACTTGATATGCATCTAAAGTCTATTATATGGCTTATATGACTTAACTTGAAAGATTTAAGTTGCTTGAAGCATATGCAATTCTTGGTCCTGAAGTACCACATCTTAAGTACAATTTGTGTACATATGTATCTTGCTATAACTATAAGCATGATGGCATTGAGAATGCATCTATGGAGATATTGAAGAGTTATTCCACGACATTATATGAAGATGTTCATATCTATCAAGAATGATGATTTCAAGGTGCGGAATATTTATTCAAGTCAATATGGTTGATTTATTTATCAAATCTCTACCAAAGATCGTTTTGAAGATGATGCACAAGATTGGAATGCAAATGCTCAAGGATATAAATTGATGTACTCATTAGGGGGAGTTAATGCGCGTTGCACTCTTTTTCCCTTACAAGGTTTTGTCCCACTAGGTTTTCCTTGCGAGGTTTTTAACGAGGCAACCAATAGGCGCATATTCAAACATGTGTACTCTTTTTCCTTACTTTAATTTTTCCCATTGGGTTTTGGTTTTAAGGTTTTAACGAGGCACATTGTTGAATAGACATTCAAGGGGGAGTGTTATGAAATCTCCTATTTAAGGTGAATGTCTATAATTAGAGAGATTCTAGAGTTCTATTCTTGGTAGATAAATCATCCCACTCCCTATAAATAAATGGGTCTTCTACCATTGTAAACCATCCCTAACATTCTTTAAGTATCAATAAGAAGAACTCTCTCTACTCTTCTCTCTATTGCTCTTGTTCTTGCATTATTGTTCTTGTCTTTTATATTATTTCATAACAGATGCAATACTATTCATTACTCTATATTTAGTTTAATAATATTTTATTCATTTGGTGTAAATTAAATAGAAAATAAGAGAGAGAAATAGAACGATTGGAGTAAAAGATAATAATATAATATAAAAGAGAGAGAAAATTTGGTATAAAACATAGTGTAATAATTGGAGTAGAGTTGGTGTTGCAGCATTTTAGAATGAAAAATTATACAAAAAAATAAAATGATGGTTGGAGATGCCCTAAGGTCAATCCATGATTGTTTGTCCACTAAACTAAAAATAATAGTATCTATTTTTACTAGTACAATTTTAAAAAATTAAGATATAATTTATCATTTTATATCTATTTTATCCTTATTATTTCTCAATATTTTAGATTTATAATAATCAAAGTTAGTTTTTCAATGATAATAGTATGATATAATAATAGTATTATTTTGCTAATTATTTCTTAAAGACTCTGGGTAGTCAAACATGAATAATAAGTAGCTTATTTGGCGGTGCTCTTTTTTTTTTTTGGCTGAAATATTAGTTTTGTTTAAAAATATTTTTTTTCAAAGTTAAGGTATTTGGTCCAACTTTTAGAAGGAAAAAGGTGTGTTTGTGTAGAAGCAAATGTTATTTTTGAGAATTAGATTCTTTTCAAATACATTTGAGAAACATAAATTTAGGATCACATTTAAAAAGTCTGATCAAATAATAATTGTTGCACAAAAGGGTTTTTCAAATTGATTGGCCAAACTCAAACTGCTTTAATCTTTTAAAAAACACTTTTCAAAATAGACTAATTTTAAGAGCACGCCCAAACAGACTATAAGTAACATGGTGTGACGACCCGACCCGTCGTCACGTGAGTTACCGTCCCGTTTTCCCCGTCTTATGCTTCTATATGCTCATTTTTATGTGTTTGTGAAGTTTGTAGCGATTTGGTCAGAGTTTGGTTGAAATTGAGACAATTAGTCTCTTAAAGAGAAAGCTAATTTGGAAAAGTCAATCGGATGTTGACTTATGAGTTATAGGGTACGGAATGGATTGCCGATATTTCGGCTAGTTTCGGGTGGTGATTTATGACTTGGGAGAGAAAACGGAATTGAATATGGAGGTCCGGTGTAGAATTAGGCTTGAATTGGCTAAGTTGAATTTCGGCGAATTCCGGTTGATAGGTAAGAATTTGATCCGAGAGTTGTAGTAGCTTCGTTAGGTGAATTTGGACATGTGTGCAAAAATTTCAGGTCATTCGGACTTCGTTTGGTTGGTTTCGGCATCGAATGTGATTTTGGAAAATTCTAAGTTATCTTAGGCTTTAATTTGAGGAAAATGATGATTTTTGGTGTTAATTGGTGTTTTCAGGGCTCGAGCAAGTTTGAATGAGGTATTTGGTTATATTTATTTTTTAGGTTTGGAACTCGGGGGCCTCGGGGTGATTCCGGATGGTTAAACGAGAATTTTTAGAGTTTGCTTCGGGTTTGGAAATTCTGTCTTCTGGTGTTTCCGCAGAAGAGGATGGAATACCGCTTAAGTGGTGTCCGCAGAGGCGGCTATAGAGACCCAAAAGCGGCCAAGGGCATTTTGGTTGGGGCCGTAGAAGCGGACAAGCGATCGCAAGAGCGAAGGTCACGGAAGTGGTCAAGGACCGCAGAATCGGTCGCCGAGGATTTAAGTTAAACCGCAGAAGCGGTCAAATGGACACGAAAGCGGGAGTAGCTGAAGCGGAAAGAGGACCGCTAGAGCGAAAATTGATCTGGTTTAATGAAACAGTAGGTTTTCAAATTTTTTAAAAGAGAAAAACATTGGAACCTCGGGCTAAGTTGTGGGCGATTTTGGAGAGATTTTTTTAGGGAATTCATCAGGTAAGGACTCTTGGACCTAAAGTATATCACTATAGTATAAAATCATGGGATAAACACTAAGAATTCAAGGTTTTTGAAGTTAAAAATGGTGGTTAGGGCTTGAAACCCAAGTGAGCTTAAAGTGTTGATTTGAGGGGTCAAATGGACTCTGATTCTTATAAATTTGATATGTATGGTCTCATGGCGAGACGAGGATTCTGAAAATGTGAATTCGTAATTTTTCTAGAAATGGGCCCGAGGCTCGGGTTTTGCCAACATCATGTTTTTGGGTGTATTTTGAGTTATTTCGATTGGGTTATGTTCCATTGGCCTATTTTGACGTATTCCTATTGGTTTTGATCAGATTGGCATCCGCGGAGGTTGATTCTCGAGGTAAAGGCATTGCGAGCTAGTTTGCGGCTGGCTTGAGGTGAGTAATGGGTGTTGATGATGACCCGAGGGTTTGAAACCCTGGTATATTACATTGTGACGCTATTATGAGGCTAGACACGCACTACATGGTTAGTGCGGGGTCATATATGTTGGAAATTGTGACTCGGTCCAATTCGAGGGATAAATTGTGCTATGTTGGCGATTGCTTTGCATACTATATTGATGCTATCTGAGCTTAAAGCCATGTTTGGGGCCTTGCGCCGACTTGTAGAATCCTTCAGGGATCGTTATTTCAGAATTATCATGACTTGCACATTATTTGAATTCAGTCCAGGGTTTTAAACACTATTTTTGCAAACTCAACCATAATTATACGTTTTGAAAACTCATATGACTCTTAAATGATTTTTCGGGATGACGATCACTATCTCACTATTTTCTGGACTGTATGTTGTTCTTGGAACGGTGCTAACTATTGGCACTGTATATTCTCATGGAAACAGTGGTAATTATTGGCACTGTATGATATGGCGCTTGGGCTGTAGGAGCCTCTCCGGAGTCTGAACCCCCACAGTGAGCGCGGGTACCCAAATGGATCGGGCTACACGTTCCGCATTGTTCATGCATTGCATTGCATCTCATGCATTTATTTCCCATTGCTTTATATGTATATCTCGGAGGCTTATACTGTATAGAACTGCTAAATAGCTTCATTTTGTGTTATTTCGTGTTCTCTTATATTCGGGTTTTTATACATGCTTATTACTCGCTAAGTTGGTAGACTCACCCCATACTTCCGAGCACCATTGGGGATCGTGACTTGTTCATCCCCATTGTTGATTTTACTGCGTATTTGCAAACAATTTGTTGTTATCATCATAAATTGGGCTCATTGCTATACTTGGGGCTTATTGCCGATTGTTTGAACTCTTTATGAGTTATCATCACTGTTTTTCCTCACTATTTGAAATACTATTTGAACTCAGTCAGTGTGATTTACACTGTTTTATGAGCTCAGCTATATTTTACTAAAACTTGGAGTTTTAAACGATATTTGAACTATCGTTTGAGCTGAGTATATTTGTTTTACGGGTGCCCGAGGGGCTTTTGACTATTTTGGACTAATTGAGGCTGAGGGCCATATGTGAGGTTATGAAGATGTTGTAAAGAGGCTTTCATGCCTCGAGTGCTGTGAGAGCATGTGTATATACATGCATGGATCGGACTGCACGCCCCAGTAGCATATTGCATGGATCAGACTGCACGCCGCAATCGCATATTGCATGGATGCCGCAGCATTATATATATTATATTGGATCAGGTTGTACGCCGCAGCATTATACACATTGGATCATGCTGCACGCCGCAACATTTTTGCGTTTGGGCTGAAGAAGCCCCTCCGGAGTCTGTACACACCCCTAGTGAGCGTAGGGTACCAATGGATCGGGCTACGCGCCGTAGCGGTCATGTGCATTGCATTGCATTCACGCATTTACTCCTGTTTGTACTACGTGGCACGACATTTAGCACTCATATATCATTGGCATACATACTGTTACTTGCCTTGTTGACCAGATACCCTGGTGTTATATGATTAAGGAGTGCTGAGCTCGAGAGGCTAATGTTATATGTTGTGAGTCGGAGTGATCCCGCGGGGCTGATACTGTACTGAGAGATTAATGCTAAGCCCGAGGGGCAGGTTTCTGATTATTTCCTACATGTTGAAATCATCTTTGCAATTGTTGAAAAAGCACATTTTCAAAAGAGATTTTTGAACTGAACTTGGGATTTTCTAAAGGGATTTTCACTGCACTCCGGTTTTCTCAAAAAGGGGTTGTTCTATCTTTTATAACAGTCTGGTGTGCTCATATGTGTTTTCTTATCGCTCAGATATTATTCTCTTTTATTACCACTAAGTTGGAAGTACTCACTTTACTCCCTGCACCTTGCGTGAAGTTGCATGTATTATCCACCCGGTAGTGGGTTATCAGCAAGACCGAAGGCCTTATTGTGGTAGTCGAGTAAGGTGATCGCCAGCGTTCGCGGCACCGCACCCCATCCTTGTATTCCGATTGTATCCTGTATATATATATACACATATTGTTAGTCCAGTAGTAGCGTCCCTACTCATCAGATGCTCGTGACTTGTGACACTCCGGTCGGGTTGTACTGGAATGACACTTCATAGTTAAATGCCATTAAGTAGTATTTCTATTCTTTTATGTTTAACAACTGCTTAAAAAGGAATTGAGGGGTTGTTGGCTGGCTTTATCTTCACGAGATGCGCCATCACGACCGGGTATGGAATTTGGGTCGTGACAAGTCCATAATTCTATAAATTTCAAGCTATTTGGTCTAATTTATTCCTATAAAATTAGACCTATTAGTGCTTAAACCAAACCTTTATGGCCTCATTATCTCCATAATAATTGTATATTTCTTTTAATATAAGAGAAAGTTAATATTAAATTTTTTTGTACTACATGAAATTGTATAGATACAAATAATTCAACAGATGAGGAGAAGAAGGTGAACCTCTTGAGTCGAAGGAGAGCTTTAATATTTCCAATTTTAAATCCAAATTCTTCCTTTGCCTAAAGCTTTCTTGTTCTTCTATTTCCCATTTTTTTCTTTTTCTGCTCGTTTTCCTTTTCTTTTTTGCCGTTTCGAATCTTTTTGCTTCATTTGGAAGTTAATAAAGCTCTCTCCTTCGTGTTGTTAACCATTTTCAAAGCCTTTGTTGGTAGGTAAGGGTAATGGGCCCTTTCGTCCCTTTTTTGCTTTTCTTATTTTATTTTGTTTTTCCCTTTTTTTACAATTAGTTCTTACTTCATTTTTAATAGATGGTTGCTTATATTATTATTATTATCATTATTATTATTATACCAATGACCAATACACCTTTATTAAAAATATAGAGTATTACATCCTCCTCACTTTATGAAATTCGGTCCCCGAATTTAACTCAAATTCGTACCTGTAGAATGAAACAAATGGGGATACTTCGCTTGCATATCTTTTTCCACTTCTCAAGTAGCTTCTTCAACAATATGATTTCTCCATAAAACTTTAACGAACAAATTTCTTTTGACCGTAGATTCCTTACTTGTCTATCAATTATTGCCATCGGCTCCTCCTGGTAAAACAACTTTTCATCAAGCGGTATAGCAAGTGCTTCAATCACCTGAGATGAGTCTAATATATATTTTCTTAGAATTGAGACGTGAAACACTGGATGAATAAAGGACAACTCAGGAGAAAGTGCCAAACGATAAGCCACAACTCCCACTCGATCTAGTATCTCATGCGGTCCTATAAACCCGGGGCTCAACTTGCCTCTTTTCCCAAACTGCATTACACTTTTCATAGGGAGACTCATAGGAACATTTTGTCTCCAATTGTGAACACTAAATCTCTTCTTCTCTTATCAGCAAAAGACTTTTGTCTACTTTGAGCTGCAAGCAATATCTATCTGATCAACTGGACCTTGTCCATAGCTTCTTGTACTAGGTCGTGTACCAATAAGTTAGTCTCACCAGCTTCAAACCATCTGATAGGAGAACGATATCTTCTACCATAAAATGCTTCGTACGGTGCCATTTTAATACTGGAATGGAAGCTATTGTTGTAAGTAAATTCAACTAAAGGTAGATAAGTGTCCCGACTACCTCCAAACTCAAGAATGCAAGCTCTCAACATATCCTCCAAGATTTGAATAGTATGTTCAGACTGCCTGTCTCTCTGTGGATGAAATGCAGTACTAAGATCTACTCGTGTACCCAATGATTCTTGAAAAGATTTCCAAAGGCGTGAGGTAAATTGTGATCCTCTATTAGAGATGATGGATATTGGAACTCCATGAAGTCAGACAATTTCTTTCATAAATATATGTGCATACCTGACTCCACCATATATTGTCTTCACCTACAAAAGGTGTGTTGATTTTGTCAATCAGTCTACAATCACCCATACCGAGTCATAACCTCTAAGGGTTCGTGGTAGCCCAGTGACAAAATCCATAGTTATTCTTTCCTATTTCCACTCTGGAATCTCAATTTTTTGTAGTAGTCCTGCAGGTCGCTGATGCTCACCCTTGACTTCCTAACAAGTCAAACAACTAGAAACAAAATTAGCAACATCTTTCTTCATACCTTCCCACCAATAAAATTGCTTCAAGTCATGGTACATTTTTGTGGATCCAGGATGTATAGTGTATTTAGAGTTGTGGGCTTCTTCAAGAATAGCATGTCTCAAACCATCTACGTCTGCTACACATAGCCTGTCGCCCATTGGAAGAACACCATCACTTTCAACAGTCATATCCTTGCTTTTACCAGCTAAGGCCTCATATCTGGATTTGCATAATCGTTCATCCTCATATTGGGTGGCCTTAATGTGCTCAACTAATGAACACTAAACTTGAGCACAAGCCAACAATACCTCTGAATTTCCGATACTAAATCCGATACCTGTATCTTCTAGTCTCTAGATATCTTTGGCCAAAAGTCTCCTTGCAGAGGCTATATGTGCCAAGCTCCCTAAAGACTTTCTACTCAATGCATCAGTCACCACATTGGCTTTTCCAGGATGATACAAAATAGAACAATCATAGTCCTTGAGTAATTCCATCCAACGATGCTGCCGAAGATTGAGATCTATCTGCTGAAAGATATACTTTAGACTATTATGGTCAGAACAAAACTATAAATCTCACAAGTTTCTCCATATAGATAATGTCTCAAAATTTTTAGAGCAAATACCACTTCAGCCATCTCCAAATCATGTGTACGATAGTTTTGCTCATTCTTTTTCGATTGTCTCGAAGCATAAGCAATAACAAGACCATTTTGCATGAGAACACATCCAAATCCCACCCTCGAGGCATCACAAAATATTGAAAATCCTCCAGAACCTGATGGTAAGACTAGTATTGGTGCAGTTGACAGACACGTTTTGATCTTCTGAAAGCTTTGCTCACATTCCTCCGTCCACTGAAACTTTGAAGTTTTCTGCGTTAGCTTGGTCAGCGGCGTTTCTATTCTAGAGAAATCCTGCACAAAATGCCTGTAATGTCCTGCTAAGCCTAAAAAGTTGTGATCTCTGTAGGAGAAGTAGGTCTGGGCCATTTCTGCACAACTTCAGTCTTTTTATGATCTACCATAATTTCGTCTTTGGATACAACATGCCCCAAAAATGCTACCGAGTCTAGCCAGAATTCACACTTCGAGAACTTAGTATAAAGCCGATGTTCTCGCAATGTCTGCAACACGGTCCTGAGATGATCCTCGTGTTCTCATTGGCTACGAGAATATATTAGGATATCATCAATAAATACTATTACAAATATATCCAGAAGCGGCTTGAACACCATTTTCATTAAATCCATAAATGCAGCTGGAGCATTTGTCAGTCCGTAAGGCATCACAAGAAACTCATAGTGCCCGTATCGAGTCTTGAAAGTAGTCTTAGAAATATTTTCATATTTGGTTCTAAGTTGATGATAACCGGAACGGAGGTCAATATTTGAAAAGCGGGTAGCTCCTTGTAACTGATCAATCATATCATCTATACGAGGCAAAGGATATTTATTGCGTATTGTTATCTTGTTCAACTGCTTGTAGTCAATGCACATTCTCAAGTATCCGTCTTTCTTCTTTACGAACAGTACTGGTGCACCCCATGGTGATACACTAGGTCTAATAAAACCCTTATCTAACAAATCTTGTAACTGTTGCTTTAGCTCCCTCAACTTTGTTGGTGCCATTCTATATGGGGGTATCGATATCGGCTACGTGTCAGGTAGAAAATCAATATCAAAGTCTATTTCTCGTACTGGAGGCAATCCTGGTAAATCCTCAGGAAATACATAACAAAATTCTCTCACTATGGGTACATTTTCTATACTAACTGTTTCCATTCTTGTGTCATTTACAATAGCTAAGAGACCCAAGCAACCTTTCTTCTAAATTCGTTGAGCCTTCATAAAATATACAATTTTGCAAGTCTCTGGAACCTGACTCCCTCTTAGAATAAAACTGGGTTCATTTGGTATCTCAAACTTAACTATCTTTGCATGACAATCGACTATAGCATAGCAAAAAGATAACTAATCCATTCCCATTAGCATGTGAAAGTTAATCATATCAAGTACAATAAGGTCACCTAGAGTATCTCTACCCTCAACCCGAATCTGACAAGCACGATACACGTATTCAGCTAATAGAGACTCTCCAAGAGGAGTAGCAACTAGAAAAGGATCATTCAATAACTCGGGTTGTCTACTAGATCTCAAAGCAAAGTACGAGGACACATAGGAGTGGGTAGATCCCGGATCAATCAACGCAAGTGCATCAAATGAACAGACATAAAGAATACATGTAACCAGTGCATTCGAGACCTGAGCATCTTGTCTAGTAAATGCAAAAACTCTCGCCTGACCTCTACCAGCATTGCATTGTCCTGGACTCATAGTAGCACAGTCTCCAGCACCTCGACCTTTATTTCCTGTACCTGTAGCACCTAAAGTATTACGAGTAGTCTGAGTTGGTGCATTTGACTGAATAGAAGCCTGGTTGAAATTTCTCGGAGGCTGAGGGCAATCTCTGAAGTGATGTCCCAACTGGCCACACCGAAAGCACTCTCCAGTTAGAACACGACATTGGCCCAAATGTGATCTACCACAAGTCTGGCAGGCTGGAATAATGGCATATATTTGCCTAAAATTACGATGTCCAGAAGATGATGGTCCCCTATTACCTTGTCTGTAAGGTGGTATGTATATGGACTGTGAAGACATGTGTGTCCCTGTCTGAGAACCATGTTGTTGTTGTTGTTGCCCCTGATTTCCTGCTCTTCTATTTTTACTAAAAGTCCCTCTTATCTTGGTCTTCTTACGTAAATCACTAGCTGCACGCTCCTCACGCCCCCTGTTTTCAATCTTTCTAATAAGGTTGACTATGTCAAAGTAGGATAAAGTCTTCATTTGTGGGCTACTACAGTGTATAAACGACCAACCAATCCATTAACAAAGCTCTAAACTCGAGCTTCTTCGGTAGGCACTAAGTGAGAAGCATATACATCCAGCTTACAAAACTTAGTGTTATATGTTAACACATTCATATCTGGAGTCTGAACCAATCTCTCATAGCCTCTGGCATATTTTTGCATCAGACTATCTAGAAGAAAATGATTCCTGAACAACTTAGTGAACTCGTCCCACGTCAATGGAGCTGCTCCTGCTGGTCTTCCTAGCAATACAGTTTCATACCATGTGTTGGCCATATCATCTAGTTTGTGTGTTGCGAGCTTCGCGGCTCTCTCACTAGAACATCTAAGATCACGTAATGCCTTGAGTGTCCCATCCAAAAAACCTTGAGGATCTGCTGAATTATCGGAACTTGTGAATTTTGGTGATTTCAATTTCAGAAACTCTTGCAGGAATACTTCCTTATTTATGAAAGTCTGAGTCTGTGCAGGTGCTTGCATCTGTAAAGTAGACTGAGGAGCTGAACTTCCTCTCTAAGTAGGCACCAATACCTCTAACACATTCAATAACCTTGCCACTGCATCTACAGGTAAGATAACAGTAGGTACAATAGTTGGCACTGGTGGTGGAGCGTTTTGAACTCCCTGCTCTTGCACTTGATATGGTGTAACAGCTTGGGTTTGACTCATGTTCCCAATTTGAGGTTCAGGAGCAGTCAGTCTTCTAGTTTGATGAACCCCAACTTAACCTCCACCCCGAGTAGTACCACGTCCAGCACCACGTCCAACATATGAGGGTGTGCGTGTCCTAGCCATCTGCGAAAGAAATATTCCCAAGTCAATCTCAAGTTATCCTAACGCACGATCAAAGAATGAAAGAAGGGAAAACATTCTTAGATGTTCAGTAGCCTCAAAATCATAAGTATGGGCGCCTACATACCCATGAACAAGACTCTACTAAACATTGCTCCATGTCTCGGGAATTAAAGCCTAAGCTCTGATACCAACTTTGTCACGACACAATTTAGGATTGTGACCGGCGCTTAAGAGCAAGTCCTCCCAAGTAAGCCTCATCGGTCATTTTAGAGAAAATCGAATAGAGTTTCCCCTATTTTTGTACCATCCCAAAAAAATTTCTATCTCCAATCAACAACCAAACATCCTAATATCATTCCAAACAGTTGATAACTTAATTAACTATTACAAGTCTCCACCATAACTAAACCACCAACTAACCACTAGAAAATACTAATTTATCTCGAACTTTGATAAATGAGAACGATACTCAACATAAGACTATAATAACAAAAGAATACTCATTACACTAAAATAATGACTATGGAGCGATGCTAGTTCAATAAAATACCATAATAATAAATAAATCTCTGTCCACGCGAACAAGTGCGAGGCTCACCGAGAATTATCAACCCGTGCGCTCTAATTAACGAAATCCTTGTATGCATCAACTGTTGTCTCTGTAAAACAAATTAGCAGGGAATGGATCACTAGCTCAGTAAGTAATAATACTTAATTACAATCGTTTTTATTGGGGACAAGTAAGAAAATATTCTAGTATCTCAAACAGAAAATAACATAAAAACGCCCTTTCAGAAACAATAAATAATTTTTAGTCTCATCACGATTTTCTTGTATTATAATATAATTAAAAATTCAGTAACAAGCTCGGTAACCACTGTATAATATCAGTATTCACATATTGGGAGGTTTCAATGAACGAATCATATAATCGGTACAACTGTGGACTTCTTCGCAAGAAGTCAAATATAACGGTAGTCCCTACTCGAGGAATCGGTAACGGTATGCTAGTTCTACCTTCCCACTAGCGAGAGCTACAACAGTAATCGGTAATTACAAGGTGCACCAGGTCTAACGAACTCGCCGTTAGCTAGGGGATCCTTCAATGTCTACTCTCATTTATACTTGTTTCTGTAATCCATATATACTCGTAGAAACTATTTTAAAACAATATAGGGCATTTCGGTTCTTATCAAATCATATAATTTCCTTTCGATAACAGTAAAACAGATTTAGTGACAATGAAAATATCTAAAATCACGGTTTTATCTCAAATAACTATTTCGCTATCATATGGAGAAAAATATTTGTCCTATATGCAACTCCAAACAATCGGTAACATATTCATATTAAAAATCATGTATAAATCATACAAGTTATGAAAACACATATTGCGGTAAGATTACTACTCACAATACTCGTGCCGAAATACCAAATGCTTCACCTCGAGCAACAACAACAACAACTACCCATTATATTCCCACAAAGTGGGTTATGGGAGGGTAATACGTACACATGCCTTACCCCTATCCGAAAGGGTAGAGAGGTTGTTTCCGACCGACCATCGACTTGAGCAATTCGTACAAATTCCTCCAATCAATATATAATTACATAATGTCGATCTCATGTTAATTGCCTCATTTAGGCTAATTCCATCACTAATTTAGAATACCCAATCATCGGGGTCACATTTGAGTCTTAGTTGTGGATTTATATTTAATCATAGAACTAATCCATAATTCTATAAATTTCAAGCTATTTGGTCTAATTTATTTTTCTAAAATTAGACCTATTAGTGCTTAAACCAAACCTTTATGGCCTCATTATCTCCATAGTAATTGTATATTTCTTTTTATATAAGAGAAAATTGATATTGAATTCTTTTGTACTACATGAAATTGTATAGATACAGTGAAATAATTCAACAGACGAGGAGAAGAAGGTTAACCTCTTAAGTCGAAGGAAAGCTTTAATCAATTTCAACTCCAAATTCTTCCTTTGCCCGAAGCTTTCTTTCTTCTTCTCTTTTCCCCTTTTTCTCGTTCTGCTCGTTTCCCTTTTCTTTTTTGCTGTTTCGAAGCTTTCTGCTTCGTTTCGAAGTTAATAAAGCTTTCTGCTTCGTGTTGTTAACCCTTTTCAAAGTCTTTGTTGGCCGGCACCCCCCCCCCCCCCCCCCCCCCCTTTTTTTTTCTATTATTAGTTCTTATTTTATTTCTAATAAATGGTTGCTTATATTATTATTATATTAATGATCAATACACTCTTATTAAAAATATAGGGTATCACAAGAAAATGCTAAAAAATTAATTAAAGTAGATGGGAGGGAATAATAAATAATTTTGGCCATGCCTTAAATAGGGGTGCTCAAAGTGGCTATATGTGCACTTGCCCCGTGACTCAGTAGCGTCCTTTTTCAAGTTCCCACAACGAGCTATGAGTCTCTTTTTTCCAGTTTAAAGCAGCCCTTTACCTAAACCCCTAAACCCCCAAATTCCAAAACCCTAAATTAAAGCCATGGCAGCACTTCGCAGCAAGCTCCGACTCATCACCACGCACTGCCACCACCAACACCGCCGCTACTCCATCCTAAACCCTGATTCCAAAACCCCACTCTCAGCTAAGGACAAATCACGCGCCGCCCTATCCCTCCTCAAATCCGAAACAAACCCACAGCGCATCCTCGAAATCTGCCGCGCCGCTTCCTTAACCCCCGAATCCCACCTCGATCGCGTTGCTTATTCCAAAGCCATTTTTAAGCTCAAAGATCTCAATCACTTCTCAGGTATCCGATCATTTCTCCAAGAATCCACGACCCGGCCCGACTTGAAATCCGAGCGGTTCATTTCCCATTTTATTGTTCTTTACGGGCAGGCTGGGCTGATCGACGACGCGAAAAGAACTTTTGATGAAATGGAGGAGAAAATGGGTATTCAAAGAACTGAGAAAACTATGAATTCTTTGCTTTTTGCTTGTGTTTTAGCTAAGGATTATGCTGAAATGAAAAGGATATTTGTCGAATATCCTAAAAAGTATGGGATTGTTCCGGATTTAGATACGTATAACTTGGTGATTAAAGGATTTTGTGAATCAGGTTCTTCGAGTTCTGTTTATTCGATTTTGGATGAAATGAGTAGGAAGAATGTTAAGCCTAACACGACGACGTTTGGGAATTGTATAACTGGGTTTTATAAGGAGGAGAAGTATGAGGATGTTGGAAAAATATTGGAAATGATGAAAGAATATGGTATAGCGCCGGGAATTAGTACGTATAATTTACGGATTCAGAGCTTGTGTAAGCTTAAGAAGTCGGGGGAAGCTAAGGCGTTATTCGATGGGATTTTATCGAGAGGTTTGAAGGTGAATCGTGTGACTTATGGTCATTTGATACTCGGGTTTTGTAGGGAAGGTAATTTAGAAGAAGCGAAGAGTTTGTTTCAGAAGATGGTTAATACTAGCAGATTCAGACCGGATGCTGAATGCTATTTTACGTTAGTGTATTATTTGTGTCAAGGTAAGGATTTTGAGGCTGCGCTGAAGATTTGTAAAAATTGTTTGGCCGAGGGATGGGTCCCGAATTTCTCCACGATGAAGTCACTCGTTGAGGGATTGGCTAGCATTTCGAAGGTTGATGATGCTCGGGAAATCATAGGTCAAGTGAAGGAGAAGTTTTCGAAGAACGTTGAGAAATGGAACGAGATTGAAGAGGCATTGCCAAAGTAGGGAGAGAAGTACAAAACATGGTATACTACACTTTTTCTTGTCTGCAGTGTACCATTGTCTTAATAAATTTTAAATTAAAAAATTTCGAGGGAAATTTGGTTATGTATCTCAGTAAAATGTCTTCGGAAACCGTTATGATTTTGCTCGTTCAAATGAATCATTCTCCGTTTGATATGGGCAGAACTAATTTTGCATAATTTATGCTAAGAATTTCTTGTGTTTTATCAAGGGACATTCTAGATACCTACATAATTATAATTGCACGTACTTCATGCATCTTTCGAAGATGCATTTACATGAATCTTGTTTACCTACTTCCCTTGACAGCCTAAAATAGGATGATCATTGCTATTCATTACACTTCTATGAACATTTTATATGTTTTTCACACACTTGTTTTCAAGCAACCTTTTGTTTTCATGGGTTGTCCAAAGGTATTTAAGGTGAAGCTTTGGTATTGTTCTAAGTTTCTAAAGAATGTGAAGATTTGACCCAAGGAATTGACTTTATTGTCTTTTTATAAAGCTTCTTTCTTTATTTCTCCCTTATATGGGTGTTTACGTTAATTTCCGCAAGTAAAATTTTGTGCTAGTACTGCGCATGGCTTACTGTGTTATGGTGGAAAATATTGCCATGCTACAGTTCCGAGAGAAAAACATTATAGATAGGAACTTGGAACATTTTAAGGTTGAACTTTAATCTGGTAGAAGTGACTGGATGGACTCATTTATCTGCTAATAGCCCCTCAGTTACTCATATTTTCCCCCTTCCCTTTTGGTTGTTGATGTCTGACTTCTTTGTGGAATTTCTTTATTCATATATGCTTTGCTTCGTCCCAAGTTACATGTCATTTGGCCTAACTTTTTGACAAACAGACTGTTATCAAGATATTAACATTGACAGGAAATTATTCACATGTGTTTTTAGGTAATGAATGTAATGAATACTCCTATACCATACCAGGCTCTTGTATAGCTAAAGTGGTTAGCATTGCAAGATGCATGACTTTGAGAATGTCATGTTCTTAATACCCTTGAGTCCTTGACAACACATTAAGCCATAGAACATGTTTACCTACATTTACATGGATAGTTAGGGCTACCAAATATTTTCCGAAATGTGAATACTTATAGCAGGCTCTATGATGTCTTTAGCTTTTTCTTTCTGCCTCAGTAAGTGCGAGAGAAGCTACTTTGACTGCTAAATCTTCTCTAACTACATTAGTTTTGACAATTGTCTATGGTTCACCTCTGCTCTTTTTTTTAACTAATGCCTGCTGTCTGCGTTTGATAGAAGAACAGCAGTGCTGTGCTACAGCTTTTATTCCACAACATTGATGATAGTGCTCTCTTGGAATTATGTTATGGGGAAAGTGCACTTCTGTGTTCCCTCCATACAGACTTTGCCTTTTCCTCAGTGCCGTTTGTATGATTAATGATATAGTGCGAACTGCTTGGTTGAAAATTTAAATTAAATATTGTGCGCATAACTGGAGTTGTTGCAACTCGAGCCTTCTTTTGTTTGGTTTTGGTTCGTAGTGCGTTGTGCTTCGATTTTTTTTTTTATGCTAACATATGCTGATGATACTGTGAAAAATGTTGATTTTTACGTTCACCTTGTTCTATTTTGAAACGATAAGTAATCTTTATGAACTGAAAATTCTAAGGCGAATCTGAAACAAATAGCTCTAGCAAAGCAGCCGTATGAGCTGATTATTATAACAATCCAGTTACTGCATATCAGAGATCCTGTTCTAACAGGAAACCTTCTACATATGTTGAACAAACGATTGGGAGTGTTGTATTGTTGTGTATATATATATATATATATACCTTAAAAATGTGTTGTAGTCCCATTGCTCGTTATAGTCCAACAATGTCTTATCTCTATTAGCTGGTAACTTTTTTCTCCTTGGATGTGCGACTTCGAGTAGGGACTGTATTACACTTCTATTAACAATTTATATATTTCTCACACGCTTTTTTTTTTTTTCAAGTTCGCTGTTTATCAAGGGGTATTTTAAGATATGTACTTGACAGTGTATGTCATATGTATATTTTTTGAAATGGTTCCAACATTTAAAAAATGAATTGAATATATTTGATTTCTTTTTAATGAAAACTCAAACCTAATCATGAACACCCCTATCAAATGTCAGGGGCGGCCCAAGGGTCAAGCCACTAAAGCAAAGGCTTTAGGCGCCCCAAATTTTGAGGGACCTAAATTTTTCTTTTTGTTTTCTACTCATATTTGTATTGAGATCCCAAGTAATCTAGATTCGTACCACGTAGGGCCCAGTAAAAGAAAGAACACATTTTACAGGATTTATTTTAATCACAGGACTCGAACCCAATATATCTAATTAAGGTAAGTTGGATCATATATCTCACAATAATCTTTAGAGGTAGGTCTAAATATATTTGGTATGTTAAAATGAAAATAAAAAAATATATTTTATAAAAATTAAAAATAACTTTTAATTTAGTATTGACGTAACCGTTTAAGCAAAAATTGAAGAAAGAGAATCACTCCCCCTAAATCCTTATTGCGGATATAAAACTTTTTATTATTTAAATTTTACGATTGACATCATTAGTCAGGTACTTTTATTATTGTTCTCATTTTATATTTCTCACTAAAAATGTGTAATAATAAAAACGGGTACAACATTCTTATATTCCCTTCTTGATTTCTACAGAAAAGTTTAAGCTCTCAATAAGTTATATTGTTCTGATAGAAAGAAAAGAGTTTTATTTTTTCTATAAAAAATAAGAGTTGAAGAGTACCGTTGAATAAAACTATATTGCATATTCTTTTTTTCCTTTTTTCCTCCCACAGATTTCAAGCGTTTCAACAAGTATATTAGAACATCAAAAATTATTTCGATATCAAGTTATAAACTTCTTGAATTTAGTTCTATCATCTAAGGTCAACAATTCATAGGAGAAATTAAATTATCTATAAAAGAAATTATTAACAATTTTACATCTTAAAAAGCTAAAAAAATAAACTTTAATTAAAAATAAAGATATTTATTTTTCCTTATGAAAGGCCCCAGATTAAATATTGGCTTTAGGCCACTAATTTTTTTGGGCCGCTCCTGTCAAATGTAGTATATTGACTTGCATGTGTTAGCTTTGTTAAATAGAGTACAACCAGCAGACTCTGAGCTCTAAAATCTGCAGAAATCAGGCGAACCCTTCAAAGATGAAATGAGTTTCTAACATTTAAATATACTGCTGAATAACGACATTTCATAAATTCTCTCTAGGATTAACAACTGAATAATTAGTAAGATATCTACCTTTTGGTGCATAGCAAGGGTCATATATAGCAAGGCAACTGTTAGGACCCTAACTTTGAAAGTCGGCGAAGGACGGGCGGCAGCATGGTATGGCATGCGCGCCAATGGACGGGAAGTCGATATGCTAGAATGTGCAAGTAAAGGCCAAGACCTTGGCGCGCAAAGGTTTGCTTGGAAGGGCTTGACAAGGCAGTATCGGCAAGGACGGGCGGCAGCATGGCATGGCATGCGCGCCAAACGGATGTGCAAGCAAGGCCAAGACCTTGGCATGGGCAAGGTTTGCTTGGAAGGGCTTGACAAGGCAATGGACGGGCGGCAGCATGGCATGGCATGCGCGCCAATATCAGTGGGTCGACGGGCTGGAACGGGCAAGCAAGGCCAAGACCTTGGGGCGGACAAGGTTTGCTTGGAAAGGGCTTGACAAGGCAGCATCGGCAAAATGGGGCGGCATGGCACGGCATGCGCGCCAAAGACAGTCGACATGACATTGGTCGGGACAGCTAAATGCGGGCTAAGCTAAGGCAAAGTGGAAATGCGGGTTGACGGCAAAGGCTTTCAATAGCCAAGGCAAGGCTATAGGAAAGAAAATACAAGTGATGGCACGAGGGAAATGAGGCAGACATGAGGGAAAGGAACATGGCAACGGACAAGGGCCAAAGGCAGTGTGCGCACGGTGTATAGGCGCCGGGCAGTGTGCGGGAAATATGCTGACAACGGATTGCGCCGGCATTGGTATGGGACAATGTCAAATTAACTAAGGCATGGCTCGAGCATCCTTAGGGCGGAATGCAGCTGGTCCGAATTGCACATGAGAAGCACATGGAAGCGGTTGGCAGGAGTTCCTTGTTTGTAGGCCATGATCTCCCATGTTCCCCCATTATCCCCATTATCTTGTAATGCTTGTATAATGCCCCATTTCGTGAGTAGTGGATCCTAAGTGGCTGGGGTTGTCAGCCACACGTTAGGAACGTGGGATAGCTTAGTGGGAGAAGGCTGTTGGCCGAAAATGTGCATGTGCTGCCAAGTGAAGGGTTCCTATGTGCTATAAATAGGACCCTTAGGCTTAGGCAGAAATAGGGAAGCAAGTCTTGTGTATTTGCTTGCTGGGAAACACGAGGGAAACGTGAGGAGTTCTAAGTGTTTCAGGAAAAAGGGGACTTGGGTTGTGGGACAATCCGAGTGTTCGGCCAAGATTGACAAGGTCATCTTAGTCGGAGAGTGGGCTGTGAGCGGCATTGTTCATAGCGAGAGTGAGGGTCCTTTGTATTATTTTCCATATTAATATAAAGGTTGGGAAATTGTTCCCGTATATGCTTGTCTCATTTAAATTCTGTTTTGCTGCCCAAATTCGTCTAAGGCTAAACTTGTGTGCGATTGGCAAGTTTTGGGGGAAGGCTGAGTCAGGCAAGGCTTGACTGCCGCACGGAGGCGAAACCTCGGCCAGGATTTAAGTGGCCAAAATCGACCCCGTGACAGTTGGTATCAGAGCCAGGTTGAGGGCAGATCGTGTTGCAGCGGAGACACGACGTGCCATAGCAAGTTGTGGCAGTGACGGAACGATCAGTGGCAGATTACGTTGAAATTTTTGAGAACATGGCGGGAGGCACAAATGCGGAGCTGCGTCAAAGAGTTGAGCAGTTGGAAACACTAGTTGGGCAAGCTCTCGAGAATGATGATTCTTCTGTTCTTGCGAGAATGGCGCGGTTGGAGGCAGATTATGCGGCGAGGCACGAGACAACGCTGGCAGAAATGGCCTTGGTACGCCAAGAGAAGGAAGAGTTGCGACGAGAAGTGGCTGATCTTCGAAGGGCATTACAAGATTCTGCCCCTAGAACGGATGAGCGCACTAAGTTGAGAATTCCGGAGCCGAAGCCTTATGGTGGTGCAAGAAGTGCCAAGGAACTAGAAAATTTCCTTTGGGACGTGGAGTAGTATTTCCAGGCTGCACGTATAGCCGATGCCGATAAGGTGGTGATCACACCAATGTACTTGACGGATGATGCAAAGGTGTGGTGGCGTACATGAAGTGCGGATGGAGAAGGCGCTGGACTGCCAAGAATTGAAACTTGGGAGTTGATGAAGAAGGAATTAAAATCCCAATTCCTTCCAACGAATTCATCGTGGATGGCACGCGATGGGCTGCGTCACTTGAAGCAAAGTGGCACGGTGAGGGAGTATGTCAAGGAATTTTCATCCTTGATGCTCAATGTGAGTAATATGGCGGAAGAAGACAAGCTGCATTACTTCATGAGCGGGTTGAAGAGTTGGGCGCAATTGGAGTTGAGAAGGCAAAATGTGCAAAGCCTCTCTACTGCCATTGCGGCCGCAGATGCGTTGGCAGACCTGAAAATAGGTGGGGAACCTATGGATACTTCCCATTCAAAGGCCGACAGAAGGAAGGCAAGGGAATGGAAGGGAAACGGGAAGGGCCAAGCGTCTGGAAGTGGTGAACTTGCCGACACTGTGAGACGAGAACTTCACAAGGGCAAGGAGGGAAGCAGCAAGTTTGATGGCTGTTTCACTTGTGGTGGTCCGCACTTGAAAAGGAACTGTCCAGTGCAGGCTAAGATAAATGCAGTACTAGCGGCACAGGGACATGACAAGGTAGCGGAGGATGATGAACCAGAAGGGGGGTATGTCAATGACCCTCCGAGGTACGTCAATTGAGACGACTCGACGAGGACGTCGATTTCAAAGGGTGTGGGTAGTTTGTTAGGACCCTAACTTTGAAAGTCGGTGAAGGAGGGGCGGCAGCATGGTATGGCATGCGCGCCAATGGACGGGAAGTCGATATGCTAGAATGTGCAAGTAAAGGCCAAGACCTTGGCGCGCAAAGGTTTGCTTGGAAGGGCTTGACAAGGCAGTATCGGCAAGGACGGGCGGCAGCATGGCATGGCATGCGCGCCAAACGGATGTGCAAGCAAGGCCAAGACCTTGGCATGGGCAAGGTTTGCTTGGAAGGGCTTGACAAGGCAATGGACGGGCGGCAGCATGGCATGCGCGCCAATATCAGTGGGTCGACGGGCTGGAACGGGCAAGCAAGGCCAAGACCTTGGGGCGGACAAGGTTTGCTTGGAAAGGGCTTGACAAGGCAGCATCGGCAAAATGGGGCGGCATGGCACGGCATGCGCGCCAAAGACAGTCGACATGACATTGGTCGGGACAGCTAAATGCGGGCTAAGCTAAGGCAAAGCGGAAATGCGGGTTGACGGCAAAGGCTTTCAATAGCCAAGGCAAGGCTATAGGAAAGAAAATACAAGTGATGGCACGAGGGAAATGAGGCAGACATGAGGGAAAGGAACATGGCAACGGACAAGGGCCAAAGGCAGTGTGCGCACGGTGTATGGGCGCCGGGCAGTGTGCGGGAAATATGCTGACAACGGATTGCGCCGGCATTGGTATGGGACAATGTCAAATTAACTAAGGCATGGCTCGAGCATCCTTAGGGTGGAATGCAGCTGGTCCGAATTGCACATGAGAAGCACATGGAAGCGGTTGGCAGGAGTTCCTTGTTTGTAGGCCATGATCTCCCATGTTCCCCCATTATCCCCATTATCTTGTAATGCTTGTATAATGCCCCATTTCGTGAGTAGTGGATCCTAAGTGGCTGGGGTTGTCAGCCACACGTTAGGAACGTGGGATAGCTTAGTGGGAGAAGGCTGTTGGCCGAAAATGTGCATGTGCTGCCAAGTGAAGGGTTCCTATGTGCTATAAATAGGACCCTTAGGCTTAGGCAGAAATAGGGAAGCAAGTCTTGTGTATTTGCTTGCTGGGAAACACGAGGGAAACGTGAGGAGTTCTAAGTGTTTCAGGAAAAAGGGGACTTGGGTTGTGGGACAATCCGAGTGTTCGGCCAAGATTGACAAGGTCATCTTAGTCGGAGAGTGGGCTGTGAGCGGCATTGTTCATAGCGAGAGTGAGGGTCCTTTGTATTATTTTCCATATTAATATAAAGGTTGGGAAATTGTTCCCGTATATGCTTGTCTCATTTAAATTCTGTTTTGCTGCCCAAATTCGTCTAAGGCTAAACTTGTGTGCGATTGGCAAGTTTTGGGGGAAGGCTGAGTCAGGCAAGGCTTGACTGCCGCACGGAGGCGAAACCTCGGCCAGGATTTAAGTGGCCAAAATCGACCCCGTGACAGTTAAATAGAAGTACAACCAGCAGACTCTGAGCTCTAAAATCTGCAGAAATCAGGCGAACCCTTCAAAGATGAAATGGGTTTCTAACATTTAAATATACTGCTGAATAACGACATTTCATAAATTCTCTCTAGGATTTACAACTGAATAATTAGTAAGATATCTACCTTTTGGTGCATAGCAAGGCAACCAAGAACCTGCTGTTCAAACACTATGCGTAGCATTGGTTTCGTCGGAAATATCACAAGAATGGTGTAAGGGTCATGCTAACAGAGACGTAAAAGTTGGAACGATAGAGAAAACTTATTTTTTTCTGATAGAACTGTCCCCCAAGGCCTAAGTGAGGATCTAAGTGTACAACAGAAACTATAACATTCCCTTCTGTCAGGATTTTAAGATATAAAAGGACATTACTTTGACATTTCAAGGGGAAAAAAGAAAATGAAAGAGAGATACTGGTTGTCTGCAAGAAACCAAAATCCAAGTAGATAAAAATGGTTAATAAGTACTCAGAATCTGGTTAGACTGTTCTTCAAAGCAGCTCCATTCCTAAGGTGTTGTGCTCCATAGGCCGCAGTTGAAGCTACCGTTGTCAGTGCTACTAACCAGCTGCACCAATCAGAAGTATTAGATGGAATTGAGTACAACATGTTGGGGAAGAAATGAAACGAAGATATACAGTCATAACACACCTGAGGTAAGTGATATATGTTTGAGTTTCCTCGTTACCAAGATCTGGTTGAAGGAGAGCTGCAGCAACAAGAGCCAATTGGAAAACTGTATTTACCTGTAAATATTGCAAAAAGAGTTAGGAACTGGAAACAGAAAAAACACTTATCAAATCCACAAGCGGGCTTTGCTAATGATTTGTCTCTCACAGTGACCTTCTCTCTAAATCTTACCAGACACTTGAAAATGAAGATGCCATATAATTCTTCAACCTTCTTAGATAATTTCTATGTTGCCCGGACTCTAAAAAATGCTGCCGCACCCGTGTCGGATCCTCCAAAAATACACTACTTTTGGAGGATCAAAAATGCACTCGTAGACATTTTCGGAGAGTCCGAACAACATAAAGATAATTTCAGTTTGTCATATCCCACTATAAACGTCTTAGTTTCGGCCTAATATTTTGCACAATTACTTGTTTAAAGGTGGAATACATATGCAGCCCCTTAAATTTGCCCAATTTTTTCATTTAGACACCTCATCTCTGCCTCGCTGCAGTCAGCACCTCTGAAAGAAACGGAGGACTTCATTCAGCGACCCCACGATCGCCCTCTGAACCATCAGAATAAGGTAATGCTTGAAGATAAGTTTTGTACTTAATCCCTGCCCTCGTTTCCTTGTGTTTTGAAGAGGAAAAAAAATCTCTCTACATGCTGCCAACATTTTTTCTTCGCAAAATTCTGTTTCCATCGAGAATTGAATTGACCTTTTCCTTATTTGAAGGGTTGTACCAATTGAACACATAAAACATCAGCCAGTGTGGGTGTATTAGACACCTCACATACAATCTTCCACAAAAACAGAGTGCATGACTTTCAGACGCTGTGGTGTGGCAAAAAAAGACGAATCAAGAAGTGGCATGTGGAGAACAAAAGAAAAGAAAACAAAAAAACTTTTTTCATCATCTTCCTCTATCCTTAGTCTTCTCTTCTTCACCACTGTGACACCACCATCCTTAACCATCTTCTTCATTTATCATCACCACAGCAACCATCACCATCCTTCATCATCTGATTTTCATTTCCACAACCACCACCATACCCACCAAAGGTGGTTGCTCATTAAGATTCATAAACGATTGTGATCAAGCTTGCAGGTAGAGATTGAATTTTTATGGATAAAAATTCATTTATAAATGTAGAGGGAGAATAGCAAAGAACTTCACTGGAAAGAAGAATAAAGAAGGCTGAATTTCTGAAATTACAGATGTGGTGCTATGGCATCAGGATTTAAATTGAGAAGAAAAAGATATTAGAGAATAACAGAAAGTGCGGAGTACAAACTTTTTCTTGAGAGAGAATGAATCAGATACCATATTTTTTCGTGGATGTGATATGAATCCTTTTCCAATGCGAGCGTGTTTTATCTTGACAAATGGGTGAGACGAGAATACGGTCAAGAGAGAGATGGAGAGGGAGTGGTGCTTTATCGGATGGATAAAGTACGAACAAGAAGATATTTATGGGTTTGAATCTGGCATTGACTTGAAAGAAGAAGGAGAAGAAAATAAGTAGAAAAATGGCTAAAGAAAGGCAGTTTCTTATAAGACGCGCTCAACTTGGTGAAAGACACGCCCTGTGCCGTGTCAGCAAGGTGTGCTCAATAGACACACTTTCGCTCTCGTTAAGGTGTTCAATAGGTACAACCCTTTGTTCAAGTGTCTAAATGATAATTTTGGGCATGTGTTAAGTGGCTGTGTATGTATTCAGCCTTGTTTAAAATACAACCTATTCTTCTCAGTTCTTCCTTTTTCTGAATGTTGCCTAAAGAGTTCTAACTGAATGATGGGGTCAAAGATCATATGTTATACCTTGCTTATAAAAAGAGGCTCAACTTTCTGGGGACGGGTTCCATGAAGATTGAAGAATTCAAACCAACTTCTCCACTGCAAAAAATGTTAAACAAAGTAAAATAAGCAAAAGAATAGCTGCAGGTCACTATTACAGAATCCAATAGCCAACCTCACCTTCCACTCTAAAATGCTAGCTCTTTTATATACTGCACCACCAACAAGGGCCACATCACGCAGCACAACCATAGAAACGAGTGCAGCTTCATAGCAAAAAACCAAGCAAGTAAGTTTCTGAAAAATGAAGCATAATACTTCATTTTCATTTGGTTAATCCACAAAATAGATAACTATTCAAGCGACTCATCTAAAACCTTTTCGCACTTATCAGAACATCTGTGGGCTAAACGGGGCCCAGTAGCAGTAGCTTTGCACAACAGACCACTGAAATATCTCTTAAATCAAACTTCGTTCAACCACCTCAAGCCAGGAAAATTATTGCCATATAGGCAGTGTCTAAAAGAGCAGTACACTGATGATGATTGCAACAACAGTAGGGGAAAGGGAGACAACCAAACAGTTCAGGAGGAAAGACAAAAACCAAAAGGACATGCATATAGATGAACCAAAGGTAATTCCTCGTTGACATGAACTATTAGCAGTGGATAAGACAATTGACGTGTTTTGGTGATTAGTGTTGCATTCTGGAACGGGCCTGAACCGGGCCAGGCCCGCGGTCCTGGCGGCCCTAACGGGCCTGGTGGGCCGGTCCTGCTGGTCCTTGGCCTGATGTTACTGTGAAGCCCGTGACGGGCCGGTCCCTCTGAATTAGACCGTGAGCCCGGGACCGTTTGGCCCGGGACCGTCAGTCAGGCATGGGCCGGTTCTGGCGGGCCCAACGGCTAAATTTTAAAAATATATATTTTTTAAGAAAAACCAACGGGTAGATTTCTCAAAATAGCCGTTTGGGCTAGAATTTGACCGTTTGAAGGTTTAAAAAATGGTCATTTGGCCCACAAACTTTATATAATTGCACTTTTATCCATTTCTCAACTATAAATACCCCCTCATTCTTTCATTTTTATTCACCAATTCATCAATATCTCTCTCAATATTTCTACTACAATTGCTTAATTTATTGTTGAAAATTCGGGAAAAATTGTGAAGTTGTTGAATTGAATTTTTTCAAGTGTTCAACGATTTTTAATTTTCAAGAAGTTGTTCAGCAATCCGGTAAACTCGTTTCAACTCTTACGTTTTAAGAATATATTATTGTGTGGTTTAGTTTGCATAATTATAATTAATATGGCTTTTTCTTTGAAAAAAATGTTTGGTAAAGAAAAAAGTAAAATCGGTGAAATTAGTGGCCATAATACTAACCTTCCTCCGGCTCCCCGACCTAGAAATGATAAGCAAGTTGAAAGTAGTCGCCAACCTAGACGTCCTCCTCGTCCTTCCGTAATTCTTGATAGTGATCACCCTTGTTTTCAATTTACTGATAGTGAATTTCTACATGATGTTGCAGTAGGTGATTGATTAGATAATGAAATTATGAATGCTCTTTATCCTAATGAACCTATCTTAGAGGAAAATGAGGATGATGATGATGATGATGAAACCCAAGCACCAGATTTAGATGATACACCTACTAGTCCTGTTAATAACTCAAGTAATGCATCGGCCGACCCACCTGTAGAAACTCCACTTTTAATAGACAACCTGCTAAACGTCAAGAAACATCATTAGTTTGGAATATTTTTACTCAAGTAAGAGAACTAAATAAAGCTAAGTGTAAAACTTGTGGGAACTCACTGATTCATAAATTTACTGGAGACCGTAGCGGCACGGATAGTTTGACTAGACACATAAAAATACACCCTAGTGATAAGACTAGATTTTTGCAAATGCAAGCGCATCAAGAGGGGAAAAGTGTAGATTCTGCGGTTAACCCTAGTACAGGTTCAAATCTAGTTCAACCAAGAATTAACACTGTCACCGAAGGTATTTTATACTACGATCCAAATAGAGATCGTGAAGAATTAGCAAAGATGATTACTGTTATGTGCTTACCTCATACTTTTGCTTCTAATCCTAATTGGGTTCATTATATTAGAAGAGTTTTTAATCCTACTTATGAAGGTTGGCCTCGCGCAACAGTTAAGGCCGATATTGTAAATTCAAACATGAATATGAACAATATTTGCGCTATTTATTTACTCATATACCTAATCGGATTTCTATTACTACTGATATTGGTAGAAATGGTAATGATTGTGATTATCTAACTGTTACAAGTAATTGGATAGATGAGGACTGGACAATGCAAAAACGTATAATTGCGTATAGAATAATTAATTCACGTCACACAGGTAAGTTTATAGCTAACACTGTTTTAAATATTTGTAGATATTTTTGCTTTAGCGATAAAATAATGGCAATTCTTATGGATAATGCTTCTAGTAACACTAGTGCTATAGGCATGCTTACAAAAACACTAGATCTTGCATTTACTAATATTTTTCATGTTAGATGTATTTGTCATATTTATCATTTAATTGTCGGTGATGGTATGCGAATTTTAAACATAGAAATTGAAAAGATTCGAATGGCTCTTAATTGGATTTTTTATTCAAACCGTAGAACTAGACTTAGAGAGTATTTTAAAAAATGTGATGAATATGGCCTTAGAGAAAGAAAGGTTCCTAAACCTTGCCCGACTAGATGGAATTGTATGTACGGAAATTTAGTAGTTGCATATGAATATAGAAACCCAAAAATGTTTAATTCTCGGGTAGGTGGTGAAGATGATGATGAAATGCTTACTACCCAAGATTGGACGAATGTTAAAATTCTTTTAGATATTTTAGAACATTTTCAAGTTGCTACAAATGCATTTCTGGGTAATATTATCCTACTATTTCAAACTGTTTAGTTTATATTGCTGCACTAGCTGATTTGTTTGTTGAATTGGCGAGAGTAGGGATATTTATGAACTTGATATAAATGAAATGAAACAAAAATTTTAAAATTAGTTTTTTCCTATCCCTCCTATTTTTGGCGTTGCTATAATGTTAAATCCTACAATGAAATTGGGAGGTCCTAATTTTTGGTATTCAAATATTTATAAGGCTTTAGATCTTTCAAACGAGGAAGTTGCTACGCTTACAGATGCAAAATCATCAATTAAAATTAATGGTCAAACAGTTTATAATGCTTATCAACTTGCCTTAGAGCATGCTAGGCCAAATATTCCAACCCCTACTTCGTCTAGCTCACAATCGTCTAAAAGAGCTGCGGGCTTAACAACTCTTAAATCTTACAAGGAGTTCCGGGGTTCTCAAGGTGATAATTATGATGAAACTTCACATCTAAATGAGCTTCAAGTTTATTTGTATCAGGGACTTGAAAAGGAGAATCCAGACGGCTCTTTTGATCTTTTGGAATGGTGGAAGTCAAGGGAAAAATATTTTTCGGTTCTTGCAAGGATGGCTCGGGATATTTTATCAATTAAAGCTTCAACTGTTGCATCGGAGAGCGCTTTCAGTCAAGCAAGACTGCAAATACGTGATCATAGAGTGTTGATGAGGAATATCTTGGAAAAATCGATACTTTTTAGAGATTGGATCCGCGCGGAAAGAAGAAACTTTGGAATTGCAGAATCACAACCGGCGATAGATGAAGCTTATGAAAAAATGATAGCGAAACTTGCGGAGGATTCGGCTTCGCCCAGAAGTGGTGATGAACAAGCGTTTTTTCCACCACCACAACCAACACAACCTCCTACCAACCTTAACGAATTTATGAGATTTATTATAGATACAATGTAGATGTAACTTGTACTTTGGCACATCTTCTTTTAATTTTTTTCCCTTTTAATGGTGGTATTAGTACTTTGTTGTGCTCCTTCCATTGGAGGAAGGAAGACTAAGAAAGATATGCCATTTTTGGTAATAACAATTATAAGACATATCCTTGAATATCTTTTTTTCTCAATATTTCTTTGTATTTGCTTCGAATTATTTATAAGCTACAATATATATATATATATATATATATATATATATATATATATATATATATATATATATATATATATATATATATATATATATATATATATATATATATATAGCATACAATATATACTAGAAGAAAATATATACGAGAATATATATACAGAACATACAACCTAAATTTCAAGAAAATATATAAGTAATAATATATATACATAACATACAATATATATAAAAGAATATATATATACATAAGAGATATAATATATATACTACAACAAAATATATAACTATATAAGTTATAATATATATACATAAGACACAATATATATACTACAAGAAATATATAAGAGAATATATATACATAATATACAATATATACTACAAGAAAATATATAAGGGAATATATATACATAACATATAATATATACTAATTGCTACAATAAAATATACATTGAAATATATATTATATATAATATACTAATAACTACTATACAAGATATTGGCTTAAATTAAATAAATTACAAAAAAGCCTGCCAGGCCTACGAAGACCAGCCCGCTAAGCCTAGGATCTCACGGACTTAGGCCCGTCACAGGCTGGTCTCACACATTGAACCAACACCGCCAGGTCCGGGACCGATCCAAACCTACGAACCCGACCAATAAAGCCCGGCCTGCAAAGCTCGTTTAGGCCCGTGCCCGGACAAAATACAGCGTTATAATGGTGGTAAATGATAATCTATGTCAAAACTTATACACCCTCTGGTAAGATAAATGTTCTTCCTTCTCATAGTTTTGTGTTCCAACGGCTTTTCTTCGTAGAAAGTAGTGAAATCAAAGAACCCAGCAGAGTATTGAACGCCGAAATCAAGGAATTTCAGGTCAATTGATAAGTGTAACACGACTTCGCACTAATTTTTAAATTTCTATAGAAAGTTAGGAATTTTACTGACAACAAAGGAAATCCCGAATTGTAACTCAATATCTAACGGTAATGGAGAATTCATGGGAAGGGATATTGTAAAATTAAGATTCTTTTTGGGGAAAATTGGTAAATCGTGCTAGGGTTTGTGAATTTCAGAAATTGATAAAACTTGGACTTTTATCTTCTTCATCCTCAATAGTCCAGAAAGAGGATCGTCATTCATGTAGCTAAGGGCCCAAAGTTAACTCCTTTTTCCTGTAAGACCTTCTTCGGCGCTTCATTTGCTATATCTATGATTATTTTTGTTTGAAATCTGTTGATTTTGATCTGTAAATCAATATTTGATTTTTTTAATGGATATTATAGTAGGGCTGGATTCATGTTGATTTTTGTTTTACCTAAACCTGCCAAATGTTGAAGTGTAGCTGTTTACAGCAGAGTTTAAACACAATTCATTATTGCTAAAATGTTGGCAATATAAGAGTTTTGCTTGGCTGAAGTTTTATTATTGAGCATCAATAAATACCCTAAAGATTATATTGTACAAACTATGTCATTGTGATGGGGCTATACACGGGCAACTACCCACTAAACTATATTAGAAGTGCAAGTTAACAGATGAGGCAGGCGGCTCTTTGTCAACATCTCTGCTTGCCGAGGACATTGGTGTTTCAAAAAGAATTCACGGTAATTAGCAGCTACCTCTATTAATAATCGCCGGTTCAGCTTTATATTTATCCTTTTGTTTTGCAATTTTTTGGTCACTTTTCCTTTGGATTTAGCTACCTTATTTTGTAATTTGCATAATCTATGCTTGTTTGTCGAAGCTAAATTTTCAGAGACGAGCTAAAGGCCAAAGAATTTCAAGGTGCCTGATGATAACATATGATGGGGTAGAGGTTATATCCAGTCGATTGCATTTATCTCAAGTTTGCTGAGAAACTAAATTATTTTCTTAAATTCTCTTACAATCAAGGTTTGTTAGCTATGATTATAATCTTATTTATTGGTTTGATCTAAATATTTATTGAATTTTACCCTATTCAAATGAAGGCCAAGGTTTAGGTGGATTCATTTGGTCATCTTTTTGCAACATTGTTAACGTTTTCTTCCGCCAGTTGCGCTTGTACTCTGTCAAGGTAATTACATGGGTTTAAAAGTTTTTTTGTTGTTATTTTGTGTCTGTTACTAAAATAAAAGCAGGTCTTAATCTCTTTGTGTACTAAAAAGAAGTGAACTCAAAGGTAATCTTCTTCCCAGTAAAACCCAATAGAAAAACGGAGGACACTCTGTAAACTTAGAATAATATCGTAGAATATCAACTTCAAGGTTAAAGAAGGTTTTTCTGCCTATTGTTAAAGCCTTTTTTCGGGATTGGGTTCATCGATATGAAAAAGTGTTTGGTTGATATCATACTAGAAGTACCATGAAACTAACTGAGTTCCAATATGGTAACTTCTTTTTCTATCTCTATTGCATTTCTTAATTTTTAATAAATATCCTAGTATGTTTTATTGATCTGATTATTTTTACTACTAATTTATTAGAGAGTAACTCAAACAGGTGCTGAAAGTATTGCTACTTGTGTCAGAATACAAGAAATTCTCTTCCGGTTCATTTCCACTTTCATCCTCTTTCTCAATCTATCTTCTGGTTCTACTTCTGAGATTTGATCTCTGTGTTCTGCTTCTCTCAACGGCCTTTTGCAGTGATCGTATCTGCTTATTGTAATATTTCATAGTATAATTTAATTTATTTTCTGGGAAACATGCCAACATTCAATGTTTGGAATTTTTCAAAGCTACTAACGACATTTTGTCCTTTTACTTCCTGTGTAGCGCTTATTTGGAAATATTTCTACCAGTATTGCAAAAAGGCTATATCTATTTTTTCGGCTTAATACTAATTTTATTCCATATTGTCCTTCTGGTTTTCTGTTGTGTTTGATATATGTAACACTAAAGTTTTATACTTTGAAACCTCACAGTAAAATAATAATTCTACTTTTGAAAATATTTGTATTTTTGTCAATGAAGTTTTAGAATAAAAAGGGTTCGCCAAAATGTTTTAGACAATTTACTTGTAGTTGAGCAGATAAACTAATAAAATACATCTTTTCCTTGAAGAACTTGCAGAATTACATAAACTTAGCTAAATAATTTAACATTAAAGTCATTTGTACTTATTTGGAACTTTCTATTTCAATAATTATTACTGTTAACGGTTTACATGCACTATTTGATGGAGAACTTGTGATGTTTGTAGCAAAAGTACTCAAGTAAGAACTCTAAGGAGCAACAATTGAAAGAACGATGATTTTGGTCATTTTAATTATTTTCTCTGTAGAAGACTACTTGGTTCTTTTAAAAAATTTTAAAAGTTTGATTCTTTGTTAGTGAAGAACATAGCTTTTTAACTTGGTTGTTCGTGAAATAAGAAAATCTGTGAAAAACTGAATTATGTCTTCTCTGATATCTAGATTTATTAGTTATCCCTATGCTACTATTATCTGCTTTATTGCTCTCATTATCGGTACCAGAGTTTTCTCATTTATATTTCTTCTGATATATCGCTCCAGTGCCATTTGCACCTTTATTATTTTTTTCTATGTTTTACCCTCTTTTTAATACCTTGCCACAATTCGATTTTATAATGCTTTTGATTAGTAACTTTTTGTTGATCAAGATGATTATATTAACTCGCCAAGCTAAAGGTACTTAAACATTTTCATATATGGCACAACATAAATTATCATTTTGAGTCGAGATATCTATCAGTTCAGCAAGACAACCATGAAAGTAAGTGTCCTTGTTAGAAGCTAGAATTGTATCTCACGCTTTAGTGTCCCTATTAGAAATTAGAATTGTACACTCATGCTTTCTAACTTTTGACGGGTTTATAATTTCTTCATTAGTTGCCTACATGAGGAATGTTTCTCTGTTATTCCCTTGGACAAATGATTTTATTAAACTAAGGTCTTGCTTTGAACCATATAGCCATCAGCAAATATAGCCCTTCTAGATTACATCTCATCAGGCAAACTGAAGGATGTTTGGATCTCAATGACCACCTTGATGACATTAGCAAGTAAGAGTGTTATAATATAATCTGACTGAACTCTCCAATATCCTCATTCTTCCTATATGATCATCTATTGGTAGGGACTGGGTAAACATATTGCTCTTCAATTGAAGTTTCTGTGTGGAATTAGCTATTGTCCTGTTGGTGCCCTCTCATCGGAAGTGAAAACAACTTCAGTAAAAGTTTTCCTGGTGCTCATTTCAAGATTTCTCAAGATGGATATATCTGCTATCTCACGTTAGACCAAGTATTAGGTGATTAAAACCCAACTACTTTTTATTTCTTACTTTCTTTTTCTTTTCTTAACATTTGAATATTCATGTTCTTGGTATATAGATTGTGAGCTATAGATTTGGTTGCTTTAGCACAAAGCTGAAATTGGTGGGAAGTGTGGAAAGTCATTCTGCTAGTGTTGTGATAACATTTTGTGCAAGTCCAAAAAACTTTGTGCATGAAAACAAAAATCAATACATATAAATGGGTGTAATGGGGATTTTAATTTACATTGGGTGCAGATGTGCTCGGAAATTGAGGCAGGGCCGTTGAGAGGAGAGATACATTTTGAGTTCATGGGAAATAGAGCAGAATAGCTTTATCTTATTCAAAACTAGAGCAATATTTTTGTACACATGATTCAATTGATAAAACAAATCATGTTGTATCCTTTTCTGTCTAGTATTTGTTGTGTTGGTTTACATTTTTATGGTTCAGTATATCAAGGCCATATATCAAGGCCATACATTTGTGCTATTTTGCCTCAATTATTCCAAAGCTTCAAGGTTGCGTACTCTAAATGGTTGGAGCATAAGCAAAGATCATCTGGTTATAATCTTTTGTTGCAAATGAAAACACTTTAGACTACAAATTATTGGGTCCATGCGAAGCACGGGCAAGACTATCTAGTATCACTAGATGTGTATCTAATACTCCACTAATGCAAAGTATTATATGAAAAATTGTTTTCTCCTAATCTCAAATAAAAATAAACTCTAATCTTATTAAAAATTTAAAATTTTTAAGACAAGTCATGAATGTGACTTTTTACCAATAATCTACATTCATTATAATCACATGATCACTAAACTAGCCTTCCTTATTAACTACAACTACACATTTGCCACCACTGTTTGTTACCACCGAACAACCACCACTACAAACTACCTCCATCATTAACTATTACTACAAACCACCTTCACCGACCTCCACTGCATAACCACCACCGTCGTCAATTATAACCATCAACTATCTCTATTGCCAGCCACCACCTCCACTACGATCAACCACCTTGACCTATAGGCTCCACCATCAACCACCTCCACCGCTAGATTCCATAGCTAACCGCCAACAATAACCAATTTTACTGCTAGCCATCATATCTAACCACAATCACATATCCATAAGCACTAGCTACTTTCATCAACCACAACCACTATCAGCCATTAAGGGGTCGTTTGGTATGGGGTATAAGAAGGAATAAGGGTGGTATAAAAATTTATCGCCACCTTAATATTCTGTTTGGTTAGCAAATCAGGTATAAGTTATTCCGATGTTAATTTTAACATTGAGATAACTTATACCTCATATAAGGTGGGGTAATCAACACTAATATAACTTATATCTTCTTCTTAGAAATTATGTAATTGTCATTCTTAATACAACATACCAAACAATGAATAAATAATAATGCCATCATAACTAATCTCAGCATGACTTATCCCAATATAACTTATACCGGCATAATTTATACCGCTATAAATTGTATTCCAACCAAATGACCCTTAAAGGTGTTAATCAGCCTGAGCCGGCCCACCAATAATCCATTTCGACGCGATTCAGCTCAAGTCGGTCTGGCTCGGTCCGGTAAAGGGTAGGACAGGTTTGCTAGGGTAGGGGTTGTTCTAAACGGGGTCGGGCCTTTTGGGCTGCCTGTAACGACCCGACCGGTCGCTTTGGGCTCTAGTACATCGTTTGGCAGTTTGAGGTTGTGAGCAGCTTCACATTAGGTATTATGACTTGTGCGCATGGTCGGAATTGAATATCGGAAAGTTCGGAGATGATTTGGAAAGGGAATTCCCATTTCGAAAGCTTTAAGTTGGAAGAATTAACTAAGATTGGATTTTTGAGTAAACAACCTCACAATCGCAATTTGAAGGTTCCAGCAGGTTCGTATGATGATTTCGGACTTGGGCGTATGTCCAGATCGGGTTTTGGAAGATTCGAGAATATTTTGGCACCTATTATGGAAGTTAGCATTTTGGAAGAATTTCATAAGTTGGGTTGTAGTGCATTTCAGTTCGATGTCTGTTTGGATTCCGAGTCTGGGAATAGCTTCGCATGGTGATTCTGGTATTGGGAGCGCAATCAGAAGTGAATTTCGAGGTTTGTAGGTTGTTTTAGAGTCATTTGGCTAAATATAGAAATTTGAAGGTTTTGAGAAGTTTGAACGGAAGTGGACTTTTTTTTCTTTGATATCGAGGTCGGATTCCAACTCCAGAAGTTGGAGTAGGTCCGTAATGTTAAATATGACTTGTGTAAAATTTGGGGTCAAGCGGACGGGATTTGATAGGTTTCGTCATTGAATGTAGAATTATGCGCAAACTTTTAGCGTTGTTTGATATGATTTGAGGACTCAAGCATGTCCGCATAATGTTATGGGACGGGTTGGTATGATTGGTTGGGGTACTGAGGGCCTCAGGTGGATTCTAGATGGTTAACAGATCAAATTTGGAATTTGAAAAAGGACTAAAGCAACTAGTATCTGGTGTAACCGCACCGGTGAGGTTTTGCCGCAGATGCCGAGCCGCAGAAGTAGCCTAAGTACCGTAGAAGCAGAAGTGCCTGGGATAGGCTATGCTGGGACCACAGATGCGGTCATCTTTCAGCAGAAGCGGGGCCGAACCTACGGAAGGAAGGAAATAGATGTGGAAGTTGGGGGCTTGGAGGAGGACCGCAGAAGCGGTTAGTAGGTCGCACCTGCACAACCTCAGAAGCGGTCAAGTGATCGCAGGTGCGAAAATGCTGGAGGAAGTGAGGTTCTTTTAAATCAAGGGTTGGGTTCATTTCAACCCCATTTCTTCCATTGGAGTCGATTTTGGAGCAACTCTGAGGTGCCATTTTCACCACCAAGCATGAGGTAGGTGGTTTATGTTAATTTTGAGTTAAATACATGATTGTATATGGATTTGAGCATGAAAAATTTTGGAAAACTTAGGGTTTGAAGGAAAACCTAAAAAATTAGTATTTATGAATTTTGACCACGATTTTGGATATGAAATTGAGAGTAGAATATGTATTTGATTTCGTGAGATTATGGGTAGATCTTATATTCAAAAGATTTGAAATCCGGGTACGTGGGCCCGAGGGAATTTTTGTCAACCTTTCGATCGGTGTTAGGAATTGTTATAAATTGGATTATAATGAGTAATCGAACATATATTAGTGAGTTTACATAATTATTGGCTAGTTTTGGAGCGTCATGGTCAATTTGAGTCCTCGGAAGGACGTGGGATACCGGTGATGGATCTTCGGAGCAAGGCGAGTCTCCTTTCTAACCTTGTAAGAGGGAATTGTTCCCAAAGGTGAATTAATTGGATTGTGCTTCTATTTGTGGGAGTTACGTATGCACGAGGTGACGATAATCCGTGCGTAGCTACTATTATGTTTAAGTCCGGGCAGTCTAGGACAAAAAAGCATAATATACTTGGAATATTTGTAATCTTGTTAATAATTTGAATTGCTTGAATCACATCGAATTAGTAAATGAATTTCTGAAGAGATTAAACTTTATTTTCTTGAATTATTAAAAAGAGAATTGACTTTTCTTTGGATAATTGTTCCCTGATGACTTCTTGATTGACTGTCTGTGTGTGTTTAATTTTAGAACGGGCCAAACGCCTTGGCAGATTAAATGGATGCATCTATGGTTCGCGCCATTCGACCCTCTGACAGTGCACAATTTAAATACCTGCTTGTAATGCTTGCTTGAGATTTATGAACTGATATTGCCCCTGGTCTGAGATAAATAATATATATTATGAATTTGGAGACTATTTAAAATAAAAAGGAGTGCTTACTTGTTTCGTGACTTACTTAAATTTAGTGCTGCGTTTAATAAATCCATGATTATTCCCATTATTAGTATATTACTATTGAACCAATAGTAAGTGTCAAAGTTAGCCTCTCATCTCTACTTCTTTGAGAATAGACGGGATATTCACTAGGTACACGTTCACTATAAAAAAATTAAAATTAGCTATGAACGTCATTGCTAATCTGTTGCTAAAATGCTCGTAGCTAGAAGAATCTTCGGATAATCCATCGGTAATCCGTCGCTAAATGAGATTAGCGACGGATTTTTCTGTTTAGCTACAGAATTTGTCCGTCGCTAAAACCTGATTTTTTAGTAGTGAATGTTGTCTTGCTGTGCGTTTTGTTGCACAAGAGCATGTAAGTCTAGTGGCATAATTTGGCGCAACGGCATGGTTGATACTGGGACTCAGGCAAACTGTACCTCTCGAGACGATCTGCAACCAGCAGAGTCTCTTTCAGAGTATTGTGCTGTATTTTTTCTGTCCAATTGTATTCCAGACAGTTATTGTATTTTATTTCATTCCCTAGTAATTCCTCATGCACTTGTGACACCGGGTTCTGGGATGATTAAGGGGGTATTTGTATTAATTTCCTAAACATTTCTATTTAATTTGAAGCAGTTATCTTTTACTAGTAAGATTGAAGGAAAACCATAGTTTTTAAAATTATTAAAACAAGGCCTAAATTAAGTATTTATGATTGGCTTGCCTGACAGAGGTGTCCGGCCATCACGACCCTAAGTGGATTTTGGCTTGCGACAACATGGTATCAGAGCACTAAGTTCCCTTAGGTCTTACGAGTCATGAGCAAGTATAGTAGAATCTTGCGGATCGGTACAGAGAAGTCTGTACTTATCTTCGAGAGGTTACAGGCCTGTTAAGAGTACTTCCCTTCTTGATTCCTCATCATGGAATTTGATTTTTTAAGGCTTATACTGTTGCTTCCTTCCTACTCAATCTTACGCGTCGCAAATCGCTTATTATAAATCTGGAATTGAAGAATTCTAGTGGTGCTACAAGACGTGGTGCAACTTGATACTCCATGCATAGTGGATTGGGCTATTGTTGTCACCTGGCGGAAGGATATTCTGTCATTTTAGCTCGGTAGCTGCATGTTTGAGAGCTTTGAGGTAATACACAAATTGCTATGATTGCTCATGATTGGTTATCGCACAATATTGACGTGATAATAGGATACTTGCTTATGCGTTGGGGCAGTGAATAACTTGGAAGGAGGTCTACGCATTGCATGATTTAGAGATTCGGTATTTCATTTCTGGCGGAGGAAAAATAGTTGGCCTATGAATGTCCAGATTTGGATTGATGGAGAAACGAGACTGGTGTTTTCAAGTGTGGTGGAATTTTCATCTGCAATGTGGTATCGTCATCCTTGATTGGATGTGTTAAGTTCGCCGGTGTTGTGATCTTCTACGATTTGCCTTTGGGGCATGTTATTATGCAAAAGTATTGAAGAAGTGACTGTCAGATATTGCGGGGTGCGGTGGTTCAGGATTGAATTGGTATTTCTAATGTTGACGACTCGAGAAAATATGATCTTCGAAAACGTTAATGTTAGTAATGATCTGCTGGCTCGAATGTTACTGGGATAGAGATTGAATTAGAGCAACAACTGAGCAGCAAAGGATGAGTAAGGACATGTGGGAAGTGTACGGCGGTGGTTAATTTTTCTAGAAGGCCAGGTAAAAGAAGCGAAAGTCGAGTAGCTGATTAAAGGAGTGAGTTCCGCCAAAGTGGAAGAGTGGCGGAATTGCATATGGGTTTTGTGAGAGGACGACTATGCACATTTAATTGGATGTCCACGAGGAGTGAATGGAATTGTGCAGCTAGAGAGTTAGCTCGGACATAGGATGAGTTATTGATGTCATAGTGATTGTACCCCTTGCACCAGCGTTAGAAGCTGTCGGCACGTAATTTCCACCAGTGGGTTATCTCCTATGGGCAGATCAGCGGTCACATGGTTGGAGAAGCTTCTGCAAAGAATTCTATTAGCTATACGGAAAAGATATCGGTTACGCGAATGTGGTTGATGATTCAGAGTATCCGTGAAGGATTTTACAGAAAGATTCCGAGAATTTTGGTTGTTGATTGTGCAAGGTTATGTAAATGAGAGATAAAGAATCTTTGTGGATTCTAGAGTTGTGTAATAGTGGCTTCAAGCTAAGTGGGAGAGTCTCACCGCCTATGATTGGGTTGCATGGTTAACTACTTGCGAGGTTTCTGGTTATAAGCATATTGATGGGTTATTTCAGCTAAGGGAAAAGAACATAAGTGGTAATTAGAGCAAATTAATTGATAAAGGTGTGCTAAAGTTAGCCTTATTGCTTCATGTTCAGGCTTTGGGAAGATTCATGATTTATGCTTCGTACAGAGGTGATTTGCAAGGGAAGTGATTCAGTCAGGTGCTTTATTGAGATGAGTGTCCATGTGCCAGCGGAGCCTTGGAGTTGATTATATTCGGGACCAAGCTAGAGTAGGTGACTGTCAACAACGGTCCTAGTGGATCCAAAGGTTAAAAAGTGGTGTCTACGGATTTCGAGTCCATAAGTATGGTTAAGAATTGAGTTTTTGCAGCGGATCATGATAAGAGAATCATAATTTTTTATGAAACTTTCATCTTGCAGTGTAGCATTTGGAGAAATGAGAGGAAACAGACTTCGCATCCATAGAGGGATTATCGAAATGGGTATACCAGTTGAGGATGCGAATATACACACAAAGAAGGTAAGTGATGGTTCATGAGATTTGAGATAGCATGATCTCGTGATTCAAGGTTACTCAAGGTGAGAGCGTATGAAGTGTGGTATGTATTGAATTGAGTTATTATTATTTTTGAGGCAGTTGAGGATACATTAGAAGAGGTTGGATTCATTGGTTGAATTGGCATGCTGGTGGAAGTGATCAGTTCCTTCTGCGTGATTAAGTTATGGATGTGATTTGTCTTAGGCTTGATGGCCGTCGTGATTGATTCTATTTTGGAAGCATTCAACTATTGTGGCCTATTATGGGTAGGCGAATCTCGAAAGGCCTTTGGTGTCTTAGACCACTACTTGAGGATTTGCATGTTTTACGGTTAAGAGGATTCACTCGCGTGATGCTATGGTTCTCCTAAAATGAGTTAACTGACAAGTTTTTATATGATGGAGTATTAATCTATTAGTGGTCCAGGAGTTATGATAAAATTCTGGTGCTGTCGCATATTGGCGTGGTAGGTACGGTGAGTGGTATGGAAATAAAAGTGAGGATCAAGGTTGTAGTTTGGTGTTGACAAGGATGTCACGAGCTCGGATGAGCAGGAAAGAGATTTGAATGTCTAGAGTAAGTTGGCATTGTCTTAAATGTCGCCTGAGATCAGTGATATGTGAAAAAGGCTTCGCATCCTAGCTAAGGATTCTTGATCGCTTTTTAGCGTTATTGCGACTGGTGGTATGGATGTACAGACCTGTTATCTATTACAGAAGGCCGTGAGTGCATGCCCCACGAGGAGGTTGTATAAGTGTGGCATGTAATCACTTGATTGATTGAAGAATTAAACCAAGTATGAAGATGTGATATCGTTAATTTGAGAATATCAGCCTTGAGGGCACTCGATTTATTAGGTTGTGGATTGTGGAGGATTACTCCGGTTATGATGGTTGTTATTGTGTGTATGGGAGAAAAGAGGGTTATAATGGAACCATGAAAGATTATGGACTTAGTTCGGTACAATCATAATTGGCTTGAGGTATGTAAATGGATTTAAGTACGAATGTGGGCTCTATATTAGGCCAGATATGTTCATTTCGGCATAGCGCTCCTTATGGAGGAGTAGTCGGATGTTGGACATTATTTTGTCATTGGCTGTTCCATGTAATTCTATATTGCACCGTGTGAGATGGGAACAGCTCGATAATTTTCTTACGTGTTAAGATTCCGCGTAGCGATGATATTTTGTGAGCAGGATGGCTCTTTAGTTTCCGAACATATATCGCACCTCAGTTGTGCTTGAGTTTGTGGTTATGGCGCTATATGTTTCCCCAGGGATGGTATTATGCACTTAGCGTGCTTGAGACCGATATTTGGTATTTTGTTGTAATGAGCAATTTTGCTCGATGTATATCTCCTTGTGTGAATTTTATGTGTGGATCGAGTGGAACGCCGCCATGAGTGTGTTGTTTGGATCGAGTTGCATGCCGCAAATGTATGAGGTTGAGTACAGTTTTCTGTATTCTAATTTTTGTGTGTTTTGTTTTCCATTTTCTAAGGAAAGCCCATATTAGCAGCGTGAGTTGAGTAGTCCCTTCCAGAGTTCCGTTTTCTTATGTATCGCGTTCGAGTTGGTAGCCTATTGGCACATTGTGGTATCATATGGGAATTTTGGTCACGTCAGGGGTAGCTTTTTCCTGAGTAGTTCGTACTGGATGAACAACATTATTGGATCTAGGATCATTGCGATCAGATTAAATAAAGTATATCAAAGAGAAAATACTATTAAGTGGTTCAGAGTGAGGTAATGGTTCTTTTCAAGAGTATACACTCAATGATTTGTTGACTCTATAGTTGGTTATGAATTTCTGCACATCTCTTCCACCGTGACAATATTGTAAGAATTGGAACGATGCTTATACATGTCACGAGGTGCATTGTGAGCATTAGATACGGGGAATATCGGGTATTATTATCAGAGAATGTTAATATGGTCTTGTGGAGGGTGTGGTGCATGGTGAGAATTTGGCAAAGGTATGCAGTCATGTTGTGGCATACCGTGTAGTGATAATACGATGTTCAAATATTGGAAGTAGGCCTCCACGAGAATTTCGGATGTTGAAACTAGGTTCTACGATTATTTGTTGATTAAAGGAGAATATCTTCTGATTTTATCAAGTTAATGTGCTCAACTGAGTTGTAGTAGCTCGAGTAGGTGCTCAAGGTGTTAAACTGTGATTTCGGACAGCTCCAGTACAGTACTCAGCACATTCGAGGACGAACATATGTTAAGTGGGAGAGAATGTAACGACCGGATGCATGTCGTTTGACAGTTTGAGGCTGTGAGTGGCTTCACATAAGGTATTATGACTTGTGCGCATGGTCAAAATTGCATTTCGGGAAGTTCGGAGTTAATTTGAAAAGGGAATTACCATTTCGAAAGCTTTAGGCTGGAAGAATTAACTAAGATTGGATTTTTGAGTAAACGACCTCGGAATCTCGATTCAAAGATTCCAGCAGGTTCATATGATGATTTCGAACAATGTTCGGATCAGGTTTTGGAAGATTCGAGAATGTTTCGGCACCTATTGTGGAACTTAGCATTTTGGAAAACTTTTATAAGTTGGGTTGTAGTGCATTTTAGTGTTATCGATGCCTGTTTGGGATTCAGAGTATGAGAATAGCTCCGCATGGTGATTCTGGTATTGGGAGCGTGATTGGAAGTGAATTTGGAGGTTCATAGGTCATTTTAGAGTCAATTTGGCTAAATATAGAAATTTGAAGGCTTTAAGAAGTTTGACCGAAAGTGGAATTTTTAATATTGGGATCGGATTGCGACTCCAGAAGTTGGAATAGGTACGTAGTGTCAAATATAACTTGTGTGAAAAATTTAGGGTCAATCAGACGAGATTTGATAGATTTCGTCATCAAATGTAGAAGTTTAAAATTTCAAAGTTCATTAAGATTGAATTGGAGGTTGATTCATGATTTTAGCGTTGTTTGATATGATTTGAGGCCTCAAGCAGGTCCGCATTATGTTATGGGACAGATTAGTATGATTGGTTGGGGTCCCGGGGGCCTCGGGTGGATCTGGATGGTTAACGGATTAAATTTGGAATTTGAAGAAGGACTCAACTGAAGCAGCTGGTATCTAGTGTAACCGCACCTACGAGGTTTTGGCCGTGGGTTCGAAGCCGCAGAAGCGACCTAGGTGCCGCAGAAGCGGAAGTGCCTTGGTTAGGTTAGGCTGGGACCGCAGATGCGGTCATCCGCACCTGCACGAAGTAAGGACAGAATGCAAAAGTTGTGGGCTTGGAGGAGAACTGCAGAAGCGGTTAGTGGGACGCACCTGCGCAACCGCAGAAGCGGTCAAGCGATCGCTGGTGCGAAAATGCTGAAGGCAGCGAGGTTCTTTTAAATCGGGGGTTGGATACATTTCAACCTCATTTCTTCAATTGGAGCCGATTTTGGAGCAACTTTGAGATTCCATTTTCACCAGCAAGCATGAGATAAGTGGTTTGTGTTAATTTTGAGTTATATACATGATTGCATACGAACTTGAGCATGAAAACTTTTGGAAAACTTGAGATTTGAGGGAAAACCTAAAAAATTAGTATTTTTGGATTTTGACCACGATTTTGGACATGAAATTGAGAGTAAATTATATATTTGAGTTCGTGAGGATAGCAGACCTTATCTTCAAATATTTTTTGAATCCAGGCACGTGGGTCCGAGGGCGTTTTTGTCAACCTTTCGATTGGAGTTAGGAATTATTATAAATTGGATTATACTAAGTAATTGAACATATACTAATGGGTTTACATAATTATTGGCTTGTTTTGGAGAATCGTGAGTCAATTTGAGTCTTAGAAAGGACGTGGGATACCGGTGATGGATCTTTGGAGCGAGGTGAGTCTCCTTTATAACCTTGTAAGAGGAAATTATCCCTATAGGGTTGTTAATTGGATTTTGCTTCTATTTGTGGGGGCTACGTATGCACGAGGTGATGAGAGTCAGTGCGTAGCTACTATTATATTTAAGTCCGGGTAGTCTAGGATTCAAGAAAATTCTATACTTGTAATATTTGTAATCTTGTTGACGGTTTGGATTGCTTAAATCACATCGAATTAGTAAATAAATTTCTAAAAAGATTAAACTTCATTTTCTTGAATTGTTAAAAAGAGAATTGGCTTTTCTTTGGATAATTGTTCCTTGATGACTTCTTTATTGACTGTCTAAGTGTGTTTAATTATGGAATGGGCCGAACGCCTCGACAGATTAAATAGATGCATCTATGGTTCATGCCATTCAACCCTCTAACAATGCACAATTTAAATACCTGTTGGATTGGACCGTACGACCTTTGCATGTTTTGCGCATGCTTGTAATGCTTGCTTGAAATTTATGAACTGATATTGCCCCCCACGGTCTGAGATAAATTGATAAATATTAGATTATGAATTTGAAGACTTCTTAATATAAAAAGAATTGTGTACTTGTTTCGTGACTTACTTAAATTTACTGCCGCTTCTAATAAATTCATGATTATTTCCATTATTAATATATTACTATTGGACCATTAGTAAGTGTCGAAGTCGACCTCTTGTCTCTACTTCTTCGAGATTAGACGGGATACTCACTGGATACATGTTATTTTCATTCTTATACTACACTTGCTGTGCATTTTGTTGCACGGTCGCATGTAAGTCTAGTGGCCTAGTTTGAAACAGTGGCATGGTTGATACTGGGACTCAAGCAAGCTATACCTCTCGAGATGATCCGCAGCGAGCAGAGTCTCTTTCAGAGTATTGTACTGTATTTTCTTTTCTGTCCAATTATATTCCAGACATTTATTGTATTTTATTTCATTCCCTAGTAAATCCTCATGCACCCGTGACACCGGGTTCTAGGATGACTAAGGGGTATTTGTGTTAATTTCCTATACATTTCTATTTAATTTGAAACAATTATCTTTTACTAGTAAGATTGAAGGAAAAATCATAGTTTTCAAAATTATTAAAATAAGGTCTAAATTAAGTATTTACGATTGGCTTGCCTGACAGTGGTGTCCGGCACCCTAAATCAATTTTGGATCATGACACTACCGGTGCATCGAAACTCGGCTAGCTCGGTAACCCGTTCACGGGTTTTAACTAGGCTTCAGTTCGATTTATGTTGCAAATTCTTTTGAAAATAATTCTGACCGTTGCTATTGTGCAATGGCCATCTTTTGTACTTTTTTCCATCTTGACCTACCCCTTACTAAAGTAGCCCCTCCACCCCTAATTATTGATAAATTTCATTTATAACCTTTTAAAAACTATAAATAGCCCCCATCTTCTTTTTTTTCGTCCTCACAACTTGCTCTCTTCTTCTACTCTAATTCTCTCTCAATTCCCTCTTGATTATTGAATTGCTTATTACTCTCAAGTTCTCAATTAATTATTACTTCAAATTTTATCAATTATTTATGGTAGACACTTCAAAATTACAAATATCAAGTGAAGATGATTACCATTTTGTTAGGTTCAAGTTCAGTCATGCCCCGTGCTACTAGAGTGCTCTCACATGTTTGGGAACACTTTAAGGTGGTAGAAGAAAATGAAGAAGTTCACAAAGTAGGGTGCAAGAACTGTGGCCGAGTCTTTATTGTTCATCGAAAGTGGGAGGGCACATATAGTTTAAGGAAGCATATTAAGGGTTGTCTTGAGCATCTTACATGATTCGTATTTAAGTTGATTTGAGACAATTTATGTTATTTAGAATTTATTACTTATTTAAGTTTAATTTTTAGTTTATTAAATAATTTGCTATTTTATTGGTATTTTGCAGTAGTAAACACTAAACTTTTAATTGTTGTAAAATGCAACCTTTTAATTTGCAAGTTCAAAAATACAATAGAAAATCAAAATAGAACTTGCAAATTAATTTTAAGTATTATTATGCAATGAAAACATGAAATGAAAGCCTTTAAAGTTTGATCCTTATATAGTGATCTTATTAAATATTTTTATGTAGCCACTTAGTTTCAATTTTCAAATTTTAAAATTCAAATTTCAAATTTAACACTTTAAACTTTAAAGTTTATGTTTGCTCAAGTTTCAGTTGAGTTTTGAAGATTGACAAATGAACTGATAGAAGGACCTGGTCCATCTTATATTACACAGTCTGAATCAACAAGAGCACATGCAGAGCACGTGAGGAAGATAATGCACCAATGATCACACATCAATATCTTCTGACCATAATCGAAAAGATTGCATTGGGATAAGGAGGACAGTCTCCGTATGTGAAGAGAACTTAATCCTAAGTTAGGATAAGGATTGGAGTTTGCATTGGCCAAGGACTCGAATTGTGAACGGATAAGAAGTGGAGTCTTAATCAAACTCTAATGCTAACTCAATATATGATTGAGTTAGTTCTATTCCAGGTAACACACACAAGCAGAAGTAAAAAGCATATTTGAGAGCAAAAAGAGCGAGTCTGATTTGCAAGCAATATATGCAAGTTACAAGTGTGGACGCCTACAGCTACATGAACCTAGAGAAGAACCAGTTCCATCTGATTGTTTTATTTCTAGTTCAATTGTAGTAGGTTTTATATTGTACCTTTCAGCTTAGTTAGAAGCAATTGTATTAGGTACGTTGAATCATCAATTTAGAGTTAACTTGATAGTGTCGCAGCAGCTGAGGCAGTGTGCTACATTGGGATTAGAGTTTAATCCTTAGGTTTACAAGAGTTTTGTAAATGCTGTTTTTGGCTCATTGATTTTAGTGGAGTTTGGGAAAATCCTACTAAGTAGTAGGTCGTGGTTTTTTCACCTTTTGAGCCAGGTGTTTTCGACGTAAAAATAGTTGTGCACTTTAATTTAAGTTTTTACATTTTCGCAAACTACAATAGTTAGAACACTTAGAAGAACCAGGTTCTTCTAACGCGAAAATTAGGTACCACACAAATCACCCCCCTGTTGTGTGGTATTGACGTTTATTCTCATAAATTGGTATCAACGCGGGTTATCCTTGAAGAAGTTAACACCTTAGGAAAAAGATCAACATGAGTGCACCACCTGGGAACTGGAAAGGACAGTCTACTGCAAGACCTCCACTCTTCAATGTGCTCTACTATTCTTGGTGGAAAAATAGAATGAGAGACCACATCATCGGAGAAGATTATGAACTCCGGGATATCATCACTGATGGCCCTCTTGCTACATTCAAGAAGAATGCTGAAGGAATGGATGTTCAAAAACTAGAGCAGACTGTACTGCTGATGATCTAAGGAAGTGGGAGAAAAATGCTAAAGCCAAGAAATGGCTAGTGTGTGGACTTGGCCCTGATGAATACAACAGGGTTCAGGGATGTACAACTGCCAAGGAAATTTGGGACACTTTACAAGTGGCTCATGAAGGAACACCTCAAGTGAAGAGGTCCAGAGGTACTCTACCATATTCTCAATACGATAATATTATTATGAAGGATGGTGAAAATATCCAAGAGATGTATACTAGGTTCACTACATTGACAAATGAACTTGAGTCTCTTGGAAGGGTTATTTTGGAAGAAGCTAAGGTAGAGAAGATTTTAACTAGAGTCTTGCCAATCTCCTGGGAAAGCAAAATCACTGGCATTCAGGAATCCAAAAATATTGCTACGATGAAATTGGATGAACTGATTGAAAACTTGACTGCTTACGAATTGAGAAGGCAAACTATGAAAATGGATGCTCCAAAGAAAGAGAGAAGTCTGGCTCTCAGGATCTCAGAAGGATCAGATCTTGAAGATAATGAAATGGCAATGATAACTAGAGACTTCAAGAAATACCTTATGCAAGGCAAGGGCTCTTCAAGAGGACTAACATTCAAAAAAACTAGGGCTCTTGAGAAGCAGACAAATGATGGTTGCTTCAAATGTGGAAAGACAGATCACATGATCAAGAACTGCCCTCAATGGGAGATTGAGTGGAAGAAAGAAAGGGCAGAAAGGAGAAATAGGAAGAAGGAACATGTTCAACCAAGGAGAAACAAAGGTACTACCAAATCCATGGTTGATGTATGGGGAGATACGTAAGATGAAGACTCAGAAAAAGAAGCTGAAGATGAACAAACTCTTATGGCCATCGGAGAATCAGAAGATGAACATGAGGTAAGTGTTCTTCATCTTAAAGAATAGATTAAATTCCTGTCTAAAGAAAAATTGGGTGAACTCTTGATGGACTTCATAGATGAGTCTGAAATAATAAACAGTGAGAAAGATGTTATGTCTAGGGATTGTGCAATACTAGAAAAAAATGCAAAAGACTAGAATCTAAGGCTGAAGAGAGCAATAACTTAAATGCTGAGTTGAAGAACCAAGTTCTTCAACTGGAAAATAGTGTTCTAGAACTCAAGTGAAAGTTTGAAACTAAAAATAAGGACAGGAAAGAAAAAAGCTGATCAATCATTTCTCACACTAGAAGAAAATTTAGGAAAAATGAAGGATGATCTGTATGAGAAAGATGAATCAATCAAAGTCCTTAAAGAAGATTTAGGAAAGGTGAAGCACGAACTAGACAGAACATGGAAATGGAACAAGGCTTCCGATGCACTCTCCTGGCTGCAAGAACATTACAGCAGCAACAAGAGAGGACTTGGGTTTGGGACTCAAGCTCCAAAATGGGATCCCAAAAACAAGTATCTCACTCTTCCTGAGAACAAAATCTGTACACATTGTGGAAAGACTGGCCATTAAAAAAATGAATGTGATGCAAAAGAAAAGGCCAGTCAAAGGAACAAATGTTTTGTTGAAGAAAAACACAAACTGCCTGGATGGGCAAAGAAAAATCTAATTCATCCTTTTTCCCATTGAAAGGGACCCAAACTAGTTTGGGTTCCTAAGATTAACCCCTGATTTCATTTTGCAGGTTCAAGTGAAAGGAAACAGCCAAATTTGGTACATGGATAGTGGTTGCTCAAAACATATGACTGGTAACAAGGACCAGTTTCTTTCACTTGAGAACCTAAGAGGAGGCAATGTCTCCTTTGGAAATGGAAAAAAAGGTGAGATCATTGGGTTGGAAAGGTAGGAAAGACAGACTATCATTCTGTTGAGAATGTCTACTTGATAGATGGCTTGAAATATAACTTGATAAGTGTGTCACAACTGTGTGACAGAGGTAATCTAGTGGCTTTCACTTCCTTAAAATGTTTTGTAATTAACCTTACTACAGACAAGATTGTTTTGCAGGGAAGAAGAGTTAACAATATTTACATTGTAGACTTGTCAACTCTTTCTGAAAATGAACTCACTTGTCTGAGTGTGTTAATAAATGATCCCCTCCTTTGGCACAAAAGACTTGGTCATGCTAGTCTAAATCAATTAATCAAATTAGTCTCCAAGGACTTGGTGATAGGGCTACCTAATATCAAGTTCAAGGAAGACAAAGTTTGTGAGGCATGTGCAAGGGGGAAGCAGGTAAGGTCATCTTTCAAATCTAAGAAAATGGTAAGCTCATCCAAGTCATTGGAACTGGTTCATATGGATCTCTATGGTCCAATGAGAGCCATGAGCAGAGGTGGTAAAAGATATGTCATGGTGCTGGTTGATGATTTCTCTAGATTTACCTGAGTGCTGTTTCTAACTTCTAAAGATGAAGCATTTGAAATGTTCACAGCTTTTGTTAGAAGAATCCAGAAACAATTTGGAAATCAACTTGCATCCAATAGGTCTGACCATGGAACTGCATTTGAAAATGCAAAGTTTGATGAATCTTGTGATGAAAATGGAGTAGATCATAATTTCTCTGCCCCTAGAACTCCTCAGCAAAATGGGGTAGTTGAAAGGAAGAACATGACCCTTGAGGACATAGCAAGGACTATGTTACTTTCCAGTAAACTACCTCATAGCTTTTGGGCAGAGACAATAAATATAGCATGCTACATAATAAACAGGTGTATGACCAGACCACTGGTAGAGAAAACTCCCTATGAGTTACTTAAAGGGAGAAAACCAAATATATCCCACCTAAGGGCTTTTGGTTGCAAGTGCACAATAATGGCAAAGATTCCCTTGGTAAGTTTGATCCCAGAAGTGATGAGGGAGTATTCTTGGGATATTCTTCACATAGCAAAGCTTATAAAGTATTTAACAAAAGAACTCTATGTGTAGAAGAAAGTGTACATGTTATTTTTGATGAAACTAACACTCTTTCTAAGAGACAGGAACATGAAGATGAAGCCATTGGACTGGTGAGACAACTGACTGAAGCTACAACACAAGTTAAGGAGGCATCCAAGGAAGAAACATGTGATGGAACAAGTCTTTTTACCCTGGCTAACCTGACAGGGGGAACAAATCTGAGAGAAAATGCACAAAATTCTCTAATGGAACATGTACCTGAACTTGTGCCTCTACAACATAACAATGAAGGAGAAACTAGCAGAAACCAGTTGGTAGGAAAATCTTACAGGTACTTGAGTTCTCACCCCATTGAGAACATAATCAATGATCCCACATCTGAAGTCAAGACTAGAGCACAACTGAATAATCTGTGTGCATTTGATGTATTTTTTCCCTAATTGAACCTAAGAATGTGAGTGAAGCTCAACAAGATGCAGACGGGATAAATGCTATGCAAGAAGAACTCAATCAGTTTGAAAGAAGCAAAGTCTGGCACTTGGTTCCAAGACTTAAGGACAGGTCAGTCATTGGGACAAAATGGGTCTTCAAAAACAAGCTGGATGAAGATGGAACAGTTACAAGAAATAAGGCAAGGTTGGTGGTTCAAGGGTATAGTCAAGAGGAAGGCATCGACTATGATGAGACTTTTGCTCTAGTTGCCAGACTTGAAGCAATTAGATTCTCATAACCTTTGCAGCACATATGGAATTCACTCTTCATCAAATGGATGTGAAAAGTGCTTTCCTAAATGGCTATCTCATAGAAGAAGTGTTAGTGAAGCTACCTCCTGGATTCAAAAGCAAAGAATGTCCTGATCATGTATACAAACTGGACAAGGCTCTTTATGGTTTCAAGCAAGCCCCAAGAGCTTGGTATGAAAGATTGTCAAAATTCCTTCTGGAGAATGGGTACAAAAGATGTAAAATTGATAGTACTTTGTTCCTAAAGGAAAAAGGTAAAGATCTTCTAGTTGTTCAGATTTATGTCGATGACATAATTTTTGGGACCACTACAGAGAGGTTGAGCAATGATTTTGCATAACTAATGGGCAGTGAATTTGAAATGATTATGATGGGAGAACTCAATTTCTTCTTAGGGTTGCAAATCAAACAAAGTCCAAATGGTACTATGATTCATCAGAAGAAGTAATCAAAAGAACTGATCAAGAAATTTAAAATGGAAGAATCCAAAGAAATAGATACTCCTATTGCAACTGCCACAAAGTTAGATGCTGATCAACCTGGTTCATCAGTTGATCAAAAGTTGTACAGGGGTATGATTGGTTCACTTTTGTATCTTATTGCCAGCAGACCTGGCATTATTTTCAGTGTAGGACTTTGTGCTCATTTCCAAGCAAATCCAAAGGAGTCAGACTTGACTGCAGTCAAAAGAATATTGAGATATCGAAAAGGCACAACTGATCTGTGCTTGTGATATCCAAAAGGTAGTAATTTTGACTTAATTGGATATGTTGATGCTGACTATGCAGGTTACATAGTAGACAGGAAGAGTACTTTAGGTATGACACACTTTCTAGGATTCCATTTTGCATCTTGGGCTACCAAAAAGCAGAATTCAATGGCCCTCTCCACTGCTGAAGCTGAATATATTGCTACTGCCTCATGTTATGCTCAACTACTATGGATCAAGCAACAATTGGTAGATTTTGGAATTGAAGTGGGATGCATACCTATTTTTTGTGATAACACAAGTGCAATCAGTATGACAAAGAGCCCTGTTCATCACAAGAGGACTAAGCACATAGATGTTAGACACCACTTCTCAAGGGAAAACTATGAAAAGGGGCTAATTTCCATAGAACTCTGTGCCACTGATAAACTAATAGCTGACATCTTCACCAAGGTACTAAGTAGAGAAAACTTTGAGAGGAACATGTTGGAATTAGGGATGATTAAGATTACCTGAGAGGTCATGTTCAGAATGCAAAAAAAAAGATAATTTTTTTGGTTAGTAATTCTTAAATATGTGAATATTAGACTAATTCCTACTCAGCTAAATACTTTTAAATAAGTATACTCCTGTGGCATGTGGTTATGTAGTTCACTAATCTCTTACAAATTTTCTATTCTGACATTTGAGGCATGATCAAGAGAAGTGTCATATGAAAAACCTGGTTCATCAATATGTACTCATGAGGAATGTCAGGTATGTTTCTATACTGTGCACAATTAGAAAAATTTAATTTTCAATCATGAGCAAGAGTCCTAGAAATTCCAATTGTCTCAAAATTCTATCCGTTGGAATCCAATTGAACCAGTTTCTTGTAATTATAACTCTAGAGAATAACGGAACTCTTCTCCTAAACCTTAGCAATTTTAATTAATGGGGAGACCAAAAATAGACAATGATTAGACTCATACTGACGCTTGAAAAATGTCTTTTCTGATGCAATAATTACCCTCTTTAAAAGGCCTCTTAAGTCATCTCATATCCGTCATTAGCCTATAAGACCTCTGATCATCTCCTTCATCTCCAAAACACTCAAAAGTTTCCTAAAATTTCTTAGAGTCTTCCACAAATCCACCACCCAAAATGACTAATCCACAAGATAATCGAGGAACCCCACCACCAATTTCACCCAACATCACCTCATCATCTACCCCTCCTGTTAAATCCCCAAAACAAAGGTTTCGTCGAAAAAAATGATAGCTAGAAAAGCAGTGGCGACTGAACCTGGGTCTTCTAAAAATTCTCCGCCTCAAGAAAATCCTACAGAGGTAAAATCCTGTTTTGTTTCAGTGGATGTAGGTGAAGAAGTAGAGAATCGATATGTTTTGGTGGGGAAAATTAAGAACATTTCTGGGTAAGAGTCTGTAGAAAAAATGAAGAAAAGGAGGAAGAATGTGTTATCTATATGTGGAAGTGGGGGTAACGGGGTATCACATTCTGGGGGAAGTGAATCCGGGGAAGCTGCTGAGGGGTTGGTAGATTTAAGCAAACAAACTGGTCCATCAATGGAGGAGACATTGGCTGACTTGATGAAGAAGTTGGGGGATAGCTATGACCCCAAGAAACGAAAGTCCTCTTCCCTTAAAACTCCTACTGCTGCAAAACCATCAAAGAAATCCAAAACTGCATCTCCCAAGAGTGCACCTAGGGCTAGAACAACAAGGAGCAAAGTGAGAGAAAGTGAAGCTGAGTTAAAGAGGGCACTGGAAGAAAGTAAGAAGAAAAGACTAGAAAAGGAAAGGGGAAGGTTGGTGAGAATTCAGAAACTGTGGCTGAGGAGGACGAAGAGGAAATGGAACAAGTCCATCCAGCAAAACAAACTGAGAATGCTCCTATTGAAAAATTCAAGGAGACTAAGACTTCTTCCAAGAAGTCTTCCAAAGCTGTACCTGTTGAGTCCTCCCTGGCAAAGAGAACAAGATCTGCTTCTAAAGGCAAAAATGTGTAAAAGGTTGTAGAAGAAGAAGAAAGTGATGAAGAAGAAGAAGAAGATTCTGGGAGTGAACAGGATCGATTTGCCAATTTTGGAAAAAGAAAAATTCTAAAGGGTAGGCTGTTGAAAGACCTGGAGGAGCTAGGCATGTTGAGGCTTCTCACATCTCTGCAAGCTCAAGGGTGGAAGGACATGGTCCTTCAGCTGAATGGGAAACTAGCTAGGAAGGAACTGGTTGAGTTTATGGAAAATGGGTAAGTGAAGAATGGTGTGGTGACAAGTTCTGTTAATGGGGTCAAGGTAAAGTTTAATGCTGAGAAGTTGGGTGAGATCTTGAATATCCCATGTGAAGTATATGATGATTACACAAGGTAAAGATGGCCTTGTTTAGATGGATTACCTTCAGAACTGCAGATTACTAGAAACTTTTGTGATACCACATCAGAGGCAGAAGTGCCTGAGGCCAGGGCAATGCAAAAGAGTGAGATGAGGCCTGAGCACAAGGTGCTTTTTGAGTTTGTCAACAAATGCCTCTTGTCTAGGCAGGAAAGAAGGCACACTGCAAATTATATGGACTTTGTGCTCATACAGTGCTTGACTGAAAGCAAGCAAATCACCTGGCCTGTGTTCATGGTGAAGCTGCTGGAAAGGGTAATCAATGGTTCAAAGGCCCATGCCATCCCCTGTGGATTTATTCTGACTATAGTGCTTGAACGTCTACATGTTCCCTTGAAGAATTGGGAGATGGCATCCAGCAAGGAACACTTTTGCATCAAGACTCTTCAAAGATGTGACTATCTGCTTAGCACTACTCCTGTTGAACCTTGTCCATCAGCTAAAACTCCTGTAAACAGCAAAGTCAGGTCCTTAGTTCAGGAGATTGGACTGAAGGATGCTGAAATAGCACGGCTTAATGCCAGGGTGGCAGAATTGGAGGAGAAAGAAATGGACTTAGAGCTGAGCTTGCCAAGGAGAAGGAAAAGAATGAAGGAATGCTACAACAAATACTTAACCTGCTAAAAGTCCAACCCTCTAGCTCATCCAAGCCTTAGGAGTCCTGTGTTTAGGTTCCAGTCTAGTTCCCCCCCCTTCAGTCACAAATTTATATGGTTCTTGGTCTGTTTTCTCTTTTTGCTCATGGTTGGAAGTTTTATGTTTCTTTTTGTGGACTGCTTAGTAGGAACATCTCTGTAATCAATGAATGAAACTTTTCTGGTTCTTGTTAATCTTGTTCTAAATAGTTATTTCTGAGATGATTTTTGATTAACTTGAACATGTGTTCACTTGCAGTTGCCCTAGCGGACATGAGTAGATATGAACTTCGAGAATTCACATCATTTATGCAACTTTTCGATGATGCTAAAAGGGGGAAGATATTGTGCTTAAAAATATTTTTTGAGCTAGTGATGTTTATGACCTAAATCTGACCTCCTTAATGATAAGTTAAATGATTTTCTAAGTGTTGATTTCAGCTAAGTCTACAGGTTCCTGATCATAATAAGCACAGAGTTTGTCATCATTAAAAAGGGGGGAAATTGTTGGCCCAAATTTCAGTTGAGTTTTGAAGATTGACAAATGAGCTGATAGAAGGACATGGTCCATGTTGTACTACACAGTCTGAATCAACAAGGGCACATGCATGGCACATGAGGAAGATAATGCACCAAAGATCATGCAATCTTCTGATCATAATCGAAAAGATTGCATTTGGATAAGGAGGACAATCTCCTTATGTGAAGAGAACTTAATCCTAAGTTAGGATAAGGGTTGGAGTTTGCATTGGCCAAGAACTCGAATTGTGAACGAATAATAAGTAGAGTCTTAATCAAACTCTAACTGCTAACTCTATATATGATTGAGTTAGTTCTCTTTTCAGGTAACACACACAAGCAGAAGTAAAAAGCATATTTGAGAGCAAAAAGTGCGAGTCTGATTTGCAAGCAATATATGCAAGTTACAAGTGTGGACGCCTACTACTACATGAACCTAGAGAAGAATCAGTTCCATATGATTGTTTTATTTCTAGTTCAATTGTAGTAGGTTTTATATTGTACCTTTCAGCTTAGTTAGAAGCAATTGTATTAGGTACATTGAGTCATCAAGTTAGAGTTAACTTGACAGTGTTACTGCAGCTGAGGCTGTGTGCTACACTGTATTAGAGTTTAATACTTAGGTTTACAAGAGTCTTGTAAATGCTATTTTTGGCTCATTAGTGGAGTCTGGAAAAATCCTACTGAGTAGTAGGTCGTGGTTTTTTCACCTTTTGAGCCAGGTGTTTTCCACGTAAAAATAGTTGTGCACTTTACTTTACGTTTTTACATTTTCCCAAACTGCAGTAGTTAGAACACTTATAAGAACCAGGTTCTTCTAACGCAAAAATTAGGTACCACACAATTCAGCCCCCCTCTTGTGTGGTATTGACGTTTATTCACATCAATTTAATTTATGTCTTAAAATACTTATTTTATCATTTAGAAGTTTACAAGCACTTAAGTATCAATTACATTGAATAAGGAAACATAATACACTATATATATATATATATATATATATATATATATATATATATATATATATATATATATATATATCCCACCCGATTCGAACCGGATAAGCCCAAACCCAGACAGGTCCAATAGAGCCCGGATATTCCTAGTCCACTACTAGCTCGGAACCCCAGCCCACTAAATAGTCGGGCTATTTTTTCCGTGACCAGCCTGGTCCAGCCCGTCCGGGAAACACCTATTCTAGCCATCACATCATAACCATAAGGCCGATGGCTACCAAAAACAATAGTCATCCCGCTAATTTTTAGAGCGTGTTAAATAAAATAAAAGGGTTTTACAATATCGTATAAATCACAAATTTTCTAATATTTTTTAACTATATTATTTATTTATTTTTAAATTCTATATTTATTAATTTTTAGGCAAAGATCATTTCAGACGTGGAGAAAACTAATAGTCTTAATTATCATCTCAACAAGTTTTAATGTTCCTTACACTACTAGAGAAAACATTTGGAGTTAAATAACATATACCAGAAGAAGAATTATATTTACCAGTGGAGCAATTTGTAGAAAAATGACAAAAATTGAGGATCACCTGGCAAAAGTTAGTTGTTAATATATCCAAAAGTTAGTTAAGAAAGAACATACCTTACTCCATACTCCGTTCAAACTACATATATTGGTCCAGTAATATCGGATAAAATTTTCTCTTTCCTTTATCCCAATGACACGAGTCTCAATATCATTCAATCTACATCTAATTCTCTGAAATTTTCAATTAAAATGCAAAAATACTAGTCTGATTTTATGTTAAAATTTCCAGGGTTCTTTTTTATTGAAGTTGGATCAATTTCTTCACCTTCCCTTCTATATTTTAGATTCATTTCTCTTTTAAAAAATTGGAATGAAAGAGAAATGAACATCAAGATTCAAGAATTTTAGTTGGTAAATTGCAAGGCATAAAAGGACTGTCTTGCTAAATTACCAAATAGAAGGGACAAAGGGAAGGAGTTGATCAATTTTTATTTTGCAGAAGCTACAAAAATGAGGAAGACTCAATTAAAATCCTCCAGGAGTTCTGTGAATGAGACAAGGACCTCCAACAAATATGATGATTCAGATGGTTTGACCACCATTCTTAGAAGTGTTACTATGCATCCAGGTTGAGATATCTCAATTTCTCCATTATTTTTGCGTAGAAGCGGATCCAGAATTTAAGCTTGATTGGTTCAACATTTTGAGTTCTTACAGTTTCAATTGCACTTTACAATTTTGGGTTTCAAATATAATATTATCGGAATTTTAGTAATTTCTCACATATATATATTTATGTTATGTGTGGAATATACTGGGGTTCGGTTGGGAATACACAATGATCTTGATCTTTATAAGATCCTTTTATACTCAGATTTCTCTTGAAACTATTGGACACATTGATCTCTGGACATATCTGATGCACTAACCATTTTTGCCTAAATAAATGTGACAAACTACCTGAAAGGCTTTTTGGTAATGTCCTAAATACGGAAATAAACCTTTCACACGTTTTAAATAGCAAGTTCGTTTTTGTTCATCTTCTTGAGCCGAGGGTCTTTCAGAAACAATTTCTCTACTCCCTTTGGGTAGGAATAAGGTCAGCGTACTAACTACCCTCCCCATACCCCACTTGTGAGATTATACTGAGTTGTTGTTATTGTTTTAAATAGCACATTCAGCACAAGGTGCAAGTAGCACACATAGAGAATAGACTGAGAGAAGATAAGTTGAGTAGGTTTGGTGACATCTTACGTCGACCTCCAAATGCAATGGACCGTAGGTGTGAAACCTTGGTGAATGAATGTGTTAAAAAGGGATGAGATAGACTTAAAATCACATATAAGAAAATTAGCTAAAAAACCTACGATCTCTTGGAATCCATGTAGGAAAAAAAAGTGCAGTCGAAGAAAAAGATCTATATTGGGAATACCAATTAGCTGAGATTAAGTTTTAATAGTATGTTTACTTTAGGTACAATGTTTTCTAGGAGTCTTTTAGTCTTGTCGAAGATTTATATGACCGTAGCATATGTAGAGAACTTCTACAAGTAGAGAAACTATATTGGTGTTATGTTTATGTTATATAATAATGGCTGAGACGGACTTAAATGGAACGACATAGACGTACTGATGATTAATGTAACCGACCCCAACATGCTTGGGATTGGGCTTAATTGCTGTTTTAGAAGTATCCTAACTAGCCATTAATGAGGAGTTGTTTGTAGCCTCTGATTCTTAAAAATAAATTCTGGTGTTCAAAGATCCAAGTTATGAATCACATCATACGGCATATTGACAAGTATAATGACATAATCTTTCCTTGGTTACCATGTTGAGCGAAACTTTACTATAAGTGCAGCTATGTCTAGCCCTGATTCTTTCAAAGATATGTCCAGTTTTAACTTGTTGCGATTTTTCTTCACAAATAAATAGTGCATAGATGTGTTGAAATTCGATATCTGAGCAGGTGTCAGCAAGCAGAAGATGATAGCTGAAGATGTACTTCGATATGGGAATGTAAACATTTCAGCAGAAGTATTCACATTCCGCGAGTTGGCTCATGCAACAGACAACTTCAATCCTGAGTTTCTAGTAGGCGAAGGAGGATTTGGGAGAGTCTATAAGGGACACCTCAAAAGAACTAATCAAGTATGTCATTCTCTTCTGTCGTTTATCTCTACCTCTTGTGGTTATTATCTAGTTGTAAACAACTGTTTCAGTTTCATCATCAATTGTGTTTCATGTCCAGGTTGTTGCTGTCAAACAACTCGACAGGAATGGAGTTCAAGGAAACAGGGAATTTCTTGCAGAAGTCTTGACTTTAAGTCTTGTTAACCATCCAAATCTTGTCAATCTGATAGGCTATTGTGCTGATGGCAACCAAAGAATTCTCGTCTACGAATTCATGCACAATGGATCTTTAGAAGATCATCTTCTTGGTATGCGTCCTTTTGTCAAATATACAAAACATCTACACTTATTGTATATATACATCTCTCTATATCATATGTGGATTTGTACTTAATATACAAAACATATATATATTCCGGCTATTATTTTTTAAGGCGGCCCCAAGATGTAATTTTCCATCAAAATATTGTCAAGAAAGATGGTTGCGACATACTAATATGTCTTCTTACAGATTTTCCATCGAATAAGAAGCCACTGGATTGGTACACAAGAATGAAGATAGCTAAAGGCGCAGCGCAAGGGCTAGAATACTTACATGACATAGCCAATCCTCCAATAATCTATCGCGACTTCAAAGCATCCAACATATTATTAGATGACTGCTTTATTCCTAAGCTCTCGGATTTTGGTCTTGCGAAGTTAGGTCCAACAGGAGGCGAGGATCACGTTTCTACAAGAGTTATGGGGACCTATGGATACTGTGCACCAGAGTATGCTATGACTGGACAGCTAACATCTAAATCTGATGTATATAGTTTTGGAGTTGTTCTTTTGGAGATTATTTCAGGGAGAAGAGCTATTGATAATACAAGATCACCAGAGGAGCAAAACCTGATTTCTTGGGTTAGTTCATAACAACTCTCTTTAACTCTTTTATATTGAGTTAGCTTACTCATTTGGCGTCTTCAGAATACAAAAAGACTGAAAAGCACTGAAAAGAAAGAAAGTTTAGTTTTCCACACCTAAAATGATTTAACTTGAATAATACAACAATGATAAGCCATCCCTTCCTTCTATTTCTTTTGCTATCGCTAAGATGTTTTACTGTAATATTAGATATTTCTTCTATATTTTCATTAGCTTGGATGGTTTTAAAACTGAATTTTATGCTGTCGAACTTTCGTCATCCTAACAAATAACAACCTTTGGTTAACGTACAATTTTACTTCTGGCAGAAGTGTATATAATAGTGTATCATGGGGACTATAATTCTCGACCAGGCTAGACTATGCTGGCCCAGCCCATAAGTTTCTAGCGGGAAATGAGGTTCAACTCCCGGCTCCTAACCCCATTTTTGTGGTGTGATCCTAACCTGTTCGGACCTTTTTATGGTTTCTGTAAGGAGAAAGTCAAAGAATATATTTCTTTTTCCACTCTTAAGGACTGTTTCTCGATTTGTGCATGTTATCCTTGAGCAGGGGCCATGCTAATCTTCTTTGTATCGTTTCACTTTTATCGGATGTGAAGGGACTTCACTCTTAAGGAAAGAGATCTTATCAAACTTTTCCTGATTTTTTGATTGGTCCCCGGTTCCAAAAATGGGGGGCCGGAACAGCCCTGGGGTCGGTTGTTTGGATTGGTCCATTCCCCTCCTTAGTAATCGTACCGGCCCAATTGTCATGTATAGAGAACATATGTTTGATTTTTCTGCTTGTTATGTTGAATCCTTTCTATTGTTATCTGCATATATATCGGGATATAAGTTATATATACTGACAGTGTAAACATTTTTTACAGCGGCGATGAATTTCAATAGGTGATAGCAGGTTAATTACCATTTTTATCACTTTTGCAGGCCAAACCACTTTTCAAAGACAAGAATAGGCTCGACGAAATGGCTGACCCATTGCTAGGAGGAAATTACCCTGCAAAGGGACTTCGTCAAGCTCTTGCAATCGCAAATATGTGTCTCCAAGATGAAGCCAACACTAGACCTCTAATTTGTGATGTTGTTACTGCTCTTGAGTACTTAGCTATGCCAAAAGACGAAGACGGGAACACAACAGAACTAGAGCTGGATAGTGCTGATAAGTTCTGTCTCAAGGAGTTAACAGAAACTAATTGTGTGTCATGAGATGGAAGCACCTTTGTAATGTTTACAAATTTTTTCTTGCCAAGAAAAACAGAAAATAACAGCCTTTAGCTTATTGCTGATTGTAGACTTCTGTACTTTTTTGTTGTTTGAGAAATGTAACAAATTTAAGAGTTTTGACTTTTGATGTGAGGATTGTCGTCTTTTATACTTTTGATGATGCATATATTATCTAAAGACAATCAAACTAAAATTTACACGGTATGACATATATATATGTATGGTTATGCGACGTCTTCCTGAAATGTCTTGAAAGGACGACGTAAGAGAAAACCCTTAACTTCCATGTGATTACATTCCGCCAATTGAAAGCTATACTATGTTTCCAGTATGCTACACTAGGTTTTCAGTGCCATAGTGAAAGGCCAATGCCAAGATCAGAGAGTACACTAGAGAAATTGAATGAATGTCGAGACCAACAATTATAAGAAAGTCAACGTGGTGCTTCCAGCAAATTTTCTAAATACCAAATAAGCCAAACTTGGAAATTCTATGATAGGTGAATCCTCTCCAAGCATCAACTTCATCTTGACATGTTTCCATCAACACTGAAAAGACAAATATTAAACAAGAAGAACTAAGGCAAGACTGGTAAGTACGGGATGCTCAGAGAAAGTAGAAGTACTTTCCTTCGTGCACAACTTTTTTGCATATTGTTACTTGTTACATTGCATGGTACAAAATTGTCCCCCTAAAGGATTAATCTTTAAATATTGTTCTTGTTTTTTAATTTATTGCAAAATTAGGTATCTTTTTCACCCAAAATATAATAATAATAATGTTCTTCAATATTAGAAGCTAGAAATTCTTATTTGGGGTAGAAATTGAAAGTTAATGGTTGATTATTGCTAAAATTATTTGAATGTTGGTAATTTGTGTTTAAATTTTTAGTTCAAACACTGATTTAGTTATTTACTTTGAAAATCTCAAAATTTCATTATTGGTCCTTACAAAATGTTGAAAAAGTCAAACTAGATCTTCTTGATTTGGTGTTAATTGACTAAATTGGTGATTGATTATTGTTTCTATTGGTATTTGAAGGTGATAAACTGCTAACAATGTATATTTTTAGATGTACTTTCATCTCATACATTGTGTGGTCGTGGAAAGTTACATGAATTTTATAGTGAATTAAGCTCATTACGTGCGTTCTTATGTGTATAAGCGAATTAGACGAAAGATGAGCAAAAGAAGTTGAGGAAGGACAGAGAGGCAAAAGAAGAACTTTGCTCGTTCACTCTCGCGTGCGCACAGGAGAGTGAACGACTAGCTGAGAGGAGCTTGAGCAAAACAATGGATTAATGTAAAAAAGGCGAGGAAATACATGAATGAGCAGGAAGAAAAAAAAGAACTTCGCTCGTTCACTCTCGCGTATGCACAAGAGAGTGATCGAGCTAAACCTGTAATGCTTGTCCGATTTGGTTTGGAAAAGGACGTCCCATACAAACCCTAAACTATATAAACACATTCTTAAACAGTTTCTGGAGGAGTTAGTATTATTTTGGAGGCAAAAAATTACAAGGAGCAAGGCGGAAAATTCTTCTACGAGTTTTATACTTTCTTCTTCCTATTTCCATTATTGGTTATGATTCTAGTATCGCAATTTTACATACTATTATGAGTAGCTAATTTTGTACCGATCCAACAAGTCATTTTAAACTCTAGCGCGTCATTCGGTAGTTTGAGATCATGAGTAGCTTCACTTCAGGTATTATAACTTATACGCGTGGTCGGAATTAGAATTTGGGAAGTTCGGAGTTGATATGGAAAGAAAATTCTAAATTCAGAAGCTTTAAGTTGGAAAAATTGACTTAGGTTTGATATTTTAGTAAACAACCGCAGAATCGTGATTTGAAGGTTTCAACAAGTTTGTAGGACGATCTAGGACTTGGCGTATGTCCGGATCGAGTTTTGGATGACCCGGGCGTGTTTCAGCGCATACTGTGGAAGTTATCATTTTGGAAGAATTTCATAAATTTGGGTTGAAGTGCATTTCAATGCAGTTGATGTCCATTTGGGATTTTGAATCAGAGAATAGCTTTGTATGGTTTTTGGTACTGGGAGCGCGCCTGGATATGGATTTGGAGGCCCGTAGTTCATTTCGGGGTCAATTGGCGAAAGTTAAAAATTTGAAGGTTTTTAAGAAGATTGACAGGAAGTGAAATTTTTTAATATTGGAGTCGGATTCCGATTCCTGAAGTTGGAATAGGCCTGTAATGTCGAATATGACTTGTATGCAAAATTTGAGGTCAATCAGACGCGATTTAGTAGGTTTCGGCATCGAATGAAGAAGTTTGAAGCTATAAAGTTCATAAAGCTTGAATTGGGTTATGATTCATAAGTTTGATGTTGTTTGATATGATTTGAATGTTCGACTAAGTTCGCAATGTATTTTGGGACGTTCGTATAATTGGTTGAGGTCCCGAGGGTCTCAGGCGGATTTCGGATTGTCAGCGGATCAAGTTTGGACTTGGAAGAAATTCTGGAGGTGCTATCTTCTGGTGTAACCGCACCTGCGAGATTTTGGCCGCAGGTGCGGAGCCGTAAAAACAGCCAAGAGGGCTGCAGAAGTGATCCATCAAGGGCATCCCAGTGAGCACAGGAGCGAACGTTTAGGCGCACCTACATGCACACAGGTGTGAAGGCAGTAGCCGCAGAAGCGACAAAGGGGCACACATGCAAAGAAGAAGCCGCAAAAGCGGATGCGTAGAAGCGGCTAAGGAGTCCGCGGGTGCAAAATGTCGCTGAGTAGAAGAGTATTTATAAAAACAGGACTTGGCCCATTTTTCTCCCAATTTGTACTTGGTTTTGGCAATTTTGGAGAGCTTCAAGAGGAGATTCTCATAAAAAAACTCAAGGTAAGTGATTCCCACATATTACAAGTTAAATACTTGGATTATATATTAATTTTTACATAAACATTCATGGAAAATTTGCAGAAATTTGAGATTTTGAAAAAAAACCTAGAAATTGATATTTTTAGATTTTGACCTTGAGTTTGGGCATGGAATTGAGAATAAACTATATATTTGAGTTTGTGAGGCCAGGGGTAATGTTTATCTTCGAAAAATTTTCAGAATCCAGTCACGTGGGCTCAAATATGCTTTTATCGACTTCTCTAATGGAGTTGGAAATTGATATATGTTGAATTGTTATCAGTATTAGAGTATATTTTTATTAGTTTGCACATTGTTTGACTAGTTTTGGCGTGTTGGAAATCGGTTTGAGGTGTTAGAACGGCGTTGGAGCCGGTTATGAAGCTTCAGAGCGAGCAAGTCTCTTGTCTAACCCTGTGAAGGGGGAAATTTCCCCTATGTACGATCTATGTGACGAGAGTCCGTACGTAGCTACATTCATGTTATTGTCTGGGTAGGCTTAGGTTCACAAAATGTTATAGTTGTACTATTTAAGTAGTCTCTCGCCTATTAAATTACTCTATTTTACATTACTACTTGAGACTAGACGTGTTATTGTAGAGACTTCACGAGTTTGTGATTAGTCGTTGAATATATATATATATATATATATATATATATATATATATATATATATATATTCACCGAAAATTTTTTGTTAAAGAAATTGTAACTCACACGTTTATTCGTGAGTGGGGTAAGGACCCATTAAAGCTTCTTATTCTAGTGGGATTGGGCCGTTCGCGTCAGCTAGATTATGTACTTCAGATCTTATGGTATCAGACCATTCGCCTCGACAGGATTATGTACCACACTCTCATGGGTGCGGGTAGTTCATGTCACGACCCAAACCCCGATCGTGATGGCGCCTAACACCTTGTTAGGCAAGTCCGACCATTCGAACATTTCCAGACAAATCGTTAACTTAAAATACCAAGTTTAACATAAAATTCTTAGTTTGATATTTGTAGGAACAAGCAGAAACCATAACTAAAATAGCAATAGCCCAAAATATCTGGTGTCGCAAGTCAGAACCTCTAGATACAACTGATCAATATCCTATACAAAGGAAATCTAGATGTGGAAGTAAAAGATAGATATGAGCAATAATCGGGTCCTGCGGATGCTGGCATCTACCTCGATAACTCCGGTACTGAACTGGACAACAGCAGATAATCACGGCTAAGCCTCCGGGATCCCTGTATCTGCACACAGGGTGCAGGGAATAGAGTGAGTACTCCAACTCAGTGAGTAATAGCAATAAATAACAATTGAATATAAGAAAGCTGGTAAGAACACTGCACAGTTCTAAAATCAACAGTGACGACAGTAAATATGTGCTAAGCAGGGAAAAAGTAACTGATAAAATTCCTCTATATGTCCGACAATTTTACTAACACTGCTGCGGTGCGCAGCCCGGTCCAATATAATGTATAATACTACGGCGCGCAGCCCAATCAGATATAATATATATAATACTGTGGCGCGCAGGCCAATCCAATATAATATATATAATACTGCGGCGCGCAACCCAATCCAATATAATATATATAATACTGCTGCGCGCAGCCCAATTTAATAGATATAGTCGACTGCGCTCACTATGGGTGTGTGCAGACTCATGAGGGGCTCATTTAGCCCAAGCGCTATTATACTACAGCGTGCAATCCGATCCATATAAATATCACTGCGGCGTGCAGTCCAATCCATATATTTATAATGTATTAGTGTGGCGTGCAGTCCGATCTAATGCATGTATGTATATACTGTTGCAGCGTGCAGCCCGACCCAGTATACTAAAATACCCTCACTATGGTGTCCTTTACCCCTCTCAGTCCGCATAGACTTGGCCTCTCGGGCCCACTCAGATAAGACAGGGTATTCAACCCTAGTTAGTTCTCATTTAGGGTGCAAATTACTAATTTCGGCTTATTTCATGATTCACAGTTGAGGACATGACTGAGAGTATGTGTTCAATAGGTAAAGTGAGGTCAATCGGTTCAACATGCTCCCTAAGGGTTCTACAGATCGGCACAAGGCCCCAAACATGACAACTAGCCCAAAAAATACAGATATAAGCTTGGTCTCGGTCAAAAATTATAGTAAGTCATCAATCAATATGGACCAAGTCCGAATCTCCAGCGGTAACATCACCACGCTCATCACACGGCGCGTGTTTCATCTCAACATAGCACCGCATAGTACAAATACAGGGTTTCAAGCCCTAAATATATCATTTATAAATACTCACCTCAAACTAGTCCTAGCTCTCCTTGCGCTTTCCTCACAAATCGACCAACTCGAGGGCAGAATCTGACCAAAACCACAAGGAATAAGTTATCATAAGCTAATGGCATTTAACCCAATTGAAAGGACTCGAAAAGCACCCCATAACACGAAGTTGGCAAAACCTGAGCCCCATGCCCACTTCTCAAAAAATTATGAAAGTCACATTACTGGATTCCTCGTCTTGTCACGAGTTCGTACATATAAAATTTATAAAAATCGAAGCTCAAATGGGCCATCAAATCGCCATTTAGAATTTCAAAACTCAAGCCCTAGTTCTTCAAGTTTTTCCCAAATTTTCCATAAATTTAAGGTTGATTCTTAACAAAAATGACGTTTCTAAGTCATGAGACTTACCCCCAATCAATTCCCATTAAAAGCCTCTTCAATCTCTACCAAAAAGCTCTCAAGTTGGTAAAAAATGGAGGAAGTTATGAATGAACTCACAGAATGAATTAAATGCTTTAAACCCCCAGCAATTTCCGCTTCTGTGGTACCGTAACCACCTTTGCGGGACAGCTTCTGCGACCTTACGACCGCTTCTGCGGTTTTTCCTTTAAGTCACCCTTCCGCTTTTGCGACCACCAACCTGCTTTTTAGGATCCCTTTTTTCGTCTTCTGCGGCCTCCTTTCTGCTTCTGCGGACCCATAGAAGCGACTCCCAGCCCGCTTTTGCGGTTACTCTCCGGCCCCTCAAGGACGCTTTTGCGATTAGCCTAGCCGCATCTGCGGAACCGCTTTTGCGGCTCCCTTTCCGCAGATGCGGTAGTACCTGAAGCCAAAAATTCATTTTCATGCAACATCTCCCAAAACCTCCGTTCAACCTCCCAAAATCACCTCGAGGCCCCCGGGACCTCAACCAAGAACACAGACCAGTCCTTATACATCGTCCAAACTTGCTCGAATCATCGAAATGCTAATGTTAACATCAAAATCCTCCATAATGATCAAATCAAAGCCTAAATTTCTTAGTAGCTTCCGATTTTCATATTTGATCAAGAACTCGACCTAAACACCTTCGAATGACCTAAAACTTTGCACGAATATCCAAAATTACCTAATGGAGCTGCTGCAACTCTCGGATCAAAATCTCACCTATCAACCGGTATCCGCCACAATTCAAACTTAGTAAATTCAAGCCTAATTCTACTCCGGGCCTCCAAATTAAATTCCGATTTCACTCCTATGTCACAAATCATCCCCCGAAGCTAACCGCGTAGTCAGAATTCACATCCAAGCCCTCTAACCTAATAGTCAACTTCCATTTGACCTTTTTCCAAAAGAAGCTCCCCTTTAAAAGACTAAGTGTCTTATTTTCATCAAAACCAATCCAAACCCACCCGATCAACACAAATACTGATATAGGAACATAAAGAAACATAATTGGAGGGAAATGGGGAGGTTACTCACGTGACGACGGGCCGGGTCATCATGTCCTCCCCAAATAAAATAACTCATCCTTGAGCGGGTCAAGAAACATACCAGGAGTCTCAAACAAACGAGGATATCTGCTCCGCATCTCCTACTCGGTCTCCCAAGTGGCCTCCTCCACGGGCCGACTTCTCCACTGCACCTTCACCAAAGCTATGTCCTTTGATCTCAACTTTCGAACCTGACGACCCAAAATAGCCACTGGCTCCACATTGTAGGTCAAGTACTCATCCAACTGGATTGTGCTGAAGTCTAATACATGTGACAGGTCCCCAACATACTTCCTGAGCATAGAAATATGGAACACTGGGTGAACTCCCGACAAGCTGGGTGGCAAAGCAAGCATATAGGCCACCTCCCAATCCTCCTAAGTATCTCAAAAGGTCCAATGAGCTGCGGACTCAGCTTTTCTTCCCAAACCTCATAGCACCTTTCATAAGCGAAACCTTCAACAAGACCTTCTCGCCCACACCCTTGTTGATTCTGAACTTCGTTGGCGAAGGAACCGGACTTTTGACGGGCCAGCCCTTTTTTATGTGCCGCTTTACCCTGAAAGGAAACTAGAGGGCCTGTTTTCGGCTGGTCATAACCAGAACTCTTAGGTTAGGGGTTCGCCCACCGAATTTTCCATCTACAAAAATGGAAGAGATGTCTGTTAAGGTCGGCTTCATGAAAGCAAGAAAGGAAGCAAGTTTAGCGAACATAGAGATGGAAAGAGATGGATTTTGCCCAGCTGTTGTCAGATCGATTCCCATTCATTCTTTAATGGTCTCGAACCTTCCGGTCTGCATAACTTCTAACTAGACTGAGATGTACAAAGTCCTTCCTGGATCACTTTCGCCTTCTCTAAGGCGTCCTGAACTAACTTTGTCCCCAATAGTCTAGCCTCACCGGGCTCAAACCAGCCAGCCGGAGATCTACACCGTCTCCCACATAAAGCCTCATACGGTACCATCTGAGTGCTAGACTGATAGCTGTTGTTATAAGCAAACTCTGCAAGTGGAAAAAACTTAGCCCACGAGCCTCCAAAATCCATAACACAAGCGCGCAACATGTCCTCCAATATCTGGATAGTACGCTCGGACTGTCCGTCTGTCTGAGGATGAAATGACGTGCTCATATGTAGACTGTGTGCCCAACTCCTGATGAAAAGTCCTCCAGAACTGGGAAGTAAACTTAGTACCCCTATCTGAGACAATAGAAACTGGAACCCCATGCAACTGCACAATCTCCCAGATGAAAATCCCCGCTAACCACTCCGAAGAATTGGTAGTACATACTGGAATAATGTGCGGAGTTGGTCAACCTATCCACAATCACCCAAATGGAATCAAATTTCTTTGGAGGTACGAGGGAGACCACTCACAAAGTCCATAGTAATCCTCTCCCATTTCCACTCCGGAATATCCATATGCTGAAGTACACCACCAGGTCTCTGATGTTCATACTTGACTTGCTGACAATTGAGACACTGAGACACATAACTCACAATATCCTTTTTCATTCTCCTCCATCAATAATGTTGCTTCAAATCCTGGTACATTTTTGCAGCACCCGGATGAATGGAATACTGCGAGCTGTGGGCCTCCTCTAATATCAACTCTCGGAGCCTGTCCACATTGGGCACTCAAATCCCGCCCTGCATCCAAAACACACCATCATCACCAATAGTCATATCTCTGGCATCATCATGCTGGACCCTGTCATTCATGACAATCAAATGTGGGTCATCATACTAGTGCTCCCTAGTGCGATCATACAAAGTAGATCGGGAAACCACACAATCCAACATCCTACTGGGCTCAGAAATATCTAACCTAACCATCCGATTAGCCAAGGCCTGAACATCAACTGCAAGGGCCTCTTCCCAACTGGAATGTACGCCAAGCTACGCATACTACTTGCCTTCCGGCTCAAAGCATCGGCCACTACATTGGCCTTCCTCGGATGATACAAAATGGTAATATTATAATCCTTGAGTTAAGACATCTCCGATGTCTCAAATTGAGATCCTTCTACTTAAACAAGTGTTGAAGACTGCGATGGTGCGTGAATACCTCACATGATACGCCATATAGATAGTGCCTCCAAATCTTCAAAGCATGAACTATAGCAGCCAACTATAAGTCTTGAACATGGTAGTTCTTCTCATGGGGCTTTAGCTGATGCGAAGAATATGCAATAACTCTAACCTCATGCATCAATACACACCCGATCTAAGCTCTTGAAGTATCACAATACACCAAGTAAGAGCATGAAGCTGATGGCAGTACTAGTACTGGAGCTGTGGTCAAAGATGACTTGAGCCTTTGGAAGATCTTCTCGCACTCCTCCGACCACGCAAATGGAGCATTGTTCTGCGTCAATTTCGTCAAGGCAAAGCAACAGATGAAAAACCCTGAATGAACCTGCGGTACCAGCCAAACTGAGGAAACTCTGAATCTCAGTAGCTGAGGACGGCCTGGGCCAACTCTGCACCTCCTTGATCTTCTTTGGGTCAACTTGAATACCATCACTGGACACCATGTGTCGCAGAAAAGCCATGGAATTGAGATGGAACTCGCACTTCGAGAACTTTGCATAAAGCTTCTCATCTCTCAACCTCTGCAATGCCATCCTCAAGTACTTCGCGTGCTCCTCCTGGCTACGCGAGTACACCAGAATATCATCAATAAACACGATCACAAAAGAATACAGATACGGTCGAAATACACTGTTCATCAAGTGCATGAAAGCGGCTGGGGCATTATTCAACCCAAATGACATAACCAGAAACTCATAATGCCCTTATGTCGTTCTGAAAGCTATGTTCATGATATCAGAATCCCTAATATTCAGCTGGTGATATCTTGGACGGAGATTAATCTTAGAGAATACCTTTTCACCCTGAAGCTGGTCAAACAAACCCTTTATACGGGGCAGTGGATACTTGTTCTTTACTGTCACTTTGTTCAACTGTCTGTAATGAATGCACATTCTCATTGTGCCAACCTTGTTCTTTACAAAAAATACTGGTGCACCCCATGGCGACTCACTCAGGCGAATGAACCCCTTATCTAGGAGTTCATGCAACTGCTCCTTCAACTCTTTTAGATCTACTGGTGCCATACGATATGGAGGAATAGAGATGGGTTAAGTGCCCGGCACCATATAAATACCGATATCAATATCTCTATCTGGCGGCATGCCTGACAGGTCTGCTGGAAACACATAAGGAAATTCCCTCACCATTGGGATCGAATCAAGACTAGGAGCCTCAGCTCCAACATCTCTCACAAATTCTAGGTATGATACGCATCCTTTCCCAACCATCCGCTGGGCCTTTAAGAAAGAGATTACCCTGCTGGGTACATAATCAGTCGTACTATGCCACTCGATCCTCAAAATACCCACATAGCCAAAGTGATTGTTTTGGCTTGACAGTCCAGAATAGCATGGCACGGTGATAGCCAATCGATGCAGAGAATAATGTTGAAATCTACCATGATCAACAGCAGCAAGTCAACACGGGTCTCCAGACCCCCAAAGTAATAAGAGAGGACCGATACATGTGGTCCACAATAATAGTATCGCCCACCAGGTAGATACGTGCACATGTAATGCAAGACACCCTCGGGTCGTACCCAAATGATGAGCTAAGTAAGATGATACATAGGAATAAGTGGATCCAGGATCAAATAAGACTGAGGCATCCTTGTGGCAGACTGAAATAATACATATGATAACAGCACCCGAAGCAACAACATCTGACCTGCCCTGAAGAGCGTTGAAACGAACCTGACCACCACCGGATCGGCCTCCCTCTCTGGGGCGACCGCTAATTGCCTAACCCTCACCCCTAGCTGGCTGGGGGGTGCTGAAGACACTGGTCCAGAAGATGAGGGCTAGCCGCTCCTGAGATTAACTGGATGCACGGCGGGGACACTCCCTCCGCATATGCCCAAACGTGCCACACTCATAACAACTCCCTGGCGCTACGGGCTTGGAATAAAGGGAACCCCTCGCACTAGAGTGGTTGGCTGAAGAACTCGACCGAGATGAACCCTGAACAGATGGGGCATGAGACGAACTCTGCGTCGGAAGTGCACTCAGATATGGCTGACCCTGTTGAGAGCCCTGATAACCCCGTCCAGAAGATGAACCATGGTACTCTGAGCGAGTTGGCTGTGGAGGCCTAAAAGAACAACCCTTACTCTACTGAAACTGGCCCCTAGATGGAGAGCCATTGAAGCTACCTGATCCTCGAGGCCTCTTGGACTCCCTCTCCTATCTCTCCTGACAGTAAGCCGTCATAATATCACGAGCTATATCCGCTGCCTCCTCAAAGATATGGCTCAGGACCCTCTCTTGAGTCATCACAATACGGATGGGATAAATGAGCCTGTCCATAAATCGCTTGATACTCTCCTGATCAGTCGGAACCATCCACGTAGCATATTGAGCTAACTTTGAAAATCTCACCTCACACTGTGTCACAGACATATCCCCTGATGAAGCCACTCGAAGTGCCTGCGCAACTCCTCCCTCTTCGACCATGGTACCCTCTTCTCCAGAAAGATAGTGAAGAACTCCTATCAAGACAACAGCGCTGCACCTACCGGCCTACGCCGCTCATATTCCTCCTACCATGTAAAGGCTGCTCCTAAGAATTAAAAGTGGTGAAAGATACCCCACTCGTCTCTAATATCCCTGCTGTCCGAAGCATGCATCAACACTTGTCAAGAATCCCCTGGGAATCCTCGCCCAGAAGATCGCTGAAAGTAGGAGGTGAAAGCCTGCTGAACCTCTCAAGACAATGTTGCTCGTCATCTGGCATCACTGGCACCCCATCACCCTGAACCAGAACAACGGGCTAAACTGGGGCAACTGGCTGAACTGGTGGTGCCTCCAGTGTCTGCAAACCCAGCACACCCTGCTCAAGAGTGCGAGTTGGGGGGTTTGATGACCACCCTTGGTCTGATATGTAGCTGCGGTAGTATTTCCCGAGACTGCCTGATCCAGGCCTATGCAAATCGATAAAATCTGAGCCAGGCCCTCCTGAAGACCCAGAATCACAATAGGCACAGCTGGTGCCTGAGCAGGTGCTGCTGGAACCTATACAGCTAGGGGCTGATCCTGAGTGGGGGCAACTGGTGGGTCAATTGGCGCTGCCCCTGTTGCTCTGCCTTGACCACAACCATGGCCGCACCCTCGGCCTTTAACGGATGGCAATGGTGGTCGTCTGCCACGTCTGGTAGCATGCATTCTCACCATCTGTGAGAGAATAGGATACAGAAGTTTAGTTCTCGGATCAACAAAGTCGCACGACAAGATTTTCAAGAAAATGATTTTTTCCCCTAAAGGTTCTGCAGCCTCTCGAGGATAAGTAGAGACGTCTACGTACCGATCTGCAAGACTCTACTAATCTGGCTCATGACTCGCGAGGCCTGTTAACCTAGGTTCTGATACCAAGTTGTCACGACCCAAACCACGATCGTGATGGCGCCCAACACCTTGTGAGGCAAGACTGACCATTCGAACATTTACATCACAATAATTAACTTAAAATACCAAGTTTAACATAAAATTCTGAGTTTGATATTAATAGGAACAGTGCAGAAACCATAACAAAAATAATAACAGCCCAAAAGATCTGGCGTCGCAAGTCAGAGCCTCTAGATAAAACTGATAAATATCCTACACAAAGGAAATTTAGATGCGGAAGTAAAAGATAGATATGAGAAGTAATTGGGTCCTGCGGATGCCGGCAGCTACCTCGATAACTGCGGTACTGAACTGGACAGCAACAGATTGTATCTGCACACAGGGTGCAGGAGTAGAGTGAGTACTCCAACTCAGTGAGTAATAACAATAAATAACAACTGAATATAAAAATTCCAGTAAGAACACTACACAGTTCTAAAATCAACAGTGAAGGCAGTAAATATGTGCTAAGCAGGATAAAGAAACTGATAAAACTCATCTATCTGTCCGATAATTTACTAACACTGCTGCGACACGCAGCCCGGTCCAATATAATGTATAATACTGCGGCGCACAACACAATCCAATATAATATATATATAATAATGTGGAGCACAGACCGATCTAATAAATATAGTCGACTGCATTCACTGAGGGTGTGTGCAGACTCTGGAGGGGCTCCTTCAGCCCAAACACTATAATACTACGACGTGCATTCAGATTCATATAATATATCACTGCGGCGTGCAGTCCGATCCATATATTTATAATATATTACTACGACATGCAGTTTGATCTAATACATGCATGTGTATATATTGCTTCGGCGTGCAGTCCGACCCGGTATATGTCAAACCCTCAATATGGGGTCCTTGACACCTCCTAGTCCACATAGACTTGGTCTCTCGGGCCCACTCAGCTAAGACAGGGTATTCAACCCTAGGTAATTCTCATTTAGGGTGCAAATTACTAAGTCCGGTTTATTTCATGATTCACAGTTGAGGACATGACTGAGAGTATGTGTTCAATAGGTAAAATGACGTCAATTGGTTCAACATTCTCCCTATAGGTTCTACATATCGGCACATGGCCCCAATCATGGCAACTAGCACAAAATATACATATATAAGCTCAATCTCGGTCAAAAAGTACAGTAAGTCATCAATCGGGATGGACCAAGTCCGAATCCCCAGCGGTAACATCACCACGCTCATCACACGGCGCATGTTTCATCTCAACATAGCACCGCATAGTTCAAATACGGGGTTTCAAGCCCTTAGTATATCATTTATAACCACTACTCACCTTGAACCGGCCAAAATCCGAGCTCGCCTTGCGCTCTATTCGCAAATCGACCTCCTCGAGTGCAGAATATATCCAAAACCTCAAGGAATAGGTTATAATAAGCTAATGGTATTTAACCCAATTGAAAGAACTCGAAAAACATCCCAAAACACGAAGTTGGAAAAACCCGAGCCCTGGCCCCACTTCTCAAAAAATTATGAAAGTCACATCACTGGATTTCTCGTCTCCCCACGATTCCATAAATATAAAATTTACCAAAATCGAAGCTCAAATGGGCCATCAAATCCCCATTTATAATTTCAAAACTCAAACCCTAGTTTTTCAAGTTTTTCCCAAATGTTCCATGAATTTAAGGTTGATTCTTAACAAAAATGACTTATCTAAGTCAGGAGACTTACCCCCAATCAATTCCCGTTGAAACCCTCTTCAATCTTTACCAAAAAGCTCCCAAGTTGGTAAAAAATGGAGGAAGTTATGAATGAACTCGCGTAATGAATTAAATTTTTTTAACCCTCAGCAATTTCCGCTTCTGCGGTCCCGTAACCGCCTTTGCGGGACCGCTTCTGTGCCCTTTCGACCGCTTCTGCGATTTTTCCTTTAAGTCACGCCTTCCGCTTTTGCGACCACCAACCCGCTTCTGCGGATCCACTTTTTCGCTTCTGCGGCTTCCTTTCCACTTCTGCGGACCCACAGAAGCGACTCCCAATTCGCTTTAAAGGTTACCTCTCCGGTCCCTGAAGGCCACTTTTGTGATTGGCCTAGCCGCATCTGTGGAACCGCTTTTGCGGCTCCCCTTCCGCAGATGCGGAAATACCGGAAGCCAAAAATTCATTTTCATGCAACATCTCCCAAAACCTCCGTTCAACCTCCCCAAATCACCTCCAGGCCCGCGGGACCTCAACCAAGAATACAGAGCAGTCCTAAACTTCATCCAAACTTATTCCAATCATCGAAACGCTAACGTTAACATTAAAATCCTCAAAAATGATCAAATCAAATCCTAAATTTTTAATAACTTCTGATTTGCATATTCGATCAAAAACCCGACCTAAATACCTCTGAATGACATGAAACTTTGCACGTACATAAAAAATAACCTAACGGAGCTGGTGTAACTCTCGGAATCCCACTCCGATCCTCAGATAAAAATCTCACCTATCAGCCGGAATCCGCCACAATTCAAACTTGGCCAATTCAAGACTAATTCTACTTCGGGCCTCCAAAGTAAATTCTGATTTCACTCCTAAGTCACAAATTATCCCCGGAAGCTAATCAAGTCATCAGAATTTACATCCGAGCCCTCTAACCCAATAGTCAACTTCCAGTTGATTTTTTTCCAAAACAAGCGCCCCTTTAAGAGAGTAAGTGTCTTATTTCCATAAAAAACAATCCAAACCCACCCGATCAACAAAAATACTGATATAGTTACAGAAAGAACATAATTGGAGGGAAACATGGCGGTAACTCACATGACGATGGGCTGGGTCGTCACAGTTTACCTCGGCAGTTTAATAGATGCATTTATGGTTTGTGTCGTCGACCTTCAACAGTGCACAATTTAATTATTTATGTTAGATTGGGCAGTACACCTCGACATTTCCTATTTAATATCTTAAAGGAAATCATGCGTAATATTTGGCAAGAAGATATTGTATATGTGAGTTTCTCCTGATTTGAATTATGACAACCTATCTGTTGAGATCCACTATATATATTTGCACCATTAAGGAAGAAATTGATAACGAAGAGTTTGATTCTATTGCAAAGCTGAGGATTGTACCACGTATTTATACCCGTTTATTTCGATTCTTTGTTCTGTCTCATATGTGCTTATCATTTCTGTACCTGATATTATTGGAGCACTAGTAAGTGTCTATGTCGACCCCTCGTCACTACTCCTCTGGGTTAGGCTAGATACTTATTGGTTACACGTTGATTTACGTACTTATGCTACACTTATTACAAATTTTGTGCAGGTACACATATGTCTAGTGGACTTGTGGGCGCAGAGGTGTGGTTACTTGTGGGGAACTAGGTGAGCTGCATTCCACGTTATGATCCGCAGCCAATAGAGTATCCTTCAAAGTTATTTATAATTTTCTGTCTAATTTATATTCCGGACAGATGCTATATTTTATTTTACTTCGTAGTGATGCTCATGCATTTGTGAAACCAAATTTTGGGATAATTATGGGTTGTTCAGTATTAAAATTTGTGAAAATATTTTTATTTACTCTGTAAATTTTATCACTTATTATTTAATGGAAGATAATTGTGATTTCAAAATACTAAAAGTGTAATTAAATTAATATTCTTGTTGGCTTTCCTGATAGCGTTATTAGGCGCCATCACCTTTAAAGGATTTTGGGTCGTGATAAATTTTTTATCTAGAGTTTTGATGGAACATTTTGGAGGATGAATTATTGTTATGTTTTAATATAATTTATCCTTTGAATTGTCTCTACTTGTTTAAATAAATGCTTATACCAGTTGATAATGGTCATCAATTGACTATGTCTATTTATTATGTATTGCTTAGGAAATAGTACATATTTAGGAGGTTTGAACAATGTCACTCTTAACATATGAAAGAAATCAATACAGCGGATTCGGGAATAACAAAGCCTTGATGTGTTCATAGTAAGCAATAAGATAGGGCTAACTTGCGTGATTCGGGAGAATATGTCTTAATAAAGTGTTGCAGTTGCTCGGGAAAGAATTACGACACCTGAAGTGCTGGGGAGATTCCGACAATTGGAAAAATCATAATTCTAGACCTCCATAATCTTGTCATCCAACCCTTAACATCTTTACTTGTTAATTTACTACTTACATTTCTTAGTTACTTAGTTAGATATAAGAATCTTAATATTTATAACTTAGAAATTATTCGAGCTTATCTTCTTAGTGAGAGTGAATAATTGGAGCTAAACCTTAGTTCTCTGTAGGTTTCGATTTCGGACTCTTAGATCAGATTATATTTGCAGCGACCACTTATCCTTTTTAGTACTAGAGTTGGGCGTGATCAGGAGGCTCTGTTTCAAAATTAAGATCATTTAGAGCATATTTCAGGTGGTCCAATCGAAATTGGAATTGCGAAATTGAGGAACAGTTTTTTGATTATACAGTCAAATTATGGCGATCGACTTTGATGAACAATTTAACATATAGGCCAATTGTATATAACACAAAGTCACACTAGTCTAATAAGCTTTGGTGAACAATTGAACAAGCAAAAAATCATATCAATTGGGTAGAATTTGTGAAAATTTAACAAATATGTCAAAATATGGCAACACAAAAACACGCGATTATGGTAGAGTTTGGTAAACAATTGAACTATCATAAAGTCACGCCAACTGCCTAGAATGTTTTAGCAATTAACAATACAGATACAGTAAATATAACACAAATCTACCAATCCGATAGAGAATTCCCGACGAGCAATAAGTGCGAGTGGGAATGAAAGTGCTTTTTCTAAAGGAAAACTTACACAAATATCCCAAATAAATCTCAACTTATCAATCTCTAGCCATTAAACATAGACTTACCAAAACTAGCCAACAAAATTGGAAAACCAAATAATAGGGTTCTTTCTCTCAAAGAATCACATGCAAAAATTACCTTCCATATTTTTAAGCGTGATTAGCAACACTAGATACAAGAAAGAAAGGAAATTTTATGGATGAGGTAGCAAATAACGTGATGAAATACAAAAAATATATACAATATTTCAAAAATCTAAACAATAAGGAACTTTTTCAACGGATATAGTTTAAATTCATTGAAAATATATAGCTAAGTCAATATACAAAATTTGAGGAAGATTGGAGGTGATTTGGAATGGTTTTTTATCAGAAGTCGTAATTAAATCGAGTTCAAAAAAGTCTTCTGCCACATATGTATTAAGCATGTACCACACATGATCTCACGCACAAGTATATATGGATATACATATGATACAGAACAGATATATATATATATATATATATATATATATATATATATATATATATGTGTGTGTGTGTGTGTGTGTGTGTGTGTGTGTGTGTGTGTGTGTGTGTGTGTGTGTGTGTGTGTGTGCGCGTGTGTGTGTGTGTGTGTGTGTGTGTGTGTGTGATACACAAGTAATACATAGTATGATACGCATATCATTTTTTTCATGTTCAATTTTTACCGAATTTTCAATTCAAACCACCTCAAAACTTCACCAAATCATCCCAAAATTGAGATTTAATCTTCTTAAGTTGTGCCCAATCTATTCTAATAACACCCACTCAAAACAAAATAAATATTTTATATTTTGTTTTGCTACAAATAGCTAATTGGCTAATTTGGATAATATTAGTAATATTTTATTAATTGGCCAATTTTTGTAATGAGCTACCTATAAGTGGACATGGGTTGTAATTTTTCTTTTCTAAATACATGCAAAAATGGAAGCACATATTTAAAAACCGTCCCCTTATAGAATCATTTTTGTCAATCACCTCTACACAATGCATTTGCAGAAGACCAATTCTTTTTTGTTTGCTAATTTTGAAGTTAATTGCCGAAAAATAAGTAAACAAGAATCAACTTGCTCTAGCATGTTCTCTTTGAAGTAAGTTGACTTCCTTCATGTCACGATCCGAATTTCTCACCATCGGGGGTCGTGATGGCGCCTACTATTAGGAGCTAGGCCAACCAATTAAATAAATGCTTCGTTTAACAACATCAACAATATAAAGAAAAGCAACACAGATAATATACATGCGGAAGTCTTAAAATATAAATAACTAAAAGCAAGTGCGGTAGTTCAAATACAACTCTACCCAGATCTAGTGTCACTAGCTCACGAACATCTAGAGAGTGCTAAAAACAAAATCAAAATAAAAGTACAATATTGTTTGTTCTGGTACAAATATAACAAACAAAGACAAAGTGGAAGAGACTCTAGGCCAAGCAGACGCCAGTAAGGCTACCTCGGGAATCTCTGGACTAAAGTCAGCTCCCAATGCTCCCACTGTTTACCAAAAGCCGCTTCGCAATCTGTGCAAAAGAGTATAGAAGTGTAGCATCAACACAATCGATTCCATGTGCTGGTAAGTGCCTGGCCTAACCCCGGCGAAGTAGTGACATGGCTAGACAGGACTACCAATCAAACCTGTGCAGATATATACATACAAGTACAACAAAAATAACAGCACAAAGTAATAATTAACACTGGGGGGCATGATTTTGGGGGTAACAGATAAAACATATCAGCAGGATTAACAAGGAAACTACAACTGATTCCTTCTAACACAGAATAAGTGGTCGGCGTGCCACACGATCCCGTTTCATAATATGTATAAGTGGTCGACATGCCAAACGATCCCTTCATAATATATAAGTGGTCAGCATGCCACACGATCCCATTTCATAATATATAAGTGTCCGGTCTGCCATACGATCCCATTTCATAATATATAAGTGGTCGGTGTGCGACACGATCCCAATTCATAATATATAATGGTTTCCCGGCAAGGGAACAAGTATTAGTTCGACTATCCCGGCAAGGAGAATACAAGCAAGTAGTTAATTCTCGGAAAGGGAGCAACAACAGTAACGTACACGTCCCAACAAAGGAGATATTCAACATACAAGAACAGCCCGGCAAGGGAATAATTACATCTCTTTCTGTTTTGTTCATTTCTTACTCCCTAATCATGTCATCATTCGAGCCCGCTCCATGGTGTTTACAAATCATAATTCCTTTTCATACTCTTCACATTATATAGAAACCATCAAATAAACAAGGAAGAGTCACAATAGAATCCCATTTAAGCACAAATAAGGACTCACGGTCATGCTAGACACCGATGTATAATTACTCGTAACCATGCCTATACACTGTACTCAACATTTAGATATTAGAAAACTGTACTCTAATCCTATTCCCTCGAGCCAAAGTTATATCAAACACTTACCTCGAATGCTCCAAACTCAACTTAAGCCTCTAGAATAGCTTTACCCATCGAATTCGGCTCCAACTCAGTCAAATCTATGAAATAATGACTTTATAATATTAATAATAGCTCAAACCAAATCCAATGCCTACATATGAATTTCTAAGCTTTCTTCCCAAAATCCAAAAAATTGACCTCGGGCCCGCTTGGTCAAAACCCGAGGTTCGAACCAATTTCATGTCACCCATTCCCCTACGAGCTTGAATATACAATTTAGTTTCAATATCGACCCCAAAATGAGGTCTAAATCAAAGAAAATAAAAAAGCCCTAATTCTACCCATTTCCCCCAATTCCTACCATGAACTACATGATTTAGGTCTAGGAATTTGATAAATGATGATAGAAGATGAAGAAAACGGGCTACATAATACTTACCCAAGAAGCTTTTGCGAAGAAGAGCTCTAGGAATCGCCTATGGGCTGTGGAGAAGATGAACTAGTGTAAAATTTGGATTAAAACCTGTCTATGGTTCTGTTTTTGCATTTAAATTAATTGGGCGAAAATACCCTATCCGATCGCAGAAGAGGGGATGCGTTCGCATAGGTCACTTTGGGTGAGCTCTGCGATCGCAGAAGTAGGGTTGCGAATGCATAGAGAAAAATAAAGGTGGGCTGAGCTTGAACAATGCGATCGCGGAGGCTAGAGTGCGATCCCATAGAAGAATTCCTGAACCTCAACAATTTTCTCTATGTGATCGCGACCTGTCCTATGAGATCGCATAGAAGGAAAAACTAGACAACTGATAGCAACAATTTCCGCAACTTTTCTAAGGCCAAAAACACTCTGAACCACCTCCGAATCACTCCCGAGCCCTCGGGGCTCCTACCCAAACACACACACTAACTCAACCACATCCTACAAACTTAACCGTGTGATCAAATCACCAAAATAACATCAAATGAGGAATAAAATCTAAAATTCAACACTTTTCATTCAAACTTGTTAAATTTCCAATTCTCATATTTAGGTTTGAAACACGTCAAACGACATCCAATTTTGACTAAATTACAAAGAAACATCTTAACAATATATATGACATGTACAGGGCGCCGGAACGAAAATACGGGCCCGATACCAATACTTTCTAATCCGCTTTCATTTCAAATTTTCATATTAATTTTAGAAATAATTTCTTTCAAAAATTATTTTCTCGGGCTCGGGTCCTCGAATTTCGATTCCGGACATATGCCTGAGTCCCATATTTTCCTACGGACCCTCTGAGACCATTATATCATAGGACCGGGTCCGTTTGCCCAAAATATTGACCAAAGTCAACTTTAATCATTTTAAAGCCAAATTTTAACAACTTTCCCAGAATTTGGCATGTAAGATTTACGACTATGCGCCCGGACTGTTCATGAAAATTGAGGAACCTAATAGTGAGGTTTTCAAGGCCCTGGAAGAATAAAAAAGAGAGAAAACAGGGGATGACCCTTTGGGTCGTCACATTTTCCACATCTAAAACAATTGTACGTCCTCGAACGGACAAAAGAAAAAATTGCCTGAGTCGGGAAATAGATTAGGTTAACGGCTCCTCATATTGGACTCAGACTCCCAGGTCGATGCCTCAGGAGGCTGACCTCTCCACTGAACACACACAGAAGGAAAAATTTTCGACCTCAACTGTCGAACCTGCCAGCCTGGAATAGCTACAGGATCCTCCTCATAAGATATATCCTTGTCCAAATTGACAGTGTTGAAATCTAACATGTGGGCTGGATCGCCGTGATACTTCGAATCATGGATACATGACAAACTGGATGCACGACTGAAAATCTAGGCGGCAATGCAAGTTATAAGCCACTGCTCCCACACGATCAAGAATCTCAAATAGGCCAGTGTCCCTAGAGCTAATCATGCCCTTCTTCCCAAATCGCATCATGCCCTTTATAGGCGACACTCGGAGCAATATTCGCTCACCAACTATGAAAGCCACATCTCGAACCTTGTGATCTGCATAACTCTTCTGCCTAGACTGAGCTGTCCGAAGTCTGTCCTGAATGATCTTGATCTTATCCAAGGCCTCTTGAACTAACTCAATACCCAATAACCGAGCCTCTCCCGGCTCAAACCACTCAACTGGAGACCGACATTGCCTACCATACAACGCCTTATATGGAGCCATCTGAATGCTGAACTGGTAGCTGTTGTTGTAGGCAAACTCTGTTAAAGGAAAAAATTGGTTGCATGAGCCTCCAAAATAATTGACACGGGCTCGAAGCATATACTCCAATATCTTAATAGCCTGCTCAGACTGACTGTCCGTATGAGGATGGAATGATGTGCTTAACTCAACTCGGGTTCCCAACTCCTGCTCGACTGCTCTCCAGAAGCGCGAGGTAAACTGCGTACCCCCATCCAAAATGATAGGTACCAGCACCCCATGAAAGCGAACAATCTCTCTGATGTAGATCCCAGCTAACCTTTCAGATGAATAAGTGGCTGCAACCAGAACAAAATGTGCCGACTTGGTCAGCCTATCAACAATGACCCAAATAGTATCAAACTTCTTCCGAGTCATTGGAAGTCCAGTAACAAAATCCATAGTAATCCTCTCCCACTTCCACTTGGGAATCTCAATCCTCTGAAATAAACCACCTGGCCTCTGATGCTCATACTTAACCTGTTGACAGTTCAAACATCGAGCCACATATGCAATAATATCTTTCTTCATTCTACACCACCAATAGTGGTACCTCAGATCCTGATACATCTTCGCAGTGTCCGGATGAATAGAATACCGAGGGCCTCCGCTAAGATCAACTCTCGAATCCCATCAATATTGGGCACACAAACTCGCCCCTGCAATCTCAAAAGACCATCATCATCTAAGGTCACCTTCTTGGCACCTCCATGCTGCACCGTGTCTCTTAGGACACACAAATGGGGATCATCAAACTGCCGCTCACGGATACGCCCCAACAATGAAGAACGAGCAACCATGAAAGCTAATACTCGATTGGGCTCAGAAATATCCAACCTCACAAATCGATTGGACAAGGACTAAACATCCAAAACAAGCGGTCTCTAGCTGACGGGACTACCCATGCTGGTGGACTTTCTACTCAATGCATCGGCCACCACATTGGCCTTCTGCGGGTGGTACAAGATAGTAACATCATAATCTTTCAACAACTCCAACCACCTCCTCTGCCTCAAATTAATCTCCTTTTGGTTGAACAATTACTGAAGACTCTTGTAATTTGAGTACACCTCACGCGTCACACCATACAGATAATATCTTCAAATCTTCAAAGCATGCACAATAGCGCCAACTCTAGATCTTGAACCGGATAATTCTTCTCGTGGATCTTCAACTGCCTCAAAGAATAGGCAATGACTCTTCCATCCTGCATTACTACTGTACCAAGCCCAATACGGGAAGCATCACAATAATAAGGCCCTGAACATGTGGGTAAAACCAACACCGATGCCGTAGTCAGAGCTTTCTTGAGCCTCTGGAAGCTCGCCTCACACTCATTTGACCACCTGAACTGGGCATCCTTCAGGGTCAATCTGGTCATCGGGGCTGCAATAGATGAAAACCCCTCCTTGAACCGACCGTAGTAGCATGCTAACTCCAAGAAACTCCTAATCTCTGTAGATGATGCTGGTCAAGGCTAGTTCTTGATTGCCTCAATCTTCTTCGGGTTCACCTGAATACCCTGTGCTGATACAATATGACCTAGAAATGCAACCGAACTCAACCAGAACTCGCACTTTGAAGACTTGGCTTATAACTGACTATCCGTCAATGTTTGAAGAACCACTTTGAGGTGTTGCTTGTGCTCCTCCTAACTGCGGGAGTATATCAGAATATTATCAATGAAAACTATCCCAAACAGGTCCAAATAAGGTCTGAATACTCAGTTCATCAACTCCATAAATGATGTTGGGCCATTGGTCAACCCAAATGACATGACCAGGAACTCATAATGCCCATATCGAGTGCGGAATGTTGTCTTAGAGACATCAGATGCCCTAATCCTTAGCTGATGGTAGCTAGATCTGAAATCTATCTTTAAAACACCTTTGCACCCTAAAGCTGGTCGAACAAATCATCGAACCTCGGTAGTGAATACTTGTTCTTTGTCGTCAGCTTGTTCAATTGCTGGTAATCAATGCACATCATCATCGAATCATCCTTTTTATTCACAAATAATACCGGCGCACCCGAAGGCGATACACTAGGTCTAGTGAAACCCTTATCAAGCAAATCCTGCAACTGATCCTTTAACACCTTCAACTCTAGCGGGGCCATGCAATACGGCGGAATGGAAATGGGCTAAGTGCCCGGAGCCAGATCAATACAAAAATCAATATCCCTGTCGGGTGGCATACCCAGTAGGTCTAAAGGGAAAACCTTAGGAAACCCTCGAAGCACATGTACCGAATCAATAGAAGGAACCTCTGTGTTGGAATCGTGAGCATATACCAAATAAGCTAAACACCCCTTCTCGACCATGCGTCGAGCCTTCACATATGATATAACACTGGGGGTGGCATGACCTGGGTCCCTCTCCACTAAAAACTGGGCAAATCTGGCAAAGATAAGGTCACGCTCTTAGCGTGACCATCCAAGATAGCATGATACAGGGACAACCAATTCATTCCTAATATAACATCGATATCCACCATATCTAAGAGCAACAAATCAACACAGTTCTCAAGACCCTAAAACACTACCACACAGGAAAAATGCACTTACTCGACCATTATAGAATCACACATCGGTGTAGATACATAAATAGGAATACTCAAAGCATCACTAGGCATGACCAAGTATGGTGCAAAATAGGACGATGCATATGAATACGTAGACCCGGGGTCAAATAGCACTGAAGCATCTCTATCACAGACCAGAATAGTACTTGTAATAACAACATCTGATGACTCAGCCTCTAGCCAGGCTAGAAAAGCATAACACCGAGGCTGGGCCCCACCTCTCTAAACCATGTCTCTAGGACAATTGGCTACTGGTTTACCCCAACCTCTACGGTCCGAGCTCTACCTCTATGATCTCTACCTCTACCTCTATGACCTCTAGCCTCGCCTGTAGCTGGCTTGGCAGGCTGTGGAACCAAGGGTGCTTGAACTATAGGACGAGGACCCTGCTGTTGAGAGCTGTCAGAAGCTCGAGAGAAATACCTGGCAATGTGCCTCATGTCGCCACACATGTAACAAGCCCTCGGTTGCTAAGAATAACAGAGTAGTGGTGCACTAATAGGTGCTGATGGTGAACTGAAAAGCTGCCGGTAAGAATACTCCTGCTGAGAACACCTCCAATTGTAGCACCATGAGAGACCTGAAGTGCTGACTGAAAGGGCCTCAGTGGATGGCCTATACCAAAAGAATCCCTACCTCCAGTCGAGGTACCACTGATCCTACCAGAATGATGGGGCCTCTTCTCTCACCCCTGACCACCTCCCCGTGCAAGAGCCAACTCAACCCTATAGGCTGCGTTGGCCGCCTCCTGAAAAGAAATCTCACCCTCGACTCAAATAGCCATATGGACACGGATTGACTAAATCAATCCATCAATAAACCTCTGCACCCTCTCTCTCTCGATGGAGAGTATAGCAATAACATGGCATACCAGATTAATGAACTGGGTCTCGTACTGCGTGACTGTTATAGAGCCCTACTGGAGGTGCTCAAACTACTTGCGAAGAGCCTCTCGCTGAGTAACTGTGTGAAACTTCTCCAAAAAACACTATGCAAACTGGTCCCAAGTCAATGATGGAGGCCCTGCTGGTCTAGATAAATAATAGTTCCTCCACCAAGTCTTGGCGGATCCTGCTAGTCAAAAGGTGGCAAAGTCGACCGCATTGCTCTCCACAATACCCATAGTCTGGAAAACCTCATGGAAGCTGGACAAGAAATCCTGGGGATCCTCTGTAGAAGCCCCGATAAGTGTAGTGGTGAAGAGCTTGGTGAACCTATCAAGCCTACACAAAGCATCCGCGGACATAGCCGTTCCATCGCCTGTCTGAGTCGCAATACTCGACCGAACTGTCGCAGCCGGTTGAAGCACTGAAACTTGAGCCTGAGGAGCTACCTGCTCTGGAGTACGTGTAGTGGGAGTCTAAACTCCTCCTCAAGCCTGAGAAGTGGCTGGTTCTACTGGAAGAAAACACGCTCTAGTGACGCTCTCCACAAAGCCTACCAATATGACCAAAGCGTTCTGAAGAACTAGGGTGGCTATGAACCCCTCTGGGACTTGAGTTGGGCCCAGCGGAGCTGCTGGGGCTGGAACCTCCTCATCATAATCAACATGAGGCTCCACCTCTAGAACTGCTACTCGAGGCTGAGCTCTGCCCTTGCCTCGGCCTCGGTCTCGCCCTCTGCCCCTCTTAGGAGCTGCTGCTAGGGCTCAAGCTACTGTGCGGTAGAAGAGGAAGCACATGTTGTCACCATCTGTGAAAGAACAGAGTAGAGAGACGATCAATATTTGACAAACAAAATCGCATGACAAGAAAGAACAAAGTGAAAATTTTCCCAATTCTGTAGCCTCTAGGAGATAAATACAGACGTCTCTGTACCGATCCTTCAGACTCTACCGAGTTTGTCCGTGAGTTATGAGACCTATGTAACATAGTGCTCCGATACCAACTTGTCACGACCCGGATTTCCTACCATCGGGGGTCGTGATGACGCCTACTATTAGGAGCTAGGCCAGCCAATTAAATAAATTCTTCTTTTAACAACAACAACAATATAAAGAAAAGCACACAGATAATATACAAGCGGAAGTCTTAAAACATAAATAACTAAAAGCAAGTGCGAAAGTTCAAATACAACTCTACCCAGATCTGGTGTCACTAGCTCACGAACATCTAGAGAGTGCTAAAAGAAACATCTAAATAAAAGTACAATATTGTTTGTTCATGCACAAATATAACAAATGAACATAAATTGGAAGATACTCCGGGACATACGGATGCCAGCAAGGCTACCTCGGGAATCTTTGGACTGAAGTCAGCTCCCAATGCTCCTACTGTTGTCCTAAATTTGCTCCGTGATCTATGCAAAGGAGCACAAAAGCATAGCATCAGCACAACCGGCCCCATGCGCTAGTAAGTGCCTGGCCTAGCCCTGGTAAAGTAGTGACGAGGATAGATAGGACTACCAATCAAACCTGTACAGATATATACATACAAGTACAACAAAAATAACAACGGAAAATAATAATTAAGACTGGGGGAGAACATTATTTTGGGGATAACAAATAAAACAGATCAGCATGGATAACAAGGAAACTACAACTGATTCCTTCTAACACAGAATAAGTGGTTGGCGTGCCACACAATCCCATTTCATAATATGTATTAGTGGTCGGTGTGCCACATAATCCCATTTCATAATATATAAGTGGTCAACGTACCACACGATCCCATTTCATAATATATAAGTGGTTGGCGTGCCACACGATCCCATTTCACAATTTATATAAGTAGTCGGCGTGCCACACGATCCCAGTCCATAATATATAATGGTTTCCTGGCATGGGAACAAGTATCAGTTCGACTATCCCGGCAAGGGAGAATACAAGTACACGTCCTGTAAAGGGAATAATTACATCTCTTTCTCTTTTGTTCATTTCTTACTCCCTAATCATGTCACCAATCGAGCCAACGCTCTAAGGAGTTTACACATCATAATTCCTATTCATACCCTTCACATTATATAGAAACCATCAAATAAAAGAGGAAGATTCATAACAGAATCCCAATTAAGCACAAATAAGGACTCACGGTCATGCTAGACATCAGTGTATAGATACTCGTCACCATGCCTATACAACGTACTCAACATTTAGCAATTAGCAAACAATACTCTAATCCTATTCCCTTGAGCCAAAGTTAGATCATACATTTACCTCGAATACTCCAAACTCAACTCAAGCCTCTAGTATAGTTTTACCCATCGAATTTAGCTCCAACCTAGTCAAATCTATGAAATAATGACTTTACAATACTAATAATAGCTAAAAAAACTAAACTCAATGCCTAGATATGAGTTTCTAATTTTTCTTCCCAAAATCAAAAAAATCGACCCAGGCCCCCTTGGTCAAAACCCGAGGTTTGAACCAATTCCATGTCACTTATTCCCCACGAGCCCGAATATATAATTTGTTTTCAAATTCGACCCCAAAACGAGGTCTAATTGACAAAAAATCAAAAAGCCCTAATTCTACCCATTTTCCCCAATTCCTACCATTACAAGATTTAGGTCTAGGAATTTCATAAATGATGATAGAAAATGAAGAAAACGAGTTAGATAATACATACCCAAGAAGATTTGATGAAGAAGAGCTCTAAGAATCGCCTATGGGTTGTGGAGAAGATGAACTCGTATAAAATTTGGAATAAAACTCGTCACTGGTTCTGTTTTGGCACTTAAATTAACTGGGCAAAAATGCCCTATGCGACCGCAGAAGAGGGGATGCGATCGCATAGGGTCAGGTTGGGTGAGCTCTACGATTGCATAAGTAAGGTTACGAATGCATAGAGTAAAATAATGGTAGGCTGAGCTTGAATGCGATCGCGGAGGATAGAGTGCGATCGCATAGAAGGATTTCTGAACCTCAACCATTTTCTCTATGCAATCGCGGCCTGTAATCGCAGCTGACTCAACTTAAGGAAGAGCGGGCGCTATGACTATTACCCAATAGTGGTATCGGAGTCAATTTTCACAGCTAGCTTAGAATGGAGTCGAGTATTTGTTTGGGCTAGAAGTGTGTTTGAGTCCTAATTGTACTTCTAACATTTTGGTCTTTTATTAACAACTACAATTTACCAACTACAAATTAAAACTAAGTTATGCTATGATATCAATTCTAGTTTGTATGAAATATAGAGAAAGGCACTAGCGTCGTGGCACTTACCCAGGTGGTTAACTAACAGATAGAGATTCCTAATACGAGAATGATGATTATGGGGCTTATGCTATAAGCGTTGCACGATTGCACTCACTCTCACACCTCCCTATAGAGAGAGTGATTTTGCCCAATTGACTCTCTCGAGACCAATTGGGTAGGCCAATTTGCCTATGAAACTTAGGGTTCAAGTTTGGATAATTACTCTATCGAGGTTTAACCTGTTAATTGGGACTACCATTCTCATGGGTCCATCCCAATCCCTTGTTGGGTCAATTTTGGGGTCATAGACTATCTTTTTCAAGAAGAGTCAAGATCCACTAAGCTGGGCGTAGTGTTTGCAACTACCAAATCCTGATGAAATTATAAAATTAGCCCAAATAGCAAACATCAAACATCATTCAAGCATTAAACAATCACACCCATTAATTACCTACACTAGGATTGAGCCACAACCCTAGATAATGGGTGTAGCTAGACATAATAGAAATAGAAATTGAAGAAATGGTAGATAAAATCGATATATTAGTTAACTACAATGTTATTCTACAAGAATACACGATAAGGCAAGATGAAATTGCCCAAATCTGGCTAAAACTTGAGTCTCACAAGTGCAGCAACTATCTGATATCTAATACCTAACCTAACAGGAAAACTGGACAAAACTACCCATGCGAATTTGACGCGGACCGCGCATAAATGCAGCGCGGGCGCGTAGGGATCTTGGTCTTCATATATCTCTTCTGTAGCTAGGGGCGCGGATCGTGCAAAAAGGTAACTAATGGGTGAAGGGCGCAGACCGCGCATATGAGACATGGCCGCGTGGAAAATCTTGGTAAAATGACATCTCCCTGACCATCCTTCACGCGGACCGCGCTGTTTTGTAGCGCGGCCGCGTGGGCAATCTTGGCAAAAGTATCACTATCTAAACTTCATCCACACGGACCGTACTATTTTGGTGTGCGGCCGCATGGGAATTTTCATTGAATATGGTAATCTCTGAACTCCCAGCGATGCAGATCGTGTATGTGAGAGCGTGGACCACGAAGGTTATCATGGCATTTGCACAGTCTCTGAACTCTTTTGCGCAGCCGTGTGGCAAAGTAGTGCGACTGTGGAGGATGCCTTGTTCCCCACTTTACTTTTCTTTGACACACTTGGCAGGTTTCACTTCATTTTGAGATGATACATGACATTTGTCATCATGTCGCTCAAACCTGCAATCAAGCGCAACTTGTAAGCATTTTGGGACTGTCAATTCAGACACAAAGCTTAGGCAAGAATGAGTATTAAACGTGTTAAAATCATAGTCATTAACTCCCTCAAGAAAATAAAATAAGACCTACCCCTCATACAAAAACATCCCAATAATTCCTGTTTATCTTAAAGTAACCTCAACAAGCATTAATTGGACTAACAATTGCCCTCAATGCGAACGCCTCATTAACACATTTAACATTTGAAAATTTGTGGATCAAGTGTGACACAAGAGCATCAAGAGTTGACACATATTCATCAAAGAACGTTTCTCAATTTATTTGGTCATTATGGAACCCAAACTCACACATCCTCAACTCTCCCTAAGTGGACCTCACCTATTAGAGTATTGACACACAAACCGAGGTGGATTCTCACTCATCTCTCTCAAAAAAGGCCATAAATCCGGCTCTTAGTACCATATGCTTGCCCCTTATGTAAGTATCCACTAATGTAAGCTTCCCTCAACTCAAGATCATATAGGGCTTTTGTGGAGTCATTGTGAAGGCTTTGAGTAAAGGTAGGACATATTTTTGTTCAATTAGGTTCAATCTTCCCTTAAGCACTTCTTTTGATTCATTTTGGCATACTTTCTTGATTCATTTGAGTATTTCACTTCTTTCAAGGGGTTAGAGAGATACATTGTCACTCTTTCTTTTGCAATTCAAAACCTTTCTCCTTTTGTCTACTTTTCCATACCTTTTTTACTTTTTGTTGTCCTTGGATTTCCTTTTTGGTTCTTATTCACTTATGTCTTTATTTTTATCTTTTTCTCTTTTTCATTGCCTTCCTTTTATTTTGCTTTTGTGCCTTTACATTGATGCCTTTCTTGTCACACCCCCCCCCCCCCCCCCCCCCCCCGAACTTAGACATTTTCCATTACATAAGGGAAGATTTGGGTGTCAGGATAGGGTCTCATTGAGAACGAGTATAGGCTTTTAGCTTTGGTTCATGAAAGAATAAGGTTTAAGGCTCAAAAGGGGTGAACTAGGGATCATTTTATTGGTAGGTCATGGAAATTGTTCAAATTTGGCAGTTTGGATCAAGGAGAGCCTATAATCACTTCTCACTTCAAGTTTCACCTATTATTTTGCCTCAAGAAATATTCAGGGCAAGTTCTAGACCATTGTCTTGGCACTTGGGCTCACAATTGAAATTCTCACCACGCAGACTCAAGGATTGCTAAAGACAGAGTCGAGGGACCATAACGACCTTAGTTACGATTCAAGTGCACAATGACCCAAAATGACCACATGATGATTTTTTGGTCAACACAAGAGTCTCAAGGACACGAATTTCACCATCCTAAACACGACATCATGTCTTTGACCATGGGATCCAAGGAAAATGTGCTAGGTCTAAGTGATGCTTTGCCCGAGGTACCCTTAACTACAAAATTTGAAAATCAAAAAGGAAAATAAAAAACGGACTCAAAACCTTAGGAAGTTTGTCACGCCATTTATCATTGGGAAGAGCCACGCGGTTCGCACAAAACTTCACCCTTGGAAAGAATCGTGGCATTAAGAAAACCAAGGGCTTATTGCAAACGCCAAAACAAAACATAGAGGCTACGAGTCTAACTTTGCAACTGACACGAATTTTTTTTACAAAAATAGAAAACCAAGAAAATCAAAATGAAAAAAAAACGAATGAATATGTACAAAAGGGAGGTAGAATATACAACTGGGGTAATGAATATATACATAAAGTTGAAAAACAAACATCTAGAATGCAAAATTATATACAGACCATCTATCATCTACAAATGTGCTAAAAGTAAAGAGAATATATACAGTCATCCCAAATGTCAGTCACAATAGTAGGGCGCACCCCCACGAATAAAAGCTGCCATTGTCCCTAATGCCAACTACCAAAATAAGCATAAATGACATGAAATGATGTAGAGTGGCCCCTCAAGCCTAATCTGTAGCCATGTGCAGATTAGTGGTCCTTAGGTCCTCTGTACTGGAAGGAACCTCAGAGTAGTCCTCGGCCTCCTACTGTTGTGCTGCTGGGACAAGAGCTGGATCAGGAACTGGCTGAACAACTGTTAGAACAATGGAGGTACCTCCTGAGCCTGTGCCATCTCTATCACAACTCCCTCAGTGCTAGGGAGTTTCCTCTTCTTCTTTGGATGCCTGGAGTCTTCTCCTGCTGTGGCTGAACTGCTGTTGGATCTACGGCTGGGTCCCCAAATAGTAAGTCAAGTGGCATCTGATCCGCCAAGAGCTTATCCACATCCTCTCTCAAATTTTTCACTGACTCCTTTGAAGTATTTTGCTTCCTCATCTTCTTGTGCTCCCGAGCCAGTTTATCGAAAGCCTTCCTGTGTGCCCCAACTACCTTAGTCAAGGAATCCTGCGTCGCCATCATCTTTTCCTGGTTGGCCAGGATCTTCTTCAGTGTTTCCCCAATGGAAAGAGGAATCTCAACCCATGGCAGAAGCTGACTGTGCCTGAACGACAGTGTCCAAGTTGGACAACTTGGATGTCGCAGTTGACATCTAGTTGTTCAAACTGGCTAAATATTGAGTGAGCTGGTGGGCAGTGAACTGGTGAGTTTTTCGATGAAGGGACAACCGGGTCTGCTGAGGTTGATGTACCAGCAACAGAAGAAGGACCCGTGGGCAATGTATCATCAGTATCAGGGATGGTGGAAGGTTAAGTGAAATGCTCAATAACCGCTGTCTCCTCAGACTGGCCAGGTACGGTTGAAATGGATGCCTCATTCTTTTTGTAACTCTTTGGGTTGTCGGGACGCAACTGACTGTACCATGATTTGGGGGCTACTGGATCTACCTTGACATCAAACCACTTTTTCTTCACCTCCAATTCTCTAAAGTACAGAGAACGGGTGTTCGGGAAGGGATAGTTTGTGTTGATCTCCTGTCCGACCGTAGAAATCACCCTCGAAATTATGTTTCCCACATGAGAGGAAACCCGGACAAAATAGATTCCACTAGAACAGTGTGGGCAATAGGAACTGTGTGATCATGGGTGGAGGGATCGATCCTACTACACACGAAAGTCAACCAGCCCTTGGCTTCAAAACTGAATTTGTTTCTCAGAATCTTCTCCCCTGCTTTCAACTAGACTGGGACAGTGTCCGGGGCTGCCAAGTGCTAGGCCAACCAAGGACGAACCTCTTCTTTCGTTGCCATCTTTTCTAAGTATTGGTTTTCATCCTCTTCGTTGAACCCCAAAAAGTCATTCAGAAACTTCCAATCAAACATCACCAGTTTGTCCTGCACTTTTGTCACCTTTTAGTCCCTCACCACATGAACATTGCAATAAAATTCATTCACCATATATTCATTGGCGACTTTTCAACATTCCTTGAAGAAACCTCAACCCTCTCTAGTACGGAATTGTGCTTGCACATGTGGGTTGAGAGGAACAAGATTAGCATCAATAAATTGCCTCTTCAGAATCAATTTTCTTTTGGGCCACCACTATCTAAATTTGTGAAAGGCTATTTCACTTAAGAATCTGTCAACCCAGGCTTTCGGTTTTCTTTTCTTCTCTACTCCTCCGACTTGTGGTTCACCTCCTCATAATATCCTCCACTCTCCCATGATAATGAAGTTGTGGGTGAGGTAGAGTATTGTTCTTCATCTCTTGCTACAGACTCGACGAGTCCGAAACAACATTGACTGGTTTATTGGAGGTGGGTGTAGGATTAGGTGAATGAGTATCACACGGCTGGAATGATGTAGACATATGAGTGGGGGCAAATTCTGAGGTGACGCTCCGGGATGGTGCATACTCACTCCCCGTAGAGTGTGAGGATGCTCTATCAGCTTCCCGTATCAGCTTACGGGTCCTTTTTATGCTTTCCCGAACTTGGGGAGTAAATTTAACCACCCGTTTTCTTTTGCCCCCTCGGGAGGAACCAGCTCTCTGGGGTTGTTTTTGTTCTTTTCCTACAAGTCTAACATTGTTAGTAGAAGCATATGCAGTGAATTAGATGATACATTTGAGTTAAAGTTGTAGACACACTGAAGCATAAAGAGAGGCACGGACCGCGCAAAAAAGTCACGAGGCCGCGCTGAGGTAACGAGGACCACGTGAAATAGGAGTGCTGACCGCGCTTGAGAGGTTCCAATCACACCCCTCTCTGAACTTACCAACGCGAATCGCATTTGTCAATCACCAAAAAACAACCTTCTCTGAACCTTATCAGCGCGGCCGCACTAATTTGTTCCGCGGCTACATTGGGATAGCATGGACCGTGTAAAAGAGCTATGCGGACCGTGCAGAATAGACAACACACACACACACAAAAAGGTGGCGCGGACTGCGCAGAAAGGTAGCGCAGTTGCGCATGGCTAATGTTTAACTGAGTCGGGGATTTTCATTTAAGTCCAATTTTTGTTCAAATTATGGGTCCTAATTGTCCCTACTCAATTAGTAATCATGAATTCATGCCCATTGTTTAACATAAACACACAAAAATCTAACCTAACTGTGTAAACTAAGAAGAAATAGAAGAAAAGAAGAAGTTATACTAATGGGAAGAAAATAAAATAATAAAAAATTAGACTATGAATGAGATAAAAAAGAATTTTTTCCAGGGATTATGAAAATTTAACTATGTGAGCAAGTAGTCTTGATGAATAGTGAAATGAAAGATTAAGTAGAAAATTTGCAAAAAGATTAAAATGAGGCCCAATGTATCTATTTATAGAAGAACCCTGGGACCCATTACCTACCTACTAGCACGGTCACGCAGAAATGGCTGCGGACCCTGCTGGGTTTTCAGCCTTCATATCAACTGCACATTCCATGAGGACCGCACTATTTTGGTGCGCGATCGCATGGACGACTTCATAGAGCAGGTGATTTTGGTCCTTCCCAACGCGTACCGCACTGCTTCGGTGCATGGCCGCATGGGATCTTATCAAAGAACAACAATTTTAGTGCTTCCCAGGGCGGATCGCACAGAAATGTGACGCGGCCACGCTGGAACATTCAGAGACATAACAGCTTTTTACTCCAGCCTATGCGGACCGCATTGATTTGGTGCGCGGCCGCGTATGAATTCTTTAGAGACATTGCATATTTCATCTTGTCCTGCACTGGTTCAACATTATCCCTGCAACATCTCACAAGCTATTAGCTCAAAAATCCTACTCTACAACTAAAAACAAAAGGAAAGAAAAAGACATGGGTTGCCTCCCAAGAAGCGCCTGATTTAACGTTGTAGCACGACACATGTTATCATCAAAGTCACTTTAAATGAATGAGTGCCACCACGTGTCTGTCATCAAAATTTCCCAAGTAGTGCTTGACATGATGCCCATTGACTCGGAACACTTCACCATTCTTATTTTTGAGATCAATGGCACTAAATGGAGTTACACCAACAACTTCAAATGGACCGCTCCACTTAGATTTTAGCTTGCCCAGAAATAACCTCAACCGGGAGTTGAATAGAAGAACCATATCACCAATTTTGAATTTCTTACCTCGGGCATACTTGTCGTGGCGGTACTTCATCTTGTCCTTGTACAAGGACAAGCTGGAGTAGGCATGAAATCTTAATTCGTCTAGCTCATTAAGTTACTCAACCCGGAGATTTACAGGGACATCCCAATCTAAGTTCAACTTTTTCAAGGCCCACGTTCCCTTATGCTCCAATTCCACTGGAAGATGAAGAGCCTTCACAAATACCAATCGATACGGCGACATACCAATCGGAGTCTTGAAAGCTGTACGATAAGACCAAAGAGCATCATCCAATTTCTTCGACCAGTCGGTCCTATTTGCATTGACAATGTTGGAAAAATATACTCTTGATCTCTCGGTTAGAAACCACAACTTGGTTACTCGCTTGAGGATGATAAGGAGTTTCCACCTTGTTATTTACCCAATACTTAGCTAGCAAAGAATCAAAATTTCGGTTGCAAAAATGAGAACCACCATCACTAATGATGGCACGTGGAGTGCCAAACCTAGTGAAGATACTCTTTTTCAAGAATGCCACCACACTTCGAGCTTCGTTGTTGTGCAAAGCGACGACCTTGATCCATTTCGACACATACTCAACCGCTACCAAGATATAGGTATTGCCACAAGAATTCATGAATGGCCCCATAAAGTCAATCACCCAAACATAAAAAATATCAACCTCTACAATCATGTTAAGGGGCATCTCATCGTTCTTGGAAATCCCTCTGGCTCGTTGGCATTCATCACATCTCTTGACAAAGTCACCGACGTCTTTCAACAAAGAAGGCCAATAGAATCCACAAATAAGCACTTTTGATGCCGTCCTCGTCCCGCCAAGATGGCCACCATAGGGCGAAGAGAGACAAGCTTCCACAATACTCAACTGCTTTTCTTCGGGAACACATAAGTGAATTGCACCATATATGCAAATTTTGAAAAGATACAGCTCATCCCAATAATACTCCAAATAATCCCGCTTGAGCTTCTTCCTTTGGTTAGAAGAGAGCTCATACGGGACCACACCGATAATAAGACAATTTGCAATGTCGGCAAACCACAGCATGTCTTGCACTAAAACTGAGAGGAGTTGTTCATCTGGAAAAGCACCATTTATCTCAAGGCCGTCCGAAGGCTTCCCTTCCTCCTCCAATCGAGACAAGCAGTCCGCCACTTGGTTTTCACTACCATTTCTATCAACAATCTCCAAATCAAATTCTTGAAGAAGAAGCACCCATATCATTAACCTCGCCTTTGAATCTTTCTTGGTCATCAAGTACCTAAGGGCAGCGTGATCGGTATGGATAATCACTTTGGCCCCCATAAGGTATGAGCGAAACTTTTCCATGGAAAAACAATGACAAGCAATTCCTTCTCGGTGAGCGTGTAATTCCTTTGAGCTTCATTCATTGTCTTACTTGAGCAGTACACCGGATGGAACATCTTGTTGATTCTTTGACCCAAGACCGCCCCCACCGCAACATCACCAGCATCGCACATGAGCTCAAAAGGTAAGTTCCAATTGGGTGCGGTAATGCTGGGGGTAGTCGTCAATTTGTGCATTAGAAGCTCGAAAGCCTCCATACGTCTGTCATCAAACACATACTTGGCATCTTTCCCTAGCAATTTGCACAACGAGTTAACTACCTTAGAGAAATCTTTGATGAACCTTCGATAGAAACCCGCGTGCCCCAAAAAGCTCCTCATCCCTTTGACAAAAGTAGGGGGAGGTAACCTTGAAATGACTTCAATCTTGGCTTTGTCAACTTCAATACCTCTCTTCGAAATCTTGTGACCCAATACAATACCCTCTTCTACCATGAAATGGCATTTTTCCCAATTGAGAACTAGGTTTGCATCTTCACATCGGGTTAACACACGGTCCAAATTTTTCAAGCATACTTCAAAGGAGTCCCCCACCATGCTAAAATCATCCATAAAGACCTCCAATATATCTTCCACCATGTCGGTAAAAATTGCCATCATACATCGTTAGAAGGTTGTGGGGGCATTACACAATCCAAACAACATCCTCCGAAATGCGAATGTGCCGTAGGGACAAGTAAATATTGTCTTTTCTTGGTCTTCCGGGGCGATGAAAATCTAATTGTACCCTGAATACCCATCTAAAAAAGCAATAGAATGACCGACCCGCAAAATGATCAAGCATTTGGTCGAGGAACGGCAACCAGAAATGATCCTTTCGAGTCACCTTGTTAAGCTTTCTATAGTCCATACAAACTCTCCATCCTGTCACCATCCTAGTAGGGATCAACTCATTGATTGAATTGGTTACCAGCGTCATTCCTCCCTTCTTCGGCACACATTACACCGGAGAAGTCCATGAGCTATCCGAAATAGGATACAGCACATCGGCGTCAAGCCACTTGATAACTTCCTTCTTGACCACTCCTTGCATAGCTTCGTTGAGTCTTCTTTGGTGTTCAAGTGATGGCCTATTATGATCTTATGCATGCAAAAGGCCGGGCTTATACCCCGAATATCTGCCAATGTCCATCCGATCACCCTCTTGTGCTTTTATAGAACCGCCAAAGGGGCATCAACCTGCATGTTAGTCAAGCAAGACAAAAGAATAACAGGAAAAGTGAAATTAGGGCCCAAGTATTCATATCTAAGGTGAGGATGAAGTGGTTTCAAATCTAACACCGGCGGCTCCTCAATAGATGGCTTAGTTGAGGGAGTTTTGCGATTCTCAAGATCCAAGGATAACTTCCTAGGCTCATAAGAGTACGAGCCCATACCATGCAAAGCGTTTACACATTCGACTCTCCCGTCATCGTCATCAACATCCATGTTCAAGAGCATGGCCTCAGTGGGTTCTCAACATTTACCATTGCGCTTGCATCGTCCACTATCATCGCTGTGATAATGTCAACAAACGAGCACACCTTGGTGCTATTTGGTTGCCTTATATATTTGCACACGTGGAACACCACCTTTTTCATCACCAACACGGAAGGTCAATTCTCCCACTTCAACACCAACCAAGGCCTTCCCTATAGCTAGGAAAGGCCTTCCACGAATAATAGGCACCTCGAAATCCACTTCAGAATCCAAGATCACAAAGTCGGCCGGCAATATGAACTTATCAACACGAATAAGGACATCATCAATAATCCCCAAAGGCCACTTCATTGACCAGTTCGCCATTTGAAGCCTCATAGAAGTTGGGCGATGTTGTTCGATTCCTAAGGTCTTGAAGATCGAATATGGCATTAGATTGATACTTTCTCCCAAGTCACATAGGGATTTTGCAAAATCATCACTTCCAATGGTACATGGTATCGTGAATGCTCCAGGATCCTCTAGCTTTGGAGCCATGAAGTGTACAATGGAACTCACTTGATGCGTCATCTTAATTGTCTCGCACTCCATAGATCTTTGCATCAACTTTGCATATCCCGGCATTTGTTCAAGTACCTCCACCAAGGGCACATTTATAGTCAAACTCTTCATCATCTCAATAAACCTTTTAAACTGGTTGTAACCTTTTTGCTTGGCCAACCTTTGAGGATATGGCAGAGGAGTCCTAGGAAAGGATGCCTTCGCTTTTGGCACCACCGGTTTGTGCATATCAATGACGTGTTCCCTAGATGGGTTCATAGCCTATTGAGTATCCTCCTTACCCTCATCAATTTCAATTCTCACATCATCACTTGCATTTGGTTCAACAGTATCCTCAACTATCAACGATATCTCATCATTTTGAAACTCTTCTTCATCAACAACAACTTGATTACCTCTTGAGGCTTGCACATCACTGCCTCTTCCACTTCTCGTGGTCTCCGCCATCACATGATTATTATGCCAACCCTTGGGGTCACTACCGTATCACTTGGTAGAGCACCCTTTGGTTGAGTGTTGAAAGATTGCGTAATTTGCCCAAGTTGTACTTCCAAGTTACGGATCGAAGTGTTACGGGATGCCATTTGAGCATCGGAGTCATGATTCTTCTTCATCATTTGCTCAAACATGTTCTCTATTCGACCAATGTCATTGCCCGATGAACTCGACCCTTGTGATTGAAATGGAGGCGGGTTGTTCGGTTGTTGATACATCGGGGGCCTTTGAAAACCTTTTCCCTATTGCCTTGACCACCATTATTGTTTATCCCACCTTGACCACCATTGTTATTGCTCCAATTGTTGTTCCCGTTCCAATTACCTTGATTCCCCGAATTATTGTTCCCCCAATTGCCTCCTTAATTGTTATTATAATTCCAATTGCCACCTTGTTGATTGCCCCAATTATCTTGGGGTATCCACTATTGATTCCCTTGATTATCTCTGTTCCCTTGCTAGTTGTTGACGTATTGGACTTCCTCACTTTGGTCATCAAAACATTCATTCGAATATCCACCACAATTGATAGTTGTCAAAATTTTCTTGTGGTTGTTGTTGCCCTCTTTGCCTTCTTTTCATCATATTCACTCCCTCCATTTCATTTACTTGTCATGGATTTTGAACTTGTTAAAGTTGCCTCTTAGCCAATTGGTTCATTGTTATTGTAAGTTCGGCAATGGCTTGGCCGTGATCATGCAACTCCTTATGTAAATGTATAACATTAGGATCACCTTGAGGAACATTAGCCCGGATTTTCCATGCCGATGATGTATCAACCATCTCATCTAGCACATCACAAGCTTCATTATACGGAAGCTTCATAAAATTACCACCCGCTAGTTGGTTCACAATACATTGGTTGGTTGTGTTGATGCCCCTATAGAATGTTTGTTGGATCATCACATCATTCATATCATTGTTAGGGCACTCTTTCACCATCGTTCTAAACCTCTCCCATATCTCATTTAACGGTTCAGCCGGCTCTTGCTTGAAATCTAGAATCTCGTCCCGTAGAGCCGCCATGTGGCTTGGAGAGAAAAATATAGCAATGAATTTGTCCGCAAACTCATCTACTGATGGAATTATTGGGGAGCCTCTCCAACCAATCTAATGCCTTTCCCTGAAGTGAGAACGGGAAAAGTCGAAACATTTGTCTGCTTGTTACCCCAACAAGTATCTACGAAGCCTTTCAAGTGTTTATAAGCATTCTGATCAGCGGCCTCCGTAAAATAACCTCATTGTTCAATCAAGGTGAGCGTCATATAATCTTGAAGTTCCCCACATGGATTCGGGGAGGAACTATTGCACTTGCATACCCTTGATTGGGTAGAACTCTTGGTGGAGGTAGAGGAGGGTCTGGTATGTTGTCATTAGCATTGGCATTTCGACCTTTCCTAGGAGTATGAGGTAATACATCTTCTTGTTCTAGGTGCTCAACCTCCTTCCCCACTACTATGTTGCCAAGAGGGTCATTTGCATTTAAAGCCATGTGTATCTGAGTGAATTGACACAAATGGAATTAGTAAAAAGAAGGAAAAAGAAGCAAAACACAAAACTAGCCAAAAAATAGTCAGACACCGAAAAGCTCCGCGGCAATGGCGCCAAAAAGTAATCGCAGTGGAATCAACCTAAGGAAGAGCGGGCGCTAAGACTTTTACCAAATAGTGGTATCGGGGTCAATTTTCACAGGGAGCTTAGAAAGGAGTCGAGTGTTTATTTGGTCTAGGAGTGTGTTTGAGCTTTTAATTGTACTTCTAACATTTTTGGTTTTTCTTTTGATTAACAACTACAAGTTTACCAACTACAAACTAAAACTAAGTTATGCTAGATATCAATTCTAGGTTGTATGCAATACAGAGAAAGACACTAGGGTCGTGGCATTTACCTAGGTGGTTAACTAATAGGTAGAGATTCCTAATACAAGAACGATGATTATGGGGTTTATGCTATGACCGTTACACGATTGTACTCACTCTCACACCTCTCGGTAGAGAGAGTGATTTTTCCCAATTGACTCTCTCGAGACCAATTGGCTAGGCCAATTTTCCCAAGCAACTTAGGTTTCAAGTTGGGTAATCACTATCTCGAGGTTTAACCTGTTAATTGGGACTACCATTCTCATGGGTCCATCCCAATTCCTTGTTGGGTCAATTTTGGGGTCATAGACTCTCTTTATCAACAAGAGTCAAGACCCATTAAGCTGGACGTAGTGTTTGCAACCACCAAATCCTAATAAAATCATAAAATTAACCCAAATAGCAAACACCCAACATCATTCAAGCATTAAACAATCACACCCATTAATTACCTACACTAGGGTTGAGCCACAACCCTAGCTAATGGGTTTAGCTAGATATAATAGAAAACGAAATTGAAGAAATAGTATATAAAATCAATATATTAATTAACTACAATAATAATCTACAAGAATCCACGATAAAGCAAGATGAAATTGCCAAAATAGGCTAAAACTTGAGTCTCACGAGTGCAGCAGATATCTGATATCTAATACTTAACCTAAAAAGGTAAAATGTTCTATTTATAGTACACAAGAAAAATTAGACAAAAATACCCCTACGAAACTGACGCGGATCGCGCATAAATGCAGCGCAACCGCGTAGGAGTCTTGGTCTTCACATCTCTCTTCTGAAGCTGGGGGCGCGGACCGCGGAAAAAGGTAACGCTGCTGCGCTGGATGAAGGGCGCGGCCGCGTGGACAATCTTGGTAAAATGGCATCTCTCTGACCATCCTTCACGCGGACCACACTCTTTTGTAGGCGGCCGCGTGGGAAAACTTGGCAAAAGTATCACTCTATGAACTTCATCCACGCGGACCACACTGTTTTGGTGTGCGGCCGCGTGGGACTTTGCCTTGAATATGGTAATCTCTGAACTCCCAGTGGTGCGAATCGCGTAGGTGAGAGCGCGGACCGCGCAAGTTAACATGGCATTTGCAGTCTCTGAACTCTTCTGCACGGCCGCGTGGCAAAGCAGTGCGGACCGCGCAGGATACCTTGTTCCCCACTTCACTTGTCTTTGACACACTTGGCATGTTTCACTCCTTTTTGAGCCGGTCTTTGATATTTATCATTATGTCGCTCAAACCTGCAATCAAGCACAACTTGTAAGAACTTTGGGACTAATTTATGGCAATTCACACACAAAGCTTTGACAAGAATGGGTTATAAAACGTTTTAAAATCATAGTTATCAGCCTGTCCTATGCGATCGCACAGAAAGAAAAACTGGACAACTGATAGCAGCAATTTATGCATCTTTTCTAAAGCCAAAAACACCCTGAACCACCTCCGAATCACTCCCGAGCCCTCGAGGCTCCTATCCAAACACACACACTAACTCAACCAAATCCTACGAGCTTAACTGTGTGATCAAATCGCTCAAATAACATCGTAAACGAGGAATCAAACCTCAAAATCAACACTTTTCATTCAAAATTGTTAAATTTCCAATTTTTGATATTTAGGTCCGAAACACGTCAAACGATGTCTGATTTCGATCAAATTACATAGATAAATCGTAAACCATATATAAGAACTGTACCGAATGGCGGAACCAAAATACGGGCCCGATACCAATATTTTCTAATCCGTTCTCATTTAAAATTTTCATATTCATTTCAGAAAAATATTTTCTTTCAAAAATTCTTTTCTCGGACTCGGGACCTCGTATTTCGTTTCCGGACATACGCTCGAGTCCCATATTTTCCTACGGACACTCCAGGATCGTCATATCACGGGTCCGGATCTGTTTACCCAAAATATTGACCAAAGTCAACTTTTATCATTCTAAAGCCAAATTTTAACAACTTTCACAAATAGCATAAAAGTTTTCCGGCTACGCGCCTGGACTATGCACGTAAATCGAAGCGACTAAAAAGTGAGGCTTTCAAAACCTCGAAAGCACGAAAAAGAGAGAAAACAGGTAATGATCCTTTGGATCGCCACACTTTACCAGATATGCTATGTCTCTTCAAAGAATTCCTAATTTATTCCATCATTTTACTTCAAAAACTTATAGTATTCCGTTTCAATTCTCACAGTAATGATTTGCTTAAGCCTAAAAACAAAACACAGAAAATTGCATATTGTTAGTCTCTTTTTAAAGAACATTTATAGAAATAACAGTACTTTTGCTTTATTTTAAAAATAGCACATTCATTTACAATTATAGCATTTTTTAAAAGATTCTTTAGGTGGCATTTAATTTTTAAAATGTAAACACTAACCACAATTTAAGGGATTATTGAACCACATTAATTTATCGCAACATTCTCTCTCATCATTAATCTATATTTTTTATTTTTGAATTTTTGCTTCGAATATGTGCTCTCAAAAAAAGGCATACTTTTCATATTCTCCCTTACACAATCTAAATCAATCCAAATTTTATTACTATAACAATATTGTTCAAAGTATTTTGCTTGCAAATATGATTACACCAAAGACGTTACATAAAAAATAAATGCGAAATATTAGCATACCATGTTATACCAAGAACAATTAAACAAATAGAATATACCACGTCTTTTAAGACAAAATATATAAAACTTATATAGCTAAACACAATCAAATAAATAGAATATACCATGTATTTAAGTACAATTTTTTAAAATGCCTAAACACAATTAAATAAACAAAATATACCACATATTTTTAGGTATAAAATTGATACGTGCTTTATCTGCAACTTAAACATTTACTTAGGCTAGGTATAATACTTGGGTATCAAATTTGAGTGTGGAAATGGAGGATATGGGTGTATAATGCATATATAATAGACGGATATATAAGTATACATATACTTAATATATACTGCACAACTTATTTAGAGGCTGATTTGGAACAAAAAATATGGAGAAATTTAAACATGATTTATGGGCGGGATTTTGTATAAATTATTTCAAAATGTGAATAACACACTGCCTCATTTGATACATACTTAATGGTGCAGGATTTTGTATAAATTATTTCAAAATGTGATACTTATGAAAGTTCCTCATGCAAAATATTGGGTAAAGTCAACCCAAATATATTCTTTAACATGGTGTGATATTGTCCGTTTTGGACCAAGCGTGCATAATTTTCTTCCAAAAGCCTCACAACATCAAGAGATTACTACACTATATATGTAGGTTCCTAATCTTTTTAGCTACCATTATGGAATTTTGCTAATCACAGTTAATATCAAGCTCAAACACAACAAGAAGTAATACCAAATACAGCACACACAAGTGACACAACAATGGCTCAATCCCAAGCAAGTTGGACTGGCTATATGAATCATCACTTTCTATGTCGCTTCATTTAAGCCCCCGTTCAGTCCAATAATAATTAAAATGACAACTGAAAACAATTCCTACTCATGTGATACATCTCTCATCAGAACTCTAGGCCTTTTGCAGCTAAATCAAATAATTGTTCCAGCTCCTGTTTTACTTTGTCACCAGCAAAAATAAAATTAATGCCACTCCTAGCTAGCTGGAACATCTCTCTCTTTTGTATACCTTTAAAATGCAAAACAAAAGTTAGAGAGAGCTTAATCTAAAAGCCGACGGGGTAAATTGGCAGCAAAGAATACATACCAAAAGCAGAAGCAGCCAGGCTGTACTCGCCAGATACGCTGGTAGAGAACACCCCTGAATCATCAGTGCATAGGACAATTGGATGTCCACTATTATATAAATCAGCTGTGCAAGTCAAAGCTAAGGGTGATGTACTTGATGATTTATATAGTAGTTAAAATCATAAGTAAAGAAACAACTGTCTCAAAGTTCATACGTAATAACAGGACAGTGGACTGAAGGTGTACATTTATGTTTTTTCTTAGATTTAGATACAGGGTCGATTGGAAACAGCCTCTCTGCCCTTTCGGGTAGGGGTAAGGCTTGTCTACATATTACCCTCCCAGACCCCACCTGGTGGGAGTATACTGGGTAGTTGTTGTTGTTGTTGTTGTTGTTAGATTTAGATACAACACAAAACACAGTCTAGAGAGTATCAGAAATCTCACCAAAGTGATGAATATCCAGAGAAGATATTGTTTCAGTCCTGATATTTGAAGTCAAGCAAATTTCAACCTACAACGACATAAAACACCAAATGTGATAAAACTAGAAGGATCAGTAAGCCAAGAGAACTTTAGTCCAACATCAAAATTCTGCGTCTTGATTATCATGGTAGTATTCTAGCTGGAAACGCTTAGCAGCATTCTTAGCTCAGCAAATACGCAAGGGTATAAGGAGGAGAAATCTAACCTCGCATACATTCCATTCCAAAGAAGAGAAGGAAATTTGGTTAAGTAATTTGCTCAATCACTGATATGTGTGACTTTATTGTATTAAAAAAGGAATGTCGTAGAGGAAAAAAAAAAGGGAACACATGCAAAATTTCTAACCGGTATCTTTAAGGATTTTAGCTTTGCCCATTCTTCCTCTCCAAAGCAACAAGCATGACCAATTCTTGCGGGGAGAAAACTTAGCATCGCGTGGATTTCCACCGGATTGGGTACCTAAAAGCACTAAGTACCAAATAAACCAGTCAGAAAGATTATAGTATTGATACTGACAAAAGCTGGACAAACTAGGGAAGCCAGATGCACCTCGCCACAGTGAAGGGTTATCAGAAGTCCTTGCTCTTTAGCAAACTCTAAAGCGGGCAGAAAGGTTAGCCTACAAAGAAAAACATATCCAGAAATTCAAAGCGTTATAGGCTATATCGTCAATGCAAGGCAAGATTAGTATGCAATAGAAAAATCTTTTCCAAGCATAATAGTACCATTCACCAATGATAGGATTGCCGGATAGGTCAATACCCACTACCCCCTTATGTCTCATTTCCAGCGCAAGCTTAACCTTCACCAACCACAAAGAACTTATCAAGCCTAGGACTTTAAGTAACATATATAAACCTTTAACGTCTTTATGCATCAGATACAGAAACATACTGTTTCCATTGCAGATTCAGTGGATTCACGACGATCAATACTAAGTAGAAGTCTGACAAATATTTTCTTTCTTTCTGTTCCATTGCTAGCATAACCATCACTCCGGGCATAAATACTGCCATTAGCTTGAGAATCAATACTAGGTTCACTTAAAAAATCAACCTCGACGGTAGTAACAGCTCTTAAACCCTCCAGAACTGCTTCTATGTATGACCTCTTGCTCATCCCTTTGGAAACATTCTTCTGCATTCAGAAAAGACATATATATAAAATAAGATCTATAAATATCAGAATTGTATCTTATGAACGAACTTGAACAGTAATATGTGAAGAAGCCTTTTGCAGTTGTGAACTAATTGAACTTAACACCTTTTTCAGCAAACCAATTCCTTAAAAACTAGGAACAGGATACACGGGATCAAATATGTAAAGCTGCATTTGCATCCATATTTCCCGTTTATATATTCTTTTAACACAGTCATTTCCAGAAACTAGTGGTAATGAGCCACGTGAAGCTTACAGAAAAACGACATGTCAAGCATCTGGTTCACTTAATTCTACCGTGCTATGCTTTCTAATTATAGTTTCAATCTTCAAATGGCAAGTACACTCCAGCTGACAGCTGACTTGTCACTGTCCTCCCAATTAATTCACTGTAAATAAACAACTACAACAACAACTACTACTACTATACCTCAATCCCAGACAAGTTGGAGTAGCTATATTATGAATCTTTCCTGACCACATTACACCATTTAAATTCATTTCATGTCAGTATTATACAAGCACTCCCTCCTTCCAATTTATGTGAACTTATTTCTTTTTTGACCCGTTACAAAAAGAATGGCCCCTTTTAAAATTTGAAAATAATCTAACTTCAAATTCAACCGTCAATGAGAAGCTTTTATAGCCACATAAAAACAATGGCATGTTTAACACCACAAACTTCAAAAGAATTATTTATAGCTACACAAATATTATGACTTGTTTAGCACCATAAGTTTTAGAAGTCTACATTTCTTTCTTAAACTTCGTGCTCACTTAAATAGGTTCACATAAATTGGAACGGAGGGAGTAGTTTTTATCTCATTGTAAATACAAGCACAATAATGGTAAATTAGGAACCTATCAATCAAACTGATGTTAAATTCCAAGTACCTTTGGAGTTGTCCTTAGCTCCAAGTATACAACATTTTCAGCAGCAAAATCTTCAATTACCTATTTTTGATGAATATGAAAACAAAAAAGAATCAAATAACTGCAACATACATTCGAATGATATAAAGTTTGGACTACTGCACTAACAGAGTACCTCTTTAGTAATTCTGGTTACAGTTTCATGGTCAGTTGTAAGAATGTGAATCAAATCAAACAATTTGAAGACTTCAGAAAGGGAACGATCATCTGAATCACATAAAGGAAAGGTCAAGGAAAGTTTCAAGATACCAAAAAGAATTAAAAAGTGGAGATAAATATTCTTATTAAAAGCACAAGATAAAAATCGGTTTACGTTTTACAATAACATGCTCCACATCAGGGAAACTTACGAGACCCTTATCACCCAATTCTCTAGCAAGTTCCCTGAAAAATAAAGAATAGACCAGCAGAGAAATTTTTTAGCATCTACGACTAAACCAAGACCAAATGCCAAAACAGAATTTAAAGCAAGGGAACGACAAGGATTAGAAATACAAGGATTAGTAATGTATGGATTGTTTATGTGGTAATTATGTTATACAAGAACCACTTACTTTAAATGCATTGTTGCCTTTAAATAACAACAACAACAACCCAGTATAATCTCACTTAGTGGGGTCTGGGGAGGGTAGTGTGTACGCAGACCTTACCCCTACCCTTGGATAGAGAGGCTGTTTCCAAATAGACCCTCGACATCCTTCCCTCCAAGAACTTCCCACCTTGCTCTTGGGGAGACTCGAACTCACAACCTCTCGGTTGGAAGTGAAGGTTGCTTACCATCAGAGCAACCCTTCTTGTTCAAATAATATGATAAATGTATTTTTATTTCGCATTTTATCCCCACCTAAACAATACAAAGATAACTTATGCGAGTATTATTTATAAGAAAATGTAAAATTGTGACCAAATGTTGAATATGCCTAAAACCAAACAAAATATTGATTATGCCGAACTCAATGAGGAGATTAATTCTCCAACTCAAGGAACCAAACGGGCTCAGAAAAATTAAGTTTATATATCCCAGCAAGAGAAAATAACCAAAATGGTTGGAATAGGGGCTGATTTTAACTTGATCCTTCTATTTGCAAAAGCGGACACTTGTAGTTTGTGGCTAATAGAATCTACAAAGGCTAACAACAAAAACTCATTGCTTCATGGAATGTCCCTTGAACAAAAAAGATAACAAAAAGAGAGTCCTTAACAATAGAAGGTTATAATAACACCTTGTTAAAGAAAAATATGGACACTATATTGATGAATAGAGGTTCCTACTTTCCACATTTTGATGGAGTGTTGTCTCAACAACAGCCTATTGCCAATTATGATCAGAATACTTTTAAAACTTTTCTTCCTATTGCTTTTAGCTAGGTGGAGCAACACGATTCAATTAAATTCAATATGGCGGAAAATTATTCTTCACAAATAGGGCAAAATGGAATGTTTCACTGAATCCCTTGACATAATTCCTAGTGTAAAGACAAAGGGGTGTCTTTTTTTTGGATCACAGGTTCAAATTCAAGTCGTGACATCCTATACTTTTTAATCACCTATATGAATTCCTAGCTCTACCATTGACTTCTAGTTAAGCATAGAGGTTTTTTCTTTTAGTCATAGTGGGTTAGCCAGTCTATTGGAAACAACCTCTCCATCCTAACAAGATAGGGCATCCTAACAAGATAGGGGTAAGGTCTACGTACACAGTACACACTATCCTTCCCGGACCCCACGACACGGAATAATACTGGGGATGTTGTTGTAGGTTAGCCATGAACTAGATGTGACCCACTTTTACAAACTTGAGGTACTATGCTTATGATATATTTTTAGGGTTTTAACCGATAGTCTCTCTGCATCATTAGATAGTTTATATACATATTTTCATAACATTAACTGTTGGCACCCATATCCAACACCCATATCCTAAGAAGGTGAATAGTGCACTTGGTTGAAAGTCGAATTATTTACAATAGGGATCAATTCTAACTTGATACAATTTTTCCTCCCTTTTTTAGTAGTATCCTCTGCTCCCAGCAGCATACACACATAACTCAAAATGCAAGCAAACACTACACAACTGGCCTTACTACTTTTTTTTAAGGAAAAAAAAACTTTTAACTTCACCCCAGAAAGATGGGGGACAAAACAAGAACACCACCCAAGAACCATTTTTTTCTTTTATTATTTGTTCCCAAGAATCCAAGAATAAGTCAACAGATAGGAATATCTGTTTAAACAATTGTTCCCAAGAAATCAACAGACATAAATATTTGTTTATATTTTTCAAGAATCATATGAAGAAAGAGAGTAACATACAGTAAAGTAGAGTCTCCGATAGAGCCATTAAGGTGAGCATGTAGTTCAATTTTTGGCATTGACACCCACCAATCCATCTCCGAGCCACAGTTTGTGAATTTTGTTTAGGTGGTCTATCTTTTATAGACTAGCAAAATTCTAAGTGAATAAAATGGTGGAGTTTACAAGAATTGCATTTGGATTAGGGCCGGATATTCTTGCAGATAAATACAAAGTGATGAAGAAGAAAAGATTCTGCTCAATTATGTGATATCATAAAGGAACACAAAATATGAAACACCAATCTTTTTTCTTTTTTAAAGAAAAAGGTCATACTCATTTTGCCACGGATGACCTTTTTTGGAAAAAATTCTGGTTCCAGACGAAAAGGGAACAAAGGGGAGAAATAGGGAGAGAGAATTTGAATGTTATGTTTCGAGATTCTAATTCACTGCAATATTTATTGAGTTTAAACTTTATTATTTGTGTATTATTTAATAAATTATTTTAATATGTTGTTATTAGATTTCGATAAATCTATGGCTTATTCATTGCACACGCCTCTCGTTTGGTAACTTAAACAAAGAGAAGTGGAAAGAACGAAAACATAAAGTTTCTGTTATGAAATAATATAAAGACAAGAACAATAATGTAAGAACAAGAGCAAATAGAGAGAAGAGTAGAGAGAGTTCTTCTTATTGATGCTTAGAGAATGTTAGGAGTGATTTACAATGGTAGAAGACCCCTTTATTTATAGGGAGGGGGATGATTTATCTACCAAGAATAGAACTCTAGAATCTCTCTAATTGTAGACATTCACCTTAAATAGGAGATTTCATAACACTCCCCCTTGAATGTCTATTCAATAATGTGCCTCATAAAACCTTAAAACCAAAACCCATTGGGAAAAATTAAAGAAAGGAAAAAGAGTACACATGTTTGAATATGCGCCTATTGGTTGCCTCGTTAAAAACCTTGCAAGGAAAACCCAGTGGGAAAAAACCTTGTAAGGGAAAAAGAGTGCAACGCGCATTGACTCCCCCTAATGAGTACATCAATTTATATCCTTGAGCATTTGCATTCCAATCTTGTGCATCATCTTCAAAACGATCTTTGATAGAGATTTGATAAATAAATCAACCATATTGACTTAAATAAATATTCCGCACCTTGAAATCATCATTCTTGATAGATATGAACATCTTCATATAATGTCGTGGAATAACTCTTCAATATCTCCATAGATGCATTCTCAATGCCATCATGCTTATAGTTATAGCAAGATTCATATGTACACAAATTGTACTTGGGATGTGGTACTTCAAGACCAAGAATTGCATATGCTTCAAGCAACTTAAATCTTTCAAGTTAAGTCATATAAGCCATATAATAGACTTTAGATGCATATCAAGTTTTCCATGTCATGCTAGACAAATAAGATATCGAAAACTGACTATACATACCTTTGACTTTATACTTTCAAGCATTTGAACTATAGGTTCAAAACTACATGTCTTTCATATGGAATCAATTCTTCTTGAATTGAATCTCTTCCATTTAGTTACTTTCTTTGGGTCAGCAAATGCGTATAGCATGCTTTGCAATATGTTGCAATTGAATTATCCCTTTTATGAACTTCAGGTTCATATCATGATATTCGGGGATATACATATACCAATGATAATTCATCCCATGTAACCTTTTCTCAAGTGTTTATCATGTCTCCCCCTCATGTTAGTAAAGTTAACTTGTTTCCTCAACTTTGGGAAATCATCTTTGTGCATTATCATGTCAATATACACGGCACATTAATAATAAGATGAAATTATTTGGTTCCTGACCTTGAACCACTTGTGAGGGGAGAATATACTCTCGTATACAACTTATATCAAACTGATATATATAACTTTGTTCTCGTAAGAAACAGTTTAGCTATTAAGTGGAAGCACTCAATAATTATCTTGCTAAACCAACTTTGATATAAACCAACTTATCAAGATGAACTATCTTGAGTAGAGAATCTGGAAATTATGCTCGAAGTTAGATTACTGAGCAATTTACCTCGCAAGCACCGGCCAGGCTGCGGGTCAATAACAATTGCGCATGTAACCATTTCATAAATGCATCATATGTGGTATACATGGCAGGTGAATGGGCCCATATTCACCTTTGATATTTCCAGAATTTATGGGCTTCAACCCGAACTCTTTAGTTGGTCAGTTCATTAATGAGAACAAGTGATACAAGAGAATTCGTAAAGAACTTTCTAGTTCTTTGATATTCACCTGTGTGAATTTGCACATCATACTTAAAATGAGATGGCTAACACGAATGCCAACTGAATAATTTATCAATATTGGTAAACTTCAAATTTACACCATGACATGTGCACTTATCAATAAACTTCGGGTTTATTATGACATGGGTTTTTATACCAACAGATATCCACTTTATTGTGGCATTATTTCGTTTGTGTAGTACAAACTGGAGAACAAAGCGGGTAGCTTTTCATATACAAATTACCCCGCTACAAGTTGTAGTAGTAGGAGATATCAAAGCCTTCCTTTATAGTCTCAATATAATAAATCGCTTTCGCGTGTACTTTGGAAACTGAATAAGTTTCTTTAAGACTTACTACAGCACAATACTCAATTGTGTTTCTCCAACATAGTAATAATTGGCTCTTCTAGAGCTCTCAATTAATTTTGTACTACCACAGATTCATCAACATCCATGTGGTGAATATCTTTCTTAACGAGAAAGTTATACCATTATGGTCATGTCAAACTTATATGCAAGATATGTTTCTTGCATTATCGTTGTCCTTTAATAGTCATATTTCCAAAATACTTTGGCGTACAAAAGGTACGTGACCAACGATCATTCATGCCATATATCATCTCAAACCTCCTTCTAGGGGTGAGTGTGGTATCATCTCAAACCTCCATCTAGGGGTGAGTGTGGTATATTTAATACCAATTTCATCTTCATATTCTTCCAATAATGAATATGTATTCGTGAATCAGATGTTGTCACATTCACTTCGAGGATATGTGATTTTGTTATCCTTTTCAAATCTATAAATGCGTCAGGCATTTGATTTGCTATTCTTTGCAAATGGATAATCTTTTGTGCCTCTTTCTCACAAATAGAGGTGTGTGGATCAAGATGAGATAATGATGCATTTTTTCACAAAATTTCCCGTTTGGTTTCACCAACTTCTCCCCCTAATTTTGGGAAAAGTGTCTCATCAAATTGACAGTCTGCAAATCGTGCAGTGAACAAATCTCCTGTCAATGTTTCGAGGTAGCGAATAATGGAGGGCGATTCAACCTCAACATATATTCCTAATCTTCTTTGCAGAACCATTTTGGTGCGGGATGGCGGTGCTAAAGGCACATATACTGCGCATCCAAAAATTCTTAAATGGGATATATTGGGTCCATGACCCAAAACCAATTGCAACGGGGAATATTTGTGTCAATTCGTCAGTCAGAGACGAACTAGCATTGCTGTATGTAAAATGGCGTGACCCCAAACCGAAGTGGGCAGCCGACAAACTAAAATGCTGCATGCAAAATGGCGTGAACCCAAACCAAAGTGGGCAGCCGACGAACTAGCATTGCTGCATGCAAAATGGCGTGAACCCAAACCGAAATGGGCAGCCTCGTTTTCATGAAGAATTCAAGATTATTCTCATTTATTGTCTCAATATGATATCCATTTTGAATGATATCTTTAAAACTCAACAAGTTCTTCTTAGACTTGGAGGAGAATATTGCATTCTCTAAGATAAACGTCGTGCTTTTGGGCAGAGTTACAGTTGCTCTTCCGGAGCCTTCAATCAATTTACTTCCCATGGTTTGACATATAAAAGAAAATATACGAACATGAGAATAAACAACTTCAATTCGTTTGTGTCACATAATATTTTCAAAATCTGCTGCTAACAGTTGACTAACAAAATCAGATATGTTATCCATAATTGATTACTTTGCAGTTTGAAAATTTTCAGCGTTTTTCATAAGACAATCGATTATTAAACACACACAATCGATTGTTTGAACATAGACAATCGATTGTTAAACACACAATCGATTATTTGTTATTTTTGAAAAACTTCAGATCACTGTCTTAAGACAATCGATTGTTATGTATAGACAATCGATTGTTGGCTATTTTTGAAAAATTCCAGAGCACTGCCTAACGACAATCGATTGTTAGACATAGACAATCGATTGTAGATGATTTTTGAAAAATTCCAGACCTCACTGTTTCAAGACAATCGATTGTTAGCCAAAGACAATCGATTGTTGATCAATTGTTTTTCAACTTTAATGCGAAAATAGTAGATAATCGACTAGTTGTTCAGGCTAGTCGATTACCCTACTGGAAAATAAAAATTCTATTGATATTTGAGCATATTGAAGATATTCTAAAGAACTACTTCTAACATTGCATCATGAACTAGCTAATACGAGCTAATACTAATGACTATTAGATTATTCACTAACTAATACAAATAAGTAGAACAAAATCAAATAACTCCATCTTCTTTCATCATGGTCCCATCGCCGATTAGGTGGTCTATTTTCCCCTCGGGTTGCTCAAAGAAGTCTGCCACATTCAAGTTGTCGTCAGAGACAAAATTCGTTATGGGGCGTTTACTCTTTCGAGATGCTTGGTAAAGGTCAACCATACGGCAATCCTTTGACCAGTGCCCGTTTCCACCGCAACGATAATATATAGTTTATAAACTATTTGCTTTTGGATTCTTATCGTATCGTGCTTGTGGCAGAGTGACCAACTTCATGTTGTCATCTCTCTTCTTTAAGCCTTTCCACAAGATGGGTGAATCCTTGATGTTGAGATATTCAATCTTCAAACTTTCATCAAAGTGATGGCGCAAGAAAATCAAGGCCTTAGCATAGTTTTGGGTGGATGCACTATTTCTGTCTTTAATGGCGTCTCCAAGACCCATAGCATCTAAGTGGATTTCATTATCCAACACCCATGTCATATAGTTCTTGCCCGAAATTTCAAGGGCAACGAACTTTCTTTTCATAATGTCAGACATAAAACAAATTTACATCAAGAGCGTGTTCATACTTACGGGCTCTATTACAATTATCACATTCACTCCAGGGAATGGATCATAATCATGTGCTTTACACAATCTCATGTCAAATATTACTTTCATAAAGTGAAAGATTATTTTGAGAATCTTTATTATTCTCATCATCACCATAATGACGATTATAATTTCGTCTATTGCCACGTCCATGGTAATAATTTTGTCTTCTTTCAGACTTACCACATGCTGCTACCACATTCTCTAAAGGGAATGGAGCTAATTCAATTGGACGGAATTCTTTGCCACGTCCATATTCATTGATACCTTCATGGTAATATTTTAGTCTTCTTTCAGACTTATCATATACTGCTTCCACATTCTCTAAAGGGAATGGAGCAAGTTCAATGGGACGGAATTCTTTGTCACGTCCACAATCATACATGAATTTAATCATGGCAGGACATAGAGATTTTACCACTTCGTGTGGTTATAATTTCTCACAAACTCCATTAGAGTTATAATCAAACTTTGTATATAAAATTTATAGAATTCCAAGAATTTGAAAAGGAAAAGTAAATTACTTACCTTTAAGGTATACCAAATATATTTTCAATATTTTCTTCCTTTCTTCCTTTCCTTTCTTTCTTTCCTTTTTCCACGTTTTTCTCTCTTTTCTCTTTTTGCCGTTTTTCTTTTCGTTCCCTTTCTGTTCTTTTCTTTGTTTTCTTTCTTTCTTTTTGTTTCTGCTTCCTTCCTCTTTTTTTTCTTTTTCTTTCTTCATTCTTTCTTTGAAGAAAAACGCTACACAAACAAAAGTTAAGACAATCGAAAATTAAATTAGGAAGAGGGAAATACCTTAGATTTCTCGAGAATGGTTCTTGAGACGGTAGAGTCTCGTGCTGATAACGTGTTATGAAATAATATAAAGACAAGAACAATAATGTAAGAACAAGAGCAAATAGAGAGAAGAGTAGAGAGAGTTCTTCTTATTGATGCTTAGAGAATGTTAGGAGTGATTTACAATGGTAGAAGACCCCTTTATTTATAGGGAGGGGGATGATTTATCTACCAAGAATAGAACTCTAGAATCTCTCTAATTATAGACATTCACCTTAAATAGGAGATTTCATAACAGTTTCTATTATCTTATATTTGGTTTGATGTAGCTCATAAGAGAGGAAACAAGAAATTAAAAAAAAAAAAAAAAAATAAAAATAAAAAATATATATATATATATATATATATAAATATATATATATATAAATAAATATATATATATAAACATATATATATATACATATACAAATATATATATATATATATATATATATATATATATATATATATATATATATATATATATAATCCTTACTCTCCCACTTAACCTTTTTCTCTTTTTTTAAATAATTCTATCAATCTAGCAGTGGAAGCATTTTTTTTTACAGGTGTCTCCTAAAACTTTTTAGTATTCAGCGTTGCAAGTTATTTATTTTAATTATTTTTAAAGTATATACACATAAATATGAGGATATTTGGCTAAGTTTATAATAATTTTTAACTTACTCATGCGTTTGGTAAAGTTAGAATGCTTATAAATAAAAAATAAGCCATAAGCTAGTCACCCTTATGAATTTTTAACTTATAAGCATTTTAAGTTTGACCCATATTTTTTTTATTTTATTCTTGAAATATTCTTTTTTAGAACAAAACTACTACATCGATACTCACTACTTCAAGTATTTGTTCAGTCTAACCCTTACCCCCCCACCCCCCAACACCACCGGCGCCTCTTTAAGTTTGCAATTCTCATTGACTACTTAAGATAAACAAATTTTTTATTCTTTTACATATTTGTATATGTGTGATTGTGGATTAATTTTTGAACTGTATGTAATAAATGTGAACATATCGGTGTATTGCTTTCTAAATGTTGTAATGATGAAAATAGTATTTATTTTTCTTCAAATATTTTATCTTATTTTGGTTTAATTTTTACTAAAAAACTTGTAAACTTTTATATTTTATCCTCTTTGGTGCTTTGGTGTCCCAATCAGGATTCGCTCCGCATTAGATTATTAAAAGAGGAACGCTCTCTATTAAATTCTTTTCATTCGTTTCATAACCAAACCAAATAATGGAAATTAAAGAATTTTCTTTCTTCTTTATCCCTGTTTAACCAAAAAATTGATATTTGGTCAAAGCTAAAATTAAGAGAAAAATTGGGTTACTGATAATAAAAAAATTAAAGACTTTAAGAATAACAATAAAGAAATAAACAAGTATTTATTTCAGTATAATCTCAGTAGTATTTTGTGCTTTTACATATGTTGAGACCTTCACCTTTATAGTTGATTCTAGGAGAAAGTATAATACATTTGTCTTAATGAGGCAATTATGAGCAATAAATGATATTAAAAGAATCGTTACTCAATCATTCCTAATTAATACAAATTCTCTAACGTATTTGTCATTTAATGCCGAATTTGGACTCCTTTACATTATCAGATTCATTTCTTCAATTCTTTCTGATCTTCGAGCTTTAAATGACTCGAACAGGTATGAGTCTCATTTCATTTGATAAATAGCTCGTGCCTTTAAGTATCTTCTCTCCTGCATCTGTTGTTGCCCCGTGTCTTCTGACTTATTACCACGCTTTGACCATTTGACCAGTCCACGTGTCATGATACGTCATTTTTAATATATAAATTTAGTTTTTTCCCAATACAGATAGTCTCCCCACTTTTTATTTATTTATAAATTAAATATTTGGAAAGTGGATCTTCATTAAAAAGGGAATTTTTGCCATAATCAATGCTATGACAGTACTGATGCTTCAGTTATCTTTTCTATTTAATGCATTGCACACGTGTCACCTTCTCATTCGCCCTATAATTCTGTAGCCTTTTGCAAGAGTTCTTCAACTCCACTATTCACGAAGTGATAGTTGCCTTTATTATAGGCTTTCCATCATTACATTTCTTAGTCTTTGACGGTTGCTTTTACATACAAACTTAACCCTTTTTCCCTCGTCTTCTTCTCCACAAATTTTTACCAAGTATTTCACTATTTACTCTATTCACTTATTCTTCAATTCACATGTTTCTACGATGTACCATCTTTGAATTCTAACCCTAGGAGAGTTCCAATTCTTGACAACTTTCCCAATGCCCTTTTATGACATAGAAGGGGTAGATGAGGCAGGCTTTGTGGCCTTGGGTCCATTCGTGATGATACCTCTGGTTCCATCGCTGCTTCTTCTAGCTCTGGCACTATTTCTAGAAGTTTTTTCACTAAGAAATCCTCTTCTAAAGGCAAAGAATCTTCTGATCTTGTTCAAGAACCTTTGGTTGAAGAAATAGTGCCAACCAACTTATAAGAATTCCTTCGTGAACAAGTACTTAATTTAGAGAGAGCTCACACCTATCCTTCTTTAATTACTGAATACTTGATTTTCACTGTAAGCTTGTCGTTGGAGAGATGACCTTCGTACAGTAATCCCTAATCCAAACAAGAGAATATCTTCTTATACGATTGGATTTTCTTTTGTTCATACTTATCCCTTCACTTTGGGATTTATTCCTGCTATTGACTAAGTTATACTTAGTTTCTGTCATTTTTTCAAAATTTGCTTGGCTCAAATTGGCCCCATCTTATGGAGACCAATAGCTTGTTTAAGGTATGTATCTGTCAAGGCTGGTGTTGACTTTACCTTTTTCCATATTATTCACCTTTACCACCCTAAGCTGTTCTGCAATGGTGTCTTTACCCTAACTGCAAGAAGTAAAAGGGTTTTGGTAAGCCCTGGAGATGATAAAGATCGAGACTAGTACACCCGTTATGTTTCGGTACTCACAGTTGGTTTGGTGGGTGAATCAAATATTCCTTTTCCTAAGAAATGGAACCTTGTACGTTGGTTTTTCCTCCTTACCGTACCTATTTTTGAGAATTTCAACTCCTTTTCTAATTTTATTTTTTTTAGCAACCATGGGAGATGTGGAACCCGTTCATGCCTATGGAGGCATTAACCTGAAAATCCATTTCCAACAAACATGATTGGAAAGTGAAAACTCACGACATGCATCTCTTATGCTTTCTCGTATGTTATATTCTTTCCCATCTTTTAACTTTTTATCCTTCTTTTTGTCAGGATTTGCTATTCGAGGAATGACAACTGAAGTAGCGATTGCCCTTCGAGCCACTTCTAGTACTCCATTTTCTTTGGAGAGAACTCAAGCTACGCTCTCAAAGAGGAAAGTTGTTGAAAAGGATTCTGAAGATGATGAACATGAAGACACCTCTTTGATAGCTAGGCCAAGAGCCAGGAGTCGCATCCTTTCTGAGGATGAAGCTGAAGTTTCTCCTGTTCGTGCTCCTCTTACAGAACCTGTTAACATTGTTTCCGATGATGAAACCATTCCAAGGGACACCAATGAATCCATTCAACGTATCTTCATTAGCAGTTTCGAAAGTGGTGAACTAGGTCCGGTTTTAATTGAAGTCCCTCTTTATTCCTCCATTCCCATTCCCTCTATTCCTCCTTTGGTTTCAATTGATTCCTTTCCCATTTTATCTGTTCCTGCTCCTTTACCCATTTCTGCTCCCTTACCTGCTCCGACTCCTTCGACTCCTGTTATGTTTACTTCTTCTACCGTTCCTCCTTCTATATCTCCACTTCCTCTGTTCAACATGCACAACATGGTTCCATTAGCAAAAAATTGGCTATGAGGAGTGTAACACTTAAGGTTCCTGCTAATAACAGTCTTTTAAGGAAGTTTGGTCGAGCAGATGCCTGGCTCGGGCCTTTAATTGGAGATATTGAAAAGAAGAAGATAAGCAGTCACAGTTGCTTAACTATGATGAATGACATAGTTCATTATACTTTGAATGTATTTTGCTTTACTTACTAACAAGGTTTTTTGTCTCTAGATTCTTATTTTCATGAGTTGTCATTGTAGGCTAACCTTATTGGCATGGGATTGATGGGAAGAATTTCTCCTTTAGAAAAGAAGGCCCGTGATTCTGATAAGACTATTCTCGATGCTAAGAGGGTAGCTAGGGGATCCCAGCTGGAAGCAACTAATTGGAAGGAACAGTTTGAAAATGCTCAAGAAACTATAAAAGAATTGCAAAAAAGAAACCGTAACCTGGAGCAGCAGAAGCGGACTCTGACTTCTGAATTAGCGGGAGCCAAGGCTTCTTATAGTAAAGCCGAGAAGGGTAAGGAGCGCCTTGAGTATACCTTTTTAGAGCATTTATCAAAGTCAAGGAAGAAATCAGAGAACTTATGGAACTCTTGAACAAGAAAGAAGAGTATGCAGGAGAGTTAATGCAAAACTTGACTCAAGCTCAAGCTGATTTAAAAATCTCCTCTAATAAGGTACGTTCCTTAAAGAGTTCTCATGCCTCCCTTGAAGATACCTTTGATTCCACTTTAGTTGAAAATCAAGTGTTAAAGAATGATCTTGCTATGTCGGAAAAGTAGTATGAACTTCTTGAGGAGAAATTTGACATAGAGGTGAGTTGGGCTTTTCTAAACTCTCGTCGTGACGCTTTAACTGAGGCCAGTCAAGAAAACTTTGATTTAAAGTTGGAATTGGCCGAAGTTTTGAAAACCATTGAGATGCCCAACAACCACTTGAATTTCCTTATTCGGCAAATGAAGCTCCCATGGCTGAAGAACCTTTAAATAAATAAGACGTTGTTGTGGCAGTTGAAGTTGAAAATATTGAAACTCCAGCTCCCGAGGCTGGAACTTCTATGACTCAGTCAGCTTCCGTGACTCTTGCTCCCCTCGATGAACCTAACACTTCAGTCCCAACTGAAGCCGCTCATGTTGTTGTTTCTTCAGAAGTTGCCACCATACCTATGGTTGTTCTTGAAAATGAAGTTGATATCGCAACTTCTGATGTTCTAGCTCCACAGTGACTAGTTTATGTTTCCATACTTAATTTTTATTTACTTTGTGGATTGGTGGTTTAACCCTTAGTCAGTTTTTAAGGGAATTTTGGGAAAAAGTCCCCGATTATCATAATGGGGCACTTGTATAAACTTTTTGTTGACTAAGTTTCTACTTAGTCTTTTTAGTTATATCAAGAAGTTTCTTAGTATTTCTATATGTTCTATTCTTGGCTTTTTTTAATCTATTTAGGACTCATAGAATAATTTAGCATTTTTATCCTTTGAAAATATTCTTGCCTTTTTTTATATATATTTAGGACTCATAGAATAGTTTAGCATTTCATCCTCTGAAAATGCTTTATGATTCTTCTCATGACTTATTAACATGAGGCTTATAAAAGAGGGCCTTTTTATATATAACGACACTTAATGAAGAAGACGTCTCAACTTCATATTGGTGTTACAATACGATGAAAGAAAAAGGAACACACATGTTTTGTTTGGAATAACTTTGACAAGTTTTTATTCACGAACTTTGACAAGCTTTTGAATATTACATGTATTAAAATACATCTATAACTTTCTCGTAACTATTTTTCTTGTAACACATTTTTACAAAATAAATATAACTTAAGCAAGATTTTTCCTTATAACCCGTTTCAATACATAGTCATAACCCTATCTTCATGTATTAGGAAGGGTTTGAGAGGTGACTCCCTTGTTCTCATGAGTTTGATAGGTGACTCTGTTCTCATGGGAAAGAACATTATGATGATATAAATCTCCCTTTGTTCTAATGGGAAAGAACACTATGATGAATGTTTTGTATCTTCATTTGTTTTGATGGGAAAGAACACAATGATGAATGCTGAAACTCCGTAACTTCTGCTCGACACTTGTCTTTTTGTAGCTTGATTTTTTTGATTTTTCATTCGATTTACGTGTCTGTTTTTTCGCACATATCTGTGTATAATATGCAGTCCCCCAAATGTTTGAGCGGTGAAATATGAAGCCTCGAGCACATGTTTGTTTCTCTCTATTTGGTCCTTTTCCCGAAACAGAAAAACATACGGGACTCGAAGGTGCGATTAGAGATGAAGACTGCCTAACCCATGTGTATTTCCATCAGAATAATTGTAACCCTGGGCTGGAAATTTTAGAATATTCTATTTTGCCATGCATGTCGTGACTCATCATTTGGCATGGGTAAGGGTTTTTGCCTAGCATCTAAAATCGTTAGCAAAATTTTAACAATTCAAAGAAATATTTTAACATAGCGATACCTGACGGTGGGTACTTTCTCAAAAGTAGTATCCCTTTAGGAGGACAACATTCCAATGAGAGGATAGAATTTTCTCATCCATTGTCTCCAACTCATATGCTCCTTTTTCCCGAAATATCACAAACTTTGAAGGTCCTTCCCATGCTGGACTTCGCTTTCCTGAATTAGTAGCCTTTGTAGATTGGAACACCTTTTTAAGCACAAAGTCCCCAATTTTAAAAAATCTTAGGCATGTTTTCTTGTTGTAATACCGTTTAATTACTTGCTTTTGTGCTGCCATCTTTATTAATGCAGCTTCTCTTCTTCCTTCGAGCAAATCACGGTTTACCCGCATCTCTTCATCATTTGATTCTTCTGTTGCTTGAGCATATCGTGTGCTCGGTTCTCCTATTTCAATTGGGATTAAGGTCTTCACACCATAAGCCATTGAAAATGGTGTTTCTCCCGTGCTTGTTTTTGTCGCTGTACGATAAGCCCATAATGCTCCAGGTAATACCTCAGGCCAATTACCTTTTGAATCATGTAGCATTTTCTTCAAGTTGTTGATAATGACCTTGTTTGTGGATTCCGTTTTTCCATTACCTACTGGATGGTATGGCGTAGATGTTATCCTTTTAATTTGCAACTTTGAAAAAATTCTATGATTTGAGTTCCTATGAATTGTGGACCATTATCACACAAGATTTTCTTTGGCACTCCAAAGCGGCATATTATATTCCTCCAAATGAAGTTTTTAACTTCCTTCTCCCGTACCTATTTAAATGCTACTGCTTCTACCAATTTAGTGAAATAATCAGTAAGTACAAGTAGAAACTTCACCTGAACTTTTGCTTATGGTAATGGACCTACAATATCCATTCCCCATTTCATAAAGGGCTACGAAGCTATGACAGGGTGCAATAGCTCAGCTGGTCCATGCATATTATTACCGTACCTTTGACATTTATCACATTTACACACAAAACTATTTTCTTCATCTTCCATCTTAGGCCAATAATACCCTGCTCGAATCAATGTTTTTACCAGCGACCTTTCTCATGCGTGATTTTCACAATGTCCTTCATGTATTTCCCTCATTACGTATTCTGTTTGGGAAGGTCAGAGACACATTTCTAATGGTCCACCAAACATCTTTTGATAAAGATTTCCTTGATATAAACAATAACGAGCAGCCTTTTTACGGAGCGCGTGTGCCTTCTTTTTGTCATCAGGTACGGTTCCGTACTGCAGAAAAGCAAAAATTTTATTTCTCCAATCCTATGTTAAATTATTAAAATTTACCTCATTCTTATCAGTTAATGGAATGAAATAAATGTACAACTGACCATTTGCATCTTTTGCCACGTCTGCTGCAGATGCAAGATTGGCTAAAGCATCTGCCTGAACATTTTCATCTCTTGGTATTTGCATAACCTTCCACGTCTGAAAATGCTTTAGCAATTCTCGTACTTTTTCTAAGTACTCTTGCAATCATGTATCCCTGGCTGTGTAAGTCCCCAACATCTGATTAATAATGAGCTGTGAATCACTCTTTATTATAATCTCAGTTATTCCAAGTTCTCGAGCCAATTCCAAACCTGCAATGACAACTTCATACTCTGTTTTATTGTTAGTTATTGACTGACACGTTATAGCTTGTCTAATAGTTTCATCCGTGGGTGGTACGAGAACTATCCCTAAACATGCACCTTTTACGTTAGATGAACCGTCAGTGAATAAAGTCCAAGTCCCCGGGTTTGCACCATTAATAACATGTAATTCTTTTTCTGCTTCTAATTGCATCCCCTGACTGAAATCAGCTAATACCTGAGATTTTATAGAAGTCCTAGGTTGATAAGTAATTTCATATTCACTTAATTCTATAGCCCATTTTGCTAATCTTCCTGATAATTCATCTTTATGCAAAATTTTCGTAATGGAAAAGCAGTAACTACAACAATTGGATGACATTGAAAGTAAAGTCTTAATTCTAGATGCCATGATCAAAGCAAGTGCTAACTTTTCTAGTTGCGGGTATCGTGTTTCTGCATCTAACAAAGACTTGCTTACGTTAATAAATAGGAGTTTGTTTACCTTGGTCCTCCCGGACTAAAACAACACATACCGCAACTTCTAGTACGACAAGATAGATAAGTAACTTCTCTCCTACCTTTGGTTTTGCCAACAATGGTGGATTTGACAAATACACTATCAGATTCCTAAGTGCTTGTTGACAATCTTCGTTCCATTCAAAATGATCCTTCTTCTTTAAAGCTGAGAAAAATTTGAAGCATTTTTTTGAAGATTTGGAAATGAATCTCCCCAGAGCTGCAATTCTCCCAGTTAGTCTTTGGACTTATTTTTTACTCTTAAGTACATAAGGGATTTCCTCTATTGCTTTGATCTGTGAAGGATTTACCTCAATACCATAGTTAGAAACAAGATAACCCAAAAACTTACATGATGCGACCCCAAATGCGTATTTTTCTGGATTGAGTTTCATATTAAACTTTCGTAAAATTTGAAATGTGACAGATAAATGAGAGATGTGATCATGAGAATGTTGGGTTTTGACGAGCATATCGTCTATGCATACCTCCATGTTTTTTCCTAAATGTTCCTGGAATATATTAGTGACCAACCTTTGATAGATTGCTCCAGTATTTTTGAGACCAAAGGGAATTACTTTATAACTGTAATTCCCCTTGTCTGTGATTAAAAAAAGTTTTCTCTTCATCACTTGGATCCATTTTGATTTGGTTTTAACCTGAATATGTATCTAAAAAACTTAAAAGTTCATGCCCTGCAGTTCCATCAATTAATTGATCTATATACGGTAAAAGGAAAGAGTCTTTTGGACAAGCTTTGTTAAGATCTGTATACACAAACTCGCCACTTACCATTTTTCTTAGGTACTACAACTATATTAGCTAACCAATTAGGATAATTTTCCTTACGGATATACCCAATTTTTAATAGCTTTTGAACGTCATCTTGAATCACCTGGTTTTTGAAAGTTCCTTGCTTTCTTTTCTTTTGCTTCACTAGTGTGAATGATGGGTCTTCATTTAGTTTGTGAGTCTTTACATCTGGTGGTATCCCTTTCATATCGGCATGGGACCAAGCAAACCAATCCACATTAGCTTTCAGAAATTCAATTAACATACCTCACATGTCAGAGCTTAGATTGGCTCCAATATAAACCTTCCATTTAGGCCATTGCTCAAATAATATCACAGTTTCGAGTTCTTCAATTGTTGTTTTGATATTTTCATTCTCTTCAGGCTCTTGAATTGTATCATGTTTCAAGTCTACATCTGTGCGTTCTTGCTCAGCTGAGGTTTGAACCTTGATACCCTCAACTGTTTCCTGTAATTGCTATTTCTCTTTATTTTACGATGCTCATATCCGTTTCAGCATTAATACTTCTGGCTATATGTTGATTTCCACATATTTGGAAAATTGCCCATGGTGATGGGAAATTAATGACTTAATGTAGAGTTGATGGGACATCATCCATGTCATGGATCCATGGTCTTCCCATGATCATATTATAAGCCATTTCCATATCTACTACCTGAAATTTAGTTTCTTTCACAACACCTTCAGTAAAAGTTATTAGAATTACCTATCCTTTTGTTACCACACTAGAATTGTCAAACCCAGACAAGGTATGCGCCTTCGGTATAATTTTGTCTTTAGCTTGCATTTCACGTAATACCCTTAGTCGTATAATATTTACGAAACTTTCTGGATCAACCAAAACTCGTTTTACATCAGTGTCATGTACAAGTTAAGATATTACCAGTGCGCCGTTGTAAGGGGTCAAAATCCTTCTGTATCTGCATCATCGAAAGTGATACTTTCGTCTTCTAAAACCTGTCGTATCTGTTTACCGTGTGTAATTGTTACTTTAGAAACTTTTTGTAGTCGTATATGTTACATTATAAATATCTTCTCCCCACTTATAACATTAACGGTTCTCTTGGGTGATGAGGGCTTTGGTAGCTCTTGCCTATTTTTCATATAGGCTTGATTACCTCTCTCACTAAATAACTCAGTGAGATGCCCTTGTTTCAACAGTTGGCCCACTTTACTGTTTAAGAATCTACTTTCTGAAGTTTTATGCCCATGATTACTGTGGAGTTCGCACCAATGGTCTGGATTGCGCATGTTTGGATTTGATCGCATCTCCTTTGGCCACCGTACCTTATCTCCCATACTCCTTAAAACAACCACGAGCTCGGAAGTAGTTACATTGAAAATTTAACCACCTAAACTTGCCTTTAAATTTCTTTCGTCATCACGGGACTCTTGAGTGTTTCGATCATTTCTGAACCTTAATGAAGAACCAGATTCCCTATTCCTTGATCTTTGATCATATCATTAATTATCCTGCTTTGGCCATAAGTCTTTTCCTGCAGGTCCCATATATGGATTGTATCTATTTTTACCTGATCTTTTTTCGATTTCTGACCTCTTGGAATTGCTCCTTTCTTCATGATGAAACTGCGGTAATGTATCTTCCTCAATTCGCAACGTCGTACTGTACCTGTTATAAATGTCATCCCACGTGGTTGCAGGGAACTCTCGAAGGCTTTCTTTAAGTCTTCTCATGGCTTCTGAACTTTTGTCATTTAAGTTGCTTGCAAAAGCTATTGTAGCCCAATTATCAGGTACACGGGGTAAATTCATTCTTTCACGTTGGAGTATATCAACAAAATCTCTGAGCAATTCTGAGTCCCCTTGTTTGATTTTAAAAATATCTTCCATTCTTTTCTTAACCTTTTGAGCTCCCGAGTGTGCTTTAATAAAAGAATCTGCAAGCTCAGCAAAAGAGTTTATAGAATTTTCAGGTAAAAGAGAATATCAGGTTAATGCACCCTTGGTGAGTGTTTCTCCAAATTTCTTGACCAATACTGATTCAATTTCTTTCTTGGTCAAGTCATTGCCTTTTACACCTGTAGTAAATATTGTTACGTGATCACGTGGAATCATATTTTGAGATGTCAGACATTTTGAACTTTTTAAGGATTGGAAGGGGAGTAGCACTTGGTTTCCAAGGTTGTTGCGAGTATTTATCCATATCCACTCCTTTGATTACAGGGGGAACTCCAAGGATTTGCTCGATGCGCTCATTTTGTTCCTTAAGTTGTTTCTGCAAAGTTAGTACTAAATTTTCCAAATGAGAATTTACCTGGTTCTCCTTCCTGTGGTTCACTAGGGGTTCCTCCATTTCCAGAATTAACAAGCCCAGAACGAGAATTCTCCAATGTATTGTTGTTAGGTGTAGGTGTGGGTGGTGCAACAGGTAATCGACTAACTAGAGCTTGAAGAGCTTTGTTAACCCATGCGTCAATTACTTTTTGGAAAGTTTCATCTGCCCCTTCAAAATGTTCAGACTGTTCCTGTTCATCAGCACGAGATTGAGGAGCGAAGAACCTTCCCGATATTGTCGTGGCGAATCTTGGGGGAAGGAACCACCACGTTAGTACTTTGTAAATCTCCTTGATTTTGCAGGATTTGATTTTCTGGGTTTCCCAAGATGTTACCACTATTGTTGTTGTTGTTTGACATGATGATAACAACATGTAGAATGTAACTTAAAAAGAATAGATTATCAGATTCCCGATAACAGAACCAATTTGTTTAACCAAAACACTGGATATTTGGTCAAAGCTAGAAATTAAGAGAAATCGGGTTACTGATAATAAAAAAATGAGAGACTTTGAGAATAACAATGAAGCGATAAACAAGTATCTATTTCAGTATAATCTCAGTAATATTTTGTGCCTTTACAGATGTTGAGACCTTCTCCTTTTATAGTTGATTCTAGGAGAAAGTATAATGCATTTGTCTTAATGAGGCAATTATGAGCAATAAATGACATTAATAGAAACGTTACTCAATCATTCCTATTAAATACAAATTTTCTAACGTATTTGGCATTTAATGCAGAATTTGGACTCTTTTACTTTATGATTTATTTCTTCGAGTCCTTCTGATCTTCGAGCTTTAAATGACTCGAACAGGTTCGAGTCTCATTTCATTTGAGAAATAGCTCGTGCTTTTAAGTATCTTCTTTCCTGCATCTGTTGATGCCCGTGCCTTCTGACTGATTACCACGCTTTAACTATTTCACCTGTCCACGTGTCATAACACGTTATTTTTAACATATAAATTCAATTTTTTCCCAATATAATCCATTTCTTCCATTTTCTCTCATTTCATTTCTCCAAACAAAACTTACACTATTCTTCAAAATTTGTTTTCCATTATTTCATCGACTGAACAATCCCTTTTCATTCTTCTCATTTTCACTGGGGTGGTTGGCCAAATTTTGCTTGTGAAAGGAACTTTGGCTTTTTCTTTTTCCTTGGGTGTTGCTCTTATGCATTTTTTTTCGAGGTCTTATGCATTTGTCAATGAGTTGTTTTCCTCTACTTGAAAGTAATGGCAGCTGACTTTTTGGCCTCCCCAACTGGACGCTCAAGTAAATGCTCTTTGAGATTTGGCATGTCCTAAACTTGTCACACTTTGTGGAGGGTGGTACATACTGCATAGACACAAACCGTTTTCAATTAAATAGGTAGAATACATAGATAACTTAACTCGATTTCATTTAAATACTCCAACTATATTTTATATATGCTGTTTAAACACAAAAAGCTGACATGACAAGTCAAGTATCCCGCAAATGGAACGAAATTAAAATAAAATGTGTAAGTAAAAAGTGTGAAAAACTTTAAGGGGCTGCCGATGAATTTTGCCATTAAAATAAAATCAAACTCAGAAAATTGATTAAACAAATCAAATAAAATAATATTTACTGCTTTTATTGTGTCACATAAATACTGGGTAGTACACTGCTTTGCGTTTCAAAATGGTTCAAAGAACATCAAAAGATTGTGGTAGGAACATAATCTTTCCACCTTTAAAGTGATCTCTCGAATTTGAGGAATGAAATTTTTTTACCAGGGAACGATTTAATGCACGTGAAACGAATTCAAAATACTTAAGGCTCAATACAAATATCGGGTTCCGGACGAGAAACAGAAAAAAATGAAAAACTGATATACTGTTATGAAATAATATAAAGACAAGAACAATAATGCAAGAATAGAGAGAATATAGAGAGAGAAGTATTCTTATTGATACTTAGAGATTGTTAGGGATGTATTACAATGGTAGAAGACCCCTTTATTTATAGGGAGTGGGATGATTTAGCTACCAATAATAGGACTCTAGAATCTCTCTAATTAAAGACATTCACCTTAAATAGAAGTGTAAAATCTCTCTATTTATAACACTCCCCCTTGAATGTCTATTCACTGATGTGCCTCGTTAAAACCTTAAAACAAAACCCAATGGGAAAAATTAAAGTAAGGTAAAAGAGTACACATGTTTGAATATGCGCCTATTGGTTGCCTCGTTAAAAACCTCGCAAGGAAAACCCGGTGGGACAAAACCTTGTAAGGGAAAAAGAGTGCAACGCGCATTAACTCCCCCTGATAAGAATATCAATTTATGTCCTTAAGTCTTCGCATCCCGATCTTGTGAACTAGCTTCTTGAAGGTTGACTTTGGTAGAGATTTTGTGAACAAATCAGCCATATTGTCGCTTGAACGAATCTGTTGAACATTGATATCACCATTCTTTTGAAGATCATGTGTGAAGAATAACTTTGGTGAAATATGCTTCGTTCTATCTCCTTTTATGAATCCTCCCTTCAATTGAGCTATACATGCTGCATTGTCTTCATACAAAGTTGTGGGTAGTTTATCACACTTCAAACCACATTTGTCTTGGATATGATGTATTATAGACCTCAACCACACACACTCCCGACTTGCTTCATGAATAGCAATTATCTCGGCATGATTAGATGAAGTAGCCACAATTGATTGCTTAGTCGATCGCCAAGATATGGCGGTTTCTCCACAGGTAAACACATAACCCATTTGAGATCGAGCCTTGTGTGGGTCGGACAAATATCCAGCATCAGCATAACTAACAAGATCCGGGCTGCAATTCTTGCCATAAAATAAGCCCATATCGGTAGTTCCCTTTAGGTACCGCAATATGTGTTTGATCACATTCCAATGTCTCCTCGTAGGAGCCGAGCTAAATCTTGCTAAGACATTAACTGAAAAGGATATGTCAGGCCTTGTAGTATTTGCAAGATACATTAGTGCGCCAATTGCGCAAAGATATGGTACTTCAGGACCAAGTAGCTCTTCATTCCTTTCTTGTGGTCGGAATGGATCTTTGTTCACATCAAGTGATCGAACAACCATCGGTGTACTTAAAGGATGTGCTTCATCCATGTAAAACCGTTTCAGTACCTTTTCTGTATAGGTAGATTGATGAACAAAAATTCCGTTTGCCAAATATTCAATTTGCAAACCAAGACATAGTTTAGTCTTTCCGAGATCTTTCATCTCGAATTCATCCTTTAGATAATCAATTGCCTTTTGGAGTTCTATAGGGGTTCCAATAAGGTTTATGTCATCGACATATACGGCAAGTACAACAAATTCCGATGTTGTTTTCTTTATAAAAATACACGGGCAAATGGAGTCATTTATATAGCCTTCTTTAAACAAGTACTCACTAAGACGATTATACCACATTCGTCCAGATTGCTTTAGACCATACAAGGATCTTTGCAATTTAATTGAGAACATTTCCCGAGATTTTGAATTATGCGCGTTTGGCATCTTGAGTCCATCGGGAATTTTCATGTATATCTCATTATCAAGTGAGCCATAAAGATAGGCAGTAACCACATCCATTAAGTGCATGTCAAGATTTTCATGGACAGCAAAACTTATGAGATAACGAAAGGTTATCGCATCCATTACAGGCGAATATGTCTCTTCATAATCGACACTAGGCCTTTGAGAAAAACCTTGTGCAACAAGGCGTGCCTTATATCTTTGTACCTCGTTTTTTCTAATTTCTTTTGCGTACAAAGACCCATTTATAGCCGACAGGCTTAACACCATTAGGTGTTTCAACTACAGGGCCAAAAACTTCACGTTTTGCCAGCGAATTCAATTCTGATTGAATTGCTTCTTGCCACTTTGGCCAATCCTGTCTTTTTCGACATTCTTCAACAGATTGAGGTTCGAGATCCTCACATTCTTGCATAATGCTAGATGCTACATTATAAGCAAAGGCATTATCCACCACAATATCCACTCGATTAATGTTTGCCTCAATATTAATTGGATTTAGGGATAGTTCCGTATTTTCCAGAGTCTCGGGCTCAATGGATTCTTCATGAATCTCAGAATTTGTTAAATCATGAATTTCCTCATGAGATTCTTTCGTGGTGTCATTTTGATCATTCTTTTTCCTCTTTCTAGGATTTCGATCTTTGGAACCTAATGGTCTGCCACGCTTCAGGCGTGCATTCGACTCAATGGTTATGACACTAGATGATTGTCCAACAGGGACATCAATACGGATTGGAACATTTTCCGCGGGAATGTGGGATTTCGTTATCCTCTTCAAGTCCGTAAATGCGTCAGGCATTTTATTTGCTATTCTTTGCAAATGGATAATCTTTTGTACCTCTCTTTCACAAATAGAGGTATGTGGATCAAGATGAGATAATGATGCATTTTTCACAATATTTCCCGTTTGGTTTCACCAACTTCTCCTCTTAATTTTGGGAAAAGTGTCTCATCGAATCGACAATCTGCAAATCGTGCAGTAAACACGTCGCCTGTCAATGTTTCGAGGTAGCGAATGATGGAGGGCGATTCAAACCCAACATATATTCCTAACCTTCTTTACGGACCCATTTTGGTGCGGGATGGCGGTGCTATATGCTCATATCCTGCGCATCCAAAAATTCTTAAATGGGATATATTGGGTTCATGACCCAAAACCAATTGCAACGGGGAATACTTGTGGTAATTCGTCGGTCTGAGACGAATTAGCATTGCTGCATGTAAGATGGCGTGACCCCATACCGAAGTGGGCAGCCTCGTTCTCATAAGTAATGGCCTTGCAATCAACTGCAGGCGTTTAATTAACGATTCTGCAAGACCGTTTTGAGTGTGAACATGAGCTACAGAATGTTCAACTTTTATCCCGATTGATAAGCAATAATCATTAAATGCTTGGGATGTAAACTCAGCAGCATTATCCAGTCTAATGGACTTGATTGGATTATCTGGAAATTGTGCTCGTAGTCGAATTATTTGTGCCATTAATTTCGCAAACGCAAGGTTGCGTGATGACAACAGGCACACATGAGACCATCTACAGGATGCGTCTATCAAGACCATGAAATACCTAAATGACCCACTAGGTGGGTGAATAGGTCCACAAATGTCCCCTTGTATACGTTCCAGAAACGTGGGTGACTCAGTCTTAACCTTAGTTGGTGATGGCCTGATAATCAACTTGCCTTGATAACACGAAGTGCAAGGATATTCATTATTCAAAAGAATTTTGAAATTCTTTAACGGATGCCCATATGAGCTTTCTATAATCCGTCTCATCATGACCGATCCTGGGTGTCCCAATCGATCATGCCAAAGTACAAAGGTATTGGAATCAGTAACCCTTTGGTTTACTGTTGAATGTACCTCAATTGCACTAATTCTTGTCCAATACAGGCCACAAGATAAAGACGGGAATTTCTCAATAACCCTCTTTTGGCCGGAGACATTCTTTGTGATGACAAGATATTCAAGTTTATCTTCATCCATTGTCTCAATATGATAGCCATTCCGGCGTACATCTTTAAAACTCAACAAGTTTCTCTTAGACTTGGAGGAGTACATTGCATTCTCTATGATTAACGTCGTGCCTTTGGGCAGAGTTACAATTGCTCTTCCGGAGCCTTCAATCAATTTACTACTTCCAGAGATTGTAGTAACGTTTGCCTTACACATATTAGTTGAGAGAAATATTTCTTTTTTTGAGTATTGTATGTGTAGTACATGAATCAACTAGGCAAATACTTTTACAGTTGGACGTTGATCCAAGTTCGCTTTGTGAGATATCCATATTTGCTATCCCATAGTTTGACATACAAAAGAGATACACGAACATAAGAATAAACAAGTTCAATTCGTTTGTGTCACATAATATTTTCAAAATCTGCTGCTAACAGTTGACTAACTAAATCAGATAGTCGATTATATGTTTTCCATAATCGATTACTATGCAGTTTGAAAATTTCAGTTTAAGCATTTTCTTTAAACAATCGATTGTTAAACACACACAATCGATTGTTGAACATTGACAATCGATTGTTAAACACACACAATCGATTATTTGCTATTTTGAAAAACTTCAGATCACACTGTCTTAAGACAATCGATTGTTAAACGTAGACAATCGATTGTCGGCTTATTTCGAAAAATTCCAGAGCACACTGTCTTAAGACAATCGATTGTTAAATATAGACAATCGATTGTTGGCTATTTTGAAAAATTCCAGAGCACATTGTTTTAAGACAATCGATTGTTAAACATAGACAATCGATTGTTGACTATTTTTGAAAAATTCCAGATTACACTGTCTAAAGACAATCGATTGTTAGACATAGACAATCGATTGTGGATGATTTTTGAAAAATTCCAGATTACACGGTCTTAACGACAATCGATTGTTAGACATAGACAATCGATTGTTGATCAATTGTTTTTCAGCTTCAATGCGAAAATATTAGATAATCGACTAGTTTTTCAGGCTAGTCGATTACCCCTACTGGAAAATAAAAATATTATTGATATTTGAGCATATTGAAGACATTCTAAAGAACTACTGCTAACATTGCATCATGAACTAACTAATACGAGCTAATACTAATGACTATTAGTTTATTCACTAACTAATACAAATAAGTAGAACAAAATCAAATAACTCCATCTTCTTTCATCACGGACCCATCACCGATTAGGTGGTCTATTTTCCCCTCGGGTTGCTCAAAGAAGTCTGCCACATCCAGGTGATGATGTCCAAGTTGTCGTCATAGACAAAACTTATTTCAGGGCCTTTACTCTTTCGAGATGCTTGATAAAGGTCAACCAAGTGTCTTGGTATACGGCAAGTCTTTGACCAGTGCCCTTTCCCACCGCAACGATAACATATAGTTTCTCAACCATTTGCCTTAGGATCTTTATGATCCCGTTTCTGCTTTCGGCGGTTATCTCTCCTTGGGGGTTGACGGACTTTATTGAAATTTCTTCCTTGTCTACGTCCCTGGCTATGACCCCGTTTACGACCATGACCATGGCCCTTTTCATGTTTGGCATAATGAGAGTGTACCTTATCTGCTTCAGGCAGTGGTGTAGACCCAGTGGGTCGATTTTCATGATTTCTCATGAGCAGGTCATTATTTCGCTCAGCCACTAGTAGAAGAGAAATCAGTTCAGAGTACTTTGTAAAGCCTTTCTCTCTGTACTGTTGTTGCAGTACCATATTGGAGGCATGAAACGTTGTAAACGTTTTCTCAAGCATATCATAATCGGAGATTTTATCCCCGCATAGCTTCAATTTAGAAGTAATTCTGAACATTGCAGAATTATATTCAGAAACGGACTTAAAGTCCTGGAGCCTCAGATGAGCCCAATCATATCGTGCTTGTGGCAGAGTGACCAACTTCAGGTTGTCATATCTCTCCTTTAAGCCGTTCCACAAGATGAGTGGATCCTTGATGGTGAGATATTCAATCTTCAAACCTTCATCAAGGTGATGGCGCAAGAAAATCAAGGCCTTCGCACAGTCTTGGGTGGATGCTTTTTCTCTATCTTTGATGGTGTCTCCGAGACCCATAGCATCTAAGTGGATTTCAGCATCCAACACCCATGTCATATAGTTCTTGCCCGAAATTTCAAGGGCAACGAACTTTCTTTTCATAATGTCAGACATAATCGAAAATTAAATTAGGAAGAGGGAAATACCTTAGATTTTTCGAGAATGGTTCTTGAGACGGTAGAGTCTCGTGCTGATAACGTGTTATGAAATAATATAAAGACAAGAACAATAATGCAAGAATAGAAAGAATAGAGAGAGAGAGAAGTATTCTTATTGATACTTAGAGATTGTTAGGGATGTATTACAATGGTAGAAAACCCCTTTATTTATAGGGAGTGGGATGATTTAGCTACCAATAATAGGACTCTAGAATCTCTCTAATTAAAGACATTCACCTTAAATAGAAGTGTAAAATCTCTCTATTTATAACATATACCAAATTTTTGCATATATTAAATATATATTAGTACTTCTTCTCGAATTCGAACTCTAGATATGAAGTTAGCGTTAATTTGTTAGGGAGAACTTTACCCCCCAATGAGCAATTTGCCGGTGCGAATTCGGATTCAATCAAGTCCCAATACAGATACCGGACATTGGGTGAAACTAAAAATAAGATATATTACTCCCTCTGTCGTATATTAACATTTGTGGTTACTAAAAATAATTGTCTCAAATTATTTATAACTTTAGAAGTTTACGACAAAACTAATTATCTTTTTACCCTTAATAATAATTATCCTTAAAAACTACAAACATGTAACTTTGTCCAAGTACCAATGAACAAAGATTAAATATTAAGACATGATAATAGTAAAACAGTCAAAATATCATCCTAATTAATCATGACAGATAATATGAGACGGAAAGAGTATAAATAATTTAAAGTTCTTTTAAAAAAAATAAAATTATACACCAATTAAGTTAAGAAGGCTCAATAAAGCACAAACTAAATTCGATCCGAGCAAAAAAAGAAAAAAAATCGAACCATACAGTATCCTGATTCGACTCAATCTCGATCGGTTGTTTTAGAGAAAATCAAAACAACGTAGAACATCCCTACTTCCATTGGTAATCGATTTTTGAACTACAAAAAAGAATAAAAATAAAAACCCTTGATTTTTGAACTGCAGATAAAAATAAAAAAACCTATACAACGGAGTAATCAGTAAAATTCCACACCGCGACCTCTGCCAGAGTCGCATCATCGTTTTTCTCTTTTTAAATTTTGGTTGCCAGCTCTCGGCCGATCGTTAAGGTACTTCAATCTGTTTTCTTTGTTTAAACTAAATAGCTTAATTAAACATCTTGTGTTCATAGATTTGTATATGCACCCAAGTCCCAATTGGGTCTGTTATTTTCCTTTTTGTGTGATTTAGTCTTTTTGGTACTCTTGCATAGTGCACAACATTGTTCTCTACCATGAAATTAATGTTTCTCTTTGCCCGAATAAAGGAGAATTACAGGGTGAGGTGTTACGGAGAGTGAAAATGAAAGGCACTAAGCATGCATTAGATAGACAAGAGGGGTTGCTCTGATGGTAAGCATCCTCTACTTTCAATCGAGAGGTTGTGAGTTCGAGTCTCCCCAAGAGCAAGGTGTGAAGTTCTTGGAGGGAAGGATGCCGGGGGTCTATTTGGAAACAGCCTCTCTACCCCAGGGTAGAGGTAAGGTCTGTGTACATACTACCCTCCCCAAACCCCACTATATAAAATTATACTGAGTTGTTGTTGTTAAGCATACATTAGATCAGAGTCAACCCTAAATAGTCCTTTTCAAATGAAGCTATTGAGCTGAAAACATTGAAGTCTAGAAGCTTGTATAACCAAACTAACTTGGATTCGGTCAACTACATTATTCTGTCCTTAATCAGAATTAGTAAATGAATCATCTAATCAAACTAGCTGATCACGCCCAACTCTATTTCTAAAAAGGATAAGCGGTTGCTGTAAATATAATCTGGTCTGAAAGTCCGGAATCGAATCTCACAGATAACTAAGGCTTAACTGTATCTGTTTAATATTGCTAAGAAGACAAGATTAAAAATAAATAAACAACTGAAAACTAACTATGATTGAATTGTAAACAATTGGAATAAAGGTCTAACGTAATGGTTTCCCCCATTTTTAATTTTACTAGTTGCATGTTTCTTATAGCTTTGACTTAGTTGCCTCTATCAATCATGAACTCTTCAGCTATCATAAATCTTTCTCAAGCAATTATGATAATTTACTAGATGTAATCTCTCAAGCTACGCTAGCTAGATTCACATTACAGTTCACTTAGATTTCACATGACGTATTGTTATCTCTAATCCAACCTCTAAACCCTCGGTTATGACTCTCGCCTATACTACGGGAGTGATGTTGTTCAAACAACTACCTAAATATGCACTCTCTCTCAAGAAGATACATAATAAATAGGAACGGCTAATTGAGAATCCTTTCAATTAGCTAAAATAAAAACGTAGTTAAACAAATAGAGATTAACAACCAATTCAAAACTATATTAATATAATAACTAATTCATCCCCAACGGGTTCACCCAAAATCTTAGATAACAAATTAGCTATTCATAATTGCATGTAAAACTACACTACTAAAAGTCATAACCAACATTAAAAATATAAAGAGGAAGGAAAAGCTCGTAGAAGAATCCCCAAGCCTTACTCATATTATGTCTCTGCCTCCTTAGGTAAAAAATGTATCAAAAATATGCCCCCCTCCTCAAAATACCATTTTCATGTATATATATCAAGTAGGGTTGGACCTAAACAATTATAACTTCTCCAATGTGCTAAAAGACATTTTTCCCGGGTTCGACTAGCGCGGCCGCGCGTGCGACCACGCTATTGACGCGCACGTTTCACCCTGTTCTTCTTCTAATTTGGAAAACTTAAAACATGAAAGTTGTAGCCCTTTGATTTATCTTTCCAACCATATATTATGAAGCCCAAATGGAGTTCTTATCAAAAAGTTTATATATTTTACTAGACAGTGCGCAATATGTCTACTCGATTCTTCGTTTTATTGCTCTATTATCAGTTGATCCCCGAACTCGATCCCGACTTAATTACTTGGGCTTTTACTCGGACTTCAAAGCTCTAAATCACTTGAATTTATTTCGTAATATCTATATAACTCGGAATCACTTCTACAAGGCATAAAACATACCATTAGTGCAAAGAACTAGCGATTAAAGCACAAACTCAAGAAAAGTGCAGCAAATTAGAGTGTAACAATTGACTAAAATATGTAATTATAGCATATCATCAACATACCACACTTAAACCATTGCTCGTCCTAGAGCAATCAAACTACATTTTTTGTAGACACGACCTTTTTAAACAATTCTCCTAACTCATCACACCAAGGGTATTTAAATTAGACTCTGCACAAAAGCGTAACATCTTCACCTCAAGATTTGACTCAAAAGTATCACGCATTGTTCACAACTCACCCACTTACTCTAACATAGAGGAACTGACATTACCTTTCCTTCATGAATCAAGTGTCCCTACACAACCAAAAAGAGTAGTTCCACACAATAAAATTTAAGAACACTTAGGAACTCAAGATAGGAAAAATTCACTCACTCTCAGAAATAACATTCATATGCCACAAAAGATGCACCATAAGATTTCCCGTAGTATAATACTTGACTAATCGAGCTTATTCAATCTAGGATCAATTAGGATTTTATTTGGTTGTAATGTAGGTTACGAGACGAGTAGGATACATTTTGGTATAAAAGTGACTATACATCCCTAAGCACTTTAATACATATACTTTAACATTCAAACATCATACTTATGTAAAACCAAACTCAACCTTTACATCAATATACATCAACTCCCAAATTATTTAAGCACAATCATATCAAGAGTCACCACTATCAAAGATTTTTTTACAGCAATACTACTATTTGTTTCTTTTCTTTTTCAATTCAAGTGGCTCTTGCTTTTCAAATCTGTGCACCCTTTCTCCTTATTTTATTAGTTCCACTCAAAAGTCAAACCAACTATCCCACACTTTAACTTTTACAAAGTTCATAAAAAATTCAAGTGCTCATGAGAGGTTACAATGGTTCAAATAGATGGTCAATTCAAATAAATGAGTAAGACTTATAATGTGATTGCCAAAGAAACAAGATTACAAGCTTAAAGGGGTTAACTACGATACATAACAATTATGTAGGTATAATATACATATCTGACTCAACAAGAAAACACCTATATCACTTCCAAGACTGAACAACACTACTATTTTGCTTTGCAAATACACAAGGAAAGTTCTATGCATCAAATGTAATGCAGAGAATAACACAAAACCTTACACACACATGGCACATAACTCACTCAGGGTTGGATTCAGAGACACTCTAGTCAAAGCAGTTAAGCAAAGTTAAGATAATACAATTTAATGTACTTCTACAAGAGTCAAAAATTGAGCCTAAGCGTCGCAACCAAAGTACTCACTATTCTCAAGGCATAACAAAGTCAAGAGATATTGCTTCAATTCAAAACACAACACAATGATTCCTACTCCCAAAACAAAAAAAACTAACTACACCCGGTTTAAAGAAAACCCTTGGAAAAGAACCGTGGTTTAAAGAAAAAACAAGGGGTAATTGCTACACTACCTAATGAAAGAAAATCTTTTTTTTTGCTTTAGACATAAACCCCTCAAGAAAATTGTCTAATAGATCTATCGTCCGAAAAATTTAAGTATTCAATTAAACTAATACAACTAAAATAACATAGAAATCACCCAGACAATCTCCTCACCCCACACTTAAAATTGTGCATTGTCCACAATGCACACTATAAATAATAAAAGGGTAAAAGAGACTCCCTGATAGGCCAAAGACCGAAGCACTAACAACTCATTGAGTACTTGTCGACGCCCCCTTTTTCTCTCGAGGGAAAGAAATCAGGTTTACGACATAATGGGTGGAATGAATCTTTTACCCCCTTTTGGGCGAATTAGGGCTATGGAGTTTGAAGAGTTGCCACCTAATGATTATAATGCATTAAGACACTTTTTGAGAAAAGAAGAAGGATTCGAAGGAAAACCAGAGTTTGGGTAAGGGCTTGAGATTATCTCGAAGGGAAGGTGTTAGACACCCCTCAAGATCCACTAGCGTGGTTCCCCGTCGTGCTTAGATGTGACTTTAAGAAGAGTAGGATTGGGCAAAGCAAAGTTTTCACATAAGAAATATAAACAAGTTGAAAATTTTGAATGAATAAAGACACAAGTGAAAATAGAGCTTAGTTTGAAGAAAATATTAATTTAAATTAAGGGAAAGTAAAGAAGGTCCTAGGTTTAACTATAATATGGATCATTCGATGCAATATCCAGCAATCATTCTCACATGAGATATTAGCGCACCGTCATTATCTCCATATTCCACGCTTCCCACACCGTTAAGGTTTTTAAACATGATTAGCCTCGTTTACTTATTGCATGCTAGTACCCGTCCCGACCTATCAGTCCCGGAGTATTTGGACTTCTAATACTAGAAGGGAAGAAAGGGGATGATGGCATATATGGAGTTTACAGGTAAAAATGCTAAGGCGTCAATCAAAACAAATAGCACACAAGGGGAATAAACAAACATACAAAGGCTACACATAAAACCCCTTAAGCCATACAACAATTAGTTTAGCATGACTTGCAATTACTAATTTGGTCTTAAGATTAAAACTGACAGTGGACAGATTAGTTTAACTCATAGAGTTGGATAATAAGTCCGTATTAAGCAATCCAGATCCAGTTTGTCAGAACTTAAGATATTTTAAAACCAGTAATTTAGAAAGCGTTAGTTTTAGACAAGGATCTGTATGGAAGAGTTTAGAAAAAACAGGAAATTGAAATTTGCATAAGTTCAAAGATGGCTTGCAAGCTAGCCGAACTGCTTAAGTAAAATGTTAAAAGGCATTTTTCGAAAAGCATTGAAGTAAATATTTAAGTAGAAGACCAAAAGGTTGGTTTTAGAATAAAGATGCAAGTTTGGAATTTAAAAAAGACTTTACAGATGTAAAACAACGTAAAAACAGACTTGGCCAGGTTTTAAAATAGACATGTTTGGACAAGTTTTTGCTGGAAGTGTTTGACAGATTATCATTCAGATTAGGAAGGTTTGAACCCTATAGGCATGACATCTACATCTTCATTTGTTGCTGCTTTTAGAACGTTAGAGGGACCTACTGTTTTCCTAGCATTTTTATGTATTTCCTATAATGATGATCTCTATTATGCTTGCATTACAAAAGTACTATAGGCATGAGTTCTGAATGGAATGTAATATTAAAGTCTTATAGGCATGATTTCTAAGTGATTTGCAATATTAAAGTCCAATAGACATAGTATCTAGGTGATTTGCGACATTGAAATCCTACATGCATGATTTCTAGATAGTTTGCGAAATTGAAATCCTATTGGCATGATTTCTACCCATTGACTTATGCAAATAACATAAACCCCTCCCACACCCTTTTACTATATTCCCCAAATTCTTTTACAAAAGCTGTTGCAGAATCAAAAGAAAGTGAACAAAAAAAATACATTATAGCCTACAGCTAGATCCGAGAAGCCTATTTCAATCTTAATTGCCAATAACATGCATTTTACCAAATCCGGATTCCATATTCCAAGGACTTCTCTTAGAGTGTTTCAAAGTTCCAAGGGCTTTTAGGAAGCCTAGGCAATACTTGCACCCTAAAGATTGAATAGAGTAGTGCAATGTGTGGAATTACCAGCCCTTAGGTATCCAAGTTCAGAGGGAACTCTAGGATCCCTAAGCATGGCTTACCATGGGGGTTAGTACTTAAAGAACTAAGAATAAGTGTAATGTGAGGGGATTAGAGGAAGACCAAAGAAAAGGATGGTCATACCCAGTCATGGGTAGGACGAGCACACCCCTGATCCTTTACTTGATTCAAACAAATAAAAGAGCAGACTTTCATAAGTCAGACAGGGGTCTGAGTGGTGATTAGGACACTACCAGACCCAAGTACAGGCTCAACACAAAAGAGGGTTAAGGGAATGGGATTGATTTGAGTGGAGGTTCAAAAGAACCTGATTCTAAATCAAGGATAGCAATGAGATGCTACCTCAACTTTGGACATACTCATATACAAGGGGTTTAAAGGGAAAGGGGATCACATGAAAGAAAACATTAAAGAGAGATAAGAAAAACATAACAACAACAACATGCAGAAAGGTATAACAGACTAGTGTATAGTCAATTAGTGCCAGAAAACATGTAGTTGAGGAGTCATGTAGAAGGGAGAAATAAACACATGGTTTCAGAGAACAATATTTAAATGGTGGAGACCTACCAGATGCAAATGTCAAACAACAGAAAAAGCAAATAGAGTTCTATAGTTTAGCCTTGGCTTTCAGCCGGTTAAACACAAGCAGCAACACAAGTAGCAGAAAAGAGAAGAGAAAGTTTAGTGTGTGTGTGTGTGTGTGTTGAACTGAATTGTTTGTGTGTTTAAAGAAGATGAGTAGGGTATTTATAGTTTGAAAGCAGGTAGGGAATAAGGCAAGGAAATAAGTTAAGGAGCTGAATATCAATTGAGAATAAATCACAAAAGACTTACTTTAATTAAGAAATTCATATTTAATCGGTGAGAGTTATTTAAGGAGAAAAATCAAACAAGCAGTTCGTGTAAAGTAGGCAATTAGGGGTAAATGCATAAAAGTTTTAATTAAGTGAAGAAATTTTGAAATATACGGTTAAACAAATAAGGTAAGAACCAGTCAATACCAAATAAATCAAGGAATCAGAGATTTGCAACTATTGGCTCATGAACAAGCAAGTCGGAAGGGCTAAGGAAAAGATTTCACCTAAGAAGAATCAGTAGCAATCAATCAACCCCAAAACAAAACAGATTCTAATTGAAACGTAAATTGAAAAACCTTTTAAAGAAAGATTAACACATATAAAAGTGGTTGTCATGATAATAAGAGGGGTCTAGTATAGATAAAATCATACACAAAAAGGATTCGAACTTAGTCCACGAGTTCATAGTGAGTTTGAGAGAGTCCAAGGCACAAATAGAACCCTAGTCCAAACACACAAGACAAAACTCGCCAAAAACCCCCAAATCTTAGGGTTTTCGACTTGAGTCAAATGCAAAGAAGAGGAAACAAGCAGATACAGTAGGAGTTTTAATGCAAACAGAGTAAAATACAACGAGATTAGAAGAAACTGTAGAAGAAAACATGCTTAAGTAGGTACAACAAGAACGCTGAATGAACATGGTTGAAAAATGCAATAGACGAATCAAATCAGGTCATAGTGGAAGGCAAATAACAGAACATAACATAGAAACATGGCATAGAAACATAGCGTGTGAGGACATAGTAGAAACAAAATATATAGAAAACATGGAATAAGAACCACATAAGAATATAAAACATACAGAAGAAGAAGAGTCGAAAAACATTTAAGCATTTCCAAGAAAACCCTAACCAGGAAGAGGTAATTTTTGCAAGAAAAAGAATTTTATAAAGGAAAAATTGGGAAAACCCTTTAAAAACTCAAAGTAAAGCATGAATACACACAGATCTGATTAGAATCAGAGAAAATTCTCGAGCATCTAGGGTTTCACATGAACCCTAGAATGAGAAAGGCCTCGAAAATTTCCGATCTAAGTCAAATAAGGCAGGAAACAGGCTCAGGAGGCTAAGATGTGCCGGAGCCAAGCCGGAGATGGCCGGAAACCATAAGTTGGCGGAGGTCTGGTGTCACGACCCAATTCCCAAATCCGATCGTGGTGGCGCCTCTCGTGAAGACAAGGCCAGCTAGACCGCTTCAGAACACCACTTAAAGCATTTAGTCAGTTATATAACAGTTCGAATATGAATAAATGATATTAATCAATCAATATAAATACAACCCAATACAGCGGCGTGCAGTCCGATCCATGCAATATACTACTACATCGTGCAGTCCGATCCATCCAATATAATACTGCGGCTTGCAGTCCGATCCCTGCAATATACTACTGCGGCGTGCAGTCCGATCCATGTAATATACTGCTGTGGCGTGCGGTCCGATCCATGCATGTATATGCATATGCACACATAACACTCGAGGCCTGAAAGCCTCCTTACATCACTCTTCATGCCCTCACATATGGCCCTCAGCCTCAATTAGTCCAAAATAGTCAAAAGACCCTCGGGCATCCGTAAAACAATATTATTTAGCTCAAACAATAGTTCAAATATCAGTTAAAACATCAAGTTTGAGAAAACAATATAGCCGAGTTCATGAAATAGTGCAAATCACATGGACTGAGTTCGAATAATATTTCAAATAGTGAGGAAAACTGTGATGATAGTTCATAAAGAGTTCAAATAATCGGCAATAAGCCCCAAGTATGGCAATGAGCTCAAGTCATAATAATAACAACAAATTGTTTATAATTTCGCGGTAAAAATCAACAATTGGGACGGACCAAGTCACAATCCCCCAATGGTGCTCTACCCTACGCCCAGGTCCAGCGTGCAAGTCACCACAATACAACACTAGGATGTGCAAATCCGGGGTTTCAAACCCCCAGGATATCATTCCCAAGTATTACTCACCTCGAACCGGTGAAATTCCTCGCTCGCAATGCCTTTGCCCCTCAAATTGGCCTCCACACGCGTCAAATCTAACCAAAATCAGTACAAATATATCATAATACAGTAATGGGACAACTCCCAATCGAAATATAACAAAAATCTCGAAACTAGCAAAACCCGAGCCTCAAGCCCGCTTCTCAAAAATTACGAAACTTACATTCCTGGAATCCTCGTCTCGCCATGAGTTCATACATACAAAGAACTCCCAAATCCGAGCTCAAATGACCTATCAAATCCGAATTTGAAATATCAACACTCAAGCCCTAGCTTCTTCAATTTTATACCCAAATTCAGAGAATTAATGGATGATTCTTCGATTAAATGATGTTTCTAGACCGCGAGACTTACCTCCAATCATTTTCCGTCGAAATCCTATTCAAAATCTACCAACATGCTCTCAAGGTGGTGCAAAAATGGTGGAAAATTTAACCGAAGTCGCGGATGAAATGTTATAAAATAGGTCTGCCCAGGTCTGAAGCCCTTCTATGCGATCGCAATGTACAACATTTCCCCAACCTAAAAATGATCTACGCATCGCAGCAATACATATGCGATCACATTGCTTTGAGATACAACCCTATGCGATCGCAGGCAACATCATTCGGTCGCAGAGACCAAATATCCAGCCTGCCCAAACTCTTCTATGGGATTGCGTCCCTGGCATTGCGATCGCATAGGCCTAACAACACATGATTCTGCAATTTCTGCAACTTCGAACATCCAAACACTCTCCGATAACCATTCGAAACCACCTCGAGGCCCCTGGGACCTCAACCAAAAGTACCAACATACCCCAAATCTTCATACGAACTTGTTCCAATCATAAAAACATGCCCAACAAAACAAAAATCATCAATTCTCGACGGATTCAAGCCTAAGTTTTCTTCAAAACTTCCGAAAGTCGCATTCGATAAAAACCCGACCAAACGACATTCGAATGACCTGAAAATTTCCAGACATATCCAAAATCACCTAACAAAGCTATTGCAACTCTCGAAATTCCATTCTGATCCTCGGATCAAAATCTCACCTACCAACCGGAGTCCGCCAAAATTCAAACTTCGCCAATTCAAGCCTAATTCTACTGCGGACCTCCAAATTCAATTTCGATCGCACTCCTATGTCACAAATCATCCCCCGAAGCTAACTGAACCACCGGAATTCACATCAGAGCCCTCTAACCACATAGTCAACTTCCGGTTGATTTTTCTAATACAAGCTTCCTTCTAAGAGGCAATGTGCCTTATTTTCAACCAAAACCAATTCAAATAATCCGGATCAACTCTAATACTGACATTGAGATATGAAGCAACACCATAAGGGGGAAACGGGGAAATAATGCGTATGACGACTGGTCGGGTCATCACATCCTCCCCAACTTAAACAAACGTTCATCCTCGAGCGTACCCAGAGTTTTACTAGAAGCAACCCAATAGATGAATGACCTTACCAAGCATATACTAGGGGTGATACCACGTCACCCTATTTCACATAGGTCCGATAACATAATATAGCTTGAATTTCACAGTCCATCTAAACCATAAATCACTTTGCACTTCACGAAATCATGCACCAGATCAGAATCTCACGTCTACACTCAAAATAAACCCGAGCCAACTGTAATAACCCATACTCGCCACTCCAGGTGAGACCATATGATAAACTACACAACCCAACCATTCAAGGCGATGGCCTCTATTCACGGCAATTGCCCACAATAATCGAATACCGATAGAGAACCTTTTTATTAGCTAAAGTCTTATTCTAACACTTTCATATACTGCCAACGGTAACTGAAACACATGATATACCGAATCCATCTCTCAGATCAACCATTCATAAATCCATTTCCCTCTTGACTGATACTACTACAGGTTTCCGATCCAAACCTCGATATTACCTTTCTAACCAGCTGAAATAAAATTGGTTCGTGCTCATTAATGACTCCAATGATCACTTCGACTCTAACCACCCCTCTGGTGATATGACACCTCGACACAGGCCTAAGCCACAACTTGCGTAATACACCCACCCATGAAATGCAGTCTAAACATACTCAAATCATGATAATGACTCAAAGGAAAGAGCTGTAGCTCAAGCTCAACAGTACCATTACAATACAAAACTGAGATCCCGTCTCACATCATAGAAATATAGTACCTGAATCCTCCTCGAAAGGTCATAAATTCACGTGCCCTTGCCAGAATGCGCGATCGTATCCAAACACTATTACCATGAAGCACCTCAAGTCACAATACAGAAAACTATTCTCAATCATCACACTGTTGTGGCATGCAACCCGACCTGGATAACATACCCGTGGCAGCGTGCCTCCCGATCTACACAAATATCTCACATAGGAGATGCACATCGAGCCAAATTTGCTCATTACAATAAAGGCATATAGCCTCATGCCCGGCCACAAAAAATACATCCGAACAAGTCACCCAAATACCGAGACTGAATCAATTGTAGAAACCTCTGCACTGACATCCGCCACGAAGGCCCAATTAAGAAACAGCAATGCTTGCCAGCCGTCCATCGGTCTTTGGAATACAAACTACCTTGTTAAAACATAATCCGATGCACCTCACCACTCAACCTGTGGCACGTTCTGGCATAACTTACAGCACCAAAATCTATAATAACCCAACATTGAGACAACCGGTCTACAATACAATATCATAACAAAATATCTAACATCCAAGCAAAGAAAAATTCCTCCCGGACCTCCAATTCCCATATAACACATGAATCACTATACCTGATTCCCCACTCAGCCGTATGAATACATATCACACATCAAGTATCCATTCATCCCATGAGAGATATCCAAAAATTTCCCTGAGCCATCAACAACTCAATTATCATCAATCGATCTAACAAGAGAAAACCGCAATACCACCAAATATTATCGTTTTTGCATTACCTTGCCCCTTTTCTGAATATAAACCCCCACTAAATCACTAGCATAGCAATACCACTTTCTTAAATCATCTGAAGATCAAATCGTAAATCACCTGCGACTGCCCGTGTTGCTTATGAATTTAATGACTCCCAATTATGACTAAACGAAAACCTTGAACGCGCAAATCTGAATTCTCCATATCAAGACACATAGACCATACCACAGTAGGATATGATGAGGACTTCTATTTCTCTCCTGCGTCGCAGACACTGACGCACTCAACTAGCCAAGAACTTTCATGATCCCATATAGGAGAAAAATTATTACACACTCCATGCTTTGCATATCCACAGGAATATACTCATTTTGAAACCACGGTAAAACACATCAAGAACTCTTTTTCCCAATTCCATTGCACAAGCTAAACTGCCAGGACTGAATCCTTCTACCCAAATCAAGTTAAGCAAACTGCCAGTACTTAAAAGCTTTGCTGTACAATACCTGTAAAGCTCATTACCTAGAACACATACAATAATTAATCATATCCTTATCATACCAATTCGGTTCATTATCAAGCTATTCCATTTATCTAATTTCCTTCCTGATTCATCTTTAACTTGAAATTGTCCCTTGCTGTAGCACCACAATACCTTGACCCAGGTTACCACATGAGACTCGCACATAAAACCACATTGTCTAAGATCCATATGCCACTGAATACCCTTTCAAACGTTTCCCAGAAATACCACATTCCAGAATGCTTTACTTTGTAGAACTTCCTGCGATCCTGAATTCATTTACCATTACCATCCAAATGCGGGTACGTAGAATCCCATGATTAGCACAAAGTACCACAAATCTTGATCTTTTCTAATGGAAACACAGTCTCTAACCACATACACAAACTTAAGACACCTGATTGTTACATGCAAAATCTTGAACACAGTAAAAAGCATTCTCGAGAGTCATTCACTCTTATTCAGCTGTAATTCACCTGTACAGAATGAATAGAACCACTCGTGCCTCATTAGTATCCTGACACCGTAGAATATGATTTCATACAGATAAAAACAACCATCTTTCTTCTCTATACACCGAGTATTCTTTATCATCAACAGCTCAAAACATCCTTGTATTTTATTACACCTACGAAGCACCATATAACCTTGTAAAACATTTTCTTTACACGTGCCAACCTCAGCTCAATTTCTACAACTAGAACTGATCTTCCATCATCCCTCAAAACGGAACCAACATTGCACATAACCGTGCAATCAGCTGACCAGCAGCAACCTCCCCAACTTGACTCGAAGCCATACATCAAGGCACTATAAGCAACTCATAGAACTTTTAATCCAATGATTCCACAATGTTATAGTGAGATTAAACTCAAGTAATTTACAAGTTTGTGAATACACAGATCATCTAGCACTGCATTCTCTGCGAACCTCGCATTCATTTCCACATAAGCTGAGTCCATTTTTTTTTAAACGTCCCCAAATTCTCAAATTTCAACACATACCCTTCAATTACTCATGAGACCTTCTAACATACATATAAGGATCATACCCCTCAAAAACACTCCACAGGAGATAACCCACATGCTTCGCCTCATTTCAATATTTCAACATGCCTTCCACCATTATATGTGTTACACAACCAATTAGTCTTTCCTGAGTCTGAGCTCATACCATCACATGAAATATACACTTTCCAACTAAGAGACATGAAAGATATCCTTCACGTGCCCATAACTTGGGGCTACACGACAGACCACAATAGAAAACAAACACTTAACTACTCATCTATTATCCATCAGACTTCTTCGTCATTACCAAAATCACATAGATACACCTCGCAGTACTAACATACTCATCACATGATATCCAGCCGCCATTTCAACAATTAGAGACCATACTGAACGTATAAGTTCATAACACCAGCTCACAAAATCAGCACCTCGGTGCTCAAGTCATAAGCAAAGATCCGACCTCAAGTCCTCCAGACTGGCCCAATATCGAACTCACGGGATCACATCTCGCCCCTCGATCGGGGAATCACAAGCCATCATGACATTTACAACACTGAGCGCTCATGTGCGCATACAGACGGGTGGAAGGCATTTCAAAAGTTATATCTCAAGCTGAATCAAGTACGCACGATAAGAATTCAAAGAAAGTGAAGTTTTCCTAAAGGTTCTGCAGCCTCTCGAGGATAAATACAGACGTCTCTGTACCGATCTGCGAGATTCTACTAACCCTGCTCATGACTCGTGAGACCTAGTAACCTAGGCTCTGATGCCAACTTGTCAACACCCAATTCCCAAATCTGGCCGTGATGACGCCTCTCATGAAGACAATGTCAGTCAAACCATTTCAGAACACCACTTAAAGTAGTTAGTCAGTTATATAACAGTTCTAATATGAATTAATGATATTAATCAATATAAATACATCCCATTACAGCCCGACCGGGGTTTCACAAGTCACGAGCATCTAGGAGGTTCTTTATTAAAATTTTAATGTCTATATTATATAGAGTAAAATCTGGGAATCAAGAAGAAGAAGAATCGCGGTGCCGTGAATGCCGGCGGTCACCTTGCTTAGCTACGATAGCAATACCTTCAATCCGCTACTAACCGGCTACCAGGTGATCAGTACCTGCAACTGCACATGAGGTGCAGGGAGTAAAGTGAGTACTTCCAACTTAGTGGTAATAAGAGAGAATAATATCTGAGTGATAAGAAAACACGTATGGGCACACCAAACTGCTATAAAAGACAGAACAACCCTTTGAGCAAACACCGAAATACTGTGAAAATCCTTTTAGAAAATATCAAGATCAGTTCAAAATCTCTTTTACAAAGTCTCTTTTTCAAATATCTCTTTTATTTTCAACAGCCCAGCATATGAATGCTATATCAGATAGAACAAGTCGGCCCATAAGTGTGCCCATTGGGCACAACACTCCTTAACATATAACACCAAGGTATCTGGTCAACAAGTCAAGTAACAATATTTATGCCAATGATATATGAGTGCTAAATGTCATGGCACGTAGTACAAACAGGAGTGAATGCGTGAATGCAATGCAATGCACATGACCGCTACGGTGCGTAGCCTGATCCATGGGTACCTCGCGCTCACTGGGGGCGTGTACTGACTATGGAGGGGCTCATACAGCCCAAGTGTTATAATAATACGACATGCTATCAGATCCATATAATATACTACTGCGGCGTGCAGTCCGATCCATGCATTATACTACTATGGCATGCAGTTCGATCCATGCAATATACTACTGCAGCGTGCAGTCCGATCCATGCAATATACTACTGCGGCGTGCATTCCGATCCATTCGATATACTACTACGGTGTGCAGTCCGACCCATGCATGTATATGCATATTCACACATAACACTCGAGGCCTGAAAGCCTCCTTACATCACTCTTCATGCCCTCACATATGGCCCTCAGCCTCAATCAGTCCAATAAAGCCCCTCAGGCATCCGTTAAACAATAATACTCACCTCAAACAATAGTTCAAATATCAATTAAAACTCCAAGTTTGAGAAAAATATAGCCGAGTTCATGATATAGTGCAAATCACATGGACTGAGATCGAATAATATTTCAAATAGTAAGGAAAACTGTGATGATAGTTCATAAAGAGTTCAAATAATTGCGAATAAGCCCCAAGTATGGAAATGAACCCAAGTCATAATGATAACAACAAATCGTTTACAATTTCGCGGTAAAAACCAACAACCGTGACGGACCAAGTCACAATCCCCCAACGATGCTCTACCCCACGCCCAGGTCCAGCATGAAAGTCACCACAATACAGCACTAGGATGGGCAAATCCGGGGTTTCAAACCCTCAGGATATCATTCCCAAGTATTACTCAACTCGAATCGGTGAAATTTCTCGCTCGCGATGCCTTTGCCCTCAAATTGCCTCCACGGGCGTCAAATCTAACCAAAATCAGTACAATCATATCATAATATGCTAGTGGGATAACACCCAATCGAAAACAATCGAAATGGAAAAATCTCGAAACTAGCAAAACCCGAGCCCCGGGCCCGCTTCTCGAAAAATTACGAAACTTACGTTTCCGGAATCCTCGTCTCGCCACGAGTTCTTGCATACCAAGAACTCCAAAAATCAAGCTCAAATGACCTATCAAATCCCAATTTTAAATAACAAAAACTCAAGCACTAGTTTCTTCAATGTTATACCCAAATTTAAAGAATTAATTGATGATTCTTCGATTAAATGATATTCACGAGACCTATGTCCAATCACTTTCCGTCGAAACCCTCTTCAAAATCTACCAACAAACTCTCAAGGTGGTGCAAAAATGGTGGCAAAAATGAACCCAAGTCGCGGATGAAATGTTATAAAACAGGTCTGAAGCCCTTCTATGAGATCGCGGACAAAATCTTACGATCACAATGCACAACATTTCCCCAACCTCAAAATGAACTACGCGATCGTCGCAATACATATGCGATCGCACTGCTTTGAGACACAACCCTATGCAATCACATGCAACATCATGCGATTGCAGAGACCAAATATCCAGCCTACCCAAACTCTTCTATGTGATGGCGTCCCTGGCATTGCGATCGCATAGGCCTAAATTCTACAACACCTGATTCTGCAATTTCTGCAACTTCCAACATCTAAACACTCTCTGATAACCACTCGAAACCACCCCGACGCCCTCGAGACCTCAAGTAAAAGTACCATCACACCCCAAATCCTCATACGAACTTGTTCGAATCACAAAAACACGCCTAACAACACCAAAATCATCAATTCTCAACGGATTCAAGCCTAAGTTTTCTTCAAAACTTCTGAAACTCGCATTCGATCAAAAACCCGACCAAACAACGTTTGAATGATCTGAAAATTTGCAGACATATCCAAAATCACCTAACGAAGCTACTGTAACTCTCGGAATTCCATTCTGACCCTCGGATCAAAATCTCACCTACCAACCGGAATCTGCCAAAATTCAAACTTCGCCAATTCAAGCGTAATTCTACACTGGACCTCCAAATTCAATTCCGATCGCACTTCTAAATCACAAATGATCCCCAAAGCTAACCGAACCACCGGAATACACATCTGAGCCCTCTAACCACATAGTCAACTTCCGGTTAATTTTTCTAATACAAGCTTCCTTCTAAGAGGCTATGTGCCTTATTCTCCACCAAAACCAATTCAATTACACCCGATCAACTCGATTACGGACATTGAGACATGAAGCAACACCATAAGGGGAAAACATGACAGTAACTCACGTGACGACGGGTCGGGTCGTCATATCTGGGTGGAGACCTTTGAGGTCTAGCCTCAAACCTTCGAGCACTGGGCACACATGAGTGATGGGAGATGACCATAGATCATCCATGGCCTGAGAGGCCATGGGTTCCGGTGAGTTAGAGGTTGAAAATAAGGAGAAAATGATTAGGGTTTCAAGAACATTCGGGAGAGTTTGAGAGGGGGAGGGTATTCAGAGGCGGCCGATGAAATTAAAATGAGAGGGATTAGGGTTGGCTATGGTTTTAATTAAGGAAAGGCAGTCGTGGACTGTCGATTAAAATAATCAATGATCACGATTAAAATGGGGATCTGGGCTGGTTAGTACGACTTGGTCTGGGTCGGATGATTTTGAAATTGGGTAGTGTAATTGAGGGGTTAGATTGGGGTTGAAATTTGGGGTAAAATTGAAATTAAAAGGGCTACAATTTAAATAGCCAAATTTCTCCATTTTATTTTTTATAAAATAGTAAATGATGTTCAAAATAAAATTAAAAATACTCAGTTAATAAAACATTACATAAATACTAATTTAAAAATATTAAAAATTATTTATGATTACAAATGCTATTAAATTGAGAAATATGCTAAAATTGTAATTTCATGTAATTTTAGTTTTAAAATACCAAATGGGCTTATAAAATTATATAAAAATGATGTAAATTATATTTTTGTGTAAATATTAGAGTAAAACAATTTATTCACCAAAATGACATATTTGGGAATAATTATTGGATTTTATTGTGCAAAATAGGCCGTAAATTAATTTTAAAATTCCTTAAAAATGTGAAAAAATACCAAAACCTTTATGGATGCTTACATATGCATATAAATGCTATTTCGAAAGTATTTTGAGTATAAAAATACATAGGAAAAATTTGGTATCAACAGTACTCAGACTTCTCCCAAGCTTGGTCCTTCATGCGGGTACCTCACACTTTGTTCTAACCATTTGGTTTGTTATTGCATCCCTTAGTTTTCCATGCTCCTATTAAATAAAAAATTGACACTAAAAAAATAATATAATTTAAAAAATAAATAAAGAAATAAAGCTGGGTTGCCTTCCAACAAGCGCTTGATTTAATGTCGCGGCACGACGCGAATCACTTTTTCCATCCACCTTGAGCTTATGAACTGAACCCCAAGTTTTGATTCAAATTTATGATTATGGTCATGGGGCGGTGGAACGAATCTAATTGTCCCAAGGAAATAATGTAATATTCTGCACTCATTGGCCTTTGTATGAGGTATGTAATCCTGACATTCTGGCAAGAAGAATTCTAGAGTATATGCATTGTGTTCCTCTTTCCTTGACTCTTCAATTGGTTCGGATGACTCTATTTCTATATCATCATCCAATCATAATGCGGAAAAATTCTTGGAGTGTCGACCAATGCGCTAAAACACATGAATTTTAGGACTCTCAACATCCTCAACATCAGTGATACTAGAGTCAACAAAATTTGTATCATTAAAATTCTTTACTGACTCTAGTCTCACTTCTACAACATCGATATCCTCAAATTGTAGTTGGCTAGGTTGGTGATGTTCTCTTTTGACCTCCTTAATTAAAACCTCATATTTATGCTCTTTTTGGCTACTATCCCCAATATTAGCTTGTTGAGCATTACCAACTCCAATAACTTGACTCAATTGAGCCTCCAAATTGCGAATAGTTGCCTCTTGCCTCTCTATCTGCAGTTGTTTCTCATTATTTTGTTCCAGCAGGCACTTTAACATATCTTTATTCTCCTTCAGGCCAGCATCCCTAGGTTCTTTTTTTTTGTTAATTTCACAAGAAAAGGTAGAATCATCGTAGTAAGGGGTTGGGGGAAGATAAGAAATATAAGCACAACCATAAAAGTGACCCTTTTTACCACCACACACATCACACACATTCCACAAATAAGATTGAGTTAGTGCACATAACTCGCTCTCAGGAAAATTTTGAAAATTTGGCCACAGGTGGTTTCCTTCACAATATGTATGGAGATCAATAGTAGATTATCTACACCTAAATTCCTATAATTTCAACCTGTCATGTTTATCAAATCAATAACTATTATAAAAAATATAAAATAAAAGTTCAAACTCAACACCTAGCAATATATACAACTACAACTACACCGTCAGTTCCCCGAAAATGGCGCCAAAATTAAATCACACCCAACTCTAGTCCTAAAAAGGATAAGGGGCCGCTGCAAATATAATCCGGTCTAAAAGTCCGGAGTTGAATCCCACAGAGAACTAAGGCTTAACTGTATCTGTTTAATATTGCTAAGAAGACAAGACTAAAAATAAATAAACATCTCAAAACTATCTATGCTTGAATTGTAAACAATTGGAATAGAGGTCTAAGGTAATAGTTTCCCTCGTTGTTGACTTCATTAGTTGCATGTTTTTTATAGCTTTGAATTAGTTGCCTCTATCAATTATGAATTCTCCAGCTATCATAAAATCTTTCTCAAGCAATTATGATAATTTACTATATGTACTCTCTCAATCTATGCTAGCTAGATTCACATTATAGTTCACTTAGATTGCACCCGAGGTATCGTTATCCCTAATCCAACCTCTAAACCCTCGGTTATGACTCTTGCCTATACTTCGGGAGTGATGTTGTTCAAACAACTACCTAAATATATACTCTCTCTCAAGCAGATATATAATAAATAGGAACGAATAATTGAGGATCCTTTCAATTAACTAAAATAAAAACGTAGTTGAACAAATAGAGATTAACAACCAACTCAAAACTATACTAATATAATAACCAATTCATCCCCAGCGGGTTTCCCCCAAAAACGTATATAAAAAATTAGATATTCATAATAGTATGTAAAACTACATTACTAAAAGTCGTAACCAACAATGAAAATAGGAAGAGGAAGGAAAAGCTCGTAGAAGAATCCCTAAGCCTTGCTCTTATTGTGTCTCTGCCTCCTTAGGTTAAAAATGTGTCAATTATATGTCCCCCTCCTCAAAATACTATTTTTATGTATATATATCAAGTAGGGTTGAGACCAAATAATTATAACTTCTCCAATATGAAAAAGGACATTCTTCCTGGGTTTGACTAGCGCGGCTGCGCTAATGCCCGGGCTAGTGGGGTTATATTCTTTCTGACTAACGCGGCCCGAGCGCGACTGCGCTATTGACATGCACTTTTCACCCTGTTCTTTTTCGAATTTAAAAATACGTAAAACATGAAAGTTGTATCTCTTGGAGTTATCTTTCCAACCATATATTGTGGAGCTAAAATGAAGTTCTTAACAAAACGTTATACATATTTTACTAGATAGCACACAATATGCCTACTCGATTTTTCGTTTTGTTGCTCTATCATCCGTTGATCCCCGAACACGATTCTGAATTAATTCATTGGGCTTTTACTCGGACTTCAAATATTTTAATCACTTGAATTCATTCCATAACATCTATATAATTCGGAATCACTCATACAAGGCATAAAACATACCATTAGCGGAAAACACTAGCGATTAAAGCGCAAACTCAACAAAAGCACAGTAAATTAGAGTGTAATAATCAATTAAAATACGTAATTATAACCTATCATCACTCGCCTTGCCAAAAGGTAAGTCACTACTCACTATATCAAAACGATTATTAGGTTCCTAAAGCTGCAAATCAATAACATAAAAGAATTCCAAGTGCAAGTGATGTGCATGTGTAGCATTAGCAAACGTATGCTTCGATTTTTCATAGCATAGACTTGGTCCAATTTGGGGATCAAATATCACATTTTCATAAAATAATCCGACCTCATCCATCAAAAATTGCCATCCACTTTCTTTTATCATATGTAATCTTGCCTTTGCAAAGTTAAGCAATATCATATCATTAATGATATTTTGATATTTTCTTTTGTAAAATTTTGTTCAATTCTTTGTCACTAGCAACACGTTGAACATCAAGTGTAGCATAAAACAAATTTGAATTACAGAACCTTACATAGAAAATTTCTGCTACAACGCTATCAACATAATGACACACCCACTTCCAATATTTTTAAGCATATTAAGATATTGAAGAGAATAGTGATGTTTTGAAACAAGATCCCAACGAGTATCACCTGATCGTAGCCCACATTCTTGTTTAATCCTTTGACCGGTATGAATTATTTTTTTCAGAGTTTAAGCAACTCCTAGAACTTCTTTGCTTTATTTTGTTGAAGTAAATATCTGCACTTGAAAGATTCTTCAACAATATTCTAACACATTAATAACAACAGAAAAATAAATCACCCATATTCGAAATCATTTAAAAAAGCTAGAAGCGTCGACTGCAATCGATGAGCAAATTAAAATTGTGAATCTAATATGAAGATGAAGTATCTTAGAAAATAAATAATTTGAGGTTGTTTAGTTCTCCTCGCATATTGCTCGCTCTATCTTAACCTTTGCGCATACATATTTGATGACTGGTGATCTAAACTTAAAAAAAATCGCCCGCTTTAATGATCGTACAAATATGCCGCAAATGTGGATAATACCCAAGGATTACCCTATCACTATTCTACCATTATTAATATATCTCAAAACTAGGTTATTTAATGATAAGAGGCGAAATCTATGTGATTTAGCTATTGTTTATGCTTCTTCTTAATTATATTCCAATAATATATTGTAGATAATTGATGAGAAATGTGCTCTAATGGTGATTTGTATGTATTGCAGGAAGAGGAGCAGATATGATACTTGAAGAAGATAATTGGAATGATTTATGAGCACAAACCACCCCGCGGAGTTGAGTACGAGCAAGGACGAAACAAGAAAATGACAAGAAAACGAGCCCCAGACCGCGCGAAGTCTGTGAGAGCTCGCGCGAAGTTCACGTGCTAAAGAAGACCAGACAATGTACCTCGCAAAGTTTGTGCGAAGTATGCGCGAGCTCCCGCGCCTCCCGTCCAAAAAAATGTTACTCAAGGGTAAAATTGTAATGACCCAGCCGATCGTTTTAGAATTCATTCCATGTTCCCCTCTTAACTGCTTTTCCTAAGTTTTATTATGCTAATTTGGTTGACGGGATGTCCGGTATTAGGATTCGGAGTGTTTTAGGACACATAGTCCCCAATTTGGAGTTTAAGTGTTGGAAAGTGGTCTATTATCAAATGGTTCCGTTAGCTCCGTTAGCTGATTTCGAGGTAGGGAGCGTGTCCGAAATGTGTTTTGGAGGTCCGTAGATCATTTAGGCTAGGAATGCCGAAAGTTAGAATTTTGAAGTTTCCAGTCTTATAGTGAAATTTTGATCCGAGAGTTGAAATAGAATTCCAGAAGTTTTTGTAGCACCGTCATGTCATTTAGGATGAGCGTGTGAAATTTCAAGTCAATCGGACGTGGTTTGATTCGGTTTGTGATCGAATGCGAGTTTTAGAAGCTTTGGTTAAAACTTAGACTTTGATTTGATGAAATTCAATGATTTTGATGTTAACGGTGGTGTTTTGATGATTCGAGCAAGTTTGAATAAGGTATTAGGTGGTATTGGTATTTTTAGTTGAGGTCCCGGGGGCCTCGGGATGATTTCGGATGGTCGACGGGTGGAATTCCTAAGTGTGCAACAGCTGAACTTTTCATCTTCTGGTATTTGCGCTTCTACGGCTTGGGAACCATAGAAGCAGCACCGCATAAGCGGCCTTCGCACCACAGAAGCGAGTTGGTCTTTTTTCCTTAGAGACCGCAGAAGCAGTATGGTCTCCGCAAAGGCGGAACCGTAAAAGTGGTTCCTGTGTCCGCAGATGCGGAAGTTGAAGTTTAATGAGGAGTCGCGAAAGTGGCTCTTGGTCCGCATGTGCGGGACAGCAGAAGTGGTCCCTTGTCCACATAGGCGGAAACCGCTGTTCAGATAAGAGAAATTCGAGGGTGAGTTGGTCTTTTTCCTCATAGACCGCAGAAGCGGTATGGTCTCCGCAAAGGTAGAACTGTAGTAGCGGTTCCTGTGTCCGCAGATGCGGAACTTGAGGTTTAATGAGAGTCACGAATGCGGCTCTTGGTCCGCATGTGCGAGACCGCAGAAACGGTCCCTTGTGCGCATAAGCAGGAACCGCTGTTCAGACAAGAGAAATTTGAGGGTTAGTTTTCAAAAGTTAAGAAAATCAAATCGAGATCGGGGAAGGGCGATTTTGAGAGGATTTTGAAAAGGAGATTATTGGGCAACATTTCTATGATCCTATTTTGTAGTTTAGTCCATCATTTAAATTCGAATTCAAGGTCAAATTTGGAGAAAAATTGGATGAAACTTCATTGACCAAATTATTGAGTTTTGAGAGGGTATTTGACCTCCGATTTTGATGAATTTTATATGGGTAGACTCATGAGAGTATGAGGGTTCTGAAAATGTGAAAATTATTTGATTCCGAGATGTTGGCCCGAGGGCGTTTTGGTTATTTTACCTATTTTTGCGTCTTAACATTCCTTTTAATAGTTGAATTAGTTACTCGCGGTGTTAGTTACATTATGTAATTGGTTAGAATAGATTTGGGCCATTCGGAGTCGGATACTCATGGCGAGGGCATAGTTCTTTAGTTGTTTTTGCACAGGTTCGAGGTAAGTGACTTGTAACCTTGTGTGGGGACCTCTTCCCTTAGGACTTCTTATTTGCTAATTTAAATGCCTTGTGGGCGAGGTGACGTGCGTGTACTTGTGGTAATTGTTGAAAATTCCAGTTTGCTTGAAGTATTTAATCTGTGTTTCTCTATTTATTTGACTGATTGCAATGCAAGATTAATCTGTGTTAGTTACAAAAGCATGATTTTATAGAATTAACTACTTAATTGCTTATTTTGTCTAAGTTATACTACGTGAAGAATCCTAGGTTAGTTTTTACCTAATTGTTGGTGTTCCATATTTTGTTTTTCCTGTATATCCTTGGTTGTGGTTGAGTATTTAAATTGGGACTACGTATGTGGGATTCCGGGAGTTTCCCCTTCTTTATTTAATTGGGACTATGGTTGTGGGATTCCGAGAGTTTCCCCTTTTTGTTTAAATTGAGACTACGGATGTGGGATTCTGGGAGCTCCCCATACACATTTAAAGTTGGACTATGGGACGGTATCTCGGGAGATCCTTCAGGTATGCATATACGCTGGACTACGGAATGGTATCCAGGGTGATCCTTCAGGTATACATATACGCTGGACTACGGGATGGTATCCTGGGAGATCCACTGGACAGTTTAGAGAAGAACTACAGGACGGCACCCTAGGAGATCCTTATGGCACCCCGATATTGAGTTGTACCTTGATGTGTTATTCCTTACCTTGCTTATTTGTCTGTCACGCCCCAAATTCGAGGGACATGACGGGCACTCAACCGGGTATCCCCAATCAAGCGGACCTGGGTGCCTTTCCTATCCCACATGTAACCTCGTGTTCTCATTACTCATTAATCAACGGAATTTGCCATTTATAACTGAAACACCCATTTTTTACAAACATACATAGTCACTTAATGAGGCTTTACATCTCTCATCGCCCAATATACAAAATACATATTTACTAATGTTTGCAACCCACATTTACTGTCTTTGGAGCCTCTAAGGATACAAAAGGATGATACAATACTTGTCGGTAACAAGGCTCCGTCTATACCTTTCATAACGAAATCGAAACAATATTTCCAAAATTAGAGCGGCATGAGCCACGCAAGGCCATGAGAGGAAAGGGATCACCGATATATCTGTGTTGACGTCCCTTTTGCCAGGACATTCATAACACGAATGTAGCGCCCCCGGCAAAAGAGACGTCAACACATCTGAATTGTACTGGTATGTATGAACAAACACAAGCAGCAAGCAATAATGGAATCAACAATCGAATACACATTTAAGGAACAATCAAGCCAAACAAATATACCACATTTTATTCTTCCTCTTCAACATTATCACATAATTGATTTCACATTTATTTCTCAGTAATAGAATCAATAATCAAATACACATGAAATGTACAATCAAGCCAAACAAGTTTACAATAATGAGATGGGACGGCCGTTCATAGGCTGCAGCGGGACTACCATCGGAAAGCCCGCCCCCGCTAGCTATCATAGAAAGAGATTCCCGGATAGTAGTAGTCTCTATGTGAATCACTTCCCGACCGGCCATGCTGGGTATTGAGGTTCATTTTATTTGGAAAAGAGGTAAATCTTAGGGGAGTGCTACATCCAGCAGCTGCACCCGGTTGGCACTCACAAAGCCTACTTAGTCCTGTACTTTCTTCTTCCCCAAAAACTTGATCACTGAAAATTCAAGTAAAAAGGGAAGCGTTTTTGAGAAGATAGGAGAGGAATTCAAATTAGGAGAAAGAAAAATGTGAAAGGTAATGATCCAAGAGCAATCTTTCTAAGAACTTTCACTCATTGATTGACTCATATTCCCACTTCTTAGGAGTGAAAGGCTGGTCTTGAAGAGCCTAGGTTCACTCATGACTTAATGTGCAAGACCGACTCTCCTCTTCTAATGATGTTCTAAGAGTGGGATTTTTGCTTTTCTGGATTTCCCACCCTCCTGACGTTGCCCTAGCGGGGGAACTATCAATAGCGATGGTTGCTCCTTATGCCTGGTTCCGCTCAACTCTCCCTTCAGAGCTACCCTTGCCTGAAAGCGAAAGAGGTAGTCAAGTCCTATAACGAGCGAAACCCTTGTTTTGTGTTATGAGACATGCGCCTAAGGAGAAAGTCATTGCAAAACCGAAGTGAGCCGAGGAGCCGAGTGACGTGCCAGTGCTACTAATTGAGTGCCTGCACCTAGCTGTGCTGTGAGTAAGAAGGTAGCCGGCACCTTTTGAATCAAAAAAAGGGCGACCCCCTATTCAAACCAAAAGAAGTGCCTCACCTCTCTTACGAAGAAGTTGCTGGAGCTGGGCTCCGAATTATGAGAGTTTGCTTTTTATATTTCTTAGAGCGGTGTGATCAAATAAGGGATCAAACAACTCCTGGTGTTTTAACTAGTCATTTATGGTCGGCTTAATTAGTACCCTTACGGTATATATTGCGAACACTTTAATTTTTAGCCTCTCATCTTCTCTAGATAAGCAAAACTCGAACAGATAGAACAGATTGTCCAACTACATAACTTTTTCTTTTTTATTACTTCCGTGGTCGTGCCTCATGGCACGACAACACCCGTACCATTGAAATGGTTCTTTTCTATGACCCACATAGGCACGGTGACCCTACCCTATATGCTTTGGGGATCGGGCACAACAAGAAGGAGCTCCGCTTTTTTCCCTAGAGCATACTAAAGCAGAGAAGACTGATCGGATGACATGCGCATCAGAGAAATAGAATGGTGCAAACTAAATCGAAAGCTAATGAAAGGCTGGAGGACTTGACCCATAGGCGTATGGAGGAGGTCGTGTGCGAGTCTGCTGGGAAAACACAAGCTTAACACGTCTTTCTTTATCTTTTTCATATTTTAATGTCAGCTTTTATAGCTGCTTTATCTGCCTGATGTCGTGTAAACCAGAAGGGTACCCCAACCTCACTTAAGAAAACACATAGAGTGAGATGTAGGGCTCAGTTTGTCTTGTGCAGGAGATGGCATTTTAACAAAGCACGTGCATAGTGGTGTTGGTGTGTCTCGTTGCAATAATTTTGGTCAATCCCTTTCCTGAACCATTGGTAAGGGATGATAGGAGATGGCCACAAAATAAACCATCCCTTCGTTTGACAGAGTAAATAGAATAGTGTCGGGCTTACGACAGTCTGACTTTTGAACGAGTAAGCAACTACTAAGATCCCGCCCACCCCCAACCAATTAGGCGCATCCATTTTCTTGGTCGTTAGCGCTTGACGGCTTTAGCATGCCCTCTCTCTTCTAAGGATAAATACCGATACGATTGAACTAGAGCTCCCCTCTACGAGATGAACTCAACATAGAAGAGGGGAGGAGCGCATATTTCTTTTATATTAAAAGAGAAGGGTCCGAAAAAGACAGAACTGGCCATCCTTCTCATCCCCCTAAGGAAGTAGAGCGCGGTGAAAGAATTCCGTCGCGAGGAGAGCGATAGGCCGGTTTGAAGAGCAAGCTTGAAAACCAATCCTGCTCCTGCTCGCAACTTGCCCACTTGTCCTTTTTTACTACTTTGACTAGCGCCAGTCGTTTCCAAGTTGATGTTTTATTAGCACGCGTGCCTCCATCTCAAAAAAAGTCTTGGAATGCGAGCTTATGTGCTTTCAGTAATAGGCACGACCAGTTTAGGTGTTGCCTTCCAGACATCTAAAAGCGTTGGAGGGCTCTCCCTCCATCCATCGAGTCCTGCCTCACCTTCTAAAAGGGTAGTAAGAAGGGGGATTTGGGTGCGCTTCATCTTCCTGTCGGTTCAGGAGCCTTTTAATCCATCTTCGCTTTAAGCCCAACATTGGTGTTAGGGAAGCCATGCATTAGCTAAACCAACCTCACATGTCAAGCGAAGAAGTGAAAGCTTCTCGACTGTAATGGTTGGAGAGGGACTAATATAATCTTATTCAACCTTAGATGGGAATTAGAGCGAAGCGGGTAGGTTGTGCCGGTTTCCGACAACTTGCTAGATTCCACCATGCAGCGGCCATCGCCTACCTTTTTCTTTTATTTTTAAATTAATTAACGGCTAAGAGATTTCATAACCTGAGCTTTCCTTAACCCTTTTTTTGAAACTTCAGTAGGCTCCCCCTTCTTTGGAAGGATTAACCGCTGGATGGGACTCAATACTCCCCTTCTATACTATCTCATATCTCACCTCCACGCTAATAGGGAAGGGAGTGGCTACCTACTGGAGCTTCGACCAAGCACCACCGGTCAATTCCGCTTTGGGGAGACCCCTGACTCTACCATTATTATAGAGGTATGGGGTTAATCCGCGAAATGGATACCAAAAAGGTGGCAAGTTTTTTCTCAATCGAGAGTCATTTCCCTTAGTGACCGACGAATGGAATCAACAGCTTTCTGATGCATAGTTAGGTCGCTTGCTTGCCCATCATAGGTTGTATTAACCCTATAATAAGTCTAATCCAATCCAGGTCTTTTAATAATCCCGAACTTCCTCTCCTCCTTTCTTTCTAATGAACTTATGTAGATAGATAGCCACCAACCCAATCTTGAAAGCTGAAGTGGGTTTGGGAGTTTGCAGGTATGAAAGAGTCCCCTCTCTGTCTGTGTCTCCGAGTTTCTACTACTAAGTAGCACTTATGCTATTCAATCATAGAATCGATTCCGATCAAGCCTCCGTAGAGCCCGTGTATTGTAAGTCATCCGAACCTGCCTGGAACGAGCCTCCCTCCTTACCTTAGCTGAGCCTTATGTCCCTTCAACGTTCCTATTCATCTTGCCTTGTCTTGGGCAACCAACCAAGATGTATGTCGTCCGACCCGACCTCAGACTCTTTCTTCTCGACCTATTTGACTCTCTGGCAATAAATAACTAGGTGGTATTCCGAGATCGAATTCCTTGTGACTTTTTGGATGAGAAACGAAGTGAACTTGACCAACAAGGTGGGCATGAATTGGAATCCACTTATTAAGAAATCTGGGGCGGATGCCTCCTACATAATAACAGAGGTGTGCGAAGGTAGGCTCAAGCTAATATTCTGCGCGCTGAGAGAGATTAGAGATTCCGTATGTAACTCAGTGAGTGATCACATATTTGGAATAAAATCCAGTTAGAAAAGGAAATCCAATTAGAGATAAGCTGCCCATAGATTTGAGTTCAAGTGGCACAACACCTTTGATCGACCATAGGGGGAGTTCACATTGTAATAGTCTAAATTTTAACCATAGGGCTTATAGACATCGACATGTCCTCCATAATAACCACGCCGAATGAATCTCCTTTTTCCCCTTCAACATTTTCACATCAATAATTTCACAATCTTTTTCATAATTTCATTTCAATAGTGATTTTGATCACTTTTCCACCCTTATTACCTCGGCCACCCTTTTCACCACAACCCACACCTTATTACTTCGTGTTGCAGCGCGTAAACCGATCCCACCGAACAAGTCACAATTCACAACCATCAAAGCAACAAAAGTTCGCATAGAACAACAACAATAATTCTCAAAGAGAAACCACAACAATTCAGAAGAATTTCTGACCATCAATACCATTTCCATCATATTCAACAACTCATGTACAATTTAAGTCACCACAATAATTATCCACAACAAGCCAAATATTATATTACCACAGTTGTTCCAATTTCATAATGTACGACTTCATTCCATCATTTGTTTCTCAGCTCTTACCACATAACACTTTCACAATCAAACATTTAATTTACTGCCAATTACTTGCACCATTACATCTTGAGGCTTAACCACAAATATTCAAATCAAACCAATCACAAGAATTTCACAAATAGTACACATAGATATCACATACCATATAGTCATACACCAAACAAGGTGACTCTATAAAGATTAAAGTTAGCCATACATACGTCAATTGAGCTTTTCTTAAGTTACTACAACGTTCCAGAAATTCTAGCAATTCTGATCTACTATGAGACATAACAAAATTAAACAAAAATTAGAAAGATATTCACAAATCCAGCTCATTTGAGCATTCTATCAAATACTAGTTGAGCATCTTGATTACAAATTACCTTTTCAAGGGTTTCCTCCATTCCCCAACCAAATCTTCACTTAAGTATGTTCAATAATCTCCCCATAAACCTAAGTTGTACATACATGAATACAAAATACTAATACACCCAAACATTACACCACAATAACCCATCTTATACCCCAAACTCAAATTAAAACCTAGGGTATAGAATCTTACCTCTTGGATGAAGAACTTGTGATTGGGTTCTTTGATTATTGAAGATTGATGCAAGGTTTGGATGATTTAGATGTTGGGTTCCTCCTTCTTCGCTAAAATGCTCTCATATCTATCTAAAATAAGTAGAAAATGACCCCAAATAAATCCCCAAAAGCTATATATTAAAATGGGGCCGGGTTATGAAAATTAGAAAATTAACCCTCCGATGTCAACTATGCAATCGCAGAACTGACCGCAGAATAGGTATGTGGGCCGCAGATGCATCACAAAACTCGTTGCCCAGAACTGGGCTGTTCTGCCTCATTCTGCGACCATTCTGCAATATCAGAGTGGTTATTCGGTCCAAAGAGTTAAATTTGCGATCGCAAATTTCACGCAGAATCGTATTTTTCTAGCTTTGGGTAATTTGATCATAACTTTGTGTAGGAAAGTTCAAATGACAAACGGTTTGAAGCGTTGGAAACTATACTCATATTTACCAAGTCTAATTGATGTCCACCATATTAATATCATATAAAATATAATAATAAGCCTGTGTGGTACCACAAAATCCTAGGTTACGTAGCGAAATTTTTCGGGGACTTACATTGTCGTTGACTTGTAGCTTCTATCCCATTTTATCGTTGTTTCCTTACTTATATCTGCCTTATGTTGTTCATTATTATTATAATGTTTATTCTTAGCAGGGCCCCAACCTCCTCGTCACTACCCCACCGAGGTTAGGTTTGGTACTTACTGTGTACTGCTGTGGTGTACTCACGCCTCTTCTGCATATATTTTTCATTTGCAGATCCAGGTATCTCTACGCAAGCGCATTGCCACTAGTTGCGGGGAGCATTACGTAACTTGAGGTATACATCTTACACGTCTGCAGATCCTAGGAGTCCCATACATTCTACCTTTAGTTAGTTAGTGGTTATTGCGTTCTCCTTTGTATTAGAGTATTCCGGATAATTAGAGCAGTTTATGCGGTATTCTTAGCCTCTGTTTCCCGTGAGTTTTCGGGTCTTGGGAGTTGTTCTAATCTTTATTAGCAAAGTGTTTGTGCCATGCGACATTATATACATTTCTCTTGTTATTCAGTAATTAGTTTTCTATTTCGTAACAGTTGTTGAATTCCGCAATGTGTTAGGATTACCTAGTGGTGAAGACTAGGTGCCGTCATGACATTTTCACAATCGGTGAACTAGAGTCGTGCCAAATTGGTATTAGATTTCTAGGTTCATAGGAGTCATGGAACACATGCCGATTTATTAGAGTCTCACTGATCAGTACATAGACATCTGTACTTATCCACGAGGGGCTATGTAACTGATTAGGAATAATCTTCATTCCATTTGACTTCCCTGTCGTGCGATATTTTTGACATCACAATTCTAAACATCTGACTTCTATTCTCTTATAGATGGAGAGGATACGTGCTACTCGATATGATCAGACACCCGCCCCCCCTACTACAGCCACCAGAGGCCGGGGCCAAGGTAGAGGCCGAGGATGCGCACGTGGTGCAGCGAGAGAACATGTTCAAGCTGCCACCGAGGTACCACCAGCAGATCCAGCCAGAGCTCGGGCACCTTTCATGCTTACAGATACTGCTGTTGTAGCCCTTAAGGGAACTTTGGCAAAGTTTCTGAGCATGTTTGGCACATTGGTCCATGCAGGATTGATTCAGGTTGTGCCAACTACTTCACAGATCGGGGGAGGGACCCAGACTCCCACCGCCCCTGATACGAACAAATTACACTTTAAAAATGAGTGTAAGGCGATTGGTGTCAAATATAATAACCCAACAAGGTTTTGGTGGAATCCCACAAGAAATACGTGTGAAAAGGTTACTTGTTCAGTGTTGCTCTACTAGAGTTCTATCTCTATTCGGTTAAGAATAACAAGAAATGACTCATAGTGATAAGAGTATGTAAAGTGATTGTTTTGAAGTAGTACTAATTGTAGAATTTTAAGGAGTAAACTATTGGATTGAAGCAACCAAGGTTGTGTCCCTTCAATGAAATGTAATGTTTACATGTGATGATATGATATATTTCTAATAGAAGGTTCTTATGATATGAAAATGATGTCTAAGTTACTACCCATTATTTCCCAATGAATTAGTAGTATTTCCTTTTTATAATTTTCCCAAATGTAAATTAAGACCCATCAATAAATGCCAATTAAAACTCACTTATCCCAGCAATTTTATTAAACAAGTATTAAAGCCTTAAGTCATTGATATTTACGTCTTCCAAGTTCTAACCCACTTTCCCAAGCAAAGCTAGAATGAAATGGCTTTTGTTAATCTTTGCAACCACCAACAATAAACGAAGAATGAGAAGTAAATATATATCAACCAACAATTATACATATATTCAATGTTAAACACCCATTGACATAACACTCATTTCGAGTCCACAACCTTAGTATTTAGAGTTAGCTCACATGGTAGAATACAAAAACAAAGCTATTGGACCAAGTTTTAGTTGAGTTGTGAAGATTGACAAATGAACTGATAGAAGAACCTGGTCCTCTAGTACTACAGAGTCTAAATCAACCAAGGGACATGCAGAGCACGTGAGGAAGATAATGCACCAAAGATCACACGTCAATATATTCTGAACATAATCAAAAAGGTTGCGTTGGGATAAGGAGGACAGTCTCCTTATATGAAGAGAACTTAATCCTAAGTTAGGATAAGAGTTGGATTTTTTGTTGGCTAAGGGCTCGAATTGTGAATAGATAAGAAGTGAAGTCTTAATTTAACTGCTAACTCAATATTTGATTTCGTTAGTTCTCTTTTACAGAAAACACACACAAGTAGAAGTAAAGAATATTTGAGAGAAAAAAGAGCAAGTTTGATTTGCAAGCAACATATGCAAGTTACAAGTGTGTACGCCTACAGCTACATGAACCTAGAGAAGAACCAGTTCCAATCCGATTGTTTTATTTCTAGTTCAATTGTAGCAGGTTTATATTGTACCTTTCAGCTTTTCTAGAAGCAATTGTATAAGGTACTTTGTGTCATCAAGTTAGAGTTAACTTCATAGTGTTGCAGTAGTTGAGCCTGTGTGCCACACAGGGATTAGAGTTTAATCCTTAGGTTTACAAAGAGTTTTGTAAATGCTGTTTTGGCTCATTGATTTTAGTGGAGTTTGGGAAAATCCTACGTAGTAGTAGGTCGTGGTTTTTTTCCACCTGTTGAGCCAGGTGTTTTCCACGTAAAAATATATGTGCACTTACTTACAACTTTTATTATTCCGCATACTGCAGTAGTTAGAATACTTAGAAGAACCAGGTTCTTCTAATGCACATATTAGGTACCACACAAGTCACCCCACCTCTTCTGTGGTATTGAAGTTTATTTACATCAATTAGTATCAGAGTAGGTTATATTTTAAGAGGTTAACACCTTAAGAAAAAGATCAACATGAATGCACCAACTGGGAACTGGGAAGGATAGTCTACTGTATGGCCTCCACTCTTCAATGGGCTCTACTATTCTTGGTGGAAAAATAAAATGAGAGACCACATCATGGGTGAAGATTATGAACTTTGGGACATCATCACTGATGGTCCTCTTGCTACAACCAAGAAGAATGCTGAAGGAATGGATGTTCCAAAAACTAGAGCAGGTTGTCCTGCTGAAGATCTAAGGAAATGGGAGAAAAATCTAAAGCTAAGAAATGGCTAGTGTGTGGACTTGGCCCTGATGAGTACAGTAGGATTCAAAGATGTACAACTGCCAAGGAAATTTGGGACACTTTAGAAGTGGCTCACGAAGGAACACCTCAAGTGAAGAGGTCCAGATGAACCCTACTATATTCTCAATATGCGAATTTACTATAAAGGATGGTGAAACTATCCAAAAGATGTATACTAGGTTCACTACACTAACAAATGAACTTGAGTCTCTTGGAAGGGTCATTCTGAAAGAAGACAAGGTAGAGAGGATTCTAACTAGAGTTTTGCCAATCTCCTGGGAAAGCAAAATCACTGCCATTCAGGAATTCTAGAATATTGCTACTCTGAAATTGGATGAACTAATTGGAAACTTGACTGCTTATGAATTGAGAAGGCAAACTATGAATATGGATTCTCTAAACTCTAAAGAAAGAAAGAAGTCTGGCTCTCAGGATCTCAGAAGGATCAGATCTTGAAGATAATGAAACGAAAATGATAACTAGAGACTTAAAGAAATACCTTATGCGAGGCAAGGGCTCTTCAAGAGGATCAACATTCAACAAACCTAGGGCTCCTGAGAAGCAGACAAATGATGGTTGTTTTATATGTGTAAAGACAGATCACATGATCAAGAACTGCCCTCAATGGGAGATTGAGTGGAAGAAAGAAAGGGCAGAAATAAGGAACAGGAAGAAGGAACAGGTTCAACCAAGGAAAAACAAAGGTACTGCCAAAGACATGGTTGCTGCATGGGGAGATACGTTAGATGAAGACTTATAAAATGAAGCTGAAGATGAGAAAGATCTTATGGCGATCGAGAATCATAAGATGAACAGGAGGTAAGTATTCTACATCTTAAAGAAAAGATTAAATTCCTGTCTAAAGAAAAATTGGCTGAACTCTATATGACTTCATTGATGAGTTTGAAATAATAAACACTGAGAAAGATGTTCTGTCTAGGGATTGTGTAATACTAGAAGAAAAATGCAAAAGACTAGAATCTAGGGCTGATGAGAGTAATAACTTAAACGCTGAGTTCTTCAACTGGAAAACAGTGTCCTAGAACTCAAGTATGAAAATTTGAAACTGATAATAGAGACAGAAAAGAAAATGGTTGATCAATCATTTCTCACACTAGAAGAAAATTTAGGAAAAATGAAAGATGAGCTGTATAAGAAAGATGAATTCATCAAGGTCCTTAAAGAAGAATTAGGAAAGGTGAAGCATGAACTAGACAGAACATGCAAATGGAACAAGGCCTCCGATGCACTCTCCTAACTGCAAGAGCATCACAGCAACAACAAGAGAGGACTTGGGTTTGGGACTCAAGCTCCAAAATAAAATCCCAAAAACAAGTATCTCACTCTTCCTGAGAACAAAATCTGTACACATTGTGGTAAGACTGGCCATTACAAAAAATAAATGTAATGAAAAAGAAAAGGCCAGTCAAAGGAACACATTTTGTTCAAGAAAAACACAAAATGCCTGGATAGGCAAAGAAAAGTCTAATTCATCCTTTTGACCATAGAAAGGGACCCAAACTAGTTTGGGTTCCTAAGACTAACCCCTGATTTCATTTTGCAGGTCCAAGTGAAAGGAAGTAGCCAAATTTGGTACATGGATAGTGGCTTCTCAAAACATATGACTGGTAACAAGGACCAGTTTCTTTCACTTGAGAACCTAAGAGGAGGAAATGTCTCCTTTGGAAATGGAAAGAAAGGTAAGATCATTGGGGTTGGAAAGGTAGTAAAGACAGACTCTCATTCCATTGAGAATGTCTATTTCATAGATGACTTGAAATATAGCCTGATAAGTGTGTCACAACTGTGTGCCAGAGGTAATCTAGTGGCTTTCACTTCCTTAAAATGTTTTGTGATTAGCCTTACTACTGACAAGATTGTTTTGCAAGGAAGAATAGTTAACAATAGTTACATTGTAGATTTGTCGACACTTTCTGAAAATAAACTCACTTGTCTGAGTTTGTTAATAAATGATCCCCTCCTTTGGCACAAAAGACTTGGTCATGCTAGCCTAAATCAATTAAACAAATTAGTCTCCAAGGACTTGGTGATAAGGTTACTGAATATCAAGTTCAAGAATGACAAAGTTTGTGAGGCATGTGCAAAGGGGAAGCAGGTAAGGTCATCCTTCAAATCTAAGAAAAGTAAGCTCGTCCAAGACGTTGGAACTGGTTCATATGGATATCTGTGGTCCAATGAGAGCCATGAGCAGAGGTGGTAAAACATATGTTATGGTGCTGGTTGATGATTATTCTAGATTTACCTGGGTTATTTTTCTATTCTAAAGATGAAGCATTTGAAATGTTCACAGCTTTTGTTAGAAAATTCCAGAATTAATTAGGAAATCATCTTGCATCCATTAGGTCTGATCATGGAACTGGATTCGAAAATGCAAAGTTTGCTGAATTTTGTGATGAAAGTGGAATAGATCATAATTTCTCTGCCCCTAGAACTCCTCAGCAAAATGGGATAGTTGAAAGGAAGAACATGACCCTTGAAGATATGGCAAGGACCATGTTACTTTCCAGTAAACTACCTCATAGCTTTTGGGCAGAGGCAATAAATACAGCATGCTACATAATAAACAGGTGTATGACTAGACCACTGGAAGAGAAAACTCCTATGAGTTACTTAAAGGGAGAAAACCAAACATTTCCCACCTAAGGGCTTTTGGTTGCAAGTGCTATGTGCACAATAATGGCAAAGATTCCCTTGGTTATTTCGATCCCAGAAATGATGAGGGAGTATTCTTGGGATATTCATCACATAGCAAAGCCTATAATGTTTTTAATAAACGAACTCTTTGTGTAGAAGAAAGTGTACATGTTATTTTTAATGAAACTAACACTCTTTCTGAGAGACAGGAACATGAAGATGAAGCCATCGGAATTGTGAGACAACTGACTGAAGTTACAACACAAGTCAAGGAGGCATCCAAGGAAGGAACATGTGATGGAACATGTCCTTTTACCCTGGGAAACTTGACGGGGGGAACCAATCTGAGAGAAAATGCACAAAATTCTCTAAAGGAACATGTACCCGAAGTTGTTCCTCTACAACACAATAATGAAGGAGAAGCTAGCAGAAACTAGCTGGTGGGAAAATCTTACGGGTACCTGAAGTCTCTCCCCATTGATAACATAAATAATGATCCCACATCTGGAGTCAAGACTAGATCACAACTGAAGAACCTGTGTGCATTTGATGCCTTTTTGTCCCTGATTGAACCTACAAATGTGAGTAAAGCTCTACAAGATGCAGACTGGATAAATGCTATGCAAGAAGAACTCAATCAGTTTGAAAGAAGCCGAGTCTGGCACTTGGTTCCAAGACCTAAGGACGGTAAGTCATTGGGACAAATTGGGTCTTCAGAAACAAGCTGGATGAAGATGGAACAGTTACAAGAAATAAGGCAAGGTTGGTGGTTAAAGGTTATAGTCAAGAGGAAGGCATTGACTATGATGAGATGTTTGCTCCAGTTGCCAGACTCGAAGCAATTAGACTTCTCATATCCTTTGCAGCACATATGGAATTCACTCTTCATCAAATGGATGTGTAAAGTGTCTTCCTAAATGGCTATCTCAAAGAAGAAGTGTTTGTGAAGAAACCTCCCGGATTCGAAAGCAAAGATGTCCTGATCATGTATAGAAACTGGATAAGGCTCTTTATGGTCTCAAGCAAGCCCCAAGAGCTTGGTATGAAAGATTGTCAAAATTCCTACTAGAGCATGGGTACGGAAGAGGTAAAATTGATAGTACTTTGTTCCTAAAGGAAAAAAGTAAAGATCTTCTTGTTGTACAAATTTATGTCGATGACATAATTTGTAGGGTCACTACAGAGAGGTTGAGAAATGATTTTGCAAAACTAATGGGCAGTGAATTTGAAAGGAGTATGATGGGAAAACTCAATTTCTTCTTAGGGTTGCAAATCAAACAAAGTCCAAACCGTACCATGATTCATCAGTAGAAGTACACAAAAGAACTGATTAAGAAATTTAAAATGGAAGAATCCAAAGAAATAGATACTCCTATTGCAACTGCCACGAAGTTAGATGCTGATGAACCTGGTTCATCAGTTGATCAAAAATTGGACAGGGGTATGATTGATTCACTTTTCTATCTTACTGCCAGCAGACCTGACATTGTTTTCAGTGTAGGACTTTGTGTTCGTTTCGAATCAAATCCAAAGGAGTCACACTTGAGTGCAATCAAAAGAATATTGACATATCTAAAAGGCACAACTGATCTGTGCTTGTGGTATCTAAAAGGTAGTAATTTTGACTTAATATGATATGTTGATGCTAATTATGCAGGTTACATAGTAGACATGAAGAGTACTTCAGGTATGACACACTTCCTAGGATCTTGTCTTGTATCATGGGCTACCAAAAAGTAGAATTCAGTGGCCCTCTCTATTGCTGAAGCTGAGTATGTTGTTGTCGCCTCATGTTGTGCTCAGTTGCTATGGATCAAGGAATAATTGGTAGATTTTGGAGTTGAAGTTGGATGCATACCTATATTTTGTGATAACACTAGTGCAATCAGTATGACAAAGAACCATGTTCATCATAAAAGGACTAAGCACATAGATGTTAGACACCACTTCTTAAGTGAGAACTATGAAAAGGGGCTAATTTCCATAGAATTCTCTGCCACTAATAAACAAATAGATGACATCTTCACCAAGGCACTAAGTAGAGAAAACTTTGAGAGGAACAGGTTGGAATTAGGGATGATCAAGATCACCTGAGAGGTCATGTTCAGAATGCACAAGAAAAAAAAGAAATGGTGAATTTTTTTGGTTAGTAGTTCTTAAATATGTGAATATTAGACTAATTCCTACTCAGCTTGATACTTTTGAATAAGTATACTCCTGTGATATGTGGTTATATAATTCACTAATCTCTTACAAATTTTCCATTCTGACATTTGAGGCATGATAACGAGAAGTGTCATATGAAGAACCTGGTTCATCAATATGTATTCATGAGGAAGGTCAGGTATGTTTCTATACTTTGCACAATTAGAAAATTTTAATTTTCAATCATGAGCAAGAGTCCTTGAAATTCCAATTGTCTAAAAATTCTATCCGTTGGAAGCTAATTGAACAAGTTTCTTGTAATTCGAATTCTAAGAATAATGGAACTTTTTTCCTAAACCTTAGCAATTCGAATTAATTCCTAGGGAGACCAGAAATCTACACTGATAAGACTCCTACTGACACCTGAAAAAGTGATTTCTCTGAAGCAATAATTGCCCCTCTTTAAAAGCCTCTTAAGTCATTTCATAACCGTCATTAGCTTCTAAACTCTCTGATCATCTCCTTCGTCTCCAAAACCCTCAAAATCCCAAAATTTCCTAAAGCCTTCAACAAATTCATCATCCAATATGTCTAATCCTCAAGACAATCTAGGAACTTCACCGCCAGTGTCACCCAACACCACCTCATCCTCTACCCCTCCTATTGAATCCCCACCTCATTCTCAAAATGTGAGTTTTGGTTGAGTTTTGTGGCATTTCTAGTCCATATGGTATCGACTGAGGGCATTCGGGTGGGTCCGAAGAAGGCGGAGGCCATTCAGAGTTGGCCCAGGCCCTCATCAGCTATAGAGATCCACAGTTTACTTGGCCTGGCGGGGTATTACTATCGTTTTGTGGAGGGCTCTCATAGATTGCAGCCCATATGACTATATTGACCTAGAAGGGTGCTCCCTTTCAGTGAACGGACGAGTGTGAGGCGAGCTTTCAAATGCTCAAGAAGGCTTTGACTTCAGCCTCTATTCTGATATTGCCTACTGTTTATGGGTCCTATAAAGTTTATTGTGACGCCTCACGAGTCGGACTTGGAGCAGTGTTGATTCAGGACGGTAGGGTGATTGCCTACGCGTTTAGACAACTGAAGGTACATGAAAAGAAATACCTTGTCCATGGCCTTGAGTTAGCTACTATTGTTCATCCGTTGAAGATCTGGCTTCATTATTTGTACGGCATGCCTTGTGAGATTTAAATGGATAATCAGAGTTTACAGCACTTGTTCAAGCAGAAATATTTGAACTTGCACCAGAGGAGATGGTTGGAGCTACTGATGGATTATGATATTACTATTCTTTATCACCCGGGCAAGGCCAATGTGGTAGCCGATGCCTTGAGTCGCTGGGCAGAGAGCTTGGGGAGTTTGGCATATTTACCCGCTTTAGAGCGACCCATGGCAATGGAAGTTCAGGCCTTAGCCAGTTAGTTCATGACATTGGACCTTTCGGAGCCTAGTCGGGTTCTAGCTTGTATTGTTTCTTGGTCTATTGTTCGAGCGACAGTATGATGACCCTCATTTGCTTGTCCTCAGTGACACAGTTCAGCATGGAAATGTTAAGAATGTGGCTATTGGAGATAACATGGTATTGAGGATGCAGGGCCAGATCTGTGTACACGATGTTGATGATATTCGGGAGTAGATATTGATAGAGGCCCATAGCTCGCGGTACTCCATCCATCCAGGTGCCGCAAAGATGTATCAGGATCTAAGGCAACACTACTGGTAGAGGCGAAAGAAGAAGGACATAGCAGAGTTTGTAGTTAGATGCCTCAACTCTCAGCAGGTGAAGGCTGAGCACCAGAGACCGGGAGAGTTACTCCAGCAGATTGAGATTCTAGAGTGAAAATGGGAGAATATCACTATGGACTTTGTAACTGGTCTCCCTCTGACTGTGGAGAACTTTGATTCTATTTGGGTTGTTGTGGATAGGCTGACAAAGTCCGCTCATTTTATTACAGTGTGTACTACTTACTCAGTAGAGCGGTTAAGGGGGAATTATATCAGGGATATTGTTCGTCTGCACGGCATTCCAGTTTCTATCATCTCAGACAGGGGTTTAGTATTTACATCACAGTTCTAGAGATCCGTCCAGCAAGAGTTGGGTATCTAGGTGACTATGCGGATAACTTTTCACCCTCAGACAGACGGATAGTCTGAGCGCACCATTCAGATTCTTGAAGATATGCTCCGTGCGTGTGTGATTGAGTTTAGAGGGTCTTGGGATCAGTTCTTTCCATTGGCTGAGTTTGCGTACAACATCTGCTATCAGTCTAGCATTCAGATGGTGCCGTATAAGGACTTATATGGTAGGATATGCAGATCCCCGGTGGGTTGGTTCGAGCCGGGTGAGGCTAGGCTATTAGGCAATGACTTTGTATAGGTTGCGGTAAAGAAGGTTAAGGTGATTCAGGATAGACTCCGTACGGCCCAATCTAGATAGAAGAATTACGCGGACCGGAAGGTTTGTGATGTTTCCTTTATGGTTAGTGAGCTGTTTCTGCTTCGGGTTCGCCTATGAAAGGCGTCATGATGTTTGGGAAGAAAGGGAAGTTGAACCTAACGTCCATTGGCCCTTTTGAGATTTTTAAGCGAGGTGGGGAGGTTGCTTATGAGCTTGCCTTACCTCCCACATTGGTCGGGTTTCATTTGGTACTTCATGTCTTGATGCGCCAGAGGTATCACGGTGGCCCGTCTCACGTGTTGGAGTTCACTTAAGTCCAGTTGGACAATGACTTGTCCTATGTTGAGGAGCCAGTGGCGATATTGGATAGGCAGGCCCGAAAGCTCAGTTCAAAGGATATTGCTTCAGTAAAGGTTCAGTGGCGGGGTTAGCCAGTCGAAGAGGCAACTTGGAAGACTGAGAAAGATATGCGCAACCGTTACCCTCATCTATTTGCTACTTCAGGTATGTTCTCTATGGTTGTTCGAGGAGAAACGAATATTTAAGTGTGAGAGGATGTAACAATATGGCCGGTCATTTTAGAATTTACGCTCCGGTCTCATCTTAACTACATTCCCTAAGTTCTATTATGCTAATTTGGTTGCCGGGACGTTCCGTATTAGGATTCGGAGTGTTTTGGGACACATAGTCCCCAATTTGGAGTTTAAGTGTTTGAAAGTGGTCCGTTATCAGAACAGTGTGAAGACGACCTCGAAATGGAAATTCGATCATCTGTTAGCTCCGCTAGGTGATTTCGGGGTTGGGAGCGTGTCCGGAATGTGTTTTGGAGGTCCGTAGCTTAATTAGGCTAGGAATGCCGAAAGTTAGAATATTGAAGTTTCCGATCTGATAGTGAATTTTGGATCCGACGGTCGGAATGAAATTTCGGAAGTTTCTGTAGCACTGTCATGTCATTTGGGACGTGCGTGAAATTTTTAGGTCAATTAGACATGGTTTGGTTAGGTTTGTGATCGAATGTGAGTTTTAGAATCTTTGGTTAGAACTTAGACTTTGATTTGATGAAATTCAATGATTTTGATGTTAACAGTGGTGTTTTGATGATTCGAGCAAGTTTGAATAAGGCATTAGGTGGTATTGGTGTTTTTGGTTGATGTCCCGGGAGCCTCGAGATGATTTTGGATGGTCGGCGGGTGGAATTACTAAGTGTGCAACAACTGAACCTTTCATCTTCTTATCACCGCATAAGCAGTCTTCGCACCGCAGAAGCGAGTTGGTCTTTTTCCTTAGAGACCGCAAAGCAGTATGGTCTCTTCAAAGGCGGAACAGTAAAAGCGGTTCCTATGTCCGTAGATGTGGAAGTTGAGATTCAATGAGGAGTTTCTAATGCAGCTCTTGGTCCACATGTGAGGGTCTACAGAATAAGCAGAAACCGTTGTTCAGTAAGAGAAATTTGAGGGTTATATTTCAAAAGTTAAGAAAATCAAATTGAGCTCGGGGAAGGGCAATTTTGAGAGGATTTTGACGAGGATATTATTGAGTAACGTTTCTATGATCCTTTCTTGTTATATTCCATCATTTTGTAGTTTAGTCCATCATTTAAATTCGAATTCATGGTCACATTTGGGGAAACAATGGATGAAACTTTATTGACAAAACTATTGAGTTTTGAGGGGGTATTTGACCTCTGATTTGGATGAATCTTATATGGATAGACTCATGAGAGTACAAGGATTATGAAAATATGAAAATTGTTTGATTTCGAGATGTTGGCCCGAGGGGTGTTTTGGTCATTTTACCTATTTTTGCACCTTAGCTTTACTTTTAATAGTTGAATTAGTTACTCATGATGCTATTTACATTATGTAATTTGTTTGAATAGATTTGGGCCATTCAGAGTCGGATACTCGTGGCGAGGGCATCGTTCCTTAGTTGTTTTTGCACCAGTTCGAGGTAAGTGGCTTGTCTAACCTTGTGTGGGGGACCTCTTCTCTTAGGACTTCTTATTTTATTATTTAAATGCCTTGTGCGTGAGGTGACGAGCGTGTACTTGTGCTAATTGTTGAAAAATCTACTTTACTTGAATTATTGAAACTGTGTTTCTCCGTTTATTTTACTGATTGCAATGCAAGATTAATCTGTGTTAGTTAGGAAAGCATGATTTGACAGAATTAACTGCTTAATTGCTTATTTTGTCTAAGTTGTACTGCATGAAGCATGCTAGGTTAGTTTTTACCTAATTCCTGGTGTTCCATATTTGGTTTTCCCTATGTATCCTTGGTTGTGGTTGCACATTTAAATTGGGACTATGGATGTGGGATTCTGGGAATTTCGTCTTGTTTATTTGAATTAGGACTATGGATGTGGGATTCTGGGATTTTCCCTTGTTTGTTTAAATTAGGACTACGAGGAGTTTTCCCCTGTTATTTGTTTTGGGACTACGGATATGGGATTCTTGGAGCTCACCCTGCACATTGAAAGTTAGACTACAGGACGGTATCCTGGGAGATCCTTCAGGTATACATATATGCTGGACTATGGGACGGTATCCTGGGAGATCTTTCAGGTATACATATAAACTGGACTACGGGACGGTATCTCGGGAGATCCACTGGACAATTAAGAGAAGGACTACAGGACGGTATCCTGGGAGATCCTCATGGCACCCTGATACTGAGTTGTACCTTTTTGTGTTATTCCTTACCTTGCTTATTTGTCGTTGACTTGTATCTTCTATACTATTTTATCATTGTTTCCTTACTTATATCTGCCTTACACTGTTCATTATTATTATCATGTTTATTCTCAGTAGGTCACCGACCTTTCTCGTCATTACCTGACCGAGGTTAGGCTTGGCACTTACTGAGTACCGCTGTGGTGTACTCACGCCTCTTCTGTGCATGTTTTCTATGTGCAGATCTAGGTACCTCTACGCAGGCGCATTATCAGTAGGTGCAGGGAGCATTACGGAGACTTGAGGTATACATCTGCCACATCTGCATATCCTAGGAGTCTCCCTCCCATTCTACCTTTTAGTTAGTGGCTATTCCGTTCTCCTTTCTATTAGGTTATTTCGGATGATTAGAGCAGTTTATGTGATATTTTTAGACTGTGTTGCCCGTGACTTTCCGGGTCTTGGAGTTGTTCTAAACTTTATTGGTAAAGTGTATGTGCCATGCAACATTATATACATTTCTCTTGGTATTTAGTAATTAGTTTGCTATTTTCGTAACAGTTGTTGAATTCCGCAATGTGTTAGGCTTATCTGGTCATGAAGACTAGGTGCAGTCATGACATGTTCACAATTGGTGAACTAGGGTCGTGACAAAAATATGAAATCCCACTTAACCTATATAAAGTTAAACTTGCCCGAGGTCAATTTATCAAGATTTTCATAGCTTAGTGCAAGAAATAGAGAGGCAAGAGGCAAGGAGGATTTTGGATCATCAAGTTCTTCATTTCTTCTCTTTGTTTTTGCTATTTGTGATGAATTTGAACCTAATTGTGATGAACAATAGTATGAGTGTCTAAAACTCATTGTTCAAGGGTCATGGGTAAACATGAATGTTGTTGTTTGATGCTTAATTCGACAAAGTCGGTTTATCATATTGGGTTATTTATTTAATTCTGTTCTTAATTATTTGGCTGAGTAGCCAAGAGTGAAATAGTATCTAGGAATATCTAGTTGAACTCGAAAGTGGTAACTTTAGATAGTATATATAATTAAATAGAGAAAGTTCTTGAACCCGGGCCTCGGGAACGGATTCGCAATTGGAATAGACATATACACAATTGCCTTGCTTGGTTGAAATACATTAATTGTAAATGCGTTCTTGTTAGTCTTGATTCTATAGACATATAGGCATTGAGTTCACTTGAATAGATGAGTAAGAACTTGACAGATTCTTATGAGTAATAGAACCTTGTTAATCAATAAACCAAATAAATTGATCAGTCGTTTTAAGCTAAGAACACAACACAATATTTTATTATGCTCGGGACCCTGCAATATCATCCTACCGTGTATTACCCGAGTTTGCTATTTGTTTGGTTACCTATTTTAGCTAGAATTCTTTATAGTTTACTTAGTAAAACAATTAAATCTCTCTTTTGTGAACAATCTCTTGGGTAGATAAAGAAATTGGGTTTGAACCAGTCATAAGTTTATCATAAGTCTTCGTGGGAACGATACTCTACTCACTACTTTATTACTTGATGATCACGTGCACTTTCATGAGTGCTTTTGGTCGCAACAAGTTTTTGGCGCCGTTGCCGGGGACTTAGAAATTAGCTACTTGACTGGATTGAGCTTTATTATTTATTTATTCGAGTTTTAACTTTCAGTTCACTTTGTTTGTGCTAATACATGATTTTCTATTGAATGCTAAGAAGTAGAAGCACAAACAACCTCATTCATTTTGATCCCGAAATTGAACAAACACTTCACAGATTGAGGAGGGAGGTGGACGCTAGAAGCATAATTGAAAGAGTTGTACATCGCAGTTCAACCACAACCAATTAGGATGGCAGGTAATGAGGAACGTGAGGTGATTGAAGCTGCAAGGCCAGTCTGGCTAATATGACTCAGGCTATCATGAAACCTGACATCACTAGGCATTTTGAACTAAAACAATACATGGTGCAGCTGATCCAGTCCACAGGGCAATTTGTGAGTTGACCTCATGAAGACCCACACAGGCATATTCAGAATTTTCTGGAAATTACGGATGCCTACAACTATCCGAACGTTTCCAAGGACTATGTCAGGCTGACACTTTTCCCCTTTTCTCTAATCAGGGAAGCTCAGGAGTGGTTGAATAAATATCCAGGAAATTCAATTCGCACTTGGGATGATTTGGCAAGGAAATTCTTAATCAAGTTTTCCCAACTAAGAAGACAATGGTACGGAGGAGTCAAATACTTGGGTTCGAACAACGAGCAGGCGAGACTCTTCGTCAGGCTTGGGAAAGGTACAAGATGATACTCATTGATTGTCCACATCACTGTCAGAAGGATGAGGTATTGGGTCATAATTTTATAGATGGGATAGATGATGCTTCAAAGATGAATCTTGACTCAACTTGTTGGGATAGTTGCATGGCTTGACCGTACAATGAAATCCAACTCTTGCTGAATATCTTCATAGCAAATGATAATAATTGGCAAGGTGAGAGTGACTCACGACGGGCAGCTAAGCAAAAAACAGCTAGGTTACTTGAGCTTGATGACCTGTGAGAAATGAGAGCTGATATTGCAAAGCTGGCTAATTAGATGACCAGGATGACAATGCAGCAACCTCAACAAATGCAACAGATTCAGCAGATGGCTATTTGCTGCGAACTATATGGAGATAGTTGTATGAGTGATATGTGCCCCATAAATCCCGAATCTATATATTATGTGGGGCAGGAGAATAGAGGTACCCCCAGCATGCACAATACGGGAATTCTTACAATCAAAATTGGAGGAATTATCCAAACTTCTCATAGGGTGGAAATCAGCAGAATCATAATAATCCTAGACCACACGGGGGTTTCAATCCACCTCAGAGACCTCCCCAGCAAATGGAAGAAAGCACCAATGAACTATTAAAGAAGTTGTTGATTGACAATCAGCAGCTCAGAACTGATTTCAGAAATCTTGAAAGGCAAATAGGGTAGCTAGCAACAAATCAAAACAGTAGACCTGCAGGCGCTCTCCCTAGTGATACCGAAAAGAATCTGCAAGTGAATGCAGTTACACATAGGAACGGGGGGGAAGCTTGAGAAAGTGCCAAATAAATGCAAAGATAAGACCGTACCTGAGGGTGAGTTGATCCCTAAAGTGACAAACAATCCAGAGAAGACTTCTGAAATTCCAAAGCAAGTCGAGGCCCCAAGGCCACCACCACCTTTCCCCCAAAGATTGCAAAAGAATAATGATGATCGCAAATTCATCAAATTTCTCTCCATGTTTAGCCAGGTTCGATTGAATATTCCACTGGTTGATGTGCTTCGCAAAATCCCAAAATATGCTAAGCAAATAAAAGACATAATGGCTCATAAGAGAAGATTGACTGAATTTAAGACAGTTGCACGTATTGATGAGTGCACTTCTAGGGTCCAAAATAAGCTCCCTTAAAAGCTTAAGGACCCTGGCAGCTTGCGATTCCTGTGCGTATTGGTAATATTGATGTGGGTCATGCTCTTTGTGATTTTGGGGCAAGCATAAATCTGATGCCCCTATCTTTGCTCAAACAATTGGGTCAGGGAGCTTCCAGGCCAACTACTGTGATGTTGCAGCTGGCTGATATGTCGATAGCACACCCTGAGGGGTGATTGAAGATGTGTTGCTACAGATTGAGAAATTTATCATCCCGGATAATTTCATTATTCTCGATTATGAGGCGGATGAACTTGTCCCAATTATATTGGGGCGACCTCTCTTGGCTACTGGTGATGCAATTATCAAAGTGAGAGAGGGAAAGATGATCTTAAGGGTAGATGATGAGGAAGCAGTTTTCAACGTCTACAAAGCAATCCAATTTCCCCGCACTATGAGGAGCTCTCAATGATATCCTCCGTTGGGGTTGATGAGCAGCTTCGTGATGCAAGTGTTTATCTAGACGACTATATTGAGAAAGCACTTATGTTGTTTGATAGTTTGGGGATTGATGAGCCGGTTGAGGAGATGATGCACGTCCTCGATACATCTTGTGCATACATGCAATGGACACACCCCTTTGAACCCTTGAACAAACCAGAGAGACCTCCTCCAAAGCTGTCAATTGAGGAAGCCCCAAACTTGGAGCTAAAACCTCTCCCGCCTCACTTGCAATATGCTTATTTGGGTGACTCTGACACCTTACCGGTGATTATTTATTCAGACTTGTCTAAATTGCAGGAAGGAAAGTTGCTGAGAGTGCTATGTGAGCACAAACATGCTTTGAGGTGGATGATGTCTGACATTAAGGGCATTAGTCCATCCTTTTGCATGCACAAAATCCTCATAGAGGAGGGACATAAGCACAGTGTTGAGAAATAACACCAACTCAATCCAATCATGAAAAAGGTGGTAAAAAAAGTGATTAAGTAGCTTGATGCAGGTATTGTATTTCCTATCCGTGACAGCAAATGGGTAAGTCCCATTCAATTTGTTCCTAATAAAGGGGGATGACTGTGTTAGTAAATGAATATAATGATTTAATCCCAGCAAGAACTGTTACCGGGTGGATAATTTGCATTGACTATAGAAAATTGAACAATGCAACCTGGAAGGACTGCTTTCCCCTCCCCTTTATTGACCGAATGCTCGATAAAGTACTTGCTCGGTGTGAAGAGACAAACTTGGTGCTAAATTGGGAAAAGTGCCATTTCATGGTACGTGATGGTATAGTTTTGGGACACAAGGTGTCCAAAGATGGTTTGCAGGTGGACAAGGCAAAGGTGGAAGCAATTGAAAAGTTGCCTCCACCGATATCTCACAAAGGCATACGTGGCTTCTTGGGCCATGCAGGTTTTTATCGTTGCTTTATTAAAGATTTCTCAAAACTTTCTTCTCCCTTGTGCAGGTTACTTGAGAAGGATGTAGCCTTTAAATTTAATGATGCCTGTCTGAAGGCATTCGAGGAGCTGAAGGGAAGGCTGGTGACTGCACCATCATAATTGTTCCGGTTTGGGAGCAACCATTTGAATTGATGTGCGACGCGGGTGACTCGACTATTGGAGTTGTTTTGGGGAAAAGGAGAAACAAGATCTTTCACTCTATCTACTATGGGAGCGAAACCCTGAATCCATCTCGGATGAACTATAACGTCACTGAAAAAGAGTTGCTTGCAGTGGTATGGGCGTATGACAAATTCCGATCATATCTTGTGGGGACCAAAGTCATCGAATGCCCTTGTTGAACATATGCGTTCAAGAGAATACCCTTTGGTCTGTGTAATGCACTGGCGACTTTTCAAATGTATATGATGTTCATTTTCATTAACATGTCCCAGAGGTTTGTAGAAATATTCATGGATGACTTTTCCGTTTTTGGATGCTCTTTTGATAACTTCTTAATGAACCTCGATAAAGTACTTGCTCGGTGTGAATAGACTAACATAGTGATAAGTTGGGAAAAGTGCCATTTCATGGTACGTTAAGGTATAATTTTAGGACATATGGTGTCCAAAGATGGTTTGCAGGTGGACAAAGCAAATGTGGAAGCAATTGAAAAGTTGCATCCACCGATATCTGTCCAAGGCATCCGCAGCTTCTTGGGCTATGCAGGTTTTTTCCGTCGATTTATTAAAGATTTTCAAAAATTTCCTCTCCTTTGTGCAGGTTGCTTGAGAAGGATGTAGCTATTAAATTTGATGATGCCTGTCTGAAGCCATTCGAGGAGCTAAAGGGAAGGCTGGTGACTACACCCATCATAATTTCCCCGGTTTTGGAGCAACCATTTGAATTGATGTGTGACGCGAGTGACTCGGCTATTGGAGTTGTTTTGGGGAAAAGGAGAAACAAGATATTTCACTCTATCTACTATGCGAGGAAAACCATGAATCCAGCTCAGATGAACTACACCATCACTGAAAACGAGTTGCTTGCAGTGGTATGGGCATTTGAGAAATTTCGATCATATCTTATGGGGACCAAAGCCATCGAATGCCCTTATGGAACGCATGCATTCAAGAGAATGCCCTTTGGTCTTTGTAATGCACGGGAGATTTTTCAAAGGTGTATGATGGACATTTTCACTAACATGGTTGAGAGGTTTGTAGAAGTATTCATGGATGACTTTTTTTGTTTTTGGATGCTCTTTTGTTAACTGCTTAATGAAACTCGATAAAATACTTGCTCGGTATGAAGAGACTAACTTGGTGCTAAACTGGGAAAGTGCCATTTCATGGTACATGATGGTATAGTTTTGGGACACAAGGTGTCCAAAGATGGTGTGCAGGTGGACAAGGCAAACGTGGAAGCAATTGAAAAGTTGCCTCCACCGATATCTGTCAAAGGCATCCGCAGCTTCTTGGGCCATGTACGTTTTTATCGTTTTTTTATTAAAGATTTCTCGAAAATTTCCTCTCCCTTGTGCAGGTTGCAGAATGTAGCCATTAAATATGATGATGCCTGTCTGAAGGCATTCGAGAGCTAAAGGAAAGGCCTGTGACTGCACCAATATAATTGCTCCAGATTGGGAGCAACCATGTGAATTGACGTGCGATGCAAGTGACTCGGCTATTGGACCTATTTTAAAGCAAAGGAGAAACAAGATATTTTACTCCATCTACTATGCGACCAAAACCCTTAATCCGGCTCAGATGAACTACACCATCACTGAAAAAAGAGTTCCTTACAGTGGTGTGGGCGTTTGAAAAATTTCGATCATATCTTGTGGGGACCAAAGTCATCGTCTACACAGATCATTCAGCCATCAAATACTTGTTTGAGAAAAAGGACGCCAAGACGAGACTGATTCGGTGGGTCCTACTGTTGCAAGAGTTTGATTTAGAGATCCGAGATAGTAAATGAATAGAGAATTAAGTGGTTGATCGCTTATCCAGATAAGAAAATCGAAACCATGTGGCTGAAGGGGCAGAAATCAAAGAAACATTCCATGATGAGCAGTTATTGGCAATCATCTCAGGCACAACTCCGTGATACACAGATTATATAAACTTTATTGCAAGCGGGGTGACACCACCAAAATTGACACCAGACAATAGAAGAAGTCTTGCATGACGTGAAGCTCTACATGTGGGATGAGCCTTTCCTATATAGGCTTTGTGCAGATTAGTTGGTGTGCAGGTGTGTTCTTGATGAGGAAATGAGTTCCATACTTCATAGTTGTCACGCTTTGCCATACGGGGGTTATCTCGTTGGAGATAGGACTGCTCAGAAAGTGCTACAATAAGGCTTCTATCGGCTGAAATTGTTTAAGGGTACACACACCTTTGTTAAAATGTGTGACAGGTGCGTTCTGGAACGATCACAAAAAAGCACGAGATACCGCTGCAAAACATTCTGGTCGTAGAACTTTTCGATGTTTGGGGAATTGACTTCATGGGACCGTTTCCACACTCTAACGGTCATAGGTACATCTTTGTAGCAGTCGACTATGTGTCTAAGTGGGTGGAGGCCATTGCTCTTCCCACTAATCACGCAAAGGTGGTGGTGAGCTTTGTCAAGAAGCACATCTTCACCCGTTTTGGAACTCTCAGATTGTTGATTGGTGATGGAGATGCATTTCTGTAATAAACTGTTGAACAACGTCCTTGCAAAATACGGAGTCAAGCATAAGGTCTCCACTGCGTACCACCAACAAACGAGTGGTCAAGTGGAGGTTTCAAACAGAGAGGTCAAGCAAATTCTTGAGAAACAGTGAGTCCAAATAAAAACGATTGGGCTGGGAAGTTGGACGACATATTGTGGGCATATAAAACTACATACAAGACTCCATAGGTGCTTCTCCATATAGATTAGTGTATAGGAAGGCATGTCAGTTACCCGTTGAACTTGAGAACAAGGCATATTGGGCAATGAAGAAGTTGAGTATGGATAGGGACTTAGCTGGAGAGAAGAGGTTGCTGCAACTAGATAAGATCGAGTAGTTTCGATTAAGTGCATATGAAAATTCCTCTCAAACCAATACCAAAATTAAACAAAACCCCCATTCCTCTCCTCCAACCTTTCCCAAAACCCTTCTCCAAAAAATACAACACCCCCTATTCCCCTATCAGAATTCCCCCCAAACCCTTAACATCTTCCTTGGCCGCTTGACAAGGTATGAGCCCTAGTTGTAATTTTCTCTCTTTATCTTCTTCTATATTTAGATTTTTCTGTTGCAAGTTGTATGTTTTTGCCATTATGGCAGTTTTATGTTGTGATTTGGTATTCAATCCTGGTGAAATATGTTTTGGGGTTAGTTTGTTGTAAGTGTGGGGTGGGTAGTACTTTGTTTGGGTTATGGATGCGATTGTGGAAATCCCTTGTGCAAGACATTTAGAAATAGAGTTATCAGAGCCTAATACCTACAAGGTGTTTGTGGAAAGGTCTCAATGAGCATGATTATGTAGTTGTGACCAATTTTGCACGAGAAGGCTGAGTAACCACACTACATCACATTATTTTGGGTTGGTTGAGCTGATGGATTTACATTTTGCAGGTATTATGGCACCGACAAAGTGCCAAGCCACAGGTCCATCCACCAGCAGCCAAAGGGCAGCCCCTGCATGTCAATATAACAATAATAGATTTTTCTCACCGGCAGCTCAGACCCGTTTCACGACGAATTCAACAAAGAAGGCAGTGCCGGAGAGGGGCATTGACATCACAAAGGTCATGGCCCAATGCCCCCACATGTACAATAAGCTGATAGACCGAGGCTTATAGATGTTCATTAACGAGCCCGGGGAGGCTAATGTAATGGTTGTTTGCGAATTCTACGCAAATCTTCCAAAGCATGTCAACCATATGGTCACGGTACACCGCAAGGAGGTGGATACCTCCATTGAGGCAATACGCATAACATATCCATTGCCTGCCCCTCTGCCTGAATGTACAGATTTCTATGAGAATGGGAAAGAGCTAACAATTCCAAGTAGACCCGGTTCTTTGTTGACATTTGTGAACAAGGAAAAGTGGTAGAGTGGCTGGACCACAGAGATAAGTTCCACTCCTCTATGTTAACTCGAGAGGCAAAGTGCTGGCTGTTTGTGATTAATAGTCGCCTTTTGCCCTCCAAAAGTACTACGGAGGTGAATGGGCCCCGAGCTGAACTAGTTTGGTGTTTCATCAAGGGTCTCCCCTTCGACATGGCCAAAATTATCCACGAGGAGATGTTTATTCGGTGCCCCCAACAACTGTATGGGTTCTTTTTCCCATCTTTGGTGACTACGCTGTGCCGGAAAGTGAAAGTACCTGAAATTACTCGTGTGGATGGGCAGTTGAGGAAATCTCACAAGATGCAACCTACCAAGAACACTACATGGTCAGCCCCAGCAGCAACGGCGTGTGGAGGGGATGAGAGTGGATCTGATGGAACGGAAGATGAGCCCATGGATATGGAAGGTGAAGTGCAGGCTCAGGCACCCACCACTCAAGCTACAGTACTATCTCGAGTAGCGTCCTCATCTAGAACCAACAGTGTCCCTACAAACCACATTGGAGCAGGAGGTGGTGATCTAGGCACCTCCATGACTGATTTGGGCACTCGTGTGGATTCGATAGCTGACCAACAAGTCAAGCTCGAAAAGAAATTCATGGGTTGACTGCGAGCTTTGGGGCGTGCATGCAACTTGATACCCGACACCGTTTTCGACCAGGAATGAAGCTTCAGAGAAGTCTCCTTTACCTCACTGCTCTGTTAAATTTTAAGTCATGGGGACATGTCTTTATCTTTAAGTATGGGGTGGGGGATTCTTTCAGTGTATGTTGTATGTAGTGTATAAATTGATGGTTAGTTTTGTTTGTCTCTTGTTGACTAGATTTTCTTTTGTGTGGAGCAGTTTTGTTATTAGTTTAGACAAATGGCTCGGCCCAAGGACGGATCCCATTCAACGGGGTTTTTGAGGGGCTGAGTCAAGAATATCATGAAAAAAAAAATAGAAATTGTAGGATCTTCCCTATGAAAGATCTTGTAGACGAGGTTCTTCAGGGAAATAAGTGTAAATAAAATAACAAAAAAGATCTTTTATTTTTTCTTAGGTAGTGTAGCAACTCCCCCTTAGTTTTTCTTTAGGTTACGGTTCTTTTCCAAGGGTTTATCTTGAACCGGGCATAGGTTGTTTTTAATTTTTTTAGTTTGTTATTTTTTTATTTGTAAATTACAGTAGGGTCTTGAAACAACCTCCCCAGACCCCACCAAGTGATATTATACTGGGTTGTTGCTATTATTATTGTTGTTGTTGTTGTTGTTTTTGTTGTTGTTGTTGTTGTTGTTGTTGTAGATTAGGGTAGTGGGCCACGAGATATAAATTGAAAGAGAACCCATAGCGTTGACACACCTTAACACAGTAGACCCTAGAGTGTAACACTTAAACCTCATTGTTGAATCTCACTGAAAGTGCCTTAATTTGTGTGTTTGTCACTGACTTGAGTGCTTGTAATGGAGCGTCTTGATGAGCCGATCTGAATGAGTCATATGCCATGTATGGTGAGTATTTGTGTAGTCCATGCATTGTACTTATGTATAAAACTTTCCCGGTATGTGAATTGAAGCGAAATCTTGGGTGATGCTCGATTTAAAAAACATTTTTAAGCTCTCTTTGACCTTTTTGAGCTTAATTGCTAATCACAAATTAAATTTTTCCCTAGCTAACCTTTTTGAGCTTTTAGACTTTTTGTTTGGTACCCGAGGTACAAGCCTGTGTCCCTTTGTTCTTAATTGACATAATTTTGATCCTTTAACTCTTAAAGCACTTTAATTGTAAGGAAAGCGGTAAAAGAAGTAAGAAGGAAATAAGCATGGGGTGGCTTTTGAGTGGAACCAATAAGAGGTTGAAAGGTGCACTTGTTTTGTAAACAAATATACCACTAGCGGAAGTTGAATGACAAGAAGAATAAAGTGAAAAAAATAAGAAAAAGAATGAAATGGAATTATTGTGCCTTGTTCCAGCTAGTGGGTATAAATTAACGTAGTGCTTAAAGAAGAAGGGAGCATTTTTTTGGGGGGATGATGTTTGTGAAAGTGAAGTAGATTGAAGAATTTGCGCTTAGAGTTGATTATGTGATGTGTTAAAGCGCTTCTATTCCTAAATATATCCTCCCCGTCTCTTATCCCACATTACAACCATGAAAAGTCCTAATTTATTTTGTGTCGAGCTAGCCTACATTAGTAGAGATTTACATTAAGGGCAAGCTTATAGTACCAATTGCATGCATGTGACTTCGATTGTGAGAGTGAGTGCTTTCATTTATATATGTGAGGGTATGACTCGAATGTGTGGATTGAATTCAGTTTTTGTTGACATGATTGTGAGGGCATATGATTCGTGACAGAAAAGCAAGTCTTGACTTCTGTGTAGAGTACTTTAAGGAAGTGTAAATATTGCATGGCACTTGACAGTTGGATTTGAGGTTAAGATTGTTCACTGCTAGGTGTAATCTAAGCAAATTGTTCTAGGTGTAACGCGTTTGGGGAAAGGGTCGAGTGAAGGAATCTCTAGAAAATATGGTTTGATTGCTCGAGGACTAGCAATAATTTAAGTGTGGGGTGTTGATAATAGGCTAAATCTATGTGATTTAGCTATTGTTTAAGCTTTCCCTTAATTTTATTTCAATGACATATTGTAGATAATTGATCAGAAATGTGCTCTGATGGTGATTTGTATGTATTGTAGGAAGAGGAGCCGATATGATACTTGAAGAAGGTAATTTGAATGATTTATGAGCACAAACCACCCCGTGGAGTTGAGTACGAGCAAGGACAAAACAAGAAAATGACAAGAAAACGAGCCCCATACTACACGAAGTCTACGCGAGCTCGCACTTGAAGAAGACCAGACAGTGTACCTCGCAAAGTTTGTGCTAAGTATGCGCGAGCTCGCGCGCCTCTAGTACGGGAAAATGTTACTGAGGGGTAAAATAGGAAATCTGAATAGAACCCCACTTAACCTATATAAAGTCAAGCTCTCCCAAGGTCAATTTATCAAGGTTTCATATTTTAGTGAAAGAAATAGGGCGTCAAGAGGAAAGGAGGATTTTGGATCATAAAGTTCTTCTTTTCTTCTCTTTGTTTTTGCTATTTGTGATGAATTTGAACCTAATTGTGATGAACACTAGTATGAGTTGCTAAAACTCATTGTTCTAGGGTCATGGGTAAACCATGAATGTTATTGTTTGAAGATTAATTCGACCAAGTCGGTTTATCATATTGGGTTATTTATTTAATTTTGTTTCTTAATTATTTTACTGAGTAGCTAGCAGAAAAATACTATCTATGAATCTCTAGTTGAACTTGAAAGTGGGAACTTTAGATTACATATAGAATAATAGAGCAAGTTCTTGAACGCCAGCCTCGGGGAAAGGATTCACAATTGGTATAGACATATACCCAATTGCCTTGCTTGGTTGAAATATAGGAATTGTAAATGCGTTCTTGTTAATTTTGATTCACTAGACATATAGGCATTGAGTTGGCTTGAATAGATGAGTAAGAACCCAACAGATTCTTATGAGTAATATCAACCTTGTTAATCAATAACCCAGATAAATTGATCAGTCGTTTTAAGCCAATAGCACAACATGATTGTTAATTATGCCCGTGACCTGGAATGTCATCCTCTACTATTTGTTACCCTAATTGCTATTGTTTGGTTACCTGGTTTAGATAGATTAATTCTTTATATTTAATTATAAAAAAAATAAAATCTCTCTTTTGTGAACAATCTCTTGGGTAGATAAAGAAATTGGGTTTGAATCAGTCATAAGCTAATCATATGTCTTTGTGGGAGCGATACTCTACTCACTACATTATTAGTTGACGATCACATGCACTTACATGAGTGTTTTTGGTCGCAACATTTACCCTAAGGCATAATAGCCTAAATGACACTTGTACTTCCCCCATTTTGTCATGCTGGTCCCCAAAGTTAGTCATTTGCCAACTGAACACTTATACTCATTCAAAACGTGAATAATAAACGCTTATCCAACGTGGGTTATCCTATGTGTCATATGTGGATTCACTGCATAACTCACACGCTTGTAAGGGGCGTGAAAACATTTAAAAAATCCCTAAAGGTAACAAATTTATCTTATTTGACAGCCATATTCTTCTTGCTACCTTATTGTCCATTAATGAACATTATATAAGCTAAATTTAGCAAATTCAATGCCTTCATCTTTTTTTGTTACCTTGAACAGTGAAAAAATAGAATTTTATTTTCCGGTGATTCTTCGTTGCCCATCAATATGCTTTTGTGTTAGTACGTTGAGGCTAGCTCGGAACATTATTGTTGATGACGTCCTGTAGAGAGTTCTAAATGCTTAGAGACATGTGAATCACTGACGCTACAGTTAACACTACAGAATGATGAGACTTCGATGTTGTTGTTAATGTTAAAATCTCAGTTCTTGGAGCTCTATCAAAGAGTTGCTGATGATTATGATTTTGTGCAATAGGACAAAAGAGAAGGAGTTGAGAACATCTGTACTCTAATAAAAAAGTTGAATACGATGAACGAAGCTCTTGTTCGAGTTAAGAAAGATCTCGAAGAGGAGCGTGAAAAGGTAGTTCGGTTATCAGAAAAGGTCGATTCCTTGAACTCTAAAGAAAAACAATAGCTTCCATTACCAATATCACTTAAAAGACCAGGTATTGCATACAAAGAGTGACTTGAAACAAGTACGTGAAGCCTTGGATAGAGGAAATGAAGAACTAGCTGAAAGTTTATGTGAAGGAAATGAACTAGAATTTGAACTGCAAGAGTGGAAATCTGTTCCTCAAAAATTGAAAGCCAACCTGGAAGAAAATCATCAATTGAGCAGACAAGCAGAAGCCTCCCTTCTTTCCCAAGCGGACGTTGATTTTTACCTCAAACAGGCAAGAGAAAGCCTTGAACTCAAGCTGGCAGAAAAAGATAGAAGAGTGAATGAACGACAGCAACAGCTCTTTGACTTGAATGAGGAACTCTAGAGAAGGGAGCCGAAAGCACTGCTCAATGTTGATGACAAGAAGATCTCTCGGGATCTTCAGAAGGAGGTGGAGTATTTGGAGAGAGAATGGGTGAGAACAGAGCTTGGAGGTGCCATTTTTGCACAAGTAGAAGCTGAAACAAAGCATAAGAACGAGTCTTCTTGAGAAAAGGCGGAGCTTCTTGACATTGTCAATGAATTGTCATTAAACAAGGACAAGTCTTGACAATGTCAATGAATTGCCAGCTCCTTCTGCTAATGTTTAACTTGTTCTTCTTGGTGTGTGACTTGGAGCCTACATGGTCTTCTAATTATTGACGTTGTGTCCTACGTGTATGCGATTGTCATACACGCACTGGAAGCCACATTGGATAAGCCTTTATTATTTATATTTTGAATAAGTATAAATATTCAGTTGGCAACTATCTAACTTTGGGGACCGACATGACAAAGTGGGTGAAGTACAGGTGTCATTTAGGACCATTTACTCCTTGCATGTGTTGACTCATCAATTAATATTCTAAAATAATCACTACTAGATCTTCAATAATAGCTTTGATTGTTTCTATAGTATAAGCTCTACGAATAGATTCTTTAGTATCATCACTACCACAATATCATTTTTAATTGGTAGAAAAATTATCTTATAATATTAGGAGTATTTTGTAATATTTATCTTCCCACATTTAGATGCCTATCCCTATGCAATTTAAAAATTTCAAGAAAAATTCCTTGTTTGTAGAATTCACTCTCATTGTGACCATAAAATGAGAATGAGGCATTTTTTTATTTTATCACTATGACTGTTGTGAGCACGTGATTTTGCCCTATATATGGATTACTCCCAGAAAAAAATTCAAAAGAAAACAATTTTTAATTTTTGTAATTGTTGTGATTTTTGTGTTATTTTTCTTATATTATTTGTATTTGTCTTTGCATGTTTATTTGTTAAATTATTAGAAAATACAAAATATGTCGCTTTTGTATTTAGGATTTAATTCTACAATTAATGGTAATAAGTTTGTTTTAAAAATAGGCATCTTTTCCATTTTTAGCATTTAATGTCAAATTGTGCAATTTTATTTTATTGGTGTTTAATTGTGTATAATAAGTGTTATTAGGAGTTAATTAGTATTTTAGGATAATTTTGGTTTGTATAATTTGATCTTATCATTTTAGTTTTATTAATTAGAAAGAAAGAAAAGAGAACAAAAGTAGAATAACAAATTCGGAATTGGACCAATCTTAAATTAACCCCAGGCCCAAACAAATTCTACCCAACCCAAAACCCCTTGACCCAGTCCAATAACCCATAACCCTACCCATTTCTCCACCTACAAAATATTAGCCTAGACCTAAAACACAACCTACATTTTCAGCAGCCGTCACACCTTACACCCCACCCCCTTCTCTTCATCATCTCCAAACACACCCCTCAAACCCTAAGTCACCCCAAAAACCACCCTCACCAAGCTGCTCAAACCAGTCGTCGTTCAGCCCGTCACCTTCACGACCACCCCTCCATCGGCGGAAAACCTCACGCAAGACGACCCCCCAGACTGGTCGTCTTCTCCAGCCACTCCAAACAGCCCCCTCCCCCGTCCTCTATCGACAAACCCTAATGACCACTCGACCAAACCACCCTTATCCTTGCTCTCAACAAACCAGTAACCACCCCAAAATGACCTTCACTCTATCTTCCTCGCCTCATTTTATCTCTCACACATCTCGATGTTGTGATGAACTCGCCGAAAAAAATACACCCTTGAACCGAACTACTTGAGACTCCATCTCGGTCGCATGAGATAGCAGAATCAGCTTGCCAGAAACTAGTCCACAAGAAGACCTAGACCAGCCGATGACCTTCAGTAAGGATAATTGGCATGAGCAACAAATTTCACTGCTTCGTCTCACATTTTCTGGATAATTACCAAATTAGATGAAGCTTCCATTTTTATTTTAGATCCCAGGCTAAGATGACATTTTGGTATAATATGTCATAAATCTCTCATATAAAAAAAGAACCTGTTCAAAAACAAAAGAAATCTAGACCAAAAAGAACTATAGAAAAATGAACTTGAGATGCATAATGAAATCTAGGCTATATCTCTTAATTTTGGTTTTCGAATGAAGTGGAGGTGAAACAGGTGTTTGGTCGTTAGAGTTCGATAGTTGCCTCAGTTCGAGGTCGTTCGTCGTCAACTCCAGGCTTGTTCGTTGATTGTTAGTTCTGTTCGAGTTTAAAGAATAAGCAGTTTGAGGTCGTTGTTGAGATTCTGAGCAGATTCGAGTTATTTTTGGTTTCAAAGTTTCTGAAAAGATTTGTTTCCATTCGAGTTCGTCATGGTTTTGATCCGGTTAGTTGGTTTAAGTTTAATTTTTTCCGTATTTTGTTTGATATTTTCGGATCTAAAATCAGTATATGTTTGATTATGTTCTTGTTCGTTGGTTATCATTTTCTTTTTAATTTCTTCAGTTTGTTTTTATTTAATGGAATTTAGTTTTAATATAGAAGTATGTTAGCTTAATAAATCTTTCATCTTGGATGCAATATTGTTAGATTGAATTTGAAATTTAATTGATTATTGAGGTTAGCAAATTGAATCCGTTTTTCAATTCTGTTTAAGTCTAAGTTTGGATCTGAGTTAGAAATTTGAATTTGTTTGTTTGATATGTTTAAGTCTAACTTGAATTTGAACTTAATGATTTGAATATACTTGCTTGTTATTGTTGTTGAATCTACAAATATGTTTGTTGTTAAAAATATTATTCAGTCAAAATAATTTTGTTCTTTGTTGTTCATCGCTTAGTTTGAATTGTTGTTGAATTTAATTAGGAATTTGGCTATAGCTGTAGTAAGTTGGTGTTTTTTCTGATAATTTTGGTGCAGATTGTAGGGATGGTGTGGAATGGTCATTTCGGTAGTTTCAGTGGTAATATGGGAATTGAAAATATAAGGAATTGTTTAAAATATAGTAGGGAATAATTATGTAAAGTAAAAAGAAGGGACAAGAAATGTGGGGAGCAAGACGCTGCCTGCCACCGGCCACCACCCGCCTTAACCAAGCAACCTTACTAAAACCTTCCCACTGTAAATATGACGAGAGTAATAACCCCGGAAAGCGGAATCCCACAAAAGTTAACCCCAATACCCCTGCTCCACTGGTTTCCCGGTATGGGGAGTGCTCCTACAGTCATGCAGGCTCTATCGGAGAAGGATGAAGCAGTTGCAACAATGACGGCTAGGAAACTCACGTACTCAAATGGAACCCAGAAGCAAACATCGGCTGAGGTAGTCACAGGTAATAGGGTTCAAAATCAGGCCATGCAGCATAAGTTCTATCCTCCGATGATGAAGGATGGAGTGAAAATCGCAAAATTGAACCCAAAGGAGATAGAGATTCAGAACCAGAAGTGGAGGAATGCATTAATAGGCTATGTTCTTGGAGGTAATCCGTCATTCAAGGAAATGTTAAAATATGCTTATGGAGTTTGGAACGATGTTACAACAGCTACAGTGTTGTTGCATGATGATGGGTACTTTATATTTAAATTCGAATCTATGAAGGATAATAACCTAATAATGTAACAAGGGCCATATACTTTCAATGGTAGGCCTATGATTCTGAAGGAATGGGATCCTAATTTCCAAATTCAGAACGAGTCGATGAGAATTGTTCCAATTTGGGTCAGTTTCCCTGGGCTGCCAATCCAATGCTGGGCTGAAGAGAACTTAGGCAGAATAGTTAGCTTGATAGGTAAGCCTTTATGTACTGATAGATTAACTGCTGAATGTGAAAGAATTTCCTATGCTAGAGTCCTTGTGGAAGTTAATATAACCCAACCTCTGCCTGAGAATGTCTATATTGATCTACCAGATGGAAGAAGCTGGCTGCAAAATGTGGAATTTGAATGCAAACCAACTTTTTATCTAGAATGTAACTCGTTTGGGCAGAAAAATGTACATTGTCAGAAAGAGGAGCAACAGAATGAAGGAATACAGAAGCAGAGAAAGAGGAAAAAGAGGAAATCCAAAATGCAGTGGCAACCAAAAGCTGTAATTGAGGAGAATATAGCTGAGCAGTAGAATGGAAAACCAACAGAGCTACCTGCAGTGGAAATTCAAACAAACAATAAAGGAAAATAGATTGCAATTGTTCAAGGAGCAAAAGATAGAGGAAAAAACAAAGAGACTAGCTATGATGAATTGGCCAGGAGGAATACATTTGAAGTACTAACTATAATATAACCTCCTGATAGGAATCAATAGAAAGGAGAATGCAGACTAGAGCCGGGTCTAATATATCCAGGAGGCACTTCATCCACTACTTCTTCATGATTGTTGTATCCTGGAATATTAGAGGACTAAACAAGTCCTTCAAACAAAGAGAGTTAGTAAAATTCACGAGGACAAATAAAGTTGATATAATAGCTCGTCTACAAACTAGAGTGAAACAGCAAAACTCAATGGCAATCTATAAGAGAACAACTATGCATATGCTCCTAATGGAAGGATATGGATAATGTGGAAAGAACTCAATGTTCAGGTGGTAATTCTGGAAAGCACTGATCAACTGATCCATTGTCAGGTGAAAGATAAAAATTCAACATTTGCTAGCTACATCACATTTGTGTATGGCCTACATACTACACAACACAGAGCACCACTATGGAGGGACTTGAGAACTGTCCAATAGTGGTCCTTGGCTTATAATGGGTGACTTTAATAGTCTGTTAGGTGTGGATGATAGGATAAATGGATAGCCAGTGCATCCCTCAGAGACAACTGATTTTCAAATATGTATTGATGACATTGGAGTGGGGCAGATTACCAAAAGAGGTAACAGCTTCTCATGGAGCAACAAAAGTGATGTTGAAGCTAGAGTCTATAGCCATATAGACTAGGCTTTTAGTAATGATGAGTGGTTCAATTCTCACACAGGGGTGGAAGCAGTATACATGTTACCTGGATGTTCAGATCACACCCCTATACTGATAGACATTGAAGTAATTAAATCTAAAGTGAATAGACCATACAGTCTACTAACAACAGTTATGCAACAAAAGGAATATAAGGAACAGTTCAAAGAGTGTGGAGTCGACAGATTAAAGGATACACTATGTATTCTATTTGGAGCAAATTGAAGAAACTTGAGCAGGCGACCAGAAACATTCATAAGGAGCACTCATCTGTAGATAAGAAGCTGCAACAAATGAGAGAAGAACTGAAGGTAATCCAGGGAAGGCTTAATGAATATTATTTCGATAAAACAGTGATTGAAGAAGAAAAGAAATTATTAAAGAACATTGAAAAGTGGGAGGAAATTCAAGAACAAATAATGAGACAGAAATCAAGAGCAACTTGGATCCAGCTGGGTGATAGCAATACAAAGTACTTCCATGCATATATGAAATCCAGACAAGAAAGAAACAGGGTGAGCAGTATTCTCAATGACATCCAGCTGAAGATCACTGATCCATAGCAGATCCAACAAGAATTCACTCACTTCTTTCAACAGTTACTGGGGACAGCAATAGGTCAGCATCCATGAATAGATATTAATGTGGCAAGAGATTGTCCCTGTCTATCATTGCACCAACAACAACAACTGTTAACTCCAGTAACAAGGGAAGAGATAAACCAGATACTGAAACACCTTCCTAATGACAAGGCTCCTGGAATATATGGTTATCCTGCAGAATTCTTTAAAGAGTTTTGGTCAATTGTGGGGGAGGAAGTTATAGAGGCAGTGCATCAATTTTTCAGACTGGCAAATTATTGAAAGAAATTAACTGCACAACTGTTACATTGATTCCAAAAGTAAAAAATCCCACCTATGTCAAAGAATTAAGACCCATTGCTTGCTACTCACCATTGTACAAAATCATTGCTAAGAACCTCACAAACAGATTTAAACTGGTTGTGGATTATCTAGTGGGGCATTCACAGTCATCTTTCATAGAGGGGAGAAACATTCTAGACAATGTTATTATGGCTCATGAATTGATAAAAGTTTATACCCAAAAGGCAGTATCCCCCAGATGCATGATCAAAGTAGACATTAGGAAGGCTTATGACTCTATTGATTGGGAGTTTCTGAGGGCAGTGTTGCTGGAATTTGGTGTACCTTACAAAATGGTAGCTCTAATCATGGAATGTGTCTCCACAGCAAGCTACTCTCTACTAATCAACGGAGGACTAACCAGAAAGTTTGCCGCAAGGAAAGGACTAAGACAGGGAGACCCAATGTCTCCCTACCTATTTGTCTTAGTTATGGAATACCTCACTAGATCTTTGAAGAAACTAAACATGAACCCAGATTTCAACTTCCACCCTAAATTCTCTAAGTTAAAAATCACTCATATATGCTTTGCAGATAATATTTTGATGTGCTGTAGAGCTGATGAGACCTCAATGAAGTTAATGCTGGAAGAATTTGATCAATTCTCACAGATGTATGGACTTCAAGCAAACCTGGAGAAGAGTTCTTTGTATATAGCAGGTGTTTCAAGGGAAGTCAAAGAGAAGCTGCTGGCAGACTTCCAACTAACAGAAGGGAAATTCCCTTTTAAATATTTGGGAGTTCCCTTAAAAAAAAAAGAGGATCACAATCACACAATGCATGCCTTTAGTTGAAAGGATAGTGGACAGAATTAGATGCTGGTCATCCTAAGCCTTATCTTATGCTGGAAGACTCCAAGTCTCCAAATGATCAAAAGTGTTCTCTTTGAAATGCAAACTTATTGGGCCCAAATCTTTCTCATTTCAAAGAAGGTTATCAAATTGGTTGATGGAATATGCAGGAATTATTTGTGGACTGGCAGTCATGAGACAAGTCACAGGGCTCCAATAGCATGGGAAACAGTATGCAAACCAGAGGCAGCTGGAGGCTTGAATATTATTTGCTATGAGAGATGGAATAAAGCAGCCTTTTCTAAACTTCTCTGGGCTTTAATGTTGAAGAAAGACAAGCTCTGGATCAAATGGATCCACTGTCACTATATAAAGAAGAAAGTAGTTGATACCATGGAAGTACCAAAGCAAGCTAGCTGACTGGTAAGAAAGTTATTTGGAGCAAGGGACTGGTGGACAAATGATAGTACAACAATGCAAGCATGCTGCCAGAATGGAAGCTAGAACATCAGGAAAGCATATATACACTCTACTCCACAGTATCCCAGAGTTCACTGGAAAAAATTAGTGCTGGTGCCTGGCTACTGCCAAAACAGAAGTCCATATTATGGATGGCAATGCATAGACGTTTGGAAACAGTTGACAGGTTAGAAAAGTGGGGCATTCATACTTAACAGTCATGCACACTATGTGGGAGAGACATTGAAGAAACACACGACCATCTGTTTTCTGAATGTTCTTATTCCCAAAAACTGTGGCAAGGACTGTTACATTGGCTGAACTTCCACAGATTGATAAACAACTGGGATCTAGAGGTGCAATGGGTTTCTGCCAGAGTAAACAACAGAAACCCAAGGAAAACTATTCTAGGAGTGGTGTTTGCAGTAATTGTATACAACATTTGGATGGAAAGGAATGAAAGAAGGTTTCGATAGTCGAGCAAAGAAGCCACAGACAGAGCAAGACATATTGCAATCCAAGTACACATCACTGGACCGAAGAAGCCAAAATGGCAGCCTATTCTACAGAACATAAATTGTTACCTCAATGTAATCCTTGACTATATATACACTTTTTTGTCTGTTAGGAGTTAACTAAACAACAATAATTGTAGAGTAGCTAGTTGATCAAATTTTGAGATTTGTTCTATAGTCCAAAGAATAAATGATGTACATTGATAACTAGTTGAAATAAAGTTTCTTTTTGACCAAAAAAATAAATAATAATAATCAAAAGAGAGGAAAGGGTCTTGTTGAGGTATATAATAGCAATCATTTAACACCAAGGGAGAGATTCAGAAAGAGAAAATATTTTCAGAGCTTGAGGGAAGATAAAGACTTTTGAATCTTAAGAATTCTGGGAGTTTTTGAAAGTTAGAAATTAAAGAAAAATTTGGTCTTCTTCACTGTTAACAATTAGCATCAACAACTATTGTTCATTAAAGCTTCATGCTTCTTTTCCTGAGTGATAAAAATCAGAAGTTATTTTGTTGGCAACTGGATGTTTCTTTATTGGTCTGTCTCCTGGGTTTTCTGTTATTCCCGCTGTTACAGGGTTATTCCCATTTGTTGAACTGCTATTGCTATGCGTACGCTGCTGATGTTTCCTACTAATCTTCATCTTCTTTGAAATCCAATACCAGGTACACCACTTTGAATCACTTTGATGTACACCTTGAAGATGAAATGAAATGGCAGAAATTTATGTACTTAGTTATAGTATATTTGTATTTTAGTTAAAGATTAATTATATATTTTCCTGTTATACGAATGGTAGAGATATGCATAGCTAAGACTATTTCTTATTAGATTACGAAACTAAGAGCCTTGAAATGGTGGGGCTAATAGTCAATGCAATATTTTGCTTAATTTGAGCAAATTCTTAGATTATTGAACTTTAGGACATATGTTGGTAAGAGTTAATAATAGAATCAGTAGATTTGACGTATTTGAAGTATGATTCTACGCAGCAAGGATAGGAACATTAATCCATAGGCGTGAATTTGCGCAATTTGTGTTAACATATAATTTTAATAAGTTTTTTAAGCTTTAGTAATTATGGTTAAATCTAGTCGCAAGTAGTTGTTAATAATTAATTACATTTGTTTTTATAATAATTTGAGTTTTAATCTAGCTATAATCGATTGCTTTCGAATATTAGTTGTCGAATTTTTTAGTTTGTTTATAATTTTGATTTTCTTATTTTATTTATAATTTCTAATTTTTTTTAGTTTTTCCTTTCCACTATTATTTGTCTTAATCTATCCATTAGTGAGTTATGCTTTTATTTACTTTTAAACTTTTAATTAGTTGGGATTTTTTTTCTTTCATTATTTTAGAGACGAATTTAAATAGAAATGTAGTCACTTTAGGATATCCTTAAAATAAAAGAGGCGTGCCTCGCCACAGTAAATTACAAATTGCGGGGCCCTCCAATAAAGAGTTAAAAATACTTATAAAATCGGGAAGGGTCGCTTAGCGAATTTTCGAGGCCTTTTCCCAAAGTAATGACATGTTAGTCTCTTTAGGACGCGCCTTAATTAATCTTACCTTCCTAAACTCGGGTGTGCATTTATGCGATCGAAATGCAAATCTCGATAAAGTCGAAACATGCCGACGACCATGGGTACATTGGCTGTGACGTGAAACGAGATATGTATTCACAATGTTGCAATTCTCTGTAAAATAATAACTATAGCAATTTGATAAAAGCGACTAAAAGTTAAAATTTGCTTTTAAGATCATAATTGTAAAGATGAGATAATAAGCCAAATATAACAGTTGAGCGACCGTGCTGGAACCACGGAACTTGGGAATGCCTAACACCTTCTCCGGGGTTAACAGAATTCCTTATCCAGATTTCTTGTGCGCGGACTGTTAAACAGAGTCATTCTTTTCCTCGATTCGGGATTAAACCGGTGACTTGGAATACCATAAATCTCCCAGGTGACGACTCTGATTCTTTAATAAATAATCCCGTTTTGATTTTCCTTTAATTGGAAAAACTTCCTTGCGCCCCCAGGGTGAAGGTAAAAAAGAGGTGTGACAGCTCTGGCGACTCAGCTGGGTAAACAAGACCCAAAACCGTTGGTTCAGGGTTAGAAATTCGAGCCTATGATGAATTGTTATATTTTTGGCTTTATTATCTGATATTTCCTTATGATACGTGATTAATGTGCAAAATGATGTTTTGTTACAGCTTTTATATTGTTTGATTGTATATATAAATTGTGCCAAACCCTTTCTCTTATTAACTCTGGGGATGCTTCTTACTGGTTTGAGACTCCCCATTATGTTAGTGTTACTTAATAATAAAGAGGCTCGGACAAGTTACGAAGCCAGACGATCCTGCGGGTCCCTGGTAAGTTGCCCCCTCCTCGCCCGAGTTGTTTGCTTGGGTTAACCAGGTCTAGAACAAAGGCCAGGTTTGAAACATAGAATAACAAAACTTCATGCCGGATCCCTAGTAGGAAACACTTATTTGCATCACGTTGCATTTGACTTAGGGGGCTCAACACAAGGGTTGGGCCCATCTAGGAATAGCAACCTGAAACAAAAAGACCATCACTGCTGCATCTTGTTTGATTTGCGCATTTATTTTGCTTCGAACTTACATGTTGACCGGCTTGTAAAATCAGGAATCCTAAAAATTGTGAAAAATAGCAAAGAGGTAACTTTTTTTTAGGGAAAAATCATGTCCAAGTAGTATCAAAACTCTGCCAAAATTTTGATTTCTTTAAAAAAAGAATTGTTTTCTTATTTATTTGAAAAGAAATAAAACAAAAGAAAAAGAGTCATTATTTTTAGTTTAAAAAGAAAGGGTTGATTTATTATTTGTTGAAAAAGAAAATAAGTCTTTGTTTTTAGTTTGGGAAAAATAGGTTCTTTTAGTTTTGTTGAAAAAAAAGGAAAAAAAAGAGTCATTATTTTGCCTTGTTTTCGAAAAATAGAACAGGAAAATAGTTTGTTTTGCCATGAAAAATGAATATGAAAAGAGTCTTGTTTTCTTTAAAATAGTTTCTTCTATTTGTTTATGAAATGCCATGAAAACTGAAAATGAAGAAGAGTCATTTTTTAAAATAGTTCGGTTAATTTTGTGAACTACGCTGGTTTGATTCTCACCGAATGTGAGATACATAAGCAACTCTAATCGGGTCCAACCTCCTCTTTCCAAAAATAGCAAAAAATGTCAAATTTTATTTTTTCGTCATAAATAATTCAGGTGATATCGTTTTGTCAAAATAGCCGAATGTTCCTGAAAGGAACGCCGGAAGGCAGACTTTGCATAAACGACCACTTTCGATCATTTCGGTCTTCGCCCCCGAGGCACTGAAAGACCGTGTCCAAAATTATTTTTTGAAAAAATAGTTAGGTCTATTTGAATCCAGTAAAGTGTGTTTTTCTTAAAAATCACCTCAACAAATGTGCAGAATGAGGCACGAAGTCCCGAGATTCGTAATGGTATCCAACGTCCACCCGAGGTTGTTAAGCTGGTGGGAGGACCTTCATGACAATGGTCGGGCCCTCGTCTGCAAATACCTAGGGAATTGTCCTTCACTCCTGGAAATCCGGCCTGACAATAGAATTATTGAGGTTGCTACTTAGTTCTGGGACATTGGTCGGTCTGTTTTTCGTTTCGGGGACCTTGAAATGACACCTTTGCTAGAAGAGATAGGGTGTATGGCTGGAATTACTTAAGAGGCTCCGGGTCTGCTTATGCCAGAAAATTGCAGGGGTAAGAGTTTCCTCAGAATGATGGGGCTCAAGAAGAATCGTGATCTCACTAGTCAGAGGGATTCCTACATACTGTTTTACTTCTTGCACGAAAGATTTTTCCATAGCGAGTCCTACCGCACCTACCACGAGGAGTTCACCCTTACATATTTAGGGCACACACACATGAGGGCCTTTGTATTCATGGTCTGTTTCTTGGGCGTGATACTGTTTCCTATGAAGAAGGCTAGTATCCACACCAAACTAGCCATGGTGACCAAAGCTTTGACGGAGGGTACCGATAAGCAAACTTTCAGCAGAGTGCCCATGATTATTGCCGAAATATACCGGGCGCTGGAAAAGTGTCAGCGGGGAGCCCCGCACTTTGAAGGGTGCAACTTTTTATTTCAACTTTGGCTTCTAGAACACCTTCAGAAGGGCGACTATAGACAGTAAATCGTACGCAGAGATTGGGATGACCATATCGCGTTTCACCACCCAAAGCGAACGGGCTTTATGCCTGTGCAGCCAGAAGACGCCCAAGGATGGGTAGAGCTATTTAAGAACCTGAAAGAGGAACAAGTACAGTGGATGTATGAGTAGTTCTCAACGAGGGAATTTATTGTTCGATCTTGGGATGCACCGTTCCTTATACTCAGTGATCTGAGAGGAACCTACCCTTATGACCCTCTCCGAGCTTCGCGGCAAGCAAGGAGGAAACAGATCATATCGAGGGTACATAAGATGAGTCATTTCAGGGCTAATTTTCAAGATGATGCTAGTCCACACTGGTGTTAAGCTCAACAAATGTGGCATTACAAGCTCATTTTGGGAAAGGAATCCCTCGAGCCAGACAGGTATCATGTGGGATGTGCACCCCACTATACAGGTTGGCTGGAGAATGATCACATTGGTCTGGGTCGCCCGGGATTTGTCAGTGGGCATGGGCTTATTGATGAGAAAACCACATCAAACATTAAATGCGACCAATTACGCGAAAGATAGCAGGGGTGCGAAAATGAGCACCAGAAAATATTGGAAGCCCATGATAAGCTAATCAACATGTGGAAGGAAATGGCCATCAATGCCAATGACCGGTTGGGATATTTGAAACGAGGCATAGTGGAACTAGAAAGTAAATTCATGAAGAGGATTGATGACTGTCAGAATGTTGAGGGTAGCGAAAATGGCCATCAGGCCCAAGCTTACTTTCTGCTAGGACTACACGAACTGGTACAACTGTACGAAGGATGCAAGAATACTGGGTCTGGAGAAGGTCCTTCTAGGATCAAGTAGTTGGGATCTTTTCTAATTTTCATATTTCTATTTTTGAGTCTGTTTGCCTTTGCATTATGTATTTTCCTTTTTACTTCAAAGGCTGTAGTGTTTTCATTTCAAATTTTGGTTTTGAAAACAGGGTGTTTTGGAAATGAAATTTGAAAATCCACATGAGGTTTTTTTCTTACTTTTGCACATCTATGTCTGAACTACGCAAGGTCTGATTCATGCGGGGTCATGATACGTAGGAAATCTCCATAAGATTCGACCAACACAATAAAAGGGAGTAATAGAAAAACAAAAGAGAATAAGAAATGAAGAAAAGTTTGGGAGGGTTTCGAAAGGGCACAATAAGCCGGAATGACGCATGTAATCGAAGCGAATGCATGATAGAATGGTTTAACTACTTAGGTGCATTGCATACCTGATATATGTTTACCTATTTATCAAATACTAACGTTTTGTGTTCAAATCAAAAAGGTGGTTGGTTGTGGTAACTCTTCCTCGCAAAACAAAGTCGAAGGATAATGTCAGAGAACCTCATAACCGAGTGGGTCAATATTGATGACCGGCAACAACTGGTTGAACGGAACAATGGGTTGGAAGGAGAAGTGAAAATGTTGAGACGGCATGTGGCAGACATGTATCAGACATGGAGGGCCGGAAAGGCACTCATACCACCACCGCCTAGATTCTCTGATGATGTCATTACCCAAACTTTGGCATCTCCCAATCACCCTAGTATCTTCGTCACTTATACGTCAGACATCATCTCGGACCACTCCTCCATAACTCAGATGGGGGAGAAGCCTAATGAAGATTTTGGGAAGTTCTGGCTCAAATTAAGTGGGAAAGTTGCTCATAATAGCCTTCCCATGGAAATAAAAGACATTGTTGAACCCCTCCGACAACAAGGTCCAGTGGTCGTCCTTGCTAAAGGCCCTCAATCTCAACATACTCCCTGTGGGTATCCTCGGACACCACATGGCCCTCCCCCATACCACTTTTCCCCACACAATTCTCAAAGACATACTTTCACTTCCAAATACCCAGCTACACAAAAAGCCTATCCACCCCCTCAAGCATACCAGAAGCATCCTGGATTAGGTTTTAAGCCAAGTCAGGCGTTTAGGAATTAGAGTTTTCTAAAACGAGAATAAAAGGCTCCCACCCAGATCAGAGAATCCTATGCAAGCTTATTTGAAAGCATACCAGATCCACGTGTAAGAAGTTTTGATCCTACCGCACGATGCGCATACCACTCCAATGTCCGAGGACACAACATTGAGAGTTGTCATTCGTTGAAAAAAGAGATAGAAAGAATGATTCACGAAAGAGTGGTTGTGATCGATGATAGTAGTTAGCAGCATGTGAATCCCCACGGGATACACACTAAAGGGGAAGGTGTGGAAGATGCAAAGCTCAGTGGATAAGATGCCATGTTTGATAAGTGGGAGGACACTCTATTCCTTGGTTATCAGGAGAGAAGCTTTCGGTGTCTTGTTTTTGTTGTCATTTCTATTGTTCGGATTATTCTTAGGGTTGTAATACGGATATTGTCTTGTGTCAAACCCTATTATCTTTCCATTTCTGTCATTGGAGTTTGTTTAGTTTCGTCCAAGTTTGTTTCGGGATTGTATTCTAGTTTGTGCTTGTTTGTTTTGTTATTCAAACCATTTTACCGTTATTCTAATGCAAAATTCGTTCTTTTATTATTTCAGTCATCTTTTCGTTTAGTTCTTTTATCATTTAGTTGTGTCTTTTACTCAGTGCCCATTTTTAGTGGCATGACATGCGCGCACAATCTGGGCCTAGTATTCACAGTTAATCATAACAGTTAGAGATTATTTAGAGCCCGAATCATGTGAAACTGGGGCAAGTACAACATAAAGAAACTGTAAAGGAAAGCTAGCCAAATTTACGTGGGGGTCGTTCGTGGTAATGAAATGAGGGTTTTGCCCAGCGATGCTTTAAAATGACAAATGAAAAGACGAATGTGCGTATATGGTTAGCAAGTCTGGCACAAAAGCAATATGTTGCTAATGTTTAATTGCGTTGTTTGCACTTGGCATGTTTTGAAGACTGGAATGACGGAGGCATTTTGTTCTGCTATCCAAACACTTTATCCTTCGTTAACCCTTTGGGCCTTATTTGTTTTCTTTCATACCCCTTCTTCGGAATAAATAGCGAAGGATAGAAACACATAGAAGAAAAAGAAAAAGTAAAAAATGAAGGCAACAAAAACAACAAAAGAAAAAAAGATGGAAAAATGATGATGACAAAAACGAAAGAAAGTCAGAAGTAAACGAGGAATGGGAACTATGTTTGACCTGATTCCTCAAAGAGGATACGTAGGCGCTTCACAGCTCAGTCATAGTGTAATAAAAAATTAAAATAACCCAAGCAAGAAACTAGGGCAAAGGTAGCGTTTGTTATAAATAAATTTAGTTCTGAAGGTTGTAATGTTTAACCCAAAATTGATGCATTTTTTAGCCTTTAACAACCTTTCTTTCTAGCCTATCCAAATCCTACATTACGGTCCAAAGAAAGACCTTCCGATCAGTCTTCAAAAGAGGCCACGTCAGGCAACTGGGAGAGTTTTATCAGAACATAACACTCTAATCCCTAACGAAAAGACTCCGACCCTAGCAAAAAAGACTCTGGTCCCCTGCAGAGGAGATACAGGAGAGAGTTCTATTTGTAACACCCCAATTCCAGACTAAGTAATATAAATGAGAGTGTACTATCGGTGAAAACCTTCACGGGCACCATAAGGCGATGAAAGCTGAGAGAAAATCCAAAATGAGACAGACTTGACAGTGAAAACCTTCGGGCACTACAAGTCGAATAAGGGTGAGAATCAGATGGGGAATCACCAAACAAAGATCTTGAAAGATGATTGACGATGGAGGATAGGCCACATGTGCATGTCATGACCATTAGAGTCGGTATCTGCATTTGATAGCTTTTTATTTTATAATTTCTCTTATTAGAGTGTCATCTCTTTCCTTTGTCTTTTATTCTGTTCCTTTTTATCTTTCTCCTTTCATAGAAAAATTCCCCGTAGAGTCTGTTTAGTCAAAACAAGTGAGAAATGACTTCAAAATATGCCATCAGCATCCAATTAGGCAAGACGAGATCTAAATGGTGCATCCAAGGGGTATGAGTGAGGAAGGAAAAAATGCAAGGCCTGTGTCGCGATATCCCCAGAAAGATGAGATTGACGAAATGACCGACCAGTGTCAAGAAGGATATCCCGCAAGGATCAAAGGTTATGGACCTCAAGGCCAAGGCCCGTGGACAAAGAACAGTGCAGAGAGCGATGTGTATCATTTGGGGAAATTCATGTGAGACTCAAGGGTCGGGGAAATGCCAGTTCCCGAGCTATGCCATGAATGTAGAGGATATCCCCAGAGAAAGTGGTATATCAGCAAAACATTGCAAAATCTTCAAGGAAAATCAGCTGTCATGGAAACGATACGGGATCATATGGGAAAGAATGGTGAGAATTTTGTGCATAAGGAATCGTCAAGAAGGTCGGGAGTTATCAGCCCAGCTTCAATATGTTCGGATAGCGCAGAGCATGGGAAAGAGAAGAAGAAAATCATCCCAGATGGAGTATCGCAACCAACCACCCCATTTTAAACTGACCCGTCTTTTCATTGATGTGAAACAGGGACGTGAAATGTCATTGATGGCAGAGAAGCGTGATGCAAGGAGGTTTATCAAACTGGGGAAGAAAATTTTCTTTTCATTTTGAAAATTTTCTGGAAATGAGGTATCTACTTTAGGGAAGAAGGTAAATAAGACAAGTGTAAAGGGAAGTGGTCTTCGAACCAATGTTATCCCCAGCGCAACACCGGTTTTGAAGGATTGAAAACCCCCCATCAGTGTTATCCTCAACAGCGTTATCCCCAGCTGATGACATTTTTATCCCCAATAGTGCTAAGAGAAAATAAAATTTTAAAGGAAGTAGTTTTGAAAAAAACATGAGGGGAATAAGAGAGATCCCCGGCAGAAATGTCATTCCCAGCAAATAATATCCTCCCCAGCAAGTTTTGATAGCATAATGAAATGCAAGGCAGGGAAAGGAGAGAATGATAAACCAACCCCAGCAGAAGTGGCACAACCACTCCCCCCATTTTAAACTAACAATGTTTTCTTTGATTTGAAGTAGGGAAAAGAAATATCTTTGATGGCGGAAAGACACACCACAAGGAAAAGCACCAAAACTGGGGCAAAAAATTTTCTGCCATTGTTGAAAATTTTCTCGGAGGAACGAGGAACCCTTTTTAACTTGTTGAAGTCGGGAGTCCGCCCGTAGAACGGAGGCGTTATTTTTAAGTAGTTGAAGTCGGGATCCCACCCGTAGAACGGAGGCGTTATCTTTAAGTTGTTGAATTTGGGAGCCCGCCCGTAGAATGGAGGCGTTATGTATAAGTTGTTGAAGTCAGGAGCCCGCCCGTAGAACGGAGGCGTTATCTTTAAGTTGTTGAAGTCGGGAGCCCGCCCGTAGAACGGATGCGTTATTATTAAGTTGTTGAAGTCGGGTGCCCGCCCATAGAACGGAGGTGTTATTTTTAAGTCATTGAATACGGGAGCCCGCCCATCAAAAGCATGCGTTATCTTTAAGTTGTTGAAATCGGGAGCCCACCCGTAGAACTGAGGCGTTATCTTTAAGTTGTTGAAGTCGGGAGCCCGCACGTAAAACGAAGGCGTTATTTTAAAGTTGAGGAGTCAGGAACCCACCTGTAGAACGGAGGTATTTATTTTAAGTTAAAGGATTCAGGAGCACGCCTGTAGAACGGAGGTATTTATTTTAAGTTAAAGGAGTCAGGAGCTCACATGTAGAACAGAGCTATTTATTCTAAGTTAAAGGAGTAAGGAACCGGCCTGTAGAACGGAGGTATTTATTTTAAGTTAAAAGAGTCAGGAGCCCGCCTATAGAACGGAGGTATTTATTTTATGTTAAAGGAGTCAGGAGCCCGCACGCAGAACAGAGATATTTATTTTAAGTTAATGGAGTTAGGAACCCGCCTGTAGAACGGAGGTATTTATTCTAAGTTAAAAGATGTAGAACAAAGGTATTTATTTTAAGTTAAAGGAGTCAGGAGCCCGCCTGTAGAAGGGAGGTATTTATTTAAGTTAAAAACGTCATGAGCCCGCCTGTAGAACAGAGGTATTTATTTTAAGTTGAAGGAGTCAGGAGCCCTCCTGTAGAACGGAGGTATTTATTTTATGCTAATGGATTCCGGAGCCCGCCTGTAGAACGGAGGTATTTATTTTAAGTTAAAGGAGACAGGATCCCGCCTGTAAAACGCAGGTATTTATTTTAAGTTAAAGGAGTCAGGAACCCGCCTGTAGAACGAAGGTATTTATTCTAAGTTAAAAGAGTCAGGAACCCGCCTGTAGAATAGAGGTATTTATTTTAAGTTAAAGGAGTCAGGCGCCCGCCTGTAGAGCAGAGGTATGTACTTTAAGTTTAAAAGTCAGGAGTCCGCATGTAGAACTGAGGTATTTATTTTAAGTTGAAGGAATCAGGAGCCCGTCTTTAGAACAGAGGTATTTATTAAGTTAAAGGAGTCAGGAACCCGCCTATAGAATGGAGGTATTTATTTTAAGTTAAAAGAGTCAGGAACCCGCCTCCAGAACGGAGGTATTTATTTTAAGTTAAAGGAGTCAAGAGCCCACCTGTAGAACGGAGGTATTTATTTTAAGTTAAAAAGTCAGGAGCCCGTTTGTAGAACGGAGGTATTTATTTTAAGTTGAAGTAATCAGGAGCCCACCTGTAGAACAGAGGTATTTATTTTAAGTTGAAGGAGTCAGGAGCCGCCTGTAGAACGGAGGTATTTATTTTAAGTTAAAGGAGTCAGGAGCCCGCCTGCAGAATGGAGGTATTTATTTTAAATTAGAGGAGTCAGGAGCCCGCCTGTAGAACGGAGGTATTTATTTTAAGTTAGAGGAATAAAGAGCCCGCCTATAGAACGGAGGTATTTATTTTAAGTTAGAGGGGTCAGGAGCCTGCCTGTAGAATGGAGGTATTTATTTTAAGTGAAAGGAGTCAGGAGCCCCCCTGTAGAACAGAGGTATTTATTTTAAGTTGAAGATGTCAGGAGCGCGCCTGTAGAATGGAGGTAGTTATTATTTTAAGTTGATGGAGTCAGGATCCCGCCTGGAGAATGGAGGCTGATTTATCCTTATGTTGCTGATGAAGTCAGGAGCCCACCTGCAAAGCAGTGGAATACAATTCAAGATCAAATCAGAAGTCAGAAATGCGGAGGGTTACAAAGAAAATCCTTAGCATAACAAGCTTAAATGAAGGAAGTAATATCCCCAGCAGATAATACGAAATGATGGAGCCTACGTTCAGAAAAAGCAAAAGGCCAGTGTCATCTCCAACAGTTTGCGGAGGAAAGAAGCACCAGAGGAAACACAAGCCGATAGGAAAGCAAGGCAACATGGACAAGTGAAAGATAGATAAAATTTTGTGATCCGTAGTCTAGCCTAGCTTCTTGATATTTCTTTTAGCGTGGGGTAATAAGGAGATCGGTAAGCAGTAGTAAAAACATGCAGCAGTAGTGACGGCAAAATTGCAGTCCCCTGGTAGTCCCAGGTACCAGACTTCACGAACTGCATTAACCTGATTCCCTTTTTGCCAGGGATATGTAGGAAACTTTTGAAGAAAAGGTTCGGTTAAAATCTTTCAAACAAACGCTTCACACGGAGTACTCGAACGGGGAAAAATTGCTTGTATTCGCTTACTTTATCTTTGCACGAAAACTCTTCGTGCTTCCGGACAAAGAGGGGCAGCTATGAGAATGTGATTTTTGCCCTATATATGTATTACTCCCAGAAAAAAATTTCAAAAGAAAATAATTTTAAATTTTTGCAATTGTTGTGAATTTTATTTTATTTTTCTTATATTATTTTTATTTGTCTTTGCATGTTTATTTGTTAAATTAATAGAGAATACAAAATACGTCGCATTTGTATTTAGGATTTAATTCTATAATTAGTGGTAATTAGGTTTGTTTTAAAAGTAGGCATTTTTTGCCTTTTTAGCATTTAATGTCAAATTGTGCAATTTTATTTTATTGGTATTTAGTTGTGTATGATAAGTGTTATTAGGAGTTAATTAATATTTTAGGATAATTTTGGTTTGTATCATTTAATCTTAGCATTTTAGTTTTATTAATTAGAAAGAAAGAAAAGAGAACAAAAATAGAATAACAAATTCGGAATTGGGCCATTTCTTGAATTAACCCCAGACTCAAACCAATTCTGGCCAACCCAAAACCCCTTGACCCAGTCAATTAACCCATAACCCGACCCATTTCCCCGCATAAAATTTTAGCCTAGACTTAAACCACAACATACATTTTCAGTAGTCGTCACACCTTACACCCCACCCCCTTCTCTTCATCTTCTCCAAACACACCCCCCAAACCCTAAACCACCCCAAAAACCACCCTCACCAAGCTGCTCAAACCATTCGTCGTTCAGCCCGTCACCTTCACGACCACCCCTCTATCGTCGGAAAACCTCACAACCAGACGACCCCCAGACTGGTCGTCTTCTCCAGCCACTCCAAACATCCCCCTCCCCCGTCCTCCATCGACGAACCCTAATGACCACTCGACCAAACCACCCTTGTCCTTGCTCTAAACAAACCGGCGACCACCCAAAACGACATTCACTCCATCTCCCTCACCTTACTGTATCTCTCATCCTTCTCACTGATGTGATGAACTCGCCGGAAAAAATACACCCTTGAACCGAACTACTTGAGACTCCATCTCGGTCGCATGAGACAGCAGAATCAGCTTGCCGGAAACTAGTCCACAAGTAGACCTAGACCAGCCGACGACCTTCAGTCCAACATGAGAACAAAGGAGAATTGGCATGAGCAACAAATTTCACTACTTCATCTCACATTTTCTGGATAATTACGAACTTAGATGAAGCTTCCATTGTTATGTTAGATCACAGGCTAAGATGACATTTTGGTATATTATGTTACAAATCTCTCATATAAAAAAAGAACCTGTTCAAAAACAAAAGAAATCTAGACCAAAAAGAACTAGAGAAAAACGAAATTGAGATGCAGAACAAAATCTAGGCAATATCTCTTGATTTTGGTTTCCGAATGGAGTGGAGGTGAAACAGGTGTTTGGTCATTGGAGTTCGATTGTTGCCTCAGTTCGAGGTCGTTCGTCGCTAACTCAAGGTTTGTTCGTTGATTTTTAGTTCCGTTCGAGTTTAAAGAATAAGCAGTTCGAGGTCGTTGTTGAGATTCCGGGAAGATTCGAGTTTTTTTTTGTTTCAAAGTTTTCGGGCAGATTTGTTTCTATTCGAGTTCATCATGGTTTCGATCCGGTTAGTTGGTTTAAGTTTTATTTTTTTCGGTATTTTGTTTGATACTTTCGGATCTAAATTCAGTATATGTTTGATTATGTTCTTGTTCGTTGGTTATAATTTTCTTGTTTATTTTTTCAGTTTTTTTTATTTAAAAGAATTTGGTTTTAATATAAAGTATGTTAGTTTTATAAATCTTTCATCTTGGTTGCAATATTGTTAGATTGAATTTGAAGTTTAATTGATTATTGAGTTTAGCGAATTGAATCCGTTATTTTATTCTGTTTAAGTCTAAGTTTGGATCAGAAATTTGAATTTGTTTGTTTGATCTGTTTAAGTTTAATTTGAATTTTAACTTAGTGACATGAATATACTTGCTTGTTATTGTTGTAGAATCTGAAAATATATTTGTTGTTAAAAATATTATTCAGTCAAAATAATTTTGTTCTTTGTTGTTCATCATTTAGTTTGAATTGTTGTTGAATCTGATTAGGAATTTGGTTATAGCTATAGTAAGTTGGTGTTTTTTCTGATAATTTTGGTGCAGATTGTAGGGATGGGGTGGAATGGTAAATTCGGTAGTTTCAGGGGTAATATGAAAATTGAAAATATAAGGAATTGTTTAAAATATAGGTGTGAACATAATTATGTAAAGTAAAAAGAGGGGACAAGACATTTGGAGAGCATAATGATTAAAGTAAAAAGAGAGTGGATTGTGGGGTTCACGTTTGACTGCTTTTGTTGGTTGAGAATTAGAAATAGTAGAGTAATAATAAAAGGGATAATAATATTTAAAATATAGGAAAGGATCTTGCATTTGGGGTATATAATAGCAGTCATTTAACACTAAGGGAGAGATTCAGAGAGAGAAAATATTTTCAGAACTTGAGGGAAGATAAAAAGACTTTGAATCTTAAGAATTCTCGGAGTTTTTGAAAGTTAGAAATTAAAGAAAAATCCGTTCTTCTTCACTGTTAACAATTAGCATCAACTGCTATTGTTCATTAAAAGCTTCAAGCTTCTTTTCATGAGTGATAAAAATCAGAAGTTATTTTTTTGGCAAGTAGATATTTCTTTATTGGTCTGTCTCCTGGGTTTTCTGTTATTCCCGTTGTTACTGGGTTATTCCCATTTGTTGAACTGATGTTGCTGTCCGTACGCTGCTATTGCTTCCTACTGATTTTCATCTTCTTTGTATTCCAATACCAGGTACACCACTTTGAATCACTTTGATGTACGCCTTGAAGATGAAATGAAATGGCAGAAATTTATGTACTTAGTTATACAATATTTGTATTTTAGTTAAAGATTAATTATATATTTTCCTGTTATACGAATGCTAGAGATATGCATAGCTAAGACTATTTCTTATTAGATTACGAAACTAAGAGCCTTGAAATAGCGTGGATAGTAGTCAATTATTTTGCATAATTTGAGCAAATTGTTAGATTATTGAACTATATGACATATGTTTGCAAGAGTTAATAATACAATCAGTAGATTTGACGTATTTGAAGTATGATTCTACGTAGCAAGGCTAGGAACATTAATCCATAGGCGTGAATTTGAGCAATATGTGTTACCATTTAATTTTAATACTTTTTTATAAGTTTTAGTAATTATAGTTAAATCTAGTTGCAAGTAGTTGTTAATAATTAATTACAATAGTTTTGATATAAAAATGTGAGTTTTAATCTAGTTATAATCGATTGCTAATATTAGTCGTTGAATTTTTTTGTTTGTTTATAATTTCGAATTATTTTATTTTATTTATAATTTCGATTTCTTTTTAGTTTTTCCTTTCCACTAATATTTGTCTTAATCTAGCCATTAGTATGTTACGCTTTTATTTTATTTTTAAACTCGTAATTAATTGGGATTTCTTTTTCTTTCTTTATTTTAGAGACGAATTTAAATAGAAATGTAGTCACTTTAGGATACCTTAAAATAAAAGCGTGCCTCGCCACAGTAAATTACAAATTGCGGGGCCCTCCAATAAAGAGTTAAAAATACTTATAAAATCGGGAAGGGTAGCTTAGCGAATTTTCGCAGCCTTTTCCCAAAATAACGGCACGTTAGTCTCTTTAGGACGCACCTTAATTAATCTTATTTTCCTAAACTCGGGTGTGCATTTATGCGATCCAAATCCAAATCTCGATAGAGTCGAAACATGCCGACGATCACGGGTACACTGGCTGTGACGTGGTTCGAGATATGTTTTCACAATGTTGCAACTCTCTGTAAAATAATAACTATAATAATTTGATAAAAGCGTCTAAAAGTGAAAAATTGCTTTTAAGATCATAATTGTAAAGATCAGATAATAAGCCAAATATAACAGTTGAGCGACCGTGCTGGAACCACGGAACTCGGAAATGCCTAACACCTTCTCCGGGGTTAACAGAATTCATTATTCGGATTTCTGGTGCGCGGACTGTTAAACAGAGTCATTCTTTTCCTCGATTTGGGATTAAACCGGTGACTTGGGACACCATAAATCTCCCAGGTGGCGACTCTAATTCTTTAGTAAATAATCTCGTTTCGATTGTCCTTTAATTGGAAAAACTCCCTTGCGCACCGCGGGTGCAGGTAAAAAGGAAGTGTGACAACTGTCAAAAGAAGAATCAACTTAATTGACAATGATTTATCAAAATTTGTATCCTTTCGAAATATTTATGATGAATGTTATTTGCTTCACCAAAGGAGTCTTTCCAAACCCTTATTTCAATTGCAAAAATTATCTTTTGTAAATGCAGCGTCCGTATCTCTCTGCAACTTTCATGTTCATTTTTGAACAAATAACTACATAAAAAAAATGGAGCCTTAGAATACAAAGACGCCTAAAGGTTTTTTTTTTGGTCCATAGAAGAACTATTATATTAATAAAGTAGTAACATTACAAGGAGCTAACATCACATTAGTACAAAAAGAGGTATCCATCGAATGACCCTGTAAGGATTCATGTCCTAAGTCTGACGGATCAAAGATTACGTTCTAGTCGTTGCAAGTTTAGCAAAACGCATATAGCTAGTTCCTTGTTGATCAGCGAGTAGTTGTTGTAGCAAAAAGTCAGACGGATGATTGAATGTAGTGGTGCGATCTCGAACTTGTATAGCAGAGCCGTGTTGAGCTAACAGATGTGCTGCGTAGTTTTGCTCCCTGTAAGTGTGTTTGATAAGCGGGTTACCCAACTGCTGGACCAAGTACCTGCATTCCAATAGAGAAGATGAGTAATATAGACTATCATTTCTAAGCATTGTTATTACCTCTGTTGAGTCCACGTTTATTTCCAGTGGAACTAGTTGATGTTGTATTGCAAGTTGCAGACCCTGTGATAATGCTTTCAATTCCATGCATGTGGAATCGCCTGTGGAGGATGATCCCAGATATCCCAGGAGGCAGTGGCCATCAGAGTTTCTGAAAATGCCACCCAAACCATTTCTGGGTGGTTCCGATTTGGCCGCACCATCTATGTTTAGCTCACTACAAAAAACGCTGAATTTGCGGAGGTTTTATTTGCATATTGCGGGGGTTAAAAACCTCCGCAATTTGCTGTTACGGAGGTTTCCAAAACCCCCGCAATATTGTTCGCCGCAATCAATTTGCGAAGGTTTTTTGGAGGACCGCCTTTATCGTATAGTTGCGGGTATTTAGCAGTGGTTTAGCCTCCGCAATTTGATACTTTGACTCTTTGAGAACACACGTATAAAAGAAATAGCGGCAGTCAAATCCCCCACAATGTTTCTATTAAACCCCCGCAAGTTTAAATACAATATTTATTATATATTAAAATGCGGCAGTTATAACCTCCGCTGTTCATTGAATTTTTTTTTTGGGGCAAATGTTATACTCACTATCTTGACGCCATTCATATAGTCTGTGCTTATAAGGGACTCGAGTAACCCTTGCTCCACATTCATCTGCATTTTGCTAGCACCATTGTTTGCTTTGTTATACCGGTAACAGCCATAGATGGAAAGTACTGATCCAAACTACAGACAGTTACAAAAGCATGATGTTAGGGAAAAGATATTTCAGTAGCAGCATAATGCAAGCGAAAGTAAGGATATTTCTGTAGCATGCAATCACACACACATATATTTGACAGGCCAAAAACATATTAGTATGTACATACTCTAATAGAGTTAGTAAATGATATAAATTCAAGGAAGTAAACTGGAACTGAGATACATACCCAGAAATAGATGGTAGTCAAAGCAAATGTCCATCGGCAGAAACCAATACATCATGAGTAGAGTAAAGAGAGGAACTCCATTTTAAAGCACACAGTGCATTTCTTTCCCTAGGTAAAGCAGTAAAGCTTATATATATTTATGTACATATAATACATCAAACGCTTTTATATTACTCCCTAACCAAACCTTCAAAATTCAAACAACATAAATAATGAATCTGGAGCTGCAAGGTAAGTACAAAATAGAGTAACTTGTACTTCACAACTTATCTCCATATTAAATACAGCCACTGAACCCAAATGGGGCTGAAGATACCTTTGTACTCAATTTTGAGTCAAGTGGAAATTTGTAGAAGTGCATTATTGCAGAATATTTCAATTCTTATTTTCTAATTCAGAATCAAGCTCAAGGCGGTAAAGTGGCCCGGTTCTGGGCCTATTTGTGCCTGACGGGCCGGGTCTCACGGTCCCGGTTCTGGCGTGCCTGGCGGGTCTGGCGGTCCTCCAGGTTGGGACCGGCCCGTGACGGGTCTAAGCACCATGCAGTCCTGGGTCTGGTGGGCCAGGTCTGGCGGGCCTGGCGGCCCTTATGGGCCTGACGGGTTTTTTTCTTTTAAGTCAATATCTTATATTGTAGTCATTAGTATAGTGTAGAATATATTTTATATGGTGTACTAAGTTATTAGTATAGTATATATTGTGTTGTAGTAATTAGTATATATTGTATATTATGTATATATTGTGTTGTAGTAATTAGTATATATTATATGTTATGTATATATGGATATATATTATGTATATAATGTGTTGTACTAAATTAGTAATTAGTATATATTGTATGTTATGTATAATATTGTATTGTAGTAATTAGTATATATTATATATTATGTATATAGTGTGTTGTAGTAAGTAGTATATATTGTATATAATGTATATAAAAGAATGTTGTAATTAGTATATTGTGTTGTATGTTATATATTGTATGTTATATAAATATTCAAGGATTGATATGGAAGTAAAGACGAAGAAATATTGAGAAAAAAGATATTCAAGGATATGATAAAGAGCATATTTATTGACCAAAATGGCATATCTTTCTTAGTCTTCCTTCCCCCAATGGAATGAGCACAACAAGGTACTAATACCACCATTAAAAGGAAAAAAAACTAAAAGAAGACGTGCAATGTACAAGTTACATCATAATTTATGTTGTATTTCTAACAAATCTCATAAATCCGTCAAGGTTGGGAGGAGGTTGTGTTGGCGGTGGTGGAAATGAAGCTTGTTCATCACCACTTCCGGGTGAAGTCGCTTCCTCAGCAAGTTCTGCTATCATTTCTTCATATGCCTCATCTATTGCCGATTGTGATTCTGCTATGCCAAAGTTCCTTCTTTCTGCGCGGATCCAATCTCTAAAAAGCACTGATTTTTTCAAGCTCTCCCGCATTGACGCTCTGTGATCACCGATTTGTAGTCTTGCTTGACTGAAAGCGCTCTCCGATGCAACAGTTAACGCTTGAATTGACAGAACATCCCGAGCCATCCTTGCAAGAACGGGAAACTGCTTTTCTCTTGACTTCCACCATTCCAAAAGGTCGAAAGAGCCGTCTGGATTCTCCTTTTCTAGTCCCTGTGACAAGTAAAAATGAAGCTCATTTAGATGGAAAATTTCATCAAAATTATCACCTTGAGAACCCCTGAACTCCGTCCACGATTTAAGAGATGTTAAGCCAGCAGCTCTTTTAGACGATTGTGATGTAGACGAAGTAGGGGTTGGAATATTTGGCCTAGCATGCTCTAACGCCTGTTTATAAGCACTATAAACAGTTTGAGCATTAATTTTAATTGATGCTTTCACATCAGCTAGTGTAGCAATTTCGTCTTCTGAAAGATCTAAAGCTTTATAAATATTAGAATACCAAAAGTGAGACCTCCTAATTTCATTGTTGGATTTAACATAGCAGCTACACCAAAAATATGAGGGATTGGAAAAAAATATTTTTTAAACTTTTGTTTCATTTCATTTATTGCAAGTTCATAAATATCCCCAACCTCGCTAAAATCAACAAACAAATCAGCTAGTGCGGCAATATAAACTAAACAGTTAGAAATAATCGGATAATATTGTCAAGAAAAAGCATTTGTAGCCACTTGAAAATGTTCTAAAAAATCTAAAAGAATTTTAACATTAGTCCAATCTTGGATAGTTAGCATTTCATCATCATCCCCACCTACCCGAGAATTAAACGTAGCATAATTGGGTTTCTATATTCATACACTACTACTAAACTTTCGTACATGTAATTCCACCTAGTCGGGCAAGGTTTAGGAACCTTTCTTTCTCTAAGGCTATATTCGTCACATTTTTTAAAATATTCTCTAAGTCTAGTTCTACGGTTTGAGTAAAATAGCCAATTAAGAGCCATTCTCACCTTTTCAATTTCTATATTTAATATTCGCATACCATCACCAACAATTAAATGATAAATATGACAAATACATCTAACATGGAAAATATTACTAAATGCAGGATTAAGGGTTTGTGTTAGCATGCTTATTGCACTAGTGTTGCTAGAAGCATTATCCATAGAAATTGCCATTATTTTATAACTAAAGCAAAAATATCTACATATATCTGAAACAGTGTTAGCTATAAAGCTACCCGTGTGCCGTGAATTAATTATTCTATATGCAATTATGCGTTTTTGCATTGTCGAGTCTTCATCTATCCAATGACTTGTTACAGTTAGATAATCACAGTCATTATTACTTCTACCAATATCAGTTGCAATAGAAATACGATTAGGTATACGAGTAAATAAATAGCGCAAATATTGTTCATATTCATGCTTGAATTTATAAATATCGGCCTTAACTGTTGCGCGAGGCCAACCTTTATAAGTAGGATTAAAGACTCTTCTAATATAATGAATCAAATTAGGATTAGAAGCAAAAGTATAAGTCAAGCACATAACAGTAATCATTTTCGCTAATTCTTCACGATCCTTATTTGGATCGTAATATAAAATACCTCCGATGACAGTGTTTATTCCTGGTTGAACTAGATTTGAACCAGTACTTGGGTTAACTTGAGAATCTACACTTGTCCCCCCCCCCCTCTTGTTGCGCTTTCATTTGCAAAAATCTAGCTTTATCTCTAGGGTGTAATGTTATATGCTTAGTCAAACTACCCGTGCCGCTACGGTCTCCAGTATACCTATGAACAAGTAATTTCTCACAAGTTTTACACTAAGCCTTATTTTGTTCTCTTACTTGAGTAAAAAAATGCAAAACTAATGATGTTTCTTGACGTTTAGGAGAGTTGTCTACTAAAAGTGGGAGTTTGTAAAAGTAGGTGTGCCGGTTCATTACCTAAGTTATGAGCAAGACTAGTAGGTGTATCATCTAAATCTGGTGCTTGGGTTTCATCATCATCATCATCATCCTCATTTTCCTCTAATATAGGTTCATTAGGATAAAGAGCATTCATAATATCATCATCTAATCTATCACCTACTGCAACATCATGTAGAAATTCATTATCGGTAAATTGAAAACAAGGGTGATCACTATCAAGGATTACGGGAAGCTGATTAGGACGTCTAGGTTGGCTACTACTTTCAACTTGCTTATTTTTTTTAGGTCGGGGAGCCGGGGGAAGGGTAGTATTATGGCCACTACTTTCACCGATTTTACCTTTTCCTTTACCGAACATTTTTTTCAAAGAAAATGCCATACTAATTAGAATTATGCAAACTAAAAACACAAAAATATACTATTAACACGTAAGAGTTGAAACGAGTTTACTGGATTGCCGAACAACTTCTTGAAAATTGAAAATCGTTGAACTTGAACACTTGAAAACTTCAATTCAACAACTTCACAATTTTTCACGATTTTTCAAAATAAATTAAGCACTTGTACTAGAAAGATTGAAAGAGCGCTTGAGAGAGATTGAGAGATATTGATGAATTGGTGAATAAAAACGAAAGAATGAGGGGGTATTTATAGTTGAGAAATGAAAAAGAGTGTAATTATATAAAGTTTGGGGTTAAAAAAATTTATTTTTTTTTTAAAGATAGCCGCTGGACCCGCCAGAACCGGTCCCGGGTCTGGCGGTTCCGGTCCTAACGGTTCGACGTAAGGGACCGACCCGTCACGGGTATTTAGGACCGGTAGAACCAGAACCGCCGGGACCAGCCCAGCACAACCGGTAGGCCCGCCAGGCACGCGGTCCCGATTCGGAACCGGGACACCAAACAGCCTTAATCAAGCTGGAATAGTAGAAGTGCATTATTGCAGAATATTTCAAGAAATCACACGTCGTTGAGTTGCACGAGCAAATACCAATAACAAGTCCTATGGCAAGAAATTTTGTTAAGGTTGATGATCAAGTCGGCGGAAACAGTTTCTTGTCTATCATACACATTCGTTAAGGATATAAATTGAGCTTCTCTCTTCTCCTTGCCAATCTAGCCTTCAAGCTTACTCTACAGATCAACAATTCCTCATGCTCTTTTTATAACATATAGTTTTTGATAAGGTGTTTGCCAGTCATCTTTAGAGATATTAACTAACCAAATTTAAGGTTAAAAAATAAAAAATCATGAACGACAAAGTTCTTTAATTGAGAAAAGGGCAGAACCAAAGATCAAGAGAAAATGGAACATTATTCTGCGCAATCTGTCATTTGTACACAAACCAGAAGGTGCATATCCAAGAAAACAAAACAGCTAATACAAATAAAGAGGAATCCAATGATCTTGTTTCTAGAAGTTCAGAATTTGCAGTCAATAACAATATTAGATTCAATATTCACTTTTACACTGTTTGTGAATCATATATTAAGCCATTAAGTCATAACGAACTTTTTTTAGCGTAACAAGATGAAGTTAATCTTTTAGATATAATAATTGAATGAAATGACCAGAACCTACAGAAAGAAAAATGTACCTTGAGACTGATTCAAACACAACGCAGAGCAGAAAGAGGAAAAGCAGCGGCAACAATTGCGTCTTCTCTGAAGGTCCGCAGGAGTTCTAAAATACATATGCAAAAGGAATATTTAAATTAAGACCCAAATCACAGAAACTAACCAACAAAATACATAAAAAATCTAAATTTATAACCTAATGCAAAAGATAAAGATGCCTTACATCTCAATTTCAACAAAGAGTGTTATATCCTTCTCCAAAATACACGTATTCTACCAAATTTTTGCCGATTTAAAATACACCGATTCTATCAAATTTCTTCAAAATATACCGATTATACAAATAAATAGAGAAAATAAACTTAAAACCCACATGCATGAAGAAAGAAAGACAAAAAAACAAAATTAAAGCAAAATCGAAGAGGAATTTGTATGAAAGAATAAAATCAAATAAACTTACATCCAATTGATTGATAGATCTGAAATTTTCTTTCACATCTCTTTCATTTTGCAACCGAGGAGGCGCTGAAGAAAGAGGAGGCCCAGCAGAGAGCTATTATATATGGAATTTTGCAACTACATGAGCTTGAAATCGGAGAAATTTGGTATGGATTTTGATTAACTGAACAAAATCCTCCAAGGAAGAGATTAACTGAACGATAAGATGGAATATTGCTATGGATTTTGATAAAGTGAGTGCGGGCGAGGGTTTCTGAAAATGAAAAAAGCAAAAATGAGAAAGGGGTTTTGGAAGAAAAAAAGAGGGAAAAATTGGGGTCGGCGGGCGCCACTTTTTTTAATGGCTGCGGAGGTTAATGACCCCCCAGTAAATATAATATATTTGGGGGTAATAAAACCCCCCACAATTCAATATAAATTGTGCAGGTTATAGGAACCCCGCAAAAAAACTTTTGCAAATTTAGTGTTTTTTTGTAGTGGCTTTATAGTGCCTACTGCCGGTGGGCGCCATTTTATATACATAGGACTAACTATATTTGTAGATCGTTGATCTAATCGCTGTTTAGTAATAACAAAGTAATACCCCACTGCCCGAATGATCAAATGTTTAGTAGAAGGGGGCAGTTTTTTATTGGGACCATTAAAAACTAAATAATTTCGTACTTTCCAGATATGCCATGCAATGAAAGGAATGAGTGTGGTTAGAGGAAGCCTATAAGGTAAGGAATTTGCATGATGAATTATAAAATGTATTTCTTGAATGGGAGTTAGCGATTGGGAGTGACATGTCACGACTCAAATCTTAAACCCGATCGTGATAACGACTTTCGTGAAGACAAGGCCAGCCAACCAATTTAAACAACCTTTTCAACAGTAAATATATACATGAATTAAGCAGTTTCAAGATAATTAAATGAAATGATTTCGCGGAATACAAGCCAACACAGCCCAAATCGGGGTGTCACTAGTCAGGAGCATCTAAAGAATCTGAATACTACTACAAGACTAGCAATATACAGAATGGAATTTTGAATCAATTAGGAATTACGGTGATGTGAATGATGACTGTCACCTTGCTCAGCTACGATAGCATACTCTCAGTCCGTTAATAACCCGCTACCGGGTGAACAGTACCTGTAACTGCACGCGAGGTGCAGGGAGTAAAGTGAGTACGTCCAACTCAGCGGTAATAAGAGTAAATAATAGCTAAAAGTAAGAAATCACGTAAGGCACTCCATCATGCTATATAGAATATTACAACCCTTTCTGAGGAGAAACAGTAAAATTGTGAAAATACTTTGGAAAACATCTGGGCTCAATAAAAACCTCTTTTAAAAATATTATTTTTCAACAGTTGCGAAAATAACTCCAATAAGTAGGGAATAATCAGAAATCTGCTCATCGGGTTCAATATCAACCTCTACGTACAATATCAGCCCCATGGGCTCACTCCCAACTCACAATGTACAACATCAGCCTCTCGGGCACAACACTCAATTAACAAATAACACCAGGGTATCTGGTAAATAGTACAAGAAGTAGAATGGATGCGAATGAAATGGGTGTGCTGAATGTCATGACAAGTAGTACAAATAGGAACAAATGCATGGATGCAATGCAATGCATATGATTGTACATTCCAGTACTCGCTGCAGCGTGCAGCCCGAGCCACCCATAATCATTTAACGTCACTCACTCGGGGTGTGTACAGACTCTGTAGGGTCTCCTACGGCCCAAGCGCAATATACTGGTCAGTCAATGTTACTGACCGGTCAGCCAATGTTATCTGACCAATTTATATCATATAGTGCCATTGTTACCACTATTTCAAGTTCCTACTGCGGCGTGTAGCCCGAGCCACCCATAATATTTCAAGTCACATCACACAGTGCCATTGTTACCACTGTTTCAAGTTCTTGTCGCGGTACGCAGCCCGAGCCACCCATAATATTTCAGAAAATATCATAAGCCCCTTGGGCATTTATAAAATAGTCGTCTCATCCCGAAATAATATTTAAAATATCATTTGAATTTTCAGAACTTAGAAGCATGGCTAAGTGTGCAAAACAGTATTAAAATCTTGGACTGGAAGCAATTGATATGAAACATATGCTAAAAACGGTAATCTCAATCCCCGAAGGATTCACATAGATGACACGAAGCCCAAACATGGAAATCAGCCCAAATTATGATGATAACAGATAATTTCAGTCAAATTCACAGTAAAATCAACAACCGGGACGGACCAAGTCACAGTCCCCAACGATGCTCTACCACACGCTCATATCCGGCATGCAAGTCACCTCAATACAGCACTATGATGTGCAAATTCGGGGTTTCAAACCCTCATGATATCATTTACAAGTATTACTCACCTCGAACCAGTAAAATCTCTAGCCTGCGACGCCTTTGCCCCTCAAAACAGCCACCACGTGCATTGAATCTATCCAAATTTAGAGCAAATACATCACAATATGCTAAGGGAATATAACCCAATCGAAACGATTCGAAAAATATCGAAAATCACGAAATTTGCAAAACCTGAGCCCTGGGCCCAAGTCTCGAAATCCAGAAATATTTACATCAAATACGATCCTTACCTTGCCACGAGTCTATACATACCAAATTCACATAAATCGGAGTTCATTTGACCCCTCAAATCACCATTTCTATCCAAGAGGATTTTCTACCCTTTTCAACAAAAATTCTCAAATTAAACACCAAAACCTGCAATAGATTCGAGTTATACAACTAAAATTGTGTTAAAAACACTTACCCCGTTGTTCTCTAAGAAAATCTGTCCGAAAATTGCCCAAACCAAGCTCCAAATAGCTAAAATGGAAAATGTGACGAAGTCCCATTTTCAGAACTTAACATTCTGTCTGTCACTATTCACGTCACTGTTCACATGCACTGTTCACGTCACTGTTCACGGGTACTATTTACGGGTACTGTTCACGGGTACTATTCAAAGCAGAATTTTTATGCAATTTCTGCTTATTTTTCTAAGTCCGGAATTACTCCGAAACACTCCCGAGCCCTCGGGGCTATAAACCAAATATGCACACTGACTCTAAAACATCACGCAAACTTGCTCGAACGATCAAATCGCCAAAATAACATCAAAATCAATGATTTGAGCCTTAAATCCAAGAATTCTTTCAAATTTCACATTTTATGCCGAAACATGTCAAAACTAGTCCGAATTACATCAAAGTTTGCAGACAAGTCCAAAATGATATAACGAAGCTACAGAAACTCTCGGAATTCCATTCCGGCCCTCGGATAAAAATCTCACCTATCAACTGGAATTCGCCAAAATATTAACTTTGTCAATTCAAGCTTAATTCTACACCTGTCATCACAAAAATATTCCGGACACACTCCGAAGTCCCAAATCACCTAACGAATCTATCCGAACCACAAAAGTCACATTTCTAACCCTCTAACACATAAGTCAATATCTTGTTGACTTTTCCAGCTTAAGCTTCCTTAAAAGAGACTAAGTGTCTCAAACCTTACCAAAATCATTCCGGAAGGACTTAAAATTTGGTACACAGTTCACATTCGATATTACAGACTTGCCCCAAATTTTGGAATCACATTCCGACCCTGATATCAAAATTTTCACTTCCGGTTGAATTTTCTCAAAAACCTTCAAATTTCTATATTTAGCCAAATGACTTCAAAATGACCTACGAACCTCAGAATTCACTTCCGATCGTGCTCCCAAATCCAGAATCACCATACGGATCTACTCCCAGTCTCAGAATCCCAAACGGACATTAATAACACCGAAATGCATTTTAAGCCAAACTGATGCAATTTCTTCTAAAATGCTATCTTCCACAATAGTCGCCAAAACTCTTCCGGGTTATCCAAAACCCGATCCGGGCATACGCCCAAGTCCGAAATCATCATACGAACCTGCTGGAACCTTCGGTCCTGATTCCGAGGTCATTTACTCTAAATTCTAGTCCTAGTTCATTTCTTCAACTTTAAGCTTTCAGATGAAAATTTCCATTTAGATTTTGTTGGAAACACGTTCTCAAGGCGTTATACTAAACGTGTGTTCATATTTGTAGGTTTTGATGAATGACGACGAGGTCCAAGCACAAGCGCAAAATTGATATATAACGAGATTCAAGCACAAGACAAAGATCGAGATTAAGTTTTATATGAGTCGGTATTTAATTGTGATCTTGATCCGACAACTTAAACTCAAGACTTGGCTTCTCTCGTAAAAATATTTTTAACAAATCATGCATATTTAATTTAGAGCAAAATGATTTTAAATAATGCATATTTACTTTAGTCAAAATGATTTTTAAATATGCCTCTAAAATCTGGACTAAGATAATCGATTATGTACTTATGATAATCGATTATGTTTAAGTCAGCTGCTTGACAATCGATTGTGAACTTATGACAATCGATTGTGTTAAGGCAGTGAGCATCAGATTTTTCAAATCTGCATGACAATCGATTGTGAACCTTATGACAATCGATTGTGATGAGGCAGTGTCCATCAAAGTTTTTCAAAACTCAAAATAATCGATTGTGAAGCTAATGACAATCGATTGTGATGAGGCAGTGTCCATCAAAGTTTTTCAAAGCTCAAAATAATCGATTGTGAAGCTAATGACAATCGATTGTGAAGAGACAGTGTCCATCAGATTTTTCAAAGTCACAAAATAATCGATTGTGAACTTATGACAATCGATTGTGTTGAGGCAGTGTCTTCCAGACTTTTTTCAAAGTTATTAAATAATCGATTGTGAACCTATAACAATCGATTGTCAAGAGGCAGTGTCTAAATTGATTTTTCAAGACTGATATATAATTGATTGTTAACTTAATATAATCGATTGTATAACTGACCGTTGCCAAAATATTTTCAAATACCGTCAGGTAATCGATTATTGATTTCCTATAATCGATTGTTTTAATTAAAATCTGGAAAGGATTTTTTGAACGTTGCTGAGTAATCGATTATTGATTTCCTATAATCGATTGTTTTAATTAAAATCTGGAAAGGATTTTTTGAACGTTGCTGAGTAATCGATTGTAGATTTCTGACAATCGATTGTTTTAAGTAAAATCTGGAAATGATTTTTTGAACGTTGTCAGTAATCGATTATTGATCTTAGATAATCGATTGTTATGCGTAAAATCTGGGATTGATTTTTGGAAGAACTGGCAAACAATCGATTATGGTAATTTGACAATCGATTGTCATAGAGTAAAATCAGCAATTCTTAATTGGCAATTAGGCAACGGTAATACAAGGTTTTTCAACTATAAATACAGCTTCAATTCAGTCTTCTAAACACAACAACTGATCATACAATTGCTAAAGCTTGCATACTTTATTGCTTATCATTTTATATTCATTACATAAGCTTTTGAGAGCCAAATTCTTGTCGAAAGTTGTTGCGATCTTGAGCGTATTCTTTTTACTCATATCTACTCTTAAAGGAGTGTCTTGTTTGAGTGCTAAGTGTTTTTGTACACTTGAAGGGAAGTGTTAGTCCCTTGTGTTATAAGAAGGAACTTGTGTTTCCTTGGTTGAAGTCTTGGAGTGTTGTATCTCCGAGTAAAGGTTGTTGAGGCTTGTGTCCTCAAGGTTTAACGGTTTGTTGAGCACACGTAAGCTTAATAAGTTAGTGGAAATCTCGAGAGAGTCTCTCGGGGACTGGACTAGCCACGGGTTGTGGTGAACCAGGATACATCGGTGCGTTTGTTCTAATTTATTTACTTATCGCACTTATTTATTTCCTGCAATTTTTAAATTCCGCAAGTTTACGCTAATTTTTATTATAACGCTATTCACCCTCCCTCTAGTGTTAAGATTATTATCTAACAATTGGTATCAGAGCCCAACTCTCTGAAGACTTAACCATTTTAGAGAAACATCCATGGCTTCTACTCGTGATTCTTTTGCAGGAATAGGTGAAGGACAATGCTCCACCCGACCACCGCTATTCGATGGTACAAATTATACATACTGGAAGGAGAGGATGAGAATATTTGTACAATCAAATAGTTTTCATCTTTGGAAGGTCATAATGAATGGAGAACAAATTCCAACCAAGAAGGTCGAAAATGAATGGGTCCCAAAGTCCGAAGATGAATACGATGCGGATGATATCCGAAAGGTGCAAAATAATGCTAAAGCTATTAATTTATTATATTGTGTTGTAAATGCTGATGATTACAGGAAGATATCTTGTTGCACAACGGCGAAGCAAATGTGGGACAAGCTGGAAATTACGTACGAAGGTACGGACCAGGTAAGGGAAGCCAAAATTGATTTCCTAACCCATGCATATGAATTGTTTCACATGAAGGAAGGCGAAAAGGTCGATGAGATGTTTGAACGATTTTCAAAAATCGTAAATGATTTACATGCTCTTAAGAAGACCTTCACGGATAAGAAACTTGTCCGAAAAATTCTCCGAAGTCTCACTCCGGAATGGCGATCCAAGGCCGACGCGATTCAAGAATCCATTGGCATTTCAAATGTCACCATCGACGCATTAAGAGGTAATCTTAAAACCTATGAATCTACTATACTTAACCCTCTTGTTGATGATCAAAGGAAGCAAAGAATCGCTCTCACGGCAAGCACAAACCAACCTCAAAATGATGAGGACGGAGACAACGAGTTCGGACTCGTTATTAAGAGATTTCAAATGTTCATGCGAAAAGAGTGTGAACGAAAGGGCAAAAAGCAAGGAGATCAAATAAAGTGCTATGAGTGCGGAGAAACCAGGCACATTAAATCAAATTGCCCAAATGCTAAAAAGGAGAAGAAACCCTTCAAGAAGCAACGAGCATACATATCTTCGGGAGGCGACTCCGGTGACGAGTCAAGTGAGGAAGAAGAAGACGAAGCCGCAAATCTTTGTCTTATGGCACAAGAAGACAACAAAGAAGAGGTATGTCAAATTTCTTCCAAAAATTTCTTTTCCCTTGAAGAAATGCAAAATGCTTTTGATGAGTTGTATAGCGAATTTATTAAAGCTTCAAAAACTGTTAAGAGTATAAAAGAAAATGATTCTTTAAAAGAAAAAGATTTTCAAAAACAACTCTCTTTTAAAGAAAAGGAATTGGAAAAACTGATTTTAGAAAATGAGAAGTTGAAAGAGGAAAACAAATTTTTTGGCAAGAGAAGCGCCGACAAGCCCGACAGTTCTAGAAATTGTACTTCTTGCATGCATCTCAAAAATGAAGTAGAAAGGCTTAAGGGCACCTTAGATAAGTTTAACTCTTCTCATAAAAATTTTAATGAAGTGCTTGTTAATTTGAAGTCGACCAATCATGGCATAGGTTTTAGAAACGAGCCTAAAGAGAAAGTTGAAGCCAACCCCCAACCACCTAAGGCTCAACCTAGGATAAATAAAACAAATGTTCATCCTAGATACAACAAACCTAGAAATGGTTTTCATCAATCGCAACCTAGAAATAATCATGCTAGAAATAATGCACATTCTAGGCCAAACACTAGAAGGAATTTTGAACCTTTTAGAACAACTAGAAATGACTTCCAACCTAGAAACAACTATTCTAGAAATGATGCATATCCTAGAACAAATGGTAGGAGAAATGACTTTCATGATTTGCGCAATAGTTATATTGTCAAGAATAGAGTAAATGAATTTCGTCCGTCCAATTACTATCAACCTAGAAGGATGCATAATCCTAACGTGACTTGTCATTATTGTAGACGAATTGGACATATTGCTCCTGCTTGTTTTACACGACATAGACATAACACTCAATCACATCACTATGATTTGCCTAACCCCCAAGGACCCAAAATGGCATGGGTACCTAAAACTTATTAATCTGTTTTGTAGGTATGTTTGAAGGGATCAAGTGTACTATGGTACCTTGATAGTGGATGCTCCAAGCACATGATGGGAGATGAATCCAAATTCCTTCAACTAGAACACAAGGAAGGGGGAAGTGTTATTTTTTGTGATAACAACAAAGGAAAGATTATCGGCATCGGATCGGTCGGTAAGGATGAAATTTCTTCCATTAAGCATATATTACTTGTGAAAGGTTTAAAACATAATCTCTTGAGCATAAGTCAATTATGTGACAAGGGAAATCTTGTTTTATCAGATTCGGATGAATGCATAGTTTTTAGACGTAGCGATTTTAAAATTATCCTTCGTGGTTTTAGAATGGATAACATTTATATGGTTGATCTTGCAAATTCTTCACCCGAATATGTGAATTGTTTAATGAGCAAAGAGGATGATTCTTGGTTATGGCATCGTAGAGTAGCTCACATCAACATGCATCTTTTGAACAAATTGGTTTCACAAAATTTAGTTGTTGGTCTTCCAAATTTGAAATTTGAAAATGACTCTATTTGTGATTCTTGTCAAAAAGGGAAGCAAACAAAAGCATCTTTTAAATAGAAATATATTGTTTCAACTACTAGACCATTGCAATTGCTTCACATGGATTTGTTTGGACCATCTCGCATTGAAAGTCTTGGTAGAAATCGTTATGCTTTTGTTGTTGTTTATGATTATTCCAGATTTACTTGGACTTTATTTCTTGCCCATAAAAGTGATGCTTTTCAGAATTTTAAATATTTTCTTAAACGTGTTCAAAACGAAAAGGAAACAACCGTCGCTTCAATTAGAAGTGATCATGGGGGAGAGTTTGATCACAATCTCTTTGCGGACTTTTGTGACGAACTCGGTATCGAGCATACCTTTTCCGCTCCACGAACACCACAACAAAATAGGGTGGTGGAAAGGAAAAATAGCTGTCTCGAAGAGATGGCTAGAACCATGCTCGAAGAGGCTAAGATTCCCAAACATTTTTGGGCGGATGCCGTGAGTACCGCATGCTACGTTTTAAATAGAGTAGTCATAAGGCCAATACTCATGAAAACCCCTTATGAACTCTACAAGGGAAGGAAACCAAATATCTCCCATTTTAGAGTATTCGGTTGTAAATGTTTTATTCATAACAATGGAAAAGATCAATTGGGAAAATTTGATGCCAAATCCGATGAAGGAGTTTTTATTGGGTATTCTTCACGTAGCAAAGCATATATGGTATTTAATTATAGAACCCAAACTATGGAGGAATCCCCTCATATTGTGTTTTCCGAAAATGATGCTCGCTTGGCGAGAAAGGATTCTTGTTCTGATCTTGCAGGTATTTTAAATAGTTTAAAAGACAAAGTACAAGAGGAAACTCCTAAGGAAATTCAAGATGAAATTTTGGAACAATCAACGGAGGAAACGCCACAATTGGAGAAAGAAACGAAAATGCCTAACAAGTGGAGGACAATCAAAGATCACCCTCTCGAACAGGTAATTGGCGACGTAGGAGAAAAGGTAAGTACCCGAAACTCCCGTAAGAACACCTTAGGACATACTGCTTTTGTTTCTCAAATTGAACCAACAACCATCTTCGAAGCAATTGGGGATGAATTTTGGACCTTGGCAATGCAAGAGGAGCTTAACCAATTCAAACGGAATGACGTTTGGGATTTGGTGCCAAGACCCGAAAATCATACCATAATTGGTACGAAATGGGTTTTTCGAAACAAACTAGATGAAAATGGTGTAATCACTAGAAACAAAGCTAGGCTTGTAGCAAAAGGCTATAATCAAGAAGAGGGTATTGACTATGAAGAAACATATGCTCCCGTAGCTAGATTAGAAGCTATTCGTTTATTGCTTGCTTTTGCCTCTTCTATGAATTTCAATTTATATCAAATGGATGTGAAAAGTGCTTTTCTAAATGGTGTTATTCAAGAAGAAGTTTATGTTGAACAACCCCCCGATTTTGAAGATTTTAAATCTCCCGATCATGTTTTCAAACTCAAAAAGGCTCTTTATGGTTTAAAACAAGCTCCCCGAGCTTGCCATTTGCTCGGTAGCTCTCTCGTTTCTTGGTTCAGCAAGAAACAAGTAAGTGTTGCGTTGTCCACAACCGAGGCTGAATATGTAGCGCGGGGAGTTTTTGCGCTCAAATCCTTTGGATGAAACAACAACTCTTGGACTATGGCCTAAGTCTTGATCATATCCCTCTTAGATGTGATAATACTAGTGCCAAATGCTTGACGAAGAACCCCGTTCTTCATTCGCGAACAAAACACATTGAAATTAGACATCATTTTATAAGAGATCACGTTCTCAAGGGCGATGTCGAAATTGAATTTGTTGAAACCAAAGATCAATTGGCCGACATCTTTACAAAGCCCTTAGAGAAAGAGTCCTTCTTCCGAATTCGTAGTGAACTCGGGATCCTTGACTCCACGTTGATCTAAGTCATGCATTGCATTTTCCCTTTCACATGTTTTCTAACTTGAGCGTCGGAGACGTCTAACGTATTTTTGCAGGTATCGCCCTAAAGGCAGGGGGAATTATAAAGCTTGACGCACAGAACAATCGATTTCTCTTTTATATAATCGATTATCCAGTATCAATAATCGATTGTCTTGACATTATTTGCGTTATTATGTCTGAAATTGCAGATTTAATAAATAAACAAGTTTTTTTTATTGTTCTATTTTTTTGCTAATGGCAAAAGGGGGAAGATAACGGGTATGTACTCTCAATACTTATCGGCATAAATTGAGGGGGAATTCATATATTGAGGGGGAACAAATTGCATATCTATATACTTGTTGCATATCTTTACTTGTCTTGAATCGTCATTATGAAATGCCTAATATGAATATCCCGCTTAAAGTTTGCCATTATCAAAAAGGGGGAAATTGTTGGAAACACGTTCTCAAGGCATTATACTAAACGTGTGTTCATATTTGTAGGTTTTGATGAATGACAAACTATGCGCAAATTGACATATGACGAGGTCCAAGCACAACCGCAAAATTGATATATAACGAGATTCAAGCACAAGACAAAGATCGAGATTAAGTTTTATATGAGTCGGTATTTAATTGTGATCTTGATCCGACAACTTAAACTCAAGACTTGGCTTCTCTCGTAAAAATATTTTTAACAAATCATGCATATTTAATTTAGAGCAAAATGATTTTAAATAATGCATATTTACTTTAGTCAAAATAATTTTTAAACATGCCTCTAAAATCTGGACTAAGATAATCGATTATGTACTTATGATAATCGATTATGTTTAAGTCATCTGCTTGACAATCGATTGTGAACTTATGACAATCGATTGTGTTAAGGCAGTGAGCATCAGATTTTTCAAATCTGCATGACAATCGATTGTGAACCTTATGATAATCGATTGTGATGAGGCAATGTCCATTAAAGTTTTTCAAAACTCAAAATAATCGATTGTGAAGCTAATGACAATCGATTGTGATGAGGCACTGTCCATCAAAGTTTTTCAAAGCTCAAAATAATCGATTGTGAAGCTAATAACAATCGATTGTGAAGAGACAGTGTCCATCAGATTTTTCAAAGTCACAAAATAATCGATTGTGAACTTATGACAATCGATTGTGTTGAGGCAGTGTCTTCCAGACTTTTTTCAAAGTTATTAAATAATCGATTGTGAACCTATAACAATCGATTGTCAAGAGGCAGTGTCTAAATTGATTTTTCAAGACTGATATATAATCGATTGTTAACTTAATATAATCGATTGTATAACTGACCGTTGCCAAAATGTTTTCAAATACCGTCAGGTAATCGATTATTGATTTCCTATAATCGATTGTTTTAATTAAAATCTGGAAAGGATTTTTTGAACGTTGCTGAGTAATCGATTATTGATTTCCTATAATCGATTGTTTTAATTAAAATCTGGAAAGAATTTTTTGAACGTTGCTGAGTAATCGATTGTAGATTTCTGACAATCGATTGTTTTAAGTAAAATCTGGAAATGATTTTTTGAACGTTGCCAGTAATCGATTATTGATCTTAGATAATCGATTGTTATGCGTAAAATCTGGGATTGATTTTTTGAAGAACTGGCAAACAATCGGTTATGGTAATTTGACAATCGATTGTCACAGAGTAAAATCAGCAATTCTTAATTGGCAATTAGGCAACGGTAATACAAGGTTTTTCAACTATAAATACAGCTTCAGTTCAGTCTTCTAAACACAACAACTGATGATATAATTGCTAAAGCTTGCATACTTTATTGCTTATCATTTTATATTCATTACATAAGCTTTTGAGAGCCAAATTCTTGTCGAAAGTTGTTGCGATCTTGAGCGTATTCTCTTACTCATATCTACTCTTAAAGGAGTGTCTTGTTTGAGTGCTAAGTGTTTTTGTACACTTGAAGGGAAGTGTTAGTCCCTTGTGTTGTAAGAAGGAACTTGTGTTTCCTTGGTTGAAGTCTTGGAGTGTTGTATCTCCGAGCAAAGGTTGTTGAGGCTTGTGTCCTCAAGTTGTAACGGTTTGTTGAGCACTCGTAAGCTTAACAAGTTAGTGGAAATCTCGAGAGAGTCTCTCGGGGACTGGACTAGCCACGGGTTGTGGTGAACCAGGATACATCGGTGCGTTTGTTCTAATTTATTTACTTATTGTACTTATTTATTTCCTGCAATTTTTAAATTCCGCAAGTTTACGCTAATTTTTATTATAATGCTATTCACCCCCTCTAGCGTTTAGCATATTATCTAACAGATTTGACTCCAAACTTCCTGAATTTTAATTCTGACCATACACACAAGTCAATATACCTGAGTTGAAGTTGTCCATGGCCTCAAACTGCTAAGTGATGCGCCGGATCTCAAAATGATCGATCAGGTCATCACATAATATTGAACTTGGGTTGCTAAACATAATTGTGCCCATATAGGTTTGGTACGTGGGCACTTAAAAAGAAGGTGGTAAATAGTTTCAATATGGTGATAGCATAAGGTGAAAATATTAGATGAGGTAATCTTAATATGGTAGATGTATGAAGCAGTAGGTAGGCATTGGTGAGCAATTAGCCATACGAAGTATATTATTTTTAGAGGTAGTTGGAGTTTTCAAAGCCAGTGGTGAGTGAAAGGTGTAGCAGGCAATTGTAATGAGCAGCATAGAGATTTCACTGAGAACTTACCATTGGAGGTAAGAAAAAGAAAGAGCTTTTTCTATTTTGTTTTGTTGTGTGTTCAAGAATGAACTTGAAAGTCGTGAAGATGTGAGGAATATATTTACTGAAGACGGTATTATGGATTTGAAAATGCTCAATACACATAAGGTAAGTAGCATCAATCATAAATATTTCAATAGAATGCTAAGATTTGATATATCAACTTCATTCCTTTTAATTTTCTTTTTGACAAGCAAAGTAATATAGTGAAAGCGAATATTAATTAGATGCAATTATATGTCTTAGTTGTTGTGGCAAGATGTCTCTTAAGATTGGGTTGCCATTTTGTGGTCATGACGGGAAAAGATTTTGTCACGACCCGAATTTTCCACAATCGGGGGTTATGATGGTGTCTACTATTGGAGCTAGGCAAGCAACTACTTAAACATTTCACAAAGTTTTTATCTAAAACCATAAGATTAACTGAAATAAAAATTTAAAAAATATAGAAGACTTTAACGTTATCATAATGCAGAAGTTAAAAGATATCTTTGCCCAGTATCTGCTGTCACCACTCACGAACTACTAAGGAGTACTAAAAACATCCGTTTGAAAGAAAATACACAAGAGTCTGTCTCGATACAAATAAACAAACTGAAATAACATAGATGAGACTCCGAGCCCACGGAAGTCAGCTAAGCTAACTAAGAGTCTCTGGACTGAAGGTCGGCTCCCGGTCTAGAATTGCTACGGCGGTCCGTAAGCTGCTCCCTGATCTGTGCACAAAAAGGCATAGAAGTGTAGCATCAGCACAACCGACCCCATGTGCTGTAAGTGCCTGGCCTAACCCCGACGAGGTAGTGACAAGGCTAGACATAACCTACCACAAATAACATGTACAGATATATGCAATAACAGGAGAATACGCTAATCTAAATAGTTAAAAGGGGAGGGAAACATGATAGCAGGTACAATAGTACAAGTACAGAAATGAACTAACAAGAATGAAAACCGAGCGGATAACAACTAATAAAGAAATACCGAAAAGCTTAACATACAGAACCATATACTCAGTTCATATTTCCATTGCGGCGCGCAACCTGATCCTCTACATTTTAATACTGTTGCTGCGTGCAACCCAACCCTTGACAATTAATCCGTTGCGGCGTGCAACCCGATCCTCAATATTTAGTACTGTTGTGGCGTGCAACCCGATCCTCGATATTTACCAACAAAACTCACCCAACATCATTCGTAATTCAAGTGCGAGGGGAGTAACATCAAAATACAAGAGTCCCGACAAGGGAATATAACTAACAGCTCAATTATCCCAGTAAGGGAGGGTTCAATTTATACCAAAATCCCAACATGGGAAATAATCATAAGACTTCCACTTCTAGCACTTAACTACCAACAACTCTAAATCGAGCAAATGCTTCAATAATCTTTACAAGTCTTTATTTGTCCTCAACCAATCATATCATGTGAACTCAATCAAATTAAGCAACAAGTCATGCCACATTATTCGAATTGAAAAAATTTAAGACCCACGACCATGCTAGACTCGGGTGCATAGGTAACCGTCACCATACCTATACACGGACTCCACAAAGCACATAGCAAATCATGTACTAATCCTATTCCCTCAAGCTAAAGTTAGATCAAACACTTACCTCGAAAGCTCCAAACTCACTCACACCTCTAGAATAGCTTTGCCCCTCGAATTAGCCGCGAAACCGCTCGAATCTAGTCAGAGTTACTCAAATTTATCAACCAATGCTTGTTAAATAAATTTGAATGCATAAAAATGAATTTCCTAAATTTTTACCTAAAATTCCCAAAATGACCCCAGGCCCACGTGGTCAAAACACGAGGTTCGAACCAAAATCGGGTTACACATTCCCCGACGAGTTCATATCTATATTTTATTTTGACATCAGACCTCAAATTGAGGTCAAATCCCTAATTTTAAGAAAATCTAGGTTCTACCCCAAATCCCCATTTTCACCCATGGAAAACCTTGATTTTTAAGATGAAATCATGATAAATGATGTTTAATATTGAATAAATTGAGTAAAAGTTGACTTACAAATGATTTGGAGAAGAGAGAGTTCGGGAAAAATTGCTAATGGGTGTTTGAGTTTTGAAAATATGAAGAATAAACTTTAAAATCGTAAGTATGAAATATGCAGGTGCAGGTATCGCATTTGCGAAACTGGGTTCGCAATTGCGAACCCAACAAACATGGGAATTGCGAGATAATGGTTCGCATTTGCGAACCGATGCAGGAAAGGCAGACTTAGCATTTGCGAAGTAGGTGTTTGCATTTGTGAACCGAACACCTAAGGTTGGGGGATCACATTTGTGATGAAGTCTTTACATTTGCGAAGACTGGGCTTAGGGGGAGGGGGCATCGCAATTTCAATGAAATTCTTTGCTTTTGCGAAGATAGCATCCCATGGGTTATTTCGCAATTGTGAGCACTGGCTTCGCATTTGCGAAGCCTGCAGAACTGAAGCACACCAGATCTTTGAACAATGATAAATGCAATCCAAAACTCTCCCGAGCCCTTGAGGCTCCAAACCAATTATGGACACGATTTCCAAAACATCTTACAGACCTACTCGCGTGATCAAATCACCACAATAACGTCATAAACATAGAATAAAACCTCAAACTTATGAATTTTTCTTCTAAGTCTTTCAAACTTGGAACTCATAGTCCGAAACACGTCATACGACGTCCGTTTTTTACCAAACTTTACAGAATGCTCTTAACGCTTATTTAAGACCTGTACCGGGCATCGAAATCAAAATATGAGCCCGATACTTATATTTTCTAGCTCATTTTCATTTCAATTCTTCATATCATTTCCAGATAAAAATTTGTTTAAAAAATTTCCGTACTCGGGCCTGGGACCTCAGATTTCGATTACGGATATACACCCGGGTCCCATATTTTTCTACGGACCTTCGGGACCGTCAGATCACGGGTCCAAGTTTGTTTACCCAAAATATTGACCAAAGTTAACTATATCAATATTATTATCGAAATTCTTAGTTTTTAACTCAATTCATATATTTCCACATAAAAACTTTCTGGCTTCATGCCCGGACTATGCACGCAAATCGAGGTGACCAAATAAGAGGTTTTCAAGGCCTCAAAAGCATAGAGAAAGGGAGAATTACAGTGATGACCCTTTGGGTCGTCACATCCTCCACCTCTAAAACAACCATTCATCCTCGAACGGACAAAAGAAAGAAGTACCTGAGTCGGGGAATAGACGGGGATAATAGCTGCACATACAAGTCTCGGACTTCCAGGTCAATGACTCAAGAGGCTGACCTCTCAACTGAACACGCACTGAAGGAAAACTCCTCGACCTCAACTGTCGGACTTGCCTGTCTAAACTAGCCACCGACTCCTCCTCATATGACAGATCCTTGTCCAATTGACAGTGCTGAAATCTAACACATGGGAAGGATCACTGTGATACATCCGAAGAATGGATACATGAAAAACCGGATGCACTGCTGACAAGCTAGGCCGCAATGCAAGTCTGTAAGCCATCTTTCCCACGCGATCGAGAATCTCACATGGGCCAATAAACTTAGGGCTAAGCTTTCCCTTCTTCCCTAACCTCATCACGCCCTTCATAGGCGATACATGGAGTAATACTCGCTCACCAACCATGAATGCAATATCCCTGACCTTGCGATCTGCATAACTCTTCTGCCTGGACTGCGCTGACCGAAGTCTGTCCTGAATGATCTTGACCTTATCTAAGGCCTCCTATACTAGATCTGTACCCAATAACCGCGCTTGTCCCGGCTCAAACGAACCGACTGGGGACCGACACCGCCTACCATACAATGCCTCATAAGGAGTCATTTGAATGCTGGAGTGGTAGCTATTATTGAATGGAAACTCTGCTAAATGTAAGAACTGGTCCCACGAGCCTCAATAATCAATAACGCATGCTCGAATCATATCCTCAAGAATCTGAATAGTCCTCTCAGATTGACCATCCATCTGGGGGTGAAATGTTGTACTCAATTGAAGCTGGGTGCCCAACTCCTGTTGTACCACTCTCCAGAAATGCGAGATAAACTGCGGACCCCGGTGAAATAATAGATATAGGCACCCCATGAAGGCAAACGATCTCTCTGATATAAATCCTAGCATATCTCTCGGACGAATAGGTGATGGCAACTGGAATAAAATGCGATGACGAAAAAAGATAATTTTTTTATATATAGTGTTCGAATATTGGGCGCTATATAATAATGATACAACTATTCAGTATAGTCACACAAAATTTTAAATACTGGGAAGAATAATATGTAGACGAGCCTTACCCCTATTCGAAAAAACAAAGAAGTTGTTTTCAATCGACCCTCGGCTAAGTAAAAAAAAAATTAAAAACAAAAACAAAAAAGCACCCAATATATAATAATGATACAGTTAATTTATAGCATCCAGTATTTAATTATTATACAAAAATACTGTCACGCCCAGAGATAGAGTCCAAATATTAAACGCTGTACATAAAACGTTTTGTATAGTGCTACTTTTTGAGCACTGTAATACTTTTTCCTGGTCCCACCAAAGTGCTGACAGCAGCAGCAGCTATTGTTGCTTTCATATTTAAGCCACTTAAGTCTTATCTTCTTTTTTTGAACTTTTCTTACACACTTCTCTCATCATATCTAAACCTTCAATGCATTTTGACTAACAATTCCTTTCTGGACAAAATGAATGAAACTTCTAAAGTAGTACTTTTATTTTTTGATTTTGGTTCAAAATAAGTGTCTAGTTAGATAATTAAAAAAGAATTCAATTTATTTTTGCTATTTTATTTTTATATGCAAAAGAGTAATAAATACCACTATAATCATGTACCTAATATTTAATAAAAATAATTTAATCATATAAGATAATTCTATATAAAATTTAATATTTTTTTAATGAACGTGCTAAAAATAAAAAAAGATACTTATATTGAACGGGAGGGATTATAATTTTCTCTCTCTCAAAGAAATTACCAACTCATTGTTATGAACTAAAGCAAAAGACAAGAACAATAGAACAAGAACAATAGCAATAGAGAGAAGAGTAGAGAGAGTTCTTCTTATTGAGTTGAGAGGGGTCTCAAGGGATAATTTACAATGGTAGGGGGCACCTCTATTTATAGGGGAGAGGAAGACTTAGCTACCACTAATAGAACTCTAAAATCTCTCTAATTAGATACATTAAAGACATTCACCTTAAATAGAAGTGTAAGAATCTTCTATTTCATAACACTCCCCCTTGAATGTCTATTCAATGATGTGCCTCATAAAACCTTAAAACCAAAACCCAATGGGAAAAATTAAAGTAAGGAAAAAGAGTACACATGTTTGAATATGCGCCTATTGGTTGCCTCGTTAAAAACCTTGCAAGGAAAACCCAGTGGGACAAAACCTTGTAAGGGAAAAAGAGTGCAACGCGCATTGACTCCCCCTAATGAGTACATTGATTTATATCCTTGAGCATTTGCATTCCAATCTTGTGCATCATCTTGAAATCATCATTCTTGATAGATATGAACATCTTCATATAATGTCGTGGAATAACTCTTCAATATCTCCATAGATGCATTCTCAATGCCATCATGCTTATAGTTATAGCAAGATACATATGTACACAAATTGTACTTAGGATGTGGTACTTCAGGACCAAGAATTGCATATGCTTCAAGCAACTTAAATCTTTCAAGTTAAGTCATATAAGTCGCATAATAGACTTTAGCTGCATATCAAGTTTTCATGTCATGTTAAACAAATAAGATATCGAAAATTGACTATACATACCTTTGCCTTTATACTTTCAAGCATATGAACTATAGGTTCAAAGCTACATGTCTTTCATATGGAATCAATTCTTCTTGAATTGTATCTCTTCCATTTAGTTACTTTCTTTGAGTCAGCAAATGCGTATAGCATGCTTTGCAATATGTTGCAATTGCATTTCCCTTTTTATGAACTACAGGTTCATATCATGATATTCGGGGATATACATATACAAATGAAAATTCATCCCATGTAACACTTTCTCAAGTGTTTATCATGTCTCCCCCTCATGTTAGTAAAGCTAACATGTTTCCTCAACTTTCGGAAATCATCTTTGTGCATTATGTCAATATACACAGCACCTTAATATAAGATGAAATTATTTGGTTCCTAACCCTGAACCACTTTTGAGGGGAGAATATACTCTCGTATACAACTTATATCAAACTGATATATACAACTTCGTTCTCATAAGGAACAGTTTAGCTATTAAGTGGAAGCACTCAATAATTATCTTGCTAAACCAACTTTGATATAAACCAACTTATCAAGATGAACTGTCTTGAGTAGAGAATCTGGAAACTATGCTCGAAGTTAGATTACTGAGCGATTTACCTCGCAAGCACTGCCAGGCTGCGGGTTAATAACAATGGCGCATGTAACCATATCATAGATGCATCATATGTGGTTTACATGGCAGGTGAATGGGCCCATATTCACCTTTGATATTTCCAGAATTTAGGGGCTTCAACCCGAACTCTTTAGTTGGTTAGTTCATTACTGAGAACAAGAACTTCTAGTTCTTTGATATTCACCTATGTGAATTTGCACATCATACTTCAAATGAGATGGCTAACACGAATGTCAACTGACTAAATTATCAATATTGGTAAACTTCAAATCTACACCATGACATGTGCACTTACCAATAAACTTCGGGTTTATTATGACATGGGTTTTATACCAATAGATATCCACTTTATTGTGGCATTCTTTCTTTTGTGTAGTACAAACTGGAGAACAAAGCGGGTAGCTTTTCATATACAAATTACCCCGCTACAAGTTGTAGTAATAGGAGAATCAAAGCCTTCCTTTATTTATAGTCTCAATATCATCAATCGCCTTCGCGTGTACTTTTGGAAACTGAATAAGTTTCTTTGAGACTTACTACAGCACAATACTCAATTGTGTTTCTCCAACATAGTAATAATTGGCTCTTCGAGAGCTCTCAATTAATTTTGTACTACCACAGACTGAGGTTCAAGATCCTCACATTCTTGCATTCCGTATTTTCAAGAGTCTCAGGCTCAATAGATTCTTCGTGAATCTCGGGATTAATCAAATCATGAGCGTCCTCATGTGATTCTTTCATAGTGTCATTTAGATCGTTCTTTTTCCTCTTTCTAGGATTTCGATCTTTGGAACCTAATGGTCTGCCACGCTTCTGGCGTGCATTTGACTCATTGGATATGACACTAGATATTTGTCCAATAGGGACTTCAATACGGATCGGAACACTTTCCGCGTGAATGTGGGATTTCGTTATCCTCTTCAAGTCCGTAAATGCGTCAGGCATTTGATTTGCTATTCTTTGCAAATGGATAGTCTTTTGTACCTCTTTCTTTCAAATAGAGGTATGTGGATCAAGATGAGATAATGATACATTTTTCCACAAAATTTCCCATTTGGTTTCACTGACTTCTCCCCCTAATTTTGGGAAAAGTGTCTCATCAAATTGACAGTCTGCAAATAGTGCAGTGAACAAATCTCCTGTCAATGTTTCGAGGTAGCGAATAATGGAGGACGCGTCAAACTCAACATATATTCCTAACCTCCTTTGCAAACCCATTTCGGTGCGGGATGGCGGTGCTACAGGCACATATACTGCGCATCCAAAGCTTCTTAAATGGGATATATTGGGTTCATGACCCAAAACCAATTGCAATGGGGAATATTTGTGTCAATTCGTCAGTCAGAGACGAACTAGCATTGCTGCATGCAACATGGCGTGACCCCAAACCGAAGTGGGCAGCCGACGAACTAGCATTGCTTCATGCAAAATGGCATGACCCCAAACCGAAGTGGGCAGCCGACAAACTAGTATTGTTGCATGCAAAATGGCGTGAACCCAAACCGAAATGGGCAGCCTCGTTTTCATGAAGAATTCAAGATAATTCTCATCTATTGTCTCAAAATGATATCCATTTTGAATGATATCTTTAAAACTCAACAAGTTCCTTTTAGACTCGGAGGAGAACACTTTGATTGATATCATTCTTAGACTTTGATTAAAACTCAACAAGTCCTTCTTAGACTTGGAGGAGAACATTGCATTCTCTATGATTAACGTCATGCCTTTGGGCAGAGTTACAATTGCTCTTCCGGAGCCTTCAATCAATTTACTACTTCCATAGATTGTAGTAATGTTTGCCTTACACAATTACTCTTCTTTTCTTTGAGTATTGTATGTGTAGTACATGAATCAACTAGGCAAATACTTTTACAATTGGACGTTGGTCCAAGTTCGCTTTGTGAGATATCCATATTTGCTACCCCATAGTTTAACATACAAAAGAAATACACGAACATAAGAATAAATAAGTTCAATTCTTTTGTGTCACATAATATTTTCAAAATCTGCTACTAACAATTGGCTAACAAAATCAGATATGTTATCCATAATCAATTCCTTTGCAGTTTGAAAATTTTCAGCGTTTTTCATAAGACGATCGATTATTAAACACACACAATCGATTGTTTGAACATAGACAATCGATTGTTAAACACAAACAATCGATTATTTGTTATTTTTGAAAAACTTCAGATCACACTGCCTAACGACAATCGATTGTTAGACATAGACAATCGATTGTGCATGATTTTTGAAAAATTCCAGACCTCACTGTTTCAAGACAATCGATTGTTAGACAAAGACAATCGATTGTTGGCTATTTTTGAAAATTTCCGGACCTCACTGTTTCAAGATAATCGATTGTTAGTCGACGACAATCGATTGTTGATCATCTTTGAAGAATTCCAGGCCACTATTTTTAAAGACAATCGATTGTTGATCATTGACAATCGATTGTTTTGCAGTTTTATGCGAAACGTGAGATAACCGACTAGTTTTTCAGGCTAGTCGATTACCTCTACTGGAAAATAAAGGTTTTATTGATATTTGAGCATATTGAAAACATTCTAATGAACTACTACAAACATCACATCATGAACTAACTAATACGAGCTAATGCTAATGACTATTAATTTATTCATTGACTAATACAAGTAGAATCAAACAGCTCCATCTTCTTTCATCACGGTTCCGTCACCGATTAGGTGGTCTATCTTTCCATCGGGTTGCTCAAAGAAGTCTGCCACATCCAGGTGGGTGATATCCTCATTGTCGTCATAGACAAAATTTGTTTCAGGGCCTTTTCTCTTTCGAGATGCTTGATAAAGGTCAACCAAGTGTCTTGGTATACGGCAAGACTTAGACCAGTGCCCGTTTTCACCGCAACGATAATATATAGTTTATAAACTATTTGCTTTTGGATTCTTATCGTATCGTGCTTGTGGCAGAGTGACCAACTTCAGGTTGTCATCTTCTTTAAGCCTTTCCACAAGATGGGTGAATCCTTGATGTTGAGATATTCAATCTTCAAACTTTCATCAAGGTGATGGCGCAAGAAAATCAAGGCCTTCATACAGTTTCAAACCTTCCTTAAGGTAATGGCGCAAGAAAATCAAGGCCTTAGCATAGGTTCAAACCTTCATCAAGGTGATGGCGCAAGAGAATCAAGGCCTTAGTATAGTTTTGGGTGGATGCACTATTTCTGTTTTTAATGGCGTCTTCGAGACCCATAGCATCAAAGTGGATTTCATCATCCAACACCATAGTTCTTGCCCGAAATTTCGAGGGCAACGAACTTTCTTTTCATATGACACAATTACATCAAGAGCGTGTTCATACTTACGGGCTCTATTACAATTATCACATTCACTTCAGGGAATGGATCAAAATCATGTGCTTTACACAAGCTGCTACCACATTCTCTAAAGGGAATGGAGCAAATTCAATTGGACGGAATTCTTTGTCACGTCCACAATCATACATGAATTTAATCATGGCAGGACATAGAGATTTTACCACTTCGTGTGGTTATAATTTCTCACAAACTCCATTAGAGTTATAATCAAACTTTGTATATAAAATTTATAGAATTCCAAGAATTTGAAAAGAAAAAGTAAATTACTTACCTTTAAGGTATACCAAATATATTTTCAATATTTTCTTCCTTTCTTCCTTTCCTTTCTTTCTTTCCTTTCTTTCTTTCCTTTTTCTTTTCAACTTTTCGTTTCTTTCTGCCTCCTCCTTTTTTTTTTCTTTTTCTTTCTTCATTCTTTCTTTGAAGAAAAACCCTACACAAGTAAAAGTTAAGACAATCGAAAATTAAATTAGGAAGAGGGAAATACCTTGGATTTTCGAGAATGATACTTGAGACGGTAGAGTCTCGTGCTGATAACGTGTTATGAACTAAAGCAAAAGACAAGAACAATAGAACAAGAACAATAGCAATAGAGAGAAGAGTAGAGAGAGTTCTTCTTATTGAGTTGAGAGGGGTCTCAAGGGATAATTTACAATGGTAGGGGGCACCTCTATTTATAGGGGAGAGGAAGACTTAGCTACCACTAATAGAACTCTAAAATCTCTCTAATTAGATACATTAAAGACATTCACCTTAAATAGAAGTGTAAGAATCTTCTATTTCATAACACTCATATCTTTGTTTTGTTATTATTTGTCAGAAAGTCTTAATGTCGTAGTAGTAATCAATTTTATTGGGGCCCACTTGCCCCACCATATTTAGGAGTAGTAGTACTAATTAAAAGACAGCAAGGCATTGTTGTAAGTACATTCTCTCATTATTTTTATTACAAAAATACTTCTCTCTATCTAACAATTCCGCAATTCACAAAAGGTATATATATGTTCAAAAAGTTACCTCATTCAAATGGGAGTGTTCGTACATTTCTCTTTGAGTAATCTCTAACTAAGCCGGGGTCTCCACTCAACTGGTTACGGGGTATTTGGCTAAGCTTATAAGTAAGTTAAATTGGTTTATAAATACTTTTTAATTTATTTATGCATTTGATAAAATTAAAAGTATTTATAAGTTAAATGCTTATAAGTCAAAAATAAGTTAAAAGTTATAAGCTGGGTTCCCCCAACTTATTAAATTTCAGCTTATATGCAATTTAGGTTTGACCAAAATATTTATTATTCTAACTCTAAAATACTTCTTTTTAAAACAAAACTTTTCATATATCTAGTTCTTCAGCTGTTTATTATTAATTTCAGCACTTTTATTCAAACACGTAACTGCTTATTTTTTAAATCAACTTCAATACTTAAAAGTGCTTTTCAATAGAACAGTGCTATTCCCGGCGTACATTAGCAAGGAGTAATTGACGCCGGAAATGGCTCGGAAGAGACGGAATGCTGCTCCGGTCGTCCATGCAGTCCCCCCTAAGCTTGTTACACCTGAACATGGCATCACTACTACACTTGAACCTCTTACATTTGGTAATTTTCTACCTTTGAAGTATCAATCGAAGGATCAATTGCATGCAGATGGAAATGAGAATCGAGTGCAAGGTATTGAAGAAGTGAATGATACAACAGCAAGGAGATTGCAATTTTCAGAAGTTATGGATCCAAAAAATGCAGTACCAGAGGATTTTGAAGCTGTTGACACAGAAAATCCAAAACCTACAATGGCGGAAGTAGTCAGAGGCAACAGAGATGTGCAAATGGGTAAGCCTTTATCATTTGTTCCTCCTACTTTGAGAGATGGTAAAAAGGTAGTGCAGATTTGTGAAGAAGATCTACAACCACAACTGGAGTATTGGAAGAATGCACTGATTGGATTTGTAATTGGAGACATACCTAGTGAACAAAATATGGAAAACTTTGTTAGCCATATTTGGAATTTTGTTACTAAGCCTCAAATCCTTATGCATGCTGAAGGTTATTGTATTTTTCGATTCAATAATGCTGAAGACAGGGATACAGTCATGCAATCTGGTCCATATACATTTAGAAGCAAGCCAATGGTTCTAAGACCTTGGAAATTGATTTCAATTTTCAGGCTAGTGTGCTGAGCACTATACCTATTTGGATAGGATTTCCAGGTCTGCCTGTGGGGTATTGGTCCACAGAGGTGCTGAGTAAGTTGGCAAGTGCTATTGGGAAACCATTGTATACTGATAAGTATACTGCTCATTATGACAACATTTCATTTGCTAGAATCCTTGTTGAAGTTGATGCTGCATATCAACTTCCTGATGAACTGGAAATTGATAGACCTTTTGGTTCTAAAATCCAGTCTGTTGAATATGACTGGAAGCCTACCTTTTGCAACCACTGCCTTAAGTTTGGTCATGACACAATTGAGTGTTGGTATTCTTCTGGGAATTCAGACAATCATGTGAAGGAGCAAAAAGACATAAGGAGAGAGAAAGCTAAACAAATACAGCAGGGGAAGCAAAAGAAGAAGGAATGGCTAGTAAAGAAGAGTGTAGCAACTGATGGAACCCAAAAGCAGGCTGAGGAAGCTGTTAATCCACCAGTTGCAATAGTGCAGACTGATCAGATTTCAAGCAAGGTTGATGATCAAGCTAATGTAGAGTTGAATGAGCAAGTGAATCCTGCAAGTCATTTGAGTGAAACAACTACCAGTAGTGATCAAATGGCTAGCATGGGTACTAGAGGAAAAGGAATCATGGAAGTTATGGGAAGAAGAGGGCAACTATTTGATCCTGGGCCTTCTTATAGTTTGCCAAATATTGATCCATGATAGCAGTCACATGGAACATTAGGGGACTTAACCAGTCCCCAAAGCAGAAGGAATTGAAGCAATTCCTTAATGATAATAAAGTTGATATAATTGGTATACTGGAAACAAGAATAAAGGAGCATAAAGCTAAGAAGATATTTGACAAAATTGCAAAGGGCTGGATATGGCAATGCAACTATACAAAAGCTGTTAATGGGAGGATATGGCTATTATGGAAACCTTATGTTCAGATTCAAGGGGTGTTTCTTTCTGATCAGTTCATTCATTGTCTAGTGGGAGACACTAGAAGTCTAGTCAGATTTCACTTCACTATTATCTATGCTTACAATACTTCAGTGCTTAGAACACAACTATGGAGGGATCTCAGAACAATTTCTATTCCTCAACAAGATGCATGGCTTATAAGTGGTGATTTTAATTGTGTATTAAGCTCTGATGATAGAATTGGTTCTCCAGTAACTGAAGCTGAAGTAAGGGATTTCAAAAATACAATAGATGAGTTACAACTTACAGCTTTAAGAGCAACTGGATGGCACTTCACTTGGACTAACAAGCAAGATGCTGACTCTAGAGTTTATAGCAAGATAGACTGGGCATTTGGAAATCTCCAATGGTTACAGCAGTTTGGGCACTTGGAGGCTGACTACATGAATCCATTGATCTCAGATCACTCCCCTATTCTAGTTAAATTTGGTGTTTATAGGCCACTCCACCCTAAACCTTTCAGACTTTATAGCAATGTAATGGAACATGAGCAGTTTCATGAAATTGTGGAAAAAGTCTGGGAGAAGGTCTATTCTGGCACTCATATGCAGCAAATTTGGAGCAAATTGAAGGCAGTTAAGCAACAACTAAAGGGGTTAAATGACTACTTAGCCAAATATAAGCAGCAGATAATCCAGACAAGAGAGAGGCTTGATATTTTACAATTCCAAATGCAGACAAACTGTCTTTCACAGGAGCTGATTACTGAAGAAAGAGGATTACTAGAAGAACTTGACAAGTGGAGCAAAATTGAAGAGCAGGTACTGAGGCAAAAATCCAAAGCTACTTGGATTGAATGTGGAGATGCAAATACCAAGTATTTTCATGCACAATGGAGGATCAGGACAGGGCAAAACAATATTACTTCTATTCATACTAATACAGGTATCAAATTGACTGAGCCTATTGCTGTAGAAATGGAATTCTTGAAGGTATTCCAATCTCTAATGGGAGATTCTGTGATTGAACTACCCTGTGTGGATTCTAGTATTATGAGAAGTGGCAGATGTCTAACACTTGAACAACAAAGAATTCTTATTTGTCCAGTTACAATGGAGGAAATCAGTGCAGCAGTTAATGAGATGCCTAAGGATAAAGCTCCTGGAGTTGATGGATTTCCCATTGAGTTCTTTACAAAGAACTGGAAGATAGTTCAAGAGGATGTCCTTTCTGCTACAAAGGAGTTTTTTGAAACCTGTAAAGTCCCATATATGATCAATACAACTGCAATAGCTCTTGTTCCTAAGGTTAAAGCTCCTACTACAGTGAAGGATTACAGGCCTATTGCTTGTTGTACTACTTTATATAAGATCATATCCAAAGTTATAACTAATAGAATGAAGAGAGTAATTGGAGATTTGGTTGGGCTTGCACAGTCTGCTTTTATAGAAGGCAGGAGCATCATGGATAACATCCTTCTCAGTCATGAAATCTTTAGAGGATACTCTAGGAAAGGGGTTTCACCTAGATGTGTTCTTAAAGTGGATCTAAGGAAGGCTTATGATACTTTGGAGTGGGAATTCTTGAAGCAGATTCTCATTTCTTTGGGATTCCCTGCTAAATTTACTGATTGGATTATGGCTTGTGTTTCTTCTACCTCATACTCTCTAGTAATGAATGGTGGCCTTACTAAACCATTCAATGCTAAGAGGGGCATTAGGCAAGGAGATCCTATGTCTCCTTATCTATTTGTTCTAGCAATGGAGTACTTGAATAGACTGCTACAACAACTGCATAAGGATGGAAACTTCAACTTCCACCCTAGATGCAGGAAGCTTAATATTGCTCATGTCTGCTTTGCTGATGATTTGTTAATGTTCTGTAGAGCAGATATGATGTCTATTCAAATCTTGCACAGCACTTTCCTCAAGTTCTCAAATGCTTCTGGTCTTCAGGCAAATGTAGGAAAGAGTGCTATTTATTTAGCAGGAATTCCTCAGGATACTAAAGAGATGATTATTGCTGCTCTTGGCTTCACTGAAGGGCAATTGCCTTTTAGATACCTTGGAGTTCCTCTGGATTCCAGGAAGCTATCCATACAGCATTACCTGCCTCTCATTGAAAAGATCACAGCTAGAATTACTTGTTGGTCTGCAAAGCTTTTATCATATGCTGGTAGAACTCAACTAATTAAGGCTGTGATCTTTGGTATGCAGACTTATTGGGCCCAGGTGTTTGTTATTCCTAAGAAAGTATTGAAGGCTATAGAGGCAGTTTGCAGATCTTATCTATGGACAGGCAAAGCAACCTTATCCAGAAGAGCTCTTGTAGCTTGGGATAAGGTATGTCAGCCTATCTCAACTGGTGGCCTTAATATTGTGAGAATGGAAGTGTGGAACAAAGCTGCCATAGCTAAATTGCTATGGGATTTGACAAGGAAGAAGGACTGCCTATGGGTTAAGTGGGTGCATACCTATTACATCAAGCATAGGTCCATTGAGTCTGTAGCTTTGTCTTCAAACTCATCTTGGGTCATCAAGAAGATATTGGCCAGTAGAGCTCTCATGATGGAGAATATTCAGTTGCAAGGCAGTTTATTCAACAGGCTTCAATCTGTTTGTACGTTTGGAAAGTTCCAAATTCATAAACTCTATAATGCTCTTCTTCCTATATTTCCTAAGTTTCTATGGAGGAATGTAATGCTTGTATCATCTGCACTTCCAAGACATAGATTTACTGTATGGTTGGCTGCTCATCAGAAGTTACCTACCATCGAGAGACTACAGATCATGGGCATTCAAACACCAACTCTGTGTGCATTTTGCAAAGGATATGATGAAGAGTTCAAACACTTGTTCTTTGGATGTGCCATTACCAGTAGAGTTTGGAGGAGAATTTGTATATAGTTGGGACATCCTAGAACTACAGTATGCTGGGAGAATGGACTGAAGTGGATCTGTAATAATGCAAAGAGCAAAAGCTGGAAGAAAGAGGTCACTGCAGCTGCATTTGTGACCACTGTTGCATTGCTATGGAGGTACAGGAATCTGATCAGATTTGAAAGCAAGACCTTTGATGAAGATCAATGCTGTAAGGAAGTAACAATGCTGTTACATACAAGAAACAGGAATCCAAAGAAGTGGAAGGATAACTTACAAAATCTCAATACATTTTCTTAGTTGGTTGAGAATTAGATGTTAGTTTGCTTTGTATATAACATGCTTAGTTAAGAACCAATTGTAACTAGAAGGAGAGGAATGAGTAGTAGAAGTCCATACTACTACATTAGGACTCATTGTATATTTTTTGATATCAATACACACTGTCAGTTAAGCTAAAAAAAAAAAAATACCTAATGCTTATCAGCTACTCTAGATCTTGCTTGCTCTAATTAATTAAGAGTAATGTAAAGTGCAAATTGCAAATTAGCGTATTTATGTTTGAAATTAGGAGTAATAACGACAAAGCTTATCACGAGGTCATTAAGGGGTTCACGAGTTTCAAGATTATTGAAAATATGGACAAAAGACAATTTATTTTGTAAAAGTATTACCTTTCAAAATTATGTATATATAAAATAAGAGTAGATGGATTCATTGCAGAGGGAGATCCAAGAATTGAATTTTATGGATTTCTGTCACAATCTAAAGCTAATACACAAAAATAATTGGGTTTATAAATAGATATTTAGTAAATATTTTAATAAAAATACAAAATCTATGCAAAAGTTATTGGGTTTCTGGGAACCCATATCTTATACTCTAGATACGCCCCCAGTTCAATAGAACCCAATTCTATCAATATAGGTGTTCAACCAAAAATATGATTCTTTGGTCAAAGCTAAAGATAAAGAAAAGATTCGGGTTTTTGATAATCAGAAGACAGAAAGAATAATAAGTTTTTTGAGAATGAAAATAAAGCAATAAAAGAGTTAGTATTTCAGTATAATTTCAATGATATTTTGTGTCCTACAGATGATGAGACTTACTCCTTTTATAGTTGATTCTAGGTAAAGGAGTGAAGTTTCAGTCTTAATGAGACAATTATGAGCAATAAATAATATTAAATAAGTCGTTACACAATCATTCTTATTTCATACCAATTTCATAACGTATTGGGTATTTAATAATGAATTGGACTCTTTTTTGTCATCAGATCCATGTCTTCAATGCCTTCTGATCCATTGGCTTTAAATGACTTTGAATTGGTACGAGGCTCGTATTTAAATTGCGTCTCGTGCCTGTTTAACTTTCTCTTCCTGTATCTGTCGCTACTCATGCCTCTTAATAAATTATTGCGCTTTGACCGTTTGACCAGACGACATCTCATGCCACGTCGTCTTTGATTTAAATTCAGTTTTTTTCTCAATACACATTGTCCCCACACTTTTCATTTATTTATTATTAAATAATTGGGAAGTGCATCTTCATAAAAAGGAAATTTTTCCATATTTAATGCTTATCACAATATTAACGCCTCAGTTGTCTTTTCTATTTAATGATCTGTCCATGTATCACTTTCTAATTGTTTCTGCAATTTTACACCCCTTTTCAAGGCTTTTTCACTCCCACTATTCATGAAGTGATAGTCGCCTTTATTATAGGCTTTCCATCATTACACTTCTAAATTTGACGGTTATATATACATACTTAACCCTTTCTCCATTTGTCTTCTTCTTCATAAATTCTTAACAAATATTTTATTCCTTACTTTTGCCCTCTTTCAACTCATCCTTGCTCAACAATGTCGTCTTCAAACCCTAACCCTAAAAATGTTCCAATTCTAGACCAGTTCTAAAATGCTACCGTAAGACATAGAAGAGGCAGGGGAGGTAGGCTTCCAACGGGGTTAGAATCTACTCGTGGCGGCTCTTCTGGTTATTCTTCTAGCAGTTCTATCCTAAAACTCCTTCTTTTAAAGGTAGATAAATTTCCAATTCTTCTCAAGTACCTTTAGTCGATGAAATTGTTCCCAGTGATTTGTCTTTTGGGAGTGATAGAGCGTCTCTTCAAAAGCAAGTTATAAATTTAGAAAAGGCTGATACTTATCCTACTTTAGTAACCGAGCTTTCGATCCCTGCTATCAGAAGGGATTGTAACTGGAAAAATAGTCTTCGAATGTCAATCCTACCCCAATCAAAGAATTTCTTCTTTTAGAAGTGGGTACTCTTTTGTTTATACTTACCCCTTTACTCTGGGTTTCAATCCTCCGATTGACCCAATCATTCTCGATTTTTGCCGTTTCTTCAAAATCTACTTAGCTCGGGTTGGTTCACTAGTGTGGAGAGCTGTGGCTTGTTTAAGATATTTATCTACCAAAATTAATGTCAACTTCACTTTCTCCCACCTTATTCACTTATATCATCCTAATTTGATGCGTCATGGGATTTTTACCTTAACTGCAAGAAGTAATAAGGTTTTGGTAAACCCTGAAGATGACAAGGACAGTGGGTGGAATACCCGTTACGTTGTTGTACGTACGATGGATTTGCTGGGTGAGACAAATATTCCCTTCCCTTAGAAGTGGAACTTTGCACGTAAGTTTTTTTATTTACCGTACCTATTTTTGAGAATTTTGATTCTTTTCTAACTTCGCCTCTTTTTGTTTTTTTGTAGCAACCATGGGAGACGTGGAACCTATTCCCAAATTTCGTGGTTAGGTAGTCTCAATCTTAAAGATTTCTCCTAAGGAGTAGAGAACTTGAAAACAATTTTCCTTTTGCATGGCTGGAAAGTGAAAACTCAAGTTATACCCTTTTTACACGTTTTTCACATGTTAAGCACCTTTTTCCTTAATGTTGATTGTGTATCCTTCTTTTAATGGGGATTTGGTGCTAAAGAAATGGCAACTGAGATAGCTATGGCTATTCGTATTTCTGCTAACGTTGCACTTGATTTGGCTAAAGCTCGAGCCTTGCTTCCAAAAAGAAAAGCTGTAGGAGAAGGTTATGAAAATGAGGAAGAAGAAGGTACCACCTTGATAGCCAGGCCAAGAGTCAGGAGACGAGTTTTTAATGACGAGGAAATTGAAGATTCTCCTTCTCAAACCTCTACCACCGAGCCTGTTTGATTCCTTCTGATGAGGACATCGTACCAAGAGACACTAATGAATCAACGCAACGTCTCTTTAATAGTGGTTTTGAAATGGCGAGCTCTGCCCTGTTTTTGATGAAAACCCTCTCTCCTCATTCGTTCCTATTTAATCTATTCCTTTGCAAACCGTATGTGCTTCCTTTCCAGTGTTGGATGCTTCCAATCCTTTACAAGTTTTAACTGCTCCAACTTCCGTTCCTGTGTTGGTTTCTACATCTGATCCTAACTTTTCTACTACTCCCTCTTCCGTTGTTCCCTCTTTATATGTTCAGCCTATAGAGGTAAGTTCCAGCAATAGAGGCATGACTATGAGAAGTGTTACACTAGAAGTCCCTACCAATCATAGCCTCTTAAGAAAATCTGGTGGAGCTGATACTTGGCTCGAACCTTTGATTGGAGAGATTGAGAAAAATAAGATGCAGAGCCATAGCTGTTATACTCTGATGAACGACATAGTTCATTCAACTTTAAAGGTAATTTTTGTTATCTTGAATGTTCTCCCTCTTTTTCCTTCTAAGTCCTTATTTCTATGCTTTATAATCGTAGGCTAATCTTATAGGAACTGAGTTGATAGGGAGAGTCTCTACATTGGATAAGAAGGAGCGAGAGTCCACAAAGGCTATCTCTGAGGCTAGGAGAATAGCTGAGGATGCCTTGATTAAGGCAGCAAACTGGAAAGAGCAATTTGAGAATGCCCAAGGGACTATGGAGGAGTTGCAGGAGAGTAAGGATCACTTGGAGCAAAAAAAACATGGCTTATCTTCTGAGCTAGCAATTTCCAATGCTTCTTGGGGCCAGCTTAAAAAGGAAAAAGAGCTTTTGGAGTGTTCTCTATCAAAAGCCAATGAAGAGATTAGAGAGCTAAAGGCACTTATGGAGAAGAAAGAAGAATACGCAGGGGAGTTAGCTAAAAGCATAGCTCAAGCTCAAAATGACTTAAGAATTTCTTCTGACAAAATTCGTGCCTTAGAAAGTTCCCATGCCTCTCTTGAAGCTTCCCGGGATTCTCACTTAGCTGAATATCAAGTAACAAAAAATGATCTTGCTATGTGGGAAAGGGAATACGAGGCTATGGAGAAGGAATATAATGTTCTGGAAGAAAATTTCAATATAGAGGTAAATTGGGCTTTTCTAAATTGTCGTCGTGGTGCCTTGATGGAGGCTACACAAGAAAACTTCGACTTGCAGTCTGAATTAGCCAAAGTCATAGACACTATCGAGAAACATCAACAACCTGCTGATACGCCTTCTCATGCACTTAGAACTATTGATACTCTTTCTCCAGCACTCGAAGCTCCTGGAACGGAAGAGTTATTGAATTCTGAAGCAGCTACTGAGGTTGTTGAAGTTTTCATTCCAGCTTCCGAGGGTGAAACTTCTATGACACAGTCTATGGGAGTTGAAGTTCCCGTGACTCTTGATTCCCTCGATGGTGTTATCACTTCAATCTCAGTTGAAACCGCTCTTATTGCTACTCCTTCAAAAGTTGTTACCGTGCCTGTTATTGCCTCTGAAAGTGAGGTTACAACTTCTGATGCTCCAACTCCTTCAGCGACGAGTTAAATGTGTTACGTTTTTACTGTTTTTAGTGATTGTTGATGTCATCCCTTGGCAATTTTTAAGGGATCTTTTGTATGAAGTCCCCACTTACCATAGGACATTTGTAAAACAAATACTTTGATGACTAAGTTTTTCCTTAGTCTTTTATATCAAGAAGTTTTATGAGTACTTCTTTATATTCTATTTTTGCCTATTTACTTATTTAGGACTCATTGAATAGCTTAGCAATTTAATCCTTTGAAAATCCTTTATGATTCTTCTCATGGAATATCAACATGAGGTTTATATAAGAGGGCCCTTTAACTTTATCGACACTTAATGAAGAAGACGTCTCAACTTCATAATGGCGTTATAATACAATGAAAGAAATAAGAATACACATGTTTTGTCTGGAACAACTTTAATAAGCTTTTATTCATGAACTTTAACAAGTTTTTTAACTATTACATGTATTAAAATACATCTATAACTTTCTCGTAACTATTTTTCTTGTAACAGATTTTTACATGATATAAAATAGACAAGGTTTTTCTTCATAACCTGTTTAAATACATAGTCATGACCCTATCTTTACATATTTAAGAAGGGTTTGAGAAAGGACTTCGTTTGTGAGTTTGAGAAATGATTCTATTGTTCTCATGAGCTTTAGCATTATGATGAATGTTTGTTTTGTGTTGAATGCTGAAGACTTCATAACTTCCTCTCAACACTTGTCTTTTTTGTAGCTGAATCTTGCTATAACTCGACCAACTTTTGTTCGATATTCGTATCTGTGTATAATATGTAGTCTCCCAAGTGTTTGAGCGGTAAAGAATAAAGCCTCGAGCACTTGTTTGTTTCTCTCAATTTGGTCCTTTTCCTGAAACAGAAAAATATACGGGACTCGGAGGTACAATTATAGATGAAGACTGTCAAACCCGTGTGTATTTTCATCAGATTAATATAACTCTAGTCTTGGAATTTAAGAGTATTTCATTTTGCCGTGCACGTCGTGACACATCATTTGGCACGAGTTAGGGTTTTTGCCTAGCATATAAAATCATTAGTAAAATTTTAACAATTCAAAGAAAATATTTAACATAGAGATACCTGACCGTGGCCACTCCCTTATAAGTAATATCTCTTTAGATGCAACATTCCAATGTGAAGTAAAATTTTATCTTCCATTATCTCCAATTCGTATGCTCCTTTCCCTGCAGTGTCACGGATTCTATAGGGTCCTTCCCGCGTTGGATTTAGTTTTCTAGAGCTAGCAGCCTTCGTATATTGGAACACTTTTTTGAGCATAAAGTCCCCAATTTTTAAGAACCTGAGACGTGCTTTCGTGTTATAGTATCGTTCAATTACTTTCTTTTGAGCTTCCATCCTTATTAATGCAACTTATCTTATTCCTTCGAGCGAATCAAGATTCACCCGCAACTCTTTATTGTTTGAGTCTTCCATTGCTTGAACGTACCATATGCTTGATTCCCCTATTTCAACTGGTATTAAGGCCTCCGCTCCATAAATCATTGAAAATGGTGTCTCTCATGTGCTTGTTTTCGCCGTTGTTCGATACGCCCATAATACCACAGGTAATACTTCATGCCAATTACCTTTTTAATCTTGTAATCTTTTCTTCAAATTATTGATTATGACCTTGTTTGTGTATTCCGCTTCTCCATTGCCTACCGGATGGTATTGTGTTGATGTTATCGTTTTAGTCTGCCAACTTTGAAAGAATTCTGTGATTTGTGCTCCTATGAATTGCGGACCATTATCACACATGTTTTCCTTTGGTACCCTAAAGCGGCATATTATATTTATCCAAATGAAATCTTTGACTTTTTTCTCTCGTACCTGTTGAATGCCCCTGCTTCTACCCATTTAGTGAAATAATCAGTAAGTACAAGTAGAAATTTTACCTGACCTTTTGCTTGTGGTATTGGACCTACGATGTCCATTCCCCATTTCATGAAGGGCCACAAAGTTATAGCAAGGTGTAACAATTCAGCTGATCTATGCATATTGTTGCCGTATCTTTGACATTTATCATACTTGGACACGAAATCATTTGCTTCCTCTTCCATCTTAGGCGAATAGTATCCTGCTTAAATAAACGTTTTTATTTGTGCCCTGCCTCCAATCATACAACAAAAGATGAATGAACGTACGTACGAACGAATTACTACATTAATGAATTGATGTGTATATTGTAATTTGTAAATAGAGAAAGAGAATGAAAATAATTGAGAAAAAAATGTTAAAAGCATTGAAAATTATAAACGTCAAGTGGGAACATGGGCAGGAAAAAAAAAGAAGGAATAGCTTTTACTGGGAGGAAAATTTGTACTCCCTCCGTTCATATTGTTTGAGATAGTTTAATTTGGTACGGAGTTTAACAAAAAAAAGAAATTTTTGAAAGTTGTGATTTTAAAAAATTAAGGGGTAAAAGGTTCGTAGGGTTATGTTAATTGTGTAGCTATAAAAGTTTTTTATTAAGAACAAAAAAGATAAAATAAAGAGTTTAAAGTTGAATTATTTTTAAATTTAAAAATATATTTTTTAGTTTTCATGAGTTTTAATACGAAAGGGAGGGAGTACTTGTTTACCTAGTGGACTATGATTTGACATTAAATTTTCTACTGGTTCAAACCTCACGACTTTTAGAAATAAGGACTAACTTTTGTTTTATCTATTTTCTTGTATCCAGGTAGTATACATTTTGTCCGGATCAAAATAATATGATGTACGCGAAAGCTAATAAGGTAAATATTTAAGACGATATATCAGATAATAAAAAAAAAATATTAAATTAGGTATAATAATTTGTAATTATTTGGTCAATCAACCTACAGATTAAAACTAGTATAAAAATATATAAACTATTGAGAAAAAAATCTTTCTTAAATAAGACTCTTTAATAATTACATTGTGGAGGTTATTCTTGTGAGAAGAAAACATCAATTTATAAAAGTATAAAATTTCTCATTCAAGAAAAAGATAAAGCATTTCTTCCTTTTTAGAAGTCTTTTTCATTTTTCTTAAAAAAGAGAGTTATAATACAATAGAAACGGATCTCTCTGCGCAAAAGACAAGGTTGGACTACATGATTACAAAAAGTGATAGTAGTATAGGTCATATTCGAGCTGCACCGAGTCAAATTCGGTCAGTCCTTCTGGTCCGCAAAAATTATACGGGGCGTTCTATTTGGTCATCCTCATTTAATTTATATATATTTTTTTAAAATTTTAACTTATATCCACTTTTTAAAAACTTTATACCCCTTACCTCCTCCTCCTTCTACCAGTGATCTCCAAATCTCTCCGGAACTTAATATTGATGTAACAGTATAATGTTAAGTTGTTTAACAACGGTGTAACATTGATCTCCATATCTATCGTTATGTGGCTTCACTCAATTTCTCATAAGCTATCTTCTCATGTTCTCGTCATCTTGGCATTCGGAAATTTCCAATTTCAGAGCATTTTTGTTCTCAATTGATGATAACCTTTGTTCCATCATTTTAATTAGGTCAACTGACAATTGAGGCTGCTGCAGCTCTTCTGTAGAATATAAACGAACAAGATTGAAAACAGTAGGGATTCATCTTCAGCTTGTTGTCGCACTGTAGATGTAGAGAGTGCAGCAGTACATACTCAACGATTTTAAAAACATCAGCTCTAGATTTGAAGTTTGCCAGTTACAAACAAAAACTTCAGCTCTAGAGTTAAAGTTCGATAGTTACAAAATAATAACTTCAGCTCTAGAGCTGAAGTTCGACAGTTACAAAACAAAAACTTCAGCTCTAGAGCTGAAGTTTGCCAGTTACAAAAACATCAGCAATTACAAACAAAAACTTCAAAAAATAGAGAACAAAACTTCAGCTACTATGCTTAAGTTCAGTTACAAAAACTTCAGCTACTATGCTTAGGTTCAGTTACAAAAACTTCAGCTGAAGTTTGTCAGTTACAAAAACTTCAGCAATTACAAATAAAAACTTCAGCAAATAGAGAAAAACTTCAGCTACTATGCTTAAGTTCAACAATTACAAACAAAAACTTCAGCACACTTGCTACTTCAGTCCTGTCTATTAGAATGCTGAATTTTTGCATGATTGCCTTTGCTACTTCGGCCCCGTATGTTGAAGTTACACGAAAAATGGGTATGGTTGCAATTTTTTTTGCAAAGCGGACACAAGTTAAAACGTGACCCAAAAAACAGGTATACATACAAATGCCCCCTACAGGTCCAAGTTTCCGAGTTTTGGGGCCGACGGATTTAAGGAAGAAAAAGGGCCCACACAGCCCTAGCTACCCCTTAAGGGTTCTAGTCGAGGGGTCGGCTGAATGAAATTCATTTTCTTTTATATTGACTAATTTTTGCAAGTCTATATTATATATTTTGAAGATATTAAAATTTGTAAGTCGTCAAAAGCTTGAAAAGAAAATAACCAAAGGCTTAATGAGCCTTTAAATTTTATTAACCTTGCAAATTCAAATTGAAACTTATAACAAGAATTTAAACTATCATTATGTAATAACAGCAGCCATTAATGATATTGTTATTTTGCGCCCAGGCTCACACAACTTTAAAATGGGTCACTAAAGTTTAAGGCCTACTGTCTATTTATATACCCAATATCTCTCCCGTATTTTGTCGATGTGGGATTCGCCTAGAGTGTCATATACCCCCTCTCCCTAGAGGCGGAGCTAGAGTGTCACCAGCGGGTTCGGCGGAACCCAGTAATTTTAGTTCGAATTCTGTATTTGTCTTAAAAATTTCATTGAATATATATAAATTATTAAATTAGAGCCCAGTAATATAAAACGATTAGAATCCCGAACCCATAAGCTTAAAATCCTGGGTCCGCCTCTATCCCTCTCTAAGGGACTCTGTGTCCTCGCTAAGGTTTGTTGGAAACACGTTCTCAATGCAATATACTAAAACGTGTGTTCTTTTGTATAGGTTTTGATGAATGACAAACGAAGCGAAAATTGATATATGACGAAGTTCAAGAAACAAGCGCACAATTGATATACATCGAGATTCAAGCTCAAGACAAAGTTTTATAGTTTAATTGAGTCATTCTTAATTGTGATCTTGATCCTACAACTTGACTCGTAACATGGCTTCTCTTATAAAACTATTTTCATAAATCATGCATATTTAATTTAATGCTAAATGATTTTAAATCATGCATATTTTCATTAGTCAAAATGATTTTTAAATGCCTCTGAAAACTGGACTAAGATAATCGATTATGTACTAATGATAATCGATTGTTTTAAGCCAAGACTGCATGACAATCGATTGTGTTAAGGCAGTGAACATCAGGTTTCTTCAAACCTGCATGACAATCGATTGTGAACCTTATGACAATCGATTGTGATGAGGCAGTGTCCATCAAAGTTTTTCAAAACTCAGAATAATCAATTGTGAAACTAATGACAATCGATTGTGAAGAGACAGTGTCCTTCAGATTTTTCAAAGTCACAAAATAATCGATTGTGAACTAATGACAATCGATTGTGTTGAGGCAGTGACTTCCAGTGATTTTCAAATTTATTAAATAATCGATTGTGAGTATATAACAATCGATTGTCAAGAGGCAGTGTCTAAAATGTTTTTCAAAAACTGATAAGTAATCGATTGTTAACTTTGTGCAATCGATTGTGAAGTTGACCGTTGTCGTAAAGTTTTCAAATACCATCAGGTAATCGATTATTGATTCTGTATAATCGATTGTTGTGATTAAAATCCGGAAAAGATTTTTTGAACGTTATTGGGTAATCGATTATTGATTTGGTATAATCGATTGTTTTGATTAAAATCCGGAAAAGATTTTTTGAACGTTGCTGAGTAATCGATTGTTGATTCTGGACAATCGATTGTTTGTGGTAAAATCTAGAAAGGATTTTTTGAACGTTGCCAGTAATCGATTATGGATTGTAAGTAATCGATTATCATGCGTAAAATCTGGGATTGAATTTTGATCTGACTGGCAGACAATCGATTGTTGGTGTTTGACAATCGATTGTCAGTGAGTAAAATCAGCAACTCTTAATTGGCAACTAGGCAACGGTAATGCCAAGTTTTTCAACTATAAATACAGCTTCATTTCAGTGTTTTAAACACAACAACATACTACAACTGATCATTACATTGCTATAAGCTTGCATACTTTTGTTTATCATTTTATATTCAATTTCATAAAGCTCTTGAGAGCCATATTCTTGTCCAAAGTTGTTGTGATCCAGAGCTTACTTCTTTTACTCATATCTACTCATTAAGGAGTATTTTGTTTGAGTGTTTTAGTGTTGTATACACTTGTAAGAGAATTGTAATTCTCTTGTTGTAAGGAACTTGTGTTTCCTTAGTTGAAGTCTTGGAGTGTTGTAACTCCGAGCAAAGGTGTTGAGGCTTACGTCCTCAAGTTGTAAAGGTTTGTTAAGCACCCGGAAGCTTGACACGTTAGTGGAAAATCTCGAGAGAGTCTCTCGGGGACTGGACTAGCCACACGTTGTGGTGAACCAGGATATATCTGTGTGTAAGTTATTATTTATCGCACTTATTTACTTCGTGCAAATTTTAATTTCCGCAAGTACGCTAAGTTTTATTATAATGCTATTCACCCCCCCTCTAGCGTTAAGCGTATTATCTAACAATTGGTATCAGAGCCCAACTCTCTGAAAACTTAACAGTTTGAGAGAACCATCCATGGCTTCTACTCGTGATTCTTTTGCAGGAATTGAAGAAGGACAGTGCTCCACACGACCACCTCTATTCAACGGTACAAATTACACGTACTAGAAGGAGAGGATGAAGATCTTCGTTCAGTCCAATAGCTTTCACCTTTAGAAGGTGATAATGAAGGGAAACCAAATTCCAACAAAGAAGGTGGAAAACGAATGGGTTCCCAAGTCCGAGGATGAGTATGACGCGGATGACATCCGAAAGGTTCAAAATAATGCTAAAGCAATAAATTTATTATATTGTGCTGTTAATGCTGACGATTACAGGAAAATATCGTGTTGTACAACGGCAAAGGAGATGTGGGACAAGCTAGAAGTCACGTACGAAGGTACGGACTAGGTAAGGGAAGCAAAAATTGATTTCCTAACCCATTCTTATGAATTATTTCACATGAAGGAAGGTGAAAAGGTGGACGAAATGTTTGAGCGATTTTCAATAATCGTAAATGACTTACATGCTCTCAAGAAAACATTCACGGATAGAGAGCTCGTTCGAAAAATTCTTAGAAGTCTCACACCGGCATGGAGATCAAAGGCCGATGCAATTCAAGAATCCACGTCACCATCGACGCACTAAGAGGTAACCATAAAACCTATGAATCTACTATTCTTAACCCTTTTGTTGATGATCAAAGGAGGCAAAGAATAGCTCTAAAGGCGAGCACAAGCCAACCGCAAATTGATGAGGAAGGACACAACGAGTTTGGACTCGTTATCAAAAGATTTCAAATGTTCATGCGCAAGGAGTATGAACGCAAGGGCAAAAAGCAAGGCGAACAAATCAAGTGCTATGAATGTGGTGAAACTGGGCACATCAAATCAAATTGCCCAAACATCAAAAAGGAGAAGAAACCTTTTAAAAAGCAACGTGCATACATTTCTTGGGGAGGCGACTCCGGAGATGAGTCAAGCGAAGGAGAAGAAGACGAAGCAGCAAATCTTTGCCTTATGGCACAAGAAGACAACAAAGATGAGGTATGTCAAATTTCGTCTAAAAACTTCTTTACTCTTGAAGAAATGCGAACTGCTTTTGATGAATTATATGCTGAGTTTATTAAGGCTTCAAAAACTGTTAAGGGCATAAAAGAAAATGCTTCATTAAAAGAAAAGGATTTTCAAAAACAGCTTTCTTTGAAAGAAAAGGATTTAGAAAAACTGGTTTTAGAAAATGAGAAGCTGAAAGAGGAAAACAAGTTTTTTGGAAAAAGAAGTTCCGACAAGTCCGAAAGCTCTACTAGAAATTGCACTTCTTGTTTGCTTCTTAAGAATGAAGTAAGTAGGCTTAAATGTACATTAGATAAGTTTAATTCTTCGCACAAAAACTTGAATGATGTTCTTGTTAACTTGAAATCAACCAAGCATGGAATAGGCTTTAAAAATGAAGAAAAGGTTGCAGCTAAACCCCAACAACCTAAAGCTCAACCTAGGATTAACAATAGTAATTCTTATCCTAGAAACAACAACTCTAGAGCTAATATGCATGCTAGACAAAATGCTGAACATTTTAGAAGACCTAGGAATGACTTACCACCTAGAAATAGTCACCCTACAAATGATGCATATTTTAGGCCAAATTTTGAACCCCTTAGAAGACCTAGCAATGGCCCTCAACCGAGAAACAATCACTCTAGAAATGCTGCCCATCCTAGAGCTCATAGTAGGAGAAATAATTATCATGAAATGCGAAATAGTCATAGTGGTCAAAATAGAGTAAGCAATTTTCATCCGTCTAGTTACTATGAACCTAGAAGGATGCATAACCCAAATGTGACTTGTCATTATTGTAGACGTATTGGTCATATTGCTCCTGCATGCTTTACACGTCATAGACATGTTACTCAATCGCATCATTATAATATGCCTAACCCCCAAGGACCCAAGATGGCATGGGTACCTAAAGAACATTAATTTGTTTTGTAGGTGTGCTTGAAGGGATCAAGTGTACTATGGTACCTTGATAGTGGATGCTCCAAGCATATGACGGGAGATGAATCCAAATTCCTTCAATTAGAGCACAAAGAAGGAGGAAGTGTTATCTTCGGTGATACCAATAAAGGAAAGATCATCGGCATCGGCTCGGTCGGTAAGGATGAAAAATCCTCTATTAAGCATATATTACTTGTGAAAGGTTTGAAGCATAATCTCTTGAGCATAAGCCAATTATGTGACAAGGGAAATCTTGCTCTATTTGATTCGGATAATGCCTAGTATTTAGACGTAGTGATTTCAAAATCATACTTCGTGGTTTTAGAGTTGATAATATTTATATGGTTGATCTTGCTAATTCCTCACCCGAATATGTTGATTGTCTAATGAGTAAAGAGGATGATACTTGGCTATGGCATCGTAGAGTAGCACATATCAATATGCATCTTTTGAACAAATTGATTTCTCAAAACTTAGTTGTTGGTCTTCCTTTTAAAATTTGAAAATGACTCTATTTGTGACTCGTGTCAAAAGGGGAAGCAAACAAAAGCATTTTTCAAATCTAAACACATTGTTTCAACTTCTAGACCATTGCAATTGCTTCATATGGATTTATTTGGTCCCTCTCGCATTGAAAGTCTAGGAAGAAATAAATATGCTTTTGTGATTGTTGATGATTACTCGAGATTTACTTGGACTTTATTTCTTGCCAATAAAAGTGATGCTTTTCAAAATTTTAAATTTTTTCTTAAGCGTGTTCAAAATGAGAAAGAAACAACCGTCACTTCAATTAGAAGTGATCATGGGGGAGAGTTTGATCACAATCTCTTTGCGGACTTTTGTGACGAACTCGGAATCGAGCATACCTTTTCCGCTCCACGTACACCACAACAAAATGGGGTGGTGGAAAGGAAAAATAGGTGTCTCGAAGAGATGGCTAGAACCATGCTCGACGAAGCTAAGATACCCAAACATTTTTGGGCGGACGCCGTGAGTACCGCTTGCTACATTCTAAAGAGAGTAGTAATTCGGTCGATACTCATGAAAACCCCCTATGAACTTTATAAAGGAAGAAAACCAAATATTTCCCATTTTAGAGTTTTTGGTTGCAAATGTTTTGTTCATAACAATGGAAAAGACTAATTGGGTAAATTTGATGCTAAGTCGGATGAAGGTATTTTCATTGGATATTCCTCACGTAGTAAAGCATATAGGGTCTTTAATAAAAGAACCCAAATTGTGGAGGAATCCCCTCATGTTGTATTTTCCGAAAATAATGCTCGCTTGGCGAGAAAGGAGTCCGGTCTTGATCTTGCAGGTATCTTAGATAGCTTGAAAGACAAAATACAAGAGGAACCACCAAGGAAAATAAAGATGAAACTGAGGAACAACCAACGGAAGAAGCGCCACAATTGGAAAAAGAAATGAATATGCCTAACGAGTGGAGGACAATCAAAGATCACCCTCTCGAACAGGTAATTGGCAACGTCGGAGGAAAGTTAAGTACCTGAAACTCTCTTAAGAACACTTTAGGACACACTTCTTAAGAGCTCACGTTCTCACTTGGCAACACTAGTTTAACTTATTACTTCTTTACAAATTTCTAACTTGAGTGTCGGAGACGTCTAATTCTATTTTGCAGGTATCGCCCTAAAAGATAGGGGGAATTATAAAGTTTTGGCACAAAACAATCGATTGTTCCAAGCAAATAATCGATTACTTTACTGTGCTGAAAATCGATTAGCAGTATCACTAATCGATTGTTTATGGTTTATGTTTATTATGAAGTTTCATTAAATAATCGATTCTTTAAACTGCAAAATCAATTTCCGTCTCAATCATTCAGCAAGGCTTTTTCAAAATAATCGATTTTTTCAAAATATAATCGATTATTGTCAAAATCAGAAAATTTCTGTGCTCACTGTAACATAACAATCGATTAACATATCTTGACAATCGATTAATTCATGTCAGAAATTTAAATTCTTGTTACCGTTTGGCTCCTCAATCGATTTGTGTCAGTTCCAAGTCAGGTCATAACTCTTCAACAATCGATTATTGCATCTCAACAATCGATTGTCTAACGGTCAGTGTATTTATTTTACCGTTTCTGACTGATTTGTCTTTAAATTCTCAGCAGATTTCTTCCATAAATGACAAGCCACTCTCCCCTCTATAAATAGGCTTCATATATGTTCATATTCATTCACTCAAGCATCAATTCTAGCTTTCAAAATATCAAATTCTCTCTAATCCTTTGCAAAATCCAGCAGCTTTCATTAAAAATTTCGGGCCGTCACTCAAAACGTTCCCGTTCTGCTAGGCACGGCGCATCCACCTCTGTTGCCCCTCCTCGTCCCTATCAAGATGGTTCCGTTCTATATTTTAATTCCGACATCGAGCTTACTCGATTCTTAACCAAATTCGAAAAGCGCGACATTCTTCCACCCCGCTTTTCAACCCACAAGTATCTTGAATCATTTGGGCCTGCTGCAAATATGCTCAAAAATTCTCAACTTCTTGACTTTTTACTCCTTACCCATCCTTACATCAATACTACATTGGTTCAAGCATTTTATTCCAACCTTCATGAGGATGATGATGGTGAGCTTGTCACCAACATTAATGGTGTTCAAATTCTTCTTTCCGATGAAAATCTTCATACCATTGCCCGTCTTCCTCATAACGGTGAAGACATTTTTCGGTACACCGGAGAGGCCGGAGCCCTTTTTGATGAAACAACCCTCTTACACCAAATCGGTCTTACTTCTTATGATCCAAATATCTCCTCCGTCGTCCTACAATTACGGGAATGGATCCAAATTACCGATTAATTTTCTATTTCATCACCCGAGTCCTCAAGCCTCGTAAGCACAACCATACCACCATTTCCCAAGAGGATACCAAGCTCATACATGCCATAGTTACCGGAGCTAATGTCAATTGGTGTCGGCTTATCAAAATTCACATGCGTGACGCTATCGGAGATGATAGGCCTCTTCCTTATGCTCTCCTCATCATGAACTTTCTTGAAGCCACCGGATTCGTCACTGGAAATGGTCCTCTCAAAAAGAGTACCAAAAAGTGGGAAATTTCCGAATCCTCCTTTCATCATGACGGTGATCATGTAGCGCCTGCTCCTCCTCCAACCCGTCGTGCTCCTCCGCCTCAAGAGCCTTCTCTCCAATTCATTTCCGACCAAATTGCTTCATTGACCTCTTCTTTCGGTCAATTAACTCACGAGATCCATGGATATTTTGACCACGTTCATTATCCATATGCGGGTCTTGTTCCATATGAAGCAGCGCCGGATGATGAGGCGGAAAAAGATGAATGAATAATTTTTTTTTGTTTGTCTTTACATGTTGTATTGTCTTCCCTGTTACTGTAATTTTTTATAAATAAACAAGTTTTATTTACATCTTTAGCATCTTACTATTATGTTATTTTTGCTAATGGCAAAAGGGGGAAGATAACGGGTATGCACTCTCAATATCTATAAGCTTAAATTAAGGGGGAATTCATATATTGAGGGGGAACAAATTGCATACTTGTTGCATGTATACACTTGTCTTGAATCGTCAATATAAATTGCTTGCATTGCATATCCCGCTTAATGTTTGCCATTATCAAAAAGGGGGAAATTGTTGGAAACACGTTCTCAATGCAATATACTAAAACGTGTGTTCTTTTGTAGAGGTTTTGATGAATGACAAACGAAGCGAAAATTGATATATGACGAAGTTCAAGAAACAAGCGCACAATTGATATACATCGAGATTCAAGCTCAAGACAAAGTTTTATAGTTTAATTGAGTCATTCTTAATTGTGATCTTGATCCTACAACTTGACTCGTAACATGGCTTCTCTCATAAAACTATTTTCCAAAATCACGCATCTTTAATTTAATGCTAAATGATTTTAAATCATGCATATTTTCATTAGTCAAAATGATTTTAAATGCCTCTGAAAACTGGACTAAGATAATCGATTGTTTTAAGCCAAGACTGCATGACAATCGATTGTGAACTAATGACAATCGATTGTGTTAAGGCAGTGAACATCATGTTTCTTCAAACCTTATGACAATCGATTGTGAACCTTATGACAATCGATTGTGATTAGGCAGTGTCCATCAAAGTTTTTCAAAACTCAGAATAATCGATTGTGAAACTAATGACAATCGATTGTGAAGAGACAGTATCCTTCAGATTTTTCAAAGTCACAAAATAATCGATTGTGAACTAATGACAATCGATTGTGTTGAGGCAGTGACTTCCAGTGATTTTCAAATTTATTAAATAATCGATTGTGAGTATATAACAATCGATTGTCAAGAGGCAGTGTCTAAAATGTTTTTCAAAAACTGATAAGTAATCGATTGTTAACTTTGTGCAATCGATTGTGAAGCTGACCGTTGTCGTAAAGTTTTCAAATACCGTCAGGTAATCGATTATTGATTCTGTATAATCGATTGTTGTGATTAAAATCCGGAAAAGATTTTTTGAACGTTATTGGGTAATCGATTATTGATTTGGTATAATCGATTGTTTTGATTAAAATCTGGAAGAGATTTTTTGAACGTTGCTGAGTAATCGATTGTTGATTCTGGACAATCGATTGTTTGTGGTAAAATCTGGAAAGGATTTTTTGAACGTTGCCAGTAATCGATTATCGATTGTAAGTAATCGATTATCATGCGTAAAATCTGGGATTGAATTTTGATCTGACTGGCAGACAATCGATTGTTGGGGTTTGACAATCGATTGTCAGTGAGTAAAATCAACAACTCTTAATTGGCAACTAGGCAACGGTAATGCCAAGTTTTTCAACTATAAATACAGCTTCATTTCAGTGTTTTAAACACAACAACATACCACAACTGATCATTACATTGCTATAAGCTTTCATACTTTTGTTTATCATTTTATATTCAATTTCATAAAGCTTTTGAGAGCCATATTCTTGTCCAAAGTTGTTGTGATCCAGAGCTTACTTCTTTTACTCATATCTACTCATTAAGGAGTATTTTGTTTGAGTGTTTTAGTGTTGTATACACTTGTAAGAGAATTGTAATTCTCTTGTTGTAAGAAACTTGTGTTTCCTTGGTTGAAGTCTTGGAGTGTTGTAACTCCGAGCAAAGGTGTTGAGGCTTGCGTCCTCAAATTGTAAAGGTTTGTTAAGCACCCGGAAGCTTGACACGTTAGTGGAAAATCTCGAGAGAGTCTCTCGGGGACTGTACTAGCCACACGTTGTGGTGAACCAGGATATATCTGTGTGTAAGTTATTATTTATCGCACTTATTTACTTCGTGCAAATTTTAATTTCCGCAAGTTTACGCTAAATTTTATTATAACTCTATTCACCCCCCCTCTAGCGTTAAGCGTATTATCTAACAAGGTTTGCCCCACCATCGTTGACGGTTGTATGTAGAGTGTGCCATATGTAATAGCCCAGCCACTCGTGATAGTGTACATTTGGGCTTAGGTCCACACGGCTTTAAAACGCATTGTTTAGCTGAAAGTTCTCATACACTTTATAAGCATAAATTAATTAAAATCAATGGAGGGCCAATCATAACGGATCGTAATAAACCAAAAGACCAAAAAAAATAAAACGTAAGAGACAATAGTTACTGGTTAATGGGAGGACGGTAGAGATATTTTATTGATGAGATCGATTTGGTCAGCCTCTCCATGGAGAGGTTAAGGGCCTTACAATGATATATATTCTCTTCTTTTAGAAGTGGAGGTAAAGAAGAAGAAGCAGCCCCTTTTTAGGGTTCTTTCTCTTAGTATTTATAGTTGTGAACCTTGCCAGCCAGCACTAGACGGCCGTGGCCACGTCGAGAAGACGCTTTCATAAGGGCGGATAGGTTATGACCTTACTGATCCAATCGGTTAACCATCGAGTAACCTTATTAACAAATGGCCGTACTATTTGTTAATCATAAGTGGATTTAAAAATGGGCTGTTTCCGTTAATTATCGTGGAGTAAAGTTTTGACCCATACAGTTAGTCCCTCCGTTTACTGAGGTCGGGATACGTCGAGCTCGATGAGCCGACTTTGCCGAGTAGAGTTCAATAAATTCGGAGGGGGAGATCGAACACTGTTTTGGTCGTGACTTATGATGGTCGTGGTCGTTTATACATTGGAGATTATAATGTCGAAATCGATGGCCTTAGCCATTTTGTGTTGACAGACTTGGCCGTAGTGGAGTCAATGGTCCGGGCCGTATTCGAATGTGATGACCCCAGTTGCACTTAGTCGAGAGCCCCAACCGTTTACATATGGGGGATGGCCGCAGCCGTTTATACTTTGAAGGTTCCCGTAGCCATTTTTACTTTTGAAGATGGTCGTAGCCGTTTATATTTTGAAGATGGCCGTAGCCATTTATACTTTGAAGATTGTCGTAGCCATTTAGACTTTGAAGATGGCCATAGCCATTTTTACCTTGAAGGTGGCCGTAGCCATTTATACTTTTGAAGATGGCCGTAGCCGTTTTTACCTTGAAGGTGGCCGTAGCCATTTATATTTTGGAGATGACCATAGCCATTTATACTTTTGAAGATGGCCATAGACATTTTTACCTTAAAGGTGGCTGTAGTCATTTATACTTTTGAAGATGGCCGTATCCGTTTATATTTTGAAGATGGTCATAGTTGTTTATACTTTGAAGATGGCAGTAGCCATTTAGATTTTGAAGATAGCCGTAGCCATTTTTACTTTGAAGGTGGCCGTTTCCATTTTATACTTTGAAGATGGCCATAGCCATTTAGACTTTGAAGATGGTCGTAGCCATTTTTACTTTTAAAGATGGCCGTAACCATTTATACTTTTGAAGATGGCCTTAGCCGTTTATATTTTGAAGATGGCCGTATCCATTTATACCTTGAAGATGGACATAGCCATTTATACTTTGGAGATGGACTTAGCCATTTATACTTTTGAAGATGGTCGTAGCCATCTTTACCTTGAAGGCGTCTGCAACCTTTTTCAACCAAGAATGCATCTTCACGCCGACGGCCTTTGGCCTCGTAAGGTGTTAACCTTATTCTCTGCAGTCGAGTTGTATGCCGTACGGCCAAAAAGAGTATGGGTGCGCCTGGCGCGTAGCTTGGCGATGTCCAAAGTTGGAAGGCATACAAAATGCGCTTTCAATAATCTCAGGTTGTTATAACCATTTTAAAGGCAAAGCGTCAGCTGGCGGTTGAAAAGTCATTTCGCGGTGCTTGTCATAGTGGCGCACATTTCTATAGGACTGAGTCGCAAAGGGGTTTTGCCTTTGAGTTTTTCTGGCAGGTGTGTTAGCCCCTTTATGACTTTGGTCGTGGTAACGTCGATGGCCTTGACCATGATGACGTTGATGTCCTTGGCCAGGTAAATGACTTTGACTGTTGTCGGGTCGTTTAGTTGCCTTAGTCAAAAACTAGGTAGGCTGTTAGCATCGATGGCCTTAGCCATGATTAAACGCTTTTTGCTTTATCTTTTTCCTTTACTCGGTATGAGCAAGTTGTAGCCATGATTTGGCGAGGGTGGCATATAACCTTAGCCCCACTTCGGGCATGGTCGAACTGCTGGCCGTGGCCAAACTTTTGCGGTCTGAATCTTAGTTTGACTTAGGCGTACTTACTTGAATGGCGAGGATGCTTATATCTTTCCTTCGTTCATTGAGGAATAGTCCTTGCTGCGTCCAATGGTGGGGGCGCTTAGCCTAAGTCTTAGTTCAAAAGGGGTTGAACTCTTTAGCTTTCAGGGCGAGGGTGTTCAGCCTTGCTATTTGAGCGAATTGGGATCGTGATGGATAAGGCGTATGACCTGAGTCCCAGTTCAACCTGTAGTTGAATTTTTGGGCGAGGGCACATAGCTTGAGTCGTTGTTCAACCGTAGTTGAGTCTTGGCATTCTTGATGGCGAAGACACATGGCCTGAGTCCCAGTTCAACTCTTAGTTGAACTTTTTGGGCGAAAGCACGTAGCTTGAATTGTTGTAACCGTAGTTGAATCTTGCAATTTCTGATGCTGAAGGCACATAGCGTGAGTCCCAGTTCAAATCTTAGGTGAACTTTTTGGACGAAGGCACGTAGCCTGAGTTGTTGTTCAACCGTAGTTGAATCTTGCAATTTCTGATGGCGAAGTCACATAGCCCGAGTCCCAATTCAAATCTTAGTTGAACTTTTTGGGCGAAGGCACGTAGCCTGAGTTGTTGTTCAACCGTAGTTGAATCTTGCGATTTCTGATGGCGAAGGCACGTAGCCTGAGTGAGGCCCGTAGCCTGAGCGAGGCACAAAGCCAGTTCAAATCATAGTTGAATTTTTGCTGAAGGCTCATGGCCTGAATGTTGTGACGTCGGCATTTGTGAGTAGAAGCTCAGTTTTAATTCGAGATCTTGAGCAGCTCACGCATGCTCTTCATGATCGAGGTATGTAGGCTTGAGGTGACTCTTTGTTCGAGATATCTTTGTCCGATTTCGGGCCAGATCTCGCATCAGGGATGCGGGGGTGCCCTACATAGATACTCCCTCGGGGGTGGGGGGGGGGGAGGGCTCTGCTTCTCCTTCTTCTTCTTTCGCTTTCTCGAAAATGGGAGGGAATAGGCTTTGGGTTCTTGCCGGAGTTTTTGAGTTCCCTTCACCTGCTGTTTGGCTCGTTTGAGCTGGGTTGCTTTCCCTTTAGGGTGTTTCTGTTTCCTTTTTGGTCTGAGGATGAACTATGCGATTCTGTTATGAAATTCCCAGAGACGGCCCCAAATTGTTTAGCTCAAAGTTCTCATACACTTTATAAGCATAAATCAATTAAAATCAATGGAGGGCCAATCATAGCGGATCGTAATAAACCAAAAGACCAAACGAATAAAACATAAGAGATAATAGTTACTGGTTAAAATGAGGAGGGTAGAGATATTTTATTGATGAGATCGATTTGGTCTGCCTCTCCATGGAGAGGTTCAGAGCCTTATAATGATATATATATTCATTTCTTTTAGAAATGGAGGTGAAGAAGAAGAAGAAGCCCCCCTTTTAGGGTTCTTTCTCTTAGTATTTATAGTTGTGAGCCTTGCCAGCTGGCGCTGGGCGGCCGTAGCCACGTCGAGAGGACGCCTTCATGAGGGCGGATAGTTTGACCTTGTTGATCCAATCGGTTAACCATCGGGTAACCTTATTAACAAATGGCCACACCATTTGTTAATCAAAAGTGGATTTAAAAACGCATTGTTTCCGTTAATTATCGTGGAGTCAAGTTTTGGCACATAAACACGTCAGTATAGTCTAAGGCATATCTACTTATATACCCAGCATCTCTCCCTTATTTTGTTGATGTAGGATTCGCCTAGGGTGTCAAGCATTTCATTTTTAAAAACAAAAGAGAGAGAAACTTCAAACTTCATAGGTTGTCGATCCTTATTCGTCAGTTTATCCATATTACCATTAGCAAAAATGGATCGGAATTATCATATTCTCCATTGTTGGAGTTGATTGTATAGATGCAGCTCCAAGTGATCCGATCTCTTCAAGGTTTTTGTCCTCTAGGCTACTACCTGGGCAGGTATGTCAGGCCCAATTGCTCGTCCGACACAACCCCCTTGTGCTGACCCTCCTAGCTCAGTTCCCTTCACCCATAACCTTGGATGATCCAGTCCAGGTTCTTACTAGGCTGACTCGCACCTAATACGAGCTGACCCAACCCACATGACATCTATATCCTAATTATCATAAGCGGTTATAAATTTATATTTTGACATATTTTTGTGATTTAAAAATGTCTATTAATTTTGTGTTCAAGGTTGACTAACCATTTTATTAATCCTAATATCGTTAGATTCGCTCTATCTTTATACGCATTGGATTTTTTCCAATGTCTAATAATGAAAAAAAATTTCAAACTCGATTTTACCGGTTTAATAAGTGCAAACTTTTTTGATACTCCTAAGTAAAGCTATCAAACAGGTCAGCCTAGCTCAGCCCAAACCACGTCTCTCAGGCCTTTAAATTTGGTGGGCTAGGATGAACTGCTCTGATATTTAAGTGGGCCTGAAAATGGCCTATCAAATCCAGCCCTATGAGTAAAAATAACATGTGGTAGCCACTATTGAAGGTGGTATTTATTTTTAAAATTTTGCACTCTATAAAAAACCTTAGTACTCTATTTATTTTAAATAAATACTATTTTAAAATATTACATTGTATAAATACCTTTTATCTTTTAAAGCAAAAAATCTAAATATAGTTACATCTTACAATTAAGGCACCATATATGCTAAATATTATTTCTCTCTCTCATTTTTTGTATTTTTTCTCACATAATTACCGCGTATCTGCAAACCCTAATACAATCTCTCTGTTTGCATATAATCAGACTCTCTTTTCCTATCACACCTTTTTTTTACACATACACCGAAGAATAATGTATAAGGGAGTTTTTCCATTTAAAGTGACACTATTTGGATCATGATTATTTATTTAGAGTCGTCACTTGGGAAATGTTTGGCTTTTGGTGTCCCAATTCACCAGTTTTCTTGAATCACGAACCGAGGAAAAACTTTCGACTTCCCAATTGGAGTCTGCGAACTAGAAATTCTAAGCAATAAATTATGTTGACTCGAGGAAAGGTGTTAGGCAACTCCGGATCCGCGGTTCTAGCACGGTCACTTAAACTGTTGTAAATGACTAAGTATCTGATTTTAAAACATGTTATATCTTATGTGCTTTTTAACTATAAACCGGTTTTATTATTGTTTTAACAAGAATTGAAACGTCGTGAAAACACATCTTAAACCATGTCACATCAATGCACCCATGGTTGCTAACACATTTCGACTTTGTTGAGATTTGAATTTGGGTCGCATAAATGCGCACCCGAATTTAGGAAGATAATGTTATTAAAATACGGGCCCAAAGAGACTAACACATTTACTTTGCGAGGGACATGGAAATTTGCTAAATGACACGCCTCAATTTATTTCAAAGAGCTTTATTATTCGAAATTGTTATAATCGGGTTATATTGTAATAATCGGGTTACATAAAATGAACCCCGGAGTTTAGAATTACACTATCACCATATCCTAAATACCTAAGAACATTCAGACTGCTTACTCAAAGATCAATTCAAAAACTAAATACCTAAGAACAAAATTTAATACTACTACAATTTTTCCTTTTCGTAAGTTTTTCATTTCCATAGCTTTGTTTCCATGTTGTTGAAACATGGACATAAACAACCGAAAGTAGAAGCCCCAATTCCTTAAGGTCGAAGAAACTGGAAATAAGTTAAAAATGAATACATGATTAAAGAAGTTTAACAATTATACATATACGTGAGGCCAAAATCAAATAACAGATTATATGGATAAATCATCATAAACTAAAAACCTTTAACTATAATATATTAGTAGCATTAAGCGTTAACCAAAAGGCAAAGAAACGCAATATAGGCAGTGAAATGCTCAATCTGATCAAAACGGAATCACACACTTAACATGAAACAATTCGGATTTTTTTGTCTGCATACTTAGATGAAAGAGATCAGGGAATATAACATACCTGAAAGGAGAAAATTACTAAGCTTAACATTAAACAGGCAGCAACGAATAGTAATAGACAGCAATTCCGAGCTCCAGCAGCCTTTGTAAACTTTTAGTAACTAAATATCTTATAACGACCCGACCCGTCGTCACGTGAGTTACCGCCCCATTTTTCTCATTTTATGCTTTTATATATTTCATTATATGTGTTTGGAGAATTTGAAGTAATTCGGATAGAGTTCGGTTAGAAATGAGATAATTTGTCTCTTCATGAGAAGGTTAGTTTAAAAAAGTCAACCGAATGTTGACTTATGAGTTCGAGGGATCGGAATATATTTCCGATGATTCGACTAATTTCGGGCGATGATTTGTGACTTAGGAGCACAATCGGAATTAAATTTGGAGGTCCGGTGTAGAATTAGGCTTGAATTGGCTAAGTTTTTTTGGCGAGTTTTCGGTTGATAGGTGAGATTTTGATCCGGAGATTGGAATGAAATTCTGAAAGTTGCAGTAGCTCCGTTAGGTGATTTTCGATATGCGTGCAAGTTTTTAGATCATTCGGACCTCGTTTGGTCGGGTTTTAGATCAAAAGCAAGTTTCTGAAGTTTTAGTTTAACTTAGGCTTGAATCCGTGGTAATTTGATGAATTTTGTGTTGTTAGATGCGTTTTTATGACTCGATCAAGTTTGAATTTAATATAAAATATCTGTGCGTTTGGTTGAGGTCCCGAGGGCCTCGGGGTGATTTCGCATACCTAACGGGGAATTTTGAATGAGAAAGTGCAGCACAAAAATGCAGTAGTATACGATCGCATAGGTATGTCTGCGATCACATACAAGGTTTTGGAGGGGCCATGGATTTTCCCTATGCGATCACGTTAGAGGGTGTGCGATCGCATATGTGTGGGACCTTGTTCAGTGCGTCCGCACTCCAGGTGATGCGATCGCGTACTGTATTTGGGGCTGGGGCCCCTAACTGATGATTTGTGCTATGCGATCGCATGACGGAGAGTGCGATCGCATAAGAGGGAATCTGGAAGTTGCAAATTTGTGCTATGAAATCGCAATAGCTAGGTTACGATCGCATAGAGTAATAACTGGTCAGACAGAAGGGTTTTAATAATATTTCATCCACGAACCAAACCTATTTACCATCATTGTTAAGCAACCAAGAGAGCTTTTTGATCGAATTGTAGAGGGTTTTCGACGAGTATTGATTGGAGGTAAGTCTCTTAACTTAGAAACACCATTTTATTTAAGAATCAACCCTCAAATTAATAAAAAAGGATTGAAATTGTGAAGAACTAGGGCTTGATTTTTGAAAACGAATTTTGGTGATTTGAAAGACAATTTGAACTCCGGTTTTGATAAACTTTATATGTACAGACTCGTGGAGAGAGGAGGAATCCGTTGATGTAAATTTTGTAATTTTTCGAGAAGTGGGACCGGGGCTCGAGTTTTACCAACTTCGTGAATTTTAGTACTTTTCGAGTATTTTTGATTGGGTTATGTTTCCTTAGCCCATATTTATATATTTGTTGTGGTTTTGACTAGATTCGATGTGCGTACAAGAAGATTCAAAAAGGAAAAGGCATTGCGGACAAGTCTACGACTAGCTAGAGGTGAGTAGTTTTTATAGAGGAGCTTGAGGGTTTGAAACCCCGGTTTATCACATTGTGACGCTATATTTGGGCATGACTCGTACCCCATGGCAGGTGCGAGATCGTATATGATTGGGGATGGTAACTTGGTCCACCCCGAGTGCTAAAAATAATTTATTGGCGGCTGATACGCATATGGTATTATTGAAAATTGGGCTTATTGCCATGTCTGGGGCCTTATGCCGATTTGTAGCATCCGTCTAGGATGAATATCGTTGTGATATCATGATTTGTATAATCATTGATCTCAGTCCTGTTCCTAATAACTGTTATGAAGTGCTAAGTAACTTTTCCTAATATTAAATAACTAAATTATATTCTTCTTAATAATTGGAAATTGGGAAATTAATTGAATTTGATGACTCATATGCATAATGTGAACTGAATATGGATCGGGCTGCACGCCGCAGCAGTAATATGATGATATTGAGCTTGGGCTGTAGGAGCCCCTCCGGAGTCTATACACACCCCCAGTGAGCACCGTCGATGTTAAATGGATCGGGTTGTACACCGCAGCGGGTCATGTGTATAGCATTGCATTCTTGCATTATACTTGACTGATATACTTGGTATTGCTTTGCTGTTGGTTCATAGTTAAAGTGTCAGAATGTTAGTATTAGCTTTACTTTGTGGCATTTTGTGGATTTCTTATCTTCAGACATTTTATATGCTTATTACTCATTGAGTGGTAGTACTCACCCCTAGTCCCTGCACATTATGTGCAGATTCAGGTGTACCAGAGGCTTAACTGAGCAGTCGTTGTCTCCAGAGATTATCAAAGTTGTTAAGGTAGCTACTTGACGTTTGTAGGACCCGACTACTCTTCCTATTTCAGTTTCATTATTATATACTTTTCCAGACTTGTGTATTTTCGTTAGATATTTCTATCCAGTTTGTTTTATAGGCTCTAGACTCGTGACCCAAGATCTTATAGGAGTGTCTTATCAGTTATTCGTATCTCTCTGTATTAATTTTACAATAAATATTGGATTATTATTCTAAAACTATTATATTTTTCCTTAAATTGTCGCTTTTGAGATTTATTGTCGAAATGAGAGCGATTGTCGGTTAGGCTTGCCTAGCATTATGGTTGGGCACCATTATGATCGGGTTTGGATTGTGACAAGTTGGTACTAGAGCCTAGGTTACTAGGCCTCGTGAGTCATGAGCCGGTTTAATAGAGTGTCGCAGATCGGTATATAGACGTCCGTATCTATCCTCAGGAGGCTACAGAACCTTAGGAAACACTTCACTGTCTTGAAATCTTATCATGTATCCTTGATTCAGCTTGAAAGAGTAACTATTGAAATTCCTTCCGCGTGAACATATGCACGAACGGGCGCTCAGTATTAGATGTGCCTTGATCGATTGTTCCTCGATTGAGGGGCGAGACGTGATTTCTTTGAGTTTGATGTTAGGCCAGTCTGGAGGACTTGAGGCCAGATCTTTGCCAATGGCTTGAGCACCGAGGTGCTGATTGTACGAGCTAGTGTTATGAACTAATATGTTCAGTATTATCCCTAATAGTGGGAATGACGGACAGATAGCTACATGATGAGTATGTTGGCGCTGTGTGATGTGTCTATATGACTTGGAAGTGCCGGAGAAGGTCTACTTAGTAATAGATGAACCACTAAGTGTTTGATTCCCATTGCGATTAGATGTGTTTCCCCGAGTTGTGGGTGCGTGAAGAATCTTTTCCATTCTCCTAGTTGGGAGCGAAGTAAATAGCATGTTGTGGGTTGACTTCAGACCCAGGAAGATTAAATGACCGTGTGGAATATATGATGAAGGAAGGCAAAATGAAATACTGAATTGAGGCGAAACAGGTAGGATATCTCCTGCGGAGTGTCCTTAAGTGGTATGATCCTTATGTGTATGTTAGAAGATCTCATGTGTAATTGAAAAGTATTTTGTATGTGCTATGATTTCGAATAGGTGTAATGCATGTTCATGTATCAATTTTGATAATAGAATACATGTATTATTGAGATTAATGTTGTTGATATACATTGTGATGCTTTGTCAAGTTGTGGACATGTTGTTAGGATAGTTTTGGTGATTCTCTGGCAGGTGGATAGGCCCAATTACAAAGAAAACTCTGCAAAATTTTTTGAAAACTTTGGGACTTAGTAAAAAATTTTGTCGCCTACAGAGTGGGCTTAATTGTTGTGTGAATGAATGCATGAATTGCAGAAGAGTTAAAAATTTCTGATGATTCATGTTTCCACAAGCTTATGAAAGAGTAAGTTTAATCTCACCATGATATTACGACAACAATAGAGTATATGCGTTGTGATATATATGGCTTCAAGCTAAGTTGGGGAGCTTGCTGTTGTTTAGCTGATTGTACGGTTATGTAATATGTTAGTTCCAATTTGATGCATGCGGGTGAATCAGTTGTGGTTGCAGAAATTGAGCCGATGGTGGCACGAGTGAAGCAAATATTTTTGACAAAAGGCTATATGGTGCTTAGTACAGGTGAGAAAAATAATAGGATGTGTTGAGTTGTTGATAAAGAATGTTTAGTGTAATGAGAAGGATGTTGTTTGGTTGTATCAGAATGAGGTCATGTCCTGTGGTGTCAAAGTGCTGATATGGCACGAGCGGTTCGATTCGTTAAGTCGAGTAATTTGCAGTGTGTATTAGAGTGGATGACTCCTGAGAATGGTTTTGATGTGTTCAGAATTTTATATGTAGCACTAAGTTGTTTTAAGGTTGAGTAGGTGACCAAGTCAGTGTTTTCATTAGAACAGGTCAAGACTGGTGGTATTTTTACTTTACTTACGGGATTCTATGTATCAGTATCCGGGAAGTAAAGGTAGCGGACTTAGATTCGCAGGAAGTTCTTCAAAGTAGGGTATTTTAGAAGGTGGTATTTTTGGGAACGTTTGAGAGAGTATATAGTGTCCTATTCGTCTTAGACAGTGTGATCTTACGTTCGAGTCTCGTATGGTAATCCTGGATTGAGGCATTGTGGTGCTACAACAAGAGAGTATATGAAGCTGTAAATGAATCAGAAGGAAATCTAGAAAAACGAAGTAGCTGGTTAGCGGACCGAATCGGTATGGTAAAGATATGATCAATTCCTTGTTTATGCTCGAGGTAATAAGCCCTTACGGGTTTTGGGCGGTAGAGCTTTTGAGTTCGGACAGCTTGCTAAGACTGGTGTGGATAGAAGGATTTAGTCCTGGCAGTTTAGCTTGTGGTTAGGAAAAGGAGATGGAGTTTTCAGGTTATCCTAGTATGGTATGGTATGTGCGGTCTGTTGTGAAGGATTGGAATTTGTGTGAGTCAGGTACGGTTCAGTCCGAATGGAAAGTCGTTAAATTCTTAAGCAGCACAGGCAGCTGCAGGTGATTTAAGAATCTACCCCCAGATGATTAGGGAAAATGGTATTACTATCCTAGTAATTTGACGGGAGTATACGTTCAGTAAGACGGGAAGGTGATGTTAACTGATAACGATTCGGTGGGATTGCGGTAGTTTCCTGTTGGACCGACTGTTGACATTTGAGTTTGTTGATGGCACATGGAAATTTTTGAATATCTTTCGTGGAATGAATGGGTACTTGATGTGTAATATGTATTCGTACTGGGAAATATGGGACCGGGTATAGTGATTTGTGGGTTATATGGAGTTGGAGACTAGGAGTTCTCCGATATAGTCTATGCCGCGGTTGTGGATCGTGAGTATTCGGCACCGTTTAGTGGCAATTATGATTTGGAGGTTATAGTGGATCTTTACTTGTTGATATGATAGATTTTTGATGTGATATTGGGTGTACACTGGTTGCCTCTGCGTTGGGTTAATCCAGACCATTGTGTTGTGGGCTATGCCAAAAGATGCCAGGGGTTGCATGGCGAGGTGCATCAGGTGATCTTATAGCAAGAGTGGGTTGCATTCCAAAGACCAGCGGACGGATGGGAAGAATTGCTATACTTAATTGGGCCTTTGTAAAGGATGTTAGTATAGTGGTTTCTACCATTGATTCAGTTTCGATATTGAAGGACCTTTCGGACGCGTTCCTTGTGGCCGGGCATGTCGCCGGGCAAGATTGTGGATTTTATTATTTATTTAGTGTTAGGCACCGTATTGTATGACTTTGGCATGAGCTATAGTAGTGGAAGAAGAAGCTTCAGGCTTCTTGGTAATAAGTTTGTTTGAAAGCTGATTGAATACGTGTGTAGCCTGAGTTGGCTTGGTTAGTCATGAATTGTATAAACAAAGGGTGGCTTGGTTATTGGACCTACGAGTGATTTGGGAAGATCTATGAGTTGCTTTTCATTGCTGCGAGGCATTATGATTTTTGGGCAGTGGCACATATATTGCGGTGCTATCGTGATTCATACTGGAAGTTGAGTTTTGTAGCTTACAACGCTACAAGTAGATATGATTATGCACTCAATGTGTTTACGAATGATACTCAGTATTTTGTTACAATGAGCAATTTCGGTTCGATGTGCATCTCCCTATGTAAGATATTTGAGTGGATCGGGTGGCATGCCGCCACATGGTATGTTATCTGGATCGGATTGCGCGCTGCAACAATGTGATGTTCAGGATAGTTTCCGTATGTTACTTGGTATACCTTGCTTCCTGATTTATGAGGAAGTCCGTATTGGGAGTTACTCGGCGAACAGCGCATAGGGTTGTGTCCTTTCAGGATTGAATGGTGTATGTAACTTGCTTCACCATGGGTCTGATGGATTGCTTGGTTTCAGACATCAATCTATGCGTGGATGTCTATTTTGAGCATGTCGACTCGAGGTACATCATGTGTAACAGTGTTTGGATAGGATCGCGCGTTATGGCAAGGCCACGTGAAGTAATGGACTTTCAAGGAGGATTCGGGTGTTCTATTCCTATGATGGATACGGGGTCTCCGCCTTGTGTTGTGATGGTACTGATGAGATTGAGAAATAGCTCTTTCGTTGAGTCAATATTATGATTTGAATATATTCAAGTCGTTCCTTATTGGTGCGCGTGTCATGCAAGTGTGGCTTAGGCTGGTGATAAGGTGTCATATCACCAGAATGGTATGTAGGATTCGAGGTGATAGTTGGAGTCATTAATGAATATGAACGGATTTGGTTGTAGCTTGTTGGAAGGTTAATACCGAGGTTTGACTCGGAAATCAATTGTGATAGTAGTCTACAGGGAAGTGACTCCATGAATGATGGGTCCGTGAAGTTTTCACAATTTGTTGTGTGTTTCATCATCATTGGTAGTATATGAAAGTGTTGCAATAAGATCTTAGCTAATAAGAGGTTCTTCGATAATTGAGTATTTTGGGCAACTGATATGAATGGAGACTATCGTTTCGAGTGTTGGATTGTGTGGTTTGTTGCATAGGTTCACTTGAGGTTGCAGGTATGGGTTATTACAGCTGGTTCAGGCTTATTCTGAGTATAAATTTGAGGTTCTGATCTTATGTATGGTTTGGGAAGTATAATGTCGTTCTACGGTTATGGTCTAGATGGACTATGAAAATTATTCCCGTGTTGTATTATCGGGCCTATGTGAGTTATGGTGACGTGGGATCACCCCCGGTATATGTATGGTAAGGACATTGGTTGGCTCCTAGTACAACTCTGGGCCCGATCGAGGACGAGCGTTTGTTTAAGTTGGGGAGGATGTAACGACCCAACCCGTCGTCACGTGAGTTACCGCCCTGTTTTTCCCATTTTATGGTTCTATATGTTTCATTATATGTGTTTGGAGAATTTGAAGTAATTCAGATAGAGTTCGGTAGAAATGAGACCATTAGTCTCTTTATGAGAAAGTTACTTTGAAAAAGTCAATCGAGTGTTGACTTATGAGTTAGTGGACTCGGAATGGATTTCTGATCATTCGACTAGTTTCGGGTGATGACTTGTGACATAGGAGCGCAATTGGAATTAAATTTGGAGGTCCGGGGTAGAATTAGACTTGAATTGGCTAACTTTGAATTTTGGCGAGTTCCGGTTGATAGGTAGATTTTGATTCGGGGGTCGGAATGGAATTCCATTAGCTTTAGCAGCTCCTTAAGGTGATTTTGGATATGCGTGCAATTTTTTAGGTCATTCGGACATCGTTTGGTCGGGTTTTAGATCAAAAGCAAGTTTCGGAAGTTTTAGTTTATCTTAGGCTTGAATCCGTGGTAATTTTATGATTTTTGTGTTGTTATATGCGTTTTTATGACTCGAGCAAGTTTGAATGAAGTAATAGAACATATATGTGCATTTGGTTGAGGACCCGAGGGTCTCGAGGTGATTTCGGATGGCTAACGGGGATTTTTGAATGAGAAAGTGCAGCAGAAAAATGCAGCAGAGAATTTACTCTATGCAATCGTATAGGTATGTTTGCGATCGCATGGAATGTTTTGGAGGGGCCTTTGATTTGCCCTATGCGATCGCGTGAGAGGCTATGCGATCGCATAGGTGTGGGACCTTGTTCAGTGCGTAGCACTCCGGATGATACGATCGCGTAGTGTATTTTGGGCTGGGGCCCCTGGCAGAGGATTTGTGCGATGCATCGCATGGCGGAGAGTGAGATCGCATAAAAGGGAATCTGGAGGTCGGAAATTTTTGCTATGGGATCGCAATAGCTAGGCTGCGATCGCATAGAGTAATAACTGGGCAGACAGAAGGGTTTTAATAACATTTCATCCGCGAACCAAACTTATTTTCCATCACTGTTAAGCAACCACTAGGGCTTTTAGGCCGAACTGAAGAGGACGGGTAATGATTGGAGGTAAATCTCTTAACTTAGAGATACCATTTTATTAAGGAACTAACACCCAAATTCATGAAAAGGGTTGGAATTGTAAAGAACTAAGGCTTGATTTTAAAAACGAATTTTGGGGATTTGAAAGGCCATTTGAACTTCTTTTTTGATAAATTTTATATGTACGGACTCGTGGCGAGGTGAGGAATCCGTTGATGCAACTTTCATAATTTTTCGAGAAGTGGGCCCGGGGCTCGGGTTTTACCAACTACGTGAATTGTATTACTTTTCGAGTATTTTTGATTGAGTTATGTTTCCTTAGCCCATATTTATGTATTTATTTTGGTTTTGACTAGATTCAACGCGCGTAGAGGAATATATTGAAAAGGAAAAGGCATTGCGGACCAGTCTACGACCGGCTAGAGGTGAGTAGTTTTTATGGAGGATGGCCTGAGGGTTTGAAATCCTGGTTTATCACATTATGATGCTACATTAGGGCGTGACTCGCACCCCATGGTAGGTGCGGGATCATATATGATTGGGGATGGTAACTTGGTCCACCCCGAATGCTAAAAATAACTTATTGGCGGCTGATACGCACATGGTATTGTTGAAAATTGGGCTTATTGCCATATCTGGGGCCTTGTGCCGATTTGTAGCATCCGTCTAGGATGAATATCATTGTGTTTGCATGGTTTGTATAATCATTGATCTCAATCCTGTGCCTAATCACTGTTATGAAGTGCTAAGTCACTTTTCCCAACATTAAATAACTAAATTATATTCTTCTTAATAATTGGAAATTGGGAAATTAATTGAATCTGATATGTGACTCATATGCGTATTGTGGACTGAGTATGGATCGGGCTGCACGCCGCAACAAGGATATGATGGTATTGCGCTTGGGCTGTAGAAGCCCCTCCAGAGTCTATACACACCTCAGTGAGCCTCGTCGATGTTAAATGGACGGTCTATACGCCGCAGCGGGTCATGTGCATTGCATTCTTGTATTATAATTGACTGAAATACTTGGTATTGTTTTGCTGTTAGTTCATAGTTAAGGTGTCGTATTGTTAGTTTTAGCTTTACTTTGTGGCATGTCGTGGATTTCTTATCTTCAGACAGTTTATATGCTTATTACTCACTGAGTGGTAGTACTCACCCCTACTCCCTACACCTTGTGTGCAGATTCAGGTGTACCGGAGGCTTAGCGGAGCAGTCGTTGTGTCCAGAGATTATCAGAGTTGTTAAGGCAGCTGTTTGACGTTCGCAGGACCTAGCTACTCTTCCTATTTCAGTTTCATTATTATATACTTTTCCAGACTTGTGTATTTTCGTTCAGATATTTCTATCCAGTTTGTTTTAGAGGCTCTAGACTCGTGACCCTAGATCTTATGGGAGTGACTTATCAGTTATCCGTATCTCTCGGTATTATTTTACTATAAATATTGGATTATTATTCTAAAACTATTACATTTTTCCTTAAATTATCGATTTTGAGATTTATTGTCGAAATGAGAGCGATTGTTGGTCAGGCTTTCCTAGCGTTATGGTTGGGCGCCATCACGACCGGGTTTGTGTCATGACATCTCTCCTTTATTGTCAAGCGTCTCCAATGGAATTACAATAGATGAAATCGACACCGAACATACTCAAGCGACGGGGTTCAAACAGAAACGTAGCGACACGGGAACCTCAAATGCAACCTCTAACGAATTAAACCTCCGATTCTCTACCTCATTCGACTACTCTTGGTCAGTTTTGAACAAGAATTAGAGATTCAAGGGGTGGTTTGCTAGTGTGTTTTAAAATCTGTTTCAGTTGGGCTTATGAGCTAAAATAATAGTTGTGAAGGGTGATTTGGGTGGTGCAATGGTGGCTGTTTTTTCTGGAGTTTTTGGCCAAATTTTATAGTGGAAAAGAGCAGGCTGGAGACGGTGGAAATCCGGCGAGGCGAAGGCGAAGCAGTGAGTTGACGGAAGTGGATTTACATGGTTTTGCTTTTTATGGTTCAAAATGATATAAAGAGATTTTGAAGGGAAAAAAACTTGAAGAAGAAGAGGACCAACCTTTCTGTTTCCTCTGTTTTGGCCCCTTTTTTGTCCGTTCGGTTCCTCCTCTCCGTGAATTTTTGTGTGTGTGTTTTAGTCCAATTTTTGGCGTTTTGTTTTAGTAGATTATCGTCCGTCTTTTGTGTAGTCTTCCTTCTATTTTTGTGCCCTTTTTTTGGTGTAGTTTTTTCGTGTGTATCTTCTTTTTTTTTTTTGGTGAGAAGAGTGTGTATTATATAGTAATAGTATATAGGCTGTATGTGGGGGAAGGTTTATGTGGGGTGATTATTTTTGAGGAAAGATATTTGTGTGAAAATAATTTTGGGTAGGTCTCATATGGGGAGAAATATTTTGGGGGGAATATTTTTTTGGGAAAGGTTCTTCTAATTTTTAGTCCCAATTTCTTTTTATCTTCTTTTTTTATTAAAAATTCTAGAATTAAATAACCTAAATTATCTAAAACTATACTAATTATGAAAATTATAAAAGCTACTTAATCCTAAATAAAAAGAGAAAAATCAACAAAAAGAAAAGGGGTAAAAATGAAGCATTTTTGTAGTTTTCAATTTTTATAAAATAAGTAATTACTAATTAATCCTAAAAATATAAAAGTAAGGCCTAAATGCCATGCATGATATTTTTAATATTTTTCAATTAACAAAAATCTACAAAATTCCTAAAAATGACAACTAAGTAAGAAAAAATCTATTTTTTGGGATTTTTATTGGAGTATTTCATATAGGGAAAATATCACACGCTTACAGCTGCCCCTCTTTGCTCGGAAACACGAAAAGTTTTCGGCCAAAGATAATGTAAGCAGTGTGAGGGACTTTTCCCCATTTGAAAATCCATGAGAAGCGTTTTTTTGAAAGAGTCTGACCGAACCTTGCTTCATAGGTTGCCTACATATCCTTGGCTATAAAGGAATCAGGTCAGGTGTAGTTCAGAAGTGAAAGAGGCGATGGAGTGCCGAGATTGAGGGCCGAGCAAGGTTCCGTCCAAGTTCCAATCTGTGGTCCCGTTTATTACATCAAGATCAAAATTAAAAAGCCTAACTAAGCCTATCATCTACGAGTTACAAGATTCCTATCTATAAATTTCTTAAAGTTTGATCTTGAGTCTTAGCTGATTTTGCTATGGACTCTGATCTGAATCTTGATGCTCGCAATTTGTAGGTGTTTATTTCTTTTTGCATCTTTAGATCAAGGCGGGACATGCGAACCTTGTAACTTCAATCATATTTTGAGCAGTCCGCGTCCTTCTCTACTTCAGCACTTTGAGTGCACTTCTTTTTTGCTCTTTTTCGTCTCTTCTTTATTTTGGATTGAGACTCATACTTTTGATCATCTCGAATCCTGTGCCTCGAGGTCAGAACTGCTCAGAAACCAAAACAAACGAATGAACGAAAATTTTCTGCCCTAGTTTTTACTAAGAAAATTTCATGAGTTATTTGCAATAAAAATCAGAACTCATTTTTTTTCTCTTTTTTTTAAAGAATTGTATTTATCTATGTTGGAACAAATGAGGGGATCGGAGGCCCTATGTCTAAAAGGCGCAAAAGGTAAAACTCTCAACTCAGGGATTGGAGCCATAATGTTGGCAAAAGGTAAAACGCTCAACTTAGGGATTGGAGCCCTAATATTGGCAAAAGGTAAAACGATTTTTTAGACATTTTTTTTTCAAATTATCCTAGGAGAAAATTTATCAGACCAGGTTTTCTATCTTAGGAGAAAGATTCATTAGACTAAGATTTCGATCATAGGAGAAAATTCCTCAGACTAGGTTTTCTATCTTAGGAGAAAAAATTCATCAGACTAAGATTTTGATTCTAGGAGAAAGTTCATCGGGCTAGGTCTTCTATTTTTTTTGTTATCTCTTTTTTTGGTATCTTAGAAGAAAGATTCATCAGACTAAGATGTCTATCCTAGTAGAAAATTCATCAGACTAGGTTTTCTATCTTAGGAGAAAAATTCATCAGACTAAGATTATGATCCTAGGAGAAAGTTTACCAGACTAGGTCTTTGGTATCTTAGGAGAAAGATTCATCAGACTAAGATTTTGATCATAGAAGAAGGTTCATCAGACTAGATCTTCTGTCTTAGGAGAAAAATTCATCACACTAAGATTTTGATCCTAGGAGAAAGTTCATCACACTAGGTCTTCTATCTTTTCCTTTCTTTTTCTAGTATCTTAGGAGAAAGATTCATCAGACTAAGATTTTGATCGGGAGGAAAATCCATCAGACTAGGATGTTTATCCTAGGAGGAAAAATGGGAATACATTGGCAAGATTTTATGCACAATAGTAAAACATATATAGGCAAAGATTTGAGAAACTTCCTGTTGTCAGCTCTTCTCTTATTTTCATTTTCTTTCCTTTTTTTTCATGTTTCATCCTAATTTTATTCCCTTTTTCCAATCACTTTCTTTGCACTGCATCGTTCCTGTTTCAAGCAAAGAAAATTTTGTCAGTTTTGAAAGTGGTGGTCAGTTTGTGGCCTTGAGTCTTGTGCACCATGGCTTTTACTCGATCAGCCTGACTAAGTTTCAAGAGACTTTTACTCTACATTAACCTGATTGTTTCACATCCAACATCATTTGTATTTGTAACTCAAACAGTCTTAACCCAATTGGAGATCATTGCTTAGGTGACCTTTTCCGATATCTTTGAATGACTTCATGCTTTTTGAGCAATTTTTCTGTCAAAGAGAATCACCAGTTATCTTTTCTTGCACCAAGTAGGCTGACAAGGGTCTTTTCGGGGGGGGGGGGGGGGGAGCTTTTTCATGAATCCTCAAAGGAATGTTGACAGTAAGAACTGAGTATGCGGGCCAAATTCAGTTTGTGCAACTGGAAAGCTGGTAGCAGATTTTGAAATCTTTTCTTGCTTATTTTGACAAGGACTGACTCAAAGTGAAGGATGCAATGATGCAAAGAAACAAATATTAACAAGAAATGCCCCCTGTCGGGAGGACAGAAGGAAGAGTATTATTATTATTTTTTTAATAACTAGCCTTAGTGATCATGACATGCATTTTGGACTTAACGACCTAATATGTCAAACTAATCTAATCTTCCCTTTTACCATTCATATGACCTTTGAAGTCGGGCTTGTTTATGCTAATCCTTTGCATCATCTTCATGCCTCACTTTCGACTAATGGTGCCCCGAGGGGTTTTCACCAAGAAGTCTATCTCATTTTTTCTACTTACCATCGACTTACAGTGCTCGTGAGGGTTTTCACTAGCAAGGATCTCTCATTTTTCTTTCGCTTTTTTCTTTCTGTTGCTTTGCTTCCTTGTGTGAGCAACTGATAGTGTTCTATGTCGTGTGGCCACCGTTGCTCATTACATGCTTCTCTTGACATTCTTAAAGGCATATCGGGAGATCTTTATTTGGAAGAATTTGGATAGAGTTGGGAAAGGCCGGCATGAAGGCTCAAAACAGACTAAAAATTACGGGGGTTGTGGACTTACAACTATTGGAATCTTACACTTTCAAAAGTGAAATAAAATCTCTGCCCCAGTTTCAGCTATTGGGGATTTTTTGAATTCTTTTGTTTGAATTCTTCTTTGGTTGGAACAAACTGTGAGGCTGCCTACGTATCCTTATTCTTTAAGGAATCTGGTCGAACGTAGTTCAAACATATGACCTAAACTATTTTTCATCTTTCTTTCAATTTTTTTTCTATTCTCTTTTTTTGTTCAAAACAAATTTCCCCAGCTCAAATTTTCTGGGGCCATGGATATTTGACGATTCTTTCTTCTTCTTTTTTATTTGATCTCTCTAAGAATTGCCCCAGTTTATACTCTTGGGACATAAACTTTTCTTTTATTCATCTTTTTCACTTAGAACCTTCTAACAGCTGCCCCAGTTTATACTCCTGGGGCATAGACTTGTTTTTTCTTTTTTTTTTTGACTCTTGACACTAAACTTGATTCCAAAAGTGGGAGGTTAAAGAAAATAATACATGCTCAAAAGGGGTGACAAAGGGTATAAAGTGTTTTGGATAGCAGAAAAAGGGCCTCCAGCTTCAAGAACGCCAATATGGTATCCTGTCGCGATTACTACATCGATTAACATGCCTATCTTCTTGGTGTTTTGTGGTCACAAGACACATTATCCCTTAATGTAAACTTTCCAACAATCTTCAATTGATTCTTCTTCAAGCCCGATCTCCACAATGTTTCGAAGGTGACTTTCACTCGACCTTCATTCCCAAGTATTTCAAAGCTTTATTCATCTTCAAAAGTTCTTTTTTCTTTTTGTTTTCCAGTTATCCAATTCCAGATTAAATCAGTTTCTAAGATGTGGCCAAAATTTCCGCATGCTTGCGATGTCATTAGAACTAGCAAGAAAAGAACTAGGAACAGAATGACATAAAAGGACAAACTGTATTTTATTGAGTAATGGATGAAAGAGTTTTACCGCTAGACAAGCAACCTAAAATACGAGTTACAACCCTAGAATAACCCGAACAGTAAAGACATCAATAGAACAGATAGACAAGACTCACACAAACAGAATGGAGGGATAGAAGGGTTTGACTCAACAAAACAAATAAAATCTGGATCACAATCCTGAAATAACCCAGATAGCAGAAAAAACATCAACACAAGCTACCAAGATTCCTCCCAAGTGAGCAGAGAATGAGTTTTCAATTGCTAATCTTGACATTTAGCCACAATTTTGCTCATAAGAATCACCATAGCCTTCTCCAATTTTGGTCAAAAAGTTCCCGAGAGGGTTCTCATACTCCCCGTCACCGGGCATCATCCCCACAAAGTGTGCATCATCATGTGCAGGTAAAGGATTCTGCATGATATTCAGGGTGTCACTGTCTTGGATCACAATCAAGTTATCCCGGATCATCCTTTCTACTTCTCTTTTCAAATCCCGACAGCTTTTAACATTATGCCCCTGGGCATTGGATTGGTATTCATACCTTTTAGAATGGTCAAAGCTTCTTGAGCGTGGGTCTATATGATTTGGAAGAACGAGCGCAATCATGCCTTGCTGCTTTAATTTCTCTAACAACCTTGCATAAGACTCTCCTATTGGTGTAAAATTATCTTTCAATCTTTGTTTCCTATTATACCCCTAGCTTAGATGTGCGTTATAGGCCATTTGAAAATTTGGTGGAGACTGATGGTGATTTTGCGAAGCTCATGCTCCTCTTCTAGGGTGTTTTGCTGGCTGGACAACATATTGAGGTGGAGCAACATGGTATTGTGAGTTCTGAGGTGGATAGTAGTGCTCAGGAGCATCATCGAAAAATAGACGAGGTTGGTCATACCTTCGAGATGCTCTCCTAGTACTCTTGCCGACCCTGACATCAACATGATTTCTTCATTCATCTCATTCATGTCACCAGATTAAATTTGGACAGTATGAGCTGCAGCTTTGAGAGTTGCTTGACTCATAATTATGCATGTCTTTAGACCATTCACAACCATTTCCCCTAGGACCTCTTGTCAACCCTTAACTTACAGTTACAAGTTTAAAAGTTAAGGACAATAAGTCCTTAACTTTGACCTAAAAGTTAAAAAGTTAAGGACGCTTGGTCTTGAAGTTTGAGTTCCCAGTTCAAAAGTTAAGGACATATAGCTTGAAGTCCTCAACTTAGGGTTCCAAGTTTAAAAGTTAAGGACATGTAATCCTGATGTCCTGAACTTACAGTTCCAAGTTCAAAAGTTAAGGATATGTAGTCATGAAGTCCTTAAGTTAAGTACAAAAGTTAAGGACATGAGCAGAAGGGTATTTTCATCCGGGCAGTTAAAGTTTATTAAAGCAATGGATAAATACTAAAGACATTTAAAATAGTGGCTTAAAAGTAAATATATGTGTTATTAGTGGAAAATCGTGCACTCCCCCCCAAGATGGCCGCGAGCTAGGATAGGCTGACCCTTATTTTTTTAATGGTTAAGGGTCAAATATATCCTTGTACTATTCAAAATAGGCCATATTTATCCTCCGTTTGAATTCTTTAACAAATATGTCCCCACTGTTATACATTAGGGCCATATATACCCATCAGCCGTTAAAACTTATTTCCAGATTTTTTTAAAAACGAGGCATTAAACCATTGGATCAGATTACCCACCCATTCAAATAATTAAACCCGCCTGACCCAGTGTTTAAACCCGCTCCGACCACAAATAATATTTCAGTGAAATTTTTTGTGTTTTTAATATAGAATATAAATATATATAAATATAGATAGATTTTTGAATTCGAATTTATTAGTCCTATAAAGTCCAAATCCATATATAGAAGAAAGCGGAAATAAACTTATGGCTAGCACATCAGCCAATTGAAATAGTGGACACCTAACTGTATAACCACCATTAATTTAGTTGGAATCTCCGAAGTAAATCCCCAGCTGAGCTGCCGCAACTACTCCCTCGCATGGACGCAAACAGCGGATTCTGTTCAAAAACCAAAACTTTCCACAGTCTCCGCCCACCTCTCTTGCTTCCTCCAGAAGCTTTTCCTCTTTCCGCTGCTTCTTACGCACTCTCACTCCAACAATGCCCCGATTCCACCGACGCCGCCTTTATCGACTCCGCCACCGGCCGCTGCATCTCTTTCTCCGAGTTCCGAACACGTGTCATTTCCCTAGCTTCCTCACTTCAACACACATTCTGCTTCTCCAAAAACGATGTCGCATTTATTCTGTCTCCAAATTCAACTAACATTCCGGTTCTCTACGTTGCACTCCTCTCCCTCGGCGTTACTGTCTTTCCCGCTAATCCTATGAGTACGGAATCCGAGCTTTTTAAACAAATTAAGCTGGGGTCAGGGCGGGTTTAAACACGGGGTCGGACGGGTTTAATTAATTGAATGAGTGGGTAATCTGATCCAATGGTTTAATGCCACGTGTTAAAAAAAAATCTGGAAACAAGTTTTAACGGCTGAGGGATATATATGGCCCCAATGTATAACGGTGGGGACGTATTTGTTAATGAATTCAAACGAAGGATAAATATGACCTATTTTGAATAGTACAAGGATATATTTGACCCTTAACCGCTTTTTTAACATTTTTAAACGGAAAAGGTCCAAATATGCCCTTGAACAATTTGAAATAGGAGAAATATGGCCGTCGTTAATAGTTTGGCCCAAATATGCCCATTCCGTCCAATAGTTGCGCAAATCTGCCCTTTTTTAATGAGAAAAGTATTTTTTCTTAATTAATTAAGATCAAAATATTTTTTTTTTAATTTTTTAAAAATTCTTTTTACTAAAAAAATGAAAAATAAAACAGAAATATTTTTTTTAGTTCTATGAAAGAACTGAAATATTTTTAAAATAATGTTTGTAAAAATAGAAATAAAATCTAATAAGAAATTTTGTAAAGCAACGTTTTTGCAAAAACATAAAAAAAAATGAATTTATTTTTACTAAAAATTGGAAAAACAAAAATAAATTGATTTAAAAAAACTGAAAAATTATTTTCTAAAACAATTTTTTTGTAAAAACAAAAATAAAATCTAAAAAGTAATTTTCTAAAGAAATACTTTTGTAAAATCTGAAAAAAAAAACTGGATTTCTTTTTACTAAATACTGAAAAAACGAAAAAAAATTGCATTAAAAAAATTTAAAAACTATTTTCTAAAACAATATTATTGTAAAAGTAGAAATAAAATATAAGAAGCAATTTTTAATGAAATATTTGGTAAAAGTAAATAAAAATTAATTTATTTTTTCTATAAAGTTAAAAATTGAAAAAGAATTGCTTAATAAAAAACAGAAATTGTTTTCTTCTAACCAATAATTTTTGTAAAATCTAGAAAAAAAAATTGGAAAGCAATTTTCTGAAGTGGTAAAAACTAGATAGAAACTGATTTTTTAAAGCTAAAAATTTATAAAAAGAAAGTATTTTTTTTCATTTAAAAAGAAAAACATTGCTTTAGAAATATGATTTTTAATTATTTTTTAGTTTGCAAAAAACATTGTTTTAGAAATTATTTTTAGTTTTTTTTAAGGCGATATTTTTCTAAAAACTGGAAAAAAATATTATGATTTTAATTAATTAAGAAGAAATTACTGTTTCCGTTAAAGAAAGGGTAGATTTGCACAACTATTGGACGATTGCGGTATATTTAGGCCAAACCATTATCGACGGATATATTTGTCTTATTTATTTCAAATAATTCACTGATATATTTAGAGTTTTTTCATATTTTTAATATATAAGTATTTCTTTGTAACTTCTTCCAATCATGTGAATAACTTATATTTGCATATGGCTGTATAAGAAGCTTAATATTTGACTATGAATCTGGAAAATGAAATGCAAATTCTTTATAGCTTCTTCTTCTTTAACGATAAGATAAATATTTTAGTACTTTTTGTTTATTTTTTCAGGTTCAAGGATTGAATCAGAAAATTTATATGATGAGGTCTTTTAATATGGACTTTAGATCATGTGCTGTTTTCAACATCATAGCACTTAGAAGTTTAAAATACGTAGAATTTGCTTGCTATCATAGATCAACATAATTTTCTCTTGACCACCCAAATGCAACATGATCGAATGATAATATATAATGCTAAAATAATACGCTTAACTAAATGCTTATAACTATATTGAGATATAGAGTAATTCACGATGTTTAAAATTGCGTATAGTGACGATCCGCCCTCATCACGTAAGTTACCACCTCGTTTTCTCAAATTATGCTTCTCTATGTTTCCATATCAGTATTTGAGTTGATCAGGTAGGATTGAATTGGTTTTATATGGAAATGAGACACTTAGTCTTTTAAAGGGAAGCTTGTTTTGGAAAAGTCAGCTGGAAGTTGACTATTTAGTTAGAGAGCACGGATGTGAATTTTAATTATTCAGTTAAATTCAGGGGATGATTTGTGACATAGAAGTGAAATCCAACTTGAATTTGGAGGTCCGTGTAGAGTTATGCTTGAATTGACTAAGTTTGAATTTTGGCAAATTCCGGTGATGGGTAAGATTTTGTTCCGAGGGTTAAAATAGAATTCCGAGAGTTGCAATAGCTCCGTTAGGTGATTTTATATATGCGTGCAAAGTATCAGGTCATTTTGATGTCGTTTGGTTGAGTTTTTGATGGAATATGCAATTCAGAAGTTTTTAAGAAATTTAGGCTTTGATTTAATCATAATTGAGGATTTTGATGTTAACCTTAGCGTTTGGATGAATCGAACAAGTTTGAATTAAGTATTAGATCACGTCTGTGCCTTTTGTTGAGGTCTGGGGGGCCTCGGGGTGAATTCGGGTGGTTCTTGGAGTTGTTGCATGAAATTGAGTCTGGTTTATGTTGTTTTCGCATCAGCAGAAAAAGGGCCGCATAGGCGGTTCCGCAGATGCAGATGTTGGACAGCATAAGAGGCCTGAGGTGGCTTGGACCGCTGGAGCGGAAAGGAAACCGCAGGAGCGGCTATCGCATAAGCGATCTAGGACCGCAGAAGCAGTTCCTGGTGAGTAAGTGAGACCGCATAAGCAGTCATTTGGCTGCAGGTGCGGTGACCGCAAATGCATGCTTGGACCACAGAAGCGGAAACCGGTGTTGGTAGAAGGGTTTTAAACATTAGTTCATTCTGCTAGTTCATTCATAACTTCCTCCATTTTTGACCATCTTGGATTCTTTTTGGTAGAGGTTGAAGAGGGTTTTGACGGGAATTGATAAAAGGTAAGTCTTGTGACTTAAAAACGTTATTTTTGATAAGAATCAACCTTAAATTCATGGAAAATTTGGGAAAAAACTTGAAGAACTGGGGCTTGAGTTTTTTGAATTCTAAATTGGGATTTGATGGCTCATTTGAGCTCTGATTTTGGTAAATCCGATGATGTGACTTTCGTAATTTTTTGAGAAGTGGGCTCAGGGCTCGGGTTTTGCCAACTTCGTAATTTTTAGTGTTTTTTGAGTAATTTCGATTGGGTTATGTTTCTTTAGCATATAGTAATGTATTCGCTGTGGTTTTGACTAGATTAGACGCCCGAGGAGGTCGATTCAAGAGGAAAGGGCATTGTGGACTAGTCTACGGCCGCCTTGAGATGAGTAATAGATGTAGATGATGACCTGAGGGTTTGAAACCCCGATATATCACACTATGACGCTGTATTGAGGCAAGACACATACTCTATGGTGAGTGCGGGGTTTTTTGTGGACGACGACTATGGCATAGTCCATCCGAGTGATTTCCATTCTGTGTTACAACAACAACTACCCAGTATACTCCCACCAGGTGGGGTCTGGGGCGATTCCATACTGTGTTAATGACTAGAAATTGATTGGTATACATCCTACTTGGATTGTTATGAGCATATTTGTACTGCGTGCCGATTATTTGGATCCCTTAGGGATTATTATCATTGTTTTCATGATATTGAGCATGTTCTCATGATATCAGTCCTGGGTTAAACACTGTCTCGAAATGATTAGTAAACTTCTAAGGTTATAAAACACTTAAGCTATAATACCGCATAAATGGAACTAAAAATAGTAAACTTGATTGTGCCAGTGTGTCTAGCATGCATATAATTATACTGATTGTGGATCGGGCTGCATGCCACATCGAATGCTACAATGATATTGAGCTTGGGCTATAGGATCCTCTCCGGAGTCTGAACCCCTTTAGTGAGCACATGTACTCAAATGGATCGGGCTGTACGCTGCAGTGGTCATGTGCATTGTATTGGATTCATACATTAATATCTATTTTGTCTATCTATCATTGATTTACTATTGTTTTATCGTCAAATGTTCTAAGTGGTTAGTTTCAGCTTTACATTGTAATATTTCAGGATTCTTTACTTTCAGTCATTGTACATGTCTATTACCACTGAGTTGGAAGTACCCACTTTACTCCCTGCACCATGTGTGCAGATTTAGGTACCTCGGGAGCATAGTTGAGCTTTTGATGTTTCAGAGTTTCTCCGGAGTTGTCGAGGTAGCTGCCTGACGTTCGCAGGGCCCGAATCCTCCCCTATCCTTATTTTATTTATGCATTTGTGAACATCAGTCCTATTGAGGATTTATTATTTTGTTATCTTAGAGGCTATAGACTCATGACCCCAGGTCTTTGGCAGGTTTATTGGCAACTGTTACGATTTTCACAATTTCTTCTGTCTATTATTCAAGGCTGGAAAACATATTACTTGATAAATTAATACTATAAATTGAAAATGGATTGTGTGGTTGAGTCGTGAGTGTTATTTGGTCGGGCCTTCCTAGCAATTGGTGTTGGGCGCCATCACGATCGGGTTTGGGGTCGTGACAAGTTGGTATCAGAGCCTAGGTTACTAGGCCTCATGAGCCGGTAAGTAGAGTCTCGTAGGTCGGTACGGAGACGTCTGTATTTATCTTCGAGAGGCTGCAGAATATTTAGGAAAAACTTCATATTCTTGAACTCTTGTTGTGCATCTTTGTTTTCCTAAGGCCTAAACTTCTGCATTCTATTCTCTCGCAGATGGCGAGAACCCGTACTACCGGGCGTGACGTACTACCACCTTTGGCACTTGCTAAGGGTCGTGGTCGCAGTCGTGGTCGAGGCAGACCTGCGAGGGTAGCACTTGTAGATCCACCAACTGCCCAGGTTCACGACCAGCCTCCAACTGTAGATGCTCCAGCAGCACCTGTTCAGGCACCGACAGTGCCCATTGGGATTCCTGCTCTCCAGGAGGCTTTAGTTTAGGTTTTATCGTTTGTTCTTGCTTGGCTCAGGCCGTCTCAGCCACTACTGCAGCTATATCTCAGAACCACGGTTGTCAGCAGATCCCTGCAGCTTGCACACCCGAGCAGGCTGTTCATGGATCGCAGACACCGGGAGCAGCCCCAGTTCAGCCAGTTGCACCAGTTTCCCAAGTTGCACTAGTTTCCCCAGTTGCGCCAGTCAAACCAGCTCTAGAATTTGTGGTTCCGGCTATGCTAGATGACGAGCATCATCGTCTGGAGGGGTTCGGTAGGCTCCAGCCTCCGACATTTAGTGGTACGGAGGGAGAGGATGCCCAGGGATTTCTAGACAAGTGCTAGCCTATGCTTTGCACTGCAGGGATATTGGAGTTAAGTGGAGTGGATTTTACTATTTCCAGTTCTCACGCCCTGCATTTACATGGTGGGAGGAGTTTGAGAGGCGTATCCTGTTGGAGCAGCATCGCCCCTCACTTGGCAACAGTTCTCCACTCTCTTTCTGGAGAAATATGTACCGCAGTCTCGAAGGGAGGAGCTGCATCATCAGTTCGAGTGGTTTATTTAGGGGGACATAACTGTTACCCAGTATGAGTTGAGGTTTACGCAGCTAGCTCGTCATGCTACTTGGATGATCCCGACAAATCGGGAGAGGATTAGGAGGATCGTTGATGGTCTGAACTATCCCATTCGTGATGACAAAGAGAGGATTGTAGCCGCCTAGTTCGAGGAGGTAGTTGATATGGCTCGTGAGATTGAGACAAATCATCATTGGGAGCACGAATAGAGGGAAGCCAAGAGACCTCGAGGTTCATGTAGCTTCAGCGGTGCTCCGTCTAGGGGCCAGTTCCAGCATAGCAGAGGTCGTTCCTTTAGACCTCCTCAGACAGGTCGTATAGAGTCCAGTTGGGCTTCTTCAGGCCGTGGTCATCAGGGTTACCCGCAGGGACAGTCTTCACTTAGCGCCCTTCCATCTTAGAGTACTACTCCTGCCTCGGCAGCCCAAGGTTCATCTACAGCGAGGGGTTCCCTTCTGCCCCCTTCTCTAGCTCTAGGTCATTGCTACGAGTGTGATGAGTTGGGTCACATGAGGAGATAGTGTCCTCGACTCTGTGGTATTCAGTTTTAACAGTGGGATCAACCCTCATCTTCTGCCTCTGTTTCATCATCACCTACTCAATCAGCTAGGGGGTGGGGGCCAGGTAGCTAGAGGTCGCCCTAGGGGTGGAGATCGGACTGGCGGTGGTCAGGCTCGATTCTATGCTCTTCTAGATAGGAGGGACGCCATTGCATCAGATGCTTTTATCACATGTATTATCTCAGTCTGCCACATGGATTCCTCTATTTTGTTTGATCTCGGATCTACCTGTTCCTATGTATCTTCGTATTTTTCTCATTATTTTGGTACGACCCGTGGTTGTCTTGCCTTTCCTGTTCATGTATCTACCCTGATGGGTGATACTATTATTGTGGATCATGTATATTGATCGTGTCTGGTGACTATTGCGGGTCTGGAGACCCGATTTGACCTGTTATTATTGGGTATGTAGATTTTTATGTGATTCTTGGTATGGATTGGCTATCCCCGTACCATGCTATTCTGGACTGTCATGCCAAGATAGTTACGTTGGCTATTCCGGGTATTTCGATTATCGAGTGGCGAGGTATGACTGATTTTGTGCCCAGCATGGTGATTTCATTCTTAAAGGCCCAACGGATGGTTGGGAAGGGTTGTTTATCGTACTTGGATTTTGTTATGGATGTTGGAGATGAGACTCCTAGTCATGATTCAGTTCCTGTTGAGAGGGATTTCCCTGATGTGTTTCTAGTAGACCTGCCGTGCATGCCACCAGATAGGGATATTGATTTTGGTATTTATCTGGTGCCGGACACTCAGCCCATCTCTATTCCTCCCTATTGTGTGGCACCAACAGAGTTAAAGGAGTTAAAGGAGCAGTTTCAGGAACTCCTAGATAAGGGGTTTATTCCCCCGAGTGTGTCATCGTGGGGTGCACGGTCTTATTTGTGAAGAAGAAGGATGGCACAATGAGAATGTTTATTGACTACAGACAGCTGAACAAGGTTATAGTGAAGAACAAGTATCTACTACCCCGTATCGAGGATTTGTTTGACTAGCTTCAGGCAGCAAAGGTATTCTCTAAGATTGATCTCCGATCAGCATATCACCAGTTGAATATTAGGGATTCAGACATCATGAAGACAGCTTTCAGGGCGAGATATGGGCACTATGAGTTTTTGGTTATGTCTTTTGGGCTGACTAATGCCCCAGATGCGTTCATCACTTGATGAATAGTGTATTTCAGACATATTTGGATTCATTTGTGATTGTGTTTATTGATGACATCCTGGTGTACTCGCATAGCCAGGAGGAGCATGCGCAACACTTTGAGGGTGGTATTGCAGAGATTGAGAGAGGAGAAACTCTATGCAAAGTTCTCCAAGTGTGAGTTCTGTCTTAGTTCTGTGGCTTTTCTGGGACACGTGGTGTCCATTCATGGTATTCAGGTGGATCCATAGAAGATTGAGGCGACGCGGAGTTGGCCTAGACCATCCTCAGCTACTGCGATTCGGAATTTCCTCGGTTTGGTGGGTTATTACTGCAAGTTCGTTCAGGGGTTTTCATCTATTGCTTTGCCTTTGACGAAGTAAACGCAGATGAATGCTCCATTTGTGTGGTCGGATGAGTGTGGGGAGAGCTTCCAGAAGCTCAAGTCAGATTTTGACCACATTTTCGGTACTAGTATTGCCATCAGCTTTAGGTTCTTACACGGTGTATTGTGATGCTTCGAGTGTCGGGATCGGTTGTGTATTGATGTAGGAGGGTAGAGTTATTGCTTATGCTTCTAGTTAGCTAAAGCCCTATGAGAGGAACTACCCTTTTCATGATTTAGAGTTGGCTGCTATTGTTCATGCCTTGAAGATTTGGAGGCACTATCTATATGGCGTATCTTGTGAGGTGTTCATGGACCATCACGGTCTTCAGCACTTGTTCAAGCAGAAGGATCTTAATTTGAGTCAGCGGAGGTGGCTTGAGTTACTCAAGGATTATGACATTACCATTCTGTATCATCCGGGAAAGGGCCAATGCTTTGAGCCGAAAGGCAGTTAGTATGGGCAGTTTGGTGTACATCCCAGTTTGGGAAAGGCCCTTTGTTTTTGATGTCCAGGCTCTGGCCAATCGAATGGTGAGATTAGATATTTCTGAGCCAAGTCGGGTATTGGCTTGTGTAGTTTCTTGATCTTTCTTGTATGACCTCATTAGAGAGCGCCAGTACGATGACCCGCATTTGCTTGTCTTGTAGGACAGGGTCCAGTTTGATGATGCCAGAGATGTGACTATTGGTGATAATGGTGTGTTGCGGATGTAGGGCCAGATTTGCGTGCCCAATGTGATGTTCTCCTAGAGTTGATATTAGAGGAGGCCCACATATCGCGATATTCTATTTATCCGGGTGCCGCGAAGATGTACCAGGATTAGAGATAGCATTACTGGTAGAGGAGAATGAAAACGGATATTGTGAGTTATATTGCTCGGTGTCTCAAATGTCAGCAGGTCAAATATGAACATCAGAGACCCGGTGGTGTACTTCAGCGGATGGATATTCCGGAGTGGAAATGGGAGAGGATTACTATGGATTTTATAAGTGGTCTCCCTCGTACCTCGAAGAAGTTTGATTAGATTTGTGTTATTGTGGATAGGATGACCAAGTCCGCGCACTTCAATCCGGTGTGTACTACCTATTCTTCGGAGCAGTTAGCGGAGATTTTCATCCGGGAGATTTACGGTTGCATAGGTTCACAGTTTCCATTGTCTCAAATTGGGGTACTCAGTTTATTTCCCAGTTCTGGAGGACTTTTCATCGGGAGTTGGGCACACGGGTAAAGTTGAGCACAACATTCCATCCTCAGACGGACGGATAGTCCGAGTGTACTATCCAGATACTGGGGGACATGTTGCGTGCCTGTGTTATTGATTTTGGAGGTTCTTCGACCGATTTCTTGCCACTTGTAGAGTTTTCTTATAACAACAGCTATCAATCCAGTATTCTGATGGCTCCGTATGAGGCCTTGTATGGGAGACAATGTAGATCTCCGGTTGGTTGGTTTGAGCTAGGTAAGGCTACACTATTGGGGACAGAGTTGGTGCAGGATGCCTTAGAGAAGGTGAAAGTGATCCAGGAGAGACTTTATACAGCTCAGCCGCGTCCGAAGATTTATGCGGACTGGAAGGTTCGAGTTGTATCTTATATGGTGAACGAGAAGGGCTTGTTGAAAGTTTCACCTATGAAAGGCGTTATGAGGTTTGGGAAGAAAGGGAAACTGAGTCCACTGTTCATTGGACCTTTTGAGATACATAGGAGGATTGGGGAGCTGGCTATATGCTTTCTTTGCCACCCAGCTTGTCGGGATTTCACCCGGTGTTCCATGTTTCTATGCTCCGGAAGTATGTTGGGGACCTGTCTCATGTGTTAGACTTCAGCACGATTCAGCTGGATGATGACTTGACCTATGATGTGGAGCCAGTGTCTATTTTGGGTTGTTAGGTTTGGAAGTTGAGATCTAAGGACATAGCTTCGGTGATGGTGCAGTGGAGAGGTCGACCCATGGAGGAGGCCACTTGGGAGACCGGGCAGGAGATACAGAGCAGATATCCTCACTTATTTGAGACTCCAGGCATGTTTCTTGACCCGCTCGAGGATGAGCATTTGTTTTAGTTGGGGAGGATGTGATGACCCGGCCCATCATCACGTGAGTTACCGCTCCGTTTCCCTCAAATTACGTTCCTCTATGTTTCAATATCAGTCATTGAGTTGATCGGGTAGGATTGGATTGGTTTTAGATGGAAACGAGATACTTAGTCTCTTAATGGGAAGTTTATTTTGGAAAAGTCAATTGGAAGTTGACTATTTAGTTAGAGGGCTCGGATGTGAATTCTGATGATTCATTTAGCTTCGAGGGATGATTTGTGACTTAGGAGTGACATCGGAATTTAATTTGGAGGTGCTGTGTAGTATTAGGCTTGAATTGGCTAAGTTTGAATTCTGGCGAATTGCGGTTGATAGGTGAGATTTTGATCCGAGGGTCGGAATGGAGTTCCGAGAGTTGCAGTAGCTCCATTAGGTGATTTTGTATATGCGTACAAAGTTTCAGGTCATTTGAACGTCATTTGGTTGAGGTTTTGATCGAATATGCAATTAGGAAGTTTTTATAAAATTTAGGCTTTGATTTGGTTATAATTGAGGATTTTGATATTAACGTTAGCGTTTTGATGATTCAAGCAAGTTTGAATGAAGTATTAGATCATGTATGTGCCTTTGGCCGAGGTCCCGGGGGCCTCTGGGTGAATTAGGGTGGTTGAACGGAGGTTTTCGGAGTTGTTGCATGAAATTGAATTCTGGTTTTTGTTGTTTCTGCATCTGCGGAAAATGGGCCGCATAGGCGGTTCCGCAGATGCGGCTGTAGAATCGCATAAGCGGCTTGAGGAGGTCCGGCTTGGACTGCTAAAGCGGAAAGGAAACCGCATGAGTTTCTACCGCTTAAGCGGTCTAGGACCGCAGAAGTGGTTCCTGGAGAGTAAGTTAGACCGCAGAAGCTGTCAGTTGGCCACAGGTGCGGTGACCACAAATGCGGTGCTTGGACCGCAGAAGCGGAAACCGCTGTTGGCATAAGGGTTTTAAACATTAATTTATTCCGCGAGTTCAGTCATTAACTTCATCTTTGACCATCTTGGGTGTTTTTTGGTAGAGGTTGAAGAGGGCTCGACGGAAATTGATTGGAGGTGAGTCTCGCGACTTAGAAACGTCATTTTTGATAAGAATAAACCTTAAATTCATGGAAAATTTCGGAAAAAACTTGATGAACTAGGGCTTGAGTTTTTGAATTCTAAATTGGGATATTGTGGCCCATTTGAGCTTCGAGTTTGGTAAATTTTATATGTACGAACTCGTGGCGAGACAAGAAATCCGGTGATGTGACTTTCGTAATTTTTCGAGAAGTGGGCCCGGGGCTCGGGTTTTGCCAACTTCGTGATTTTAGTGTTTTTCGAGTAATTTAGATCACTGCCCGGCATTCGTGAATGGGTTGAAGCCATGCTCCCTCACACAGCAGGGATTCACATGCGACCGTTGGTTGATGTTTCTTTAGCATACAGTAATGTATTCGTTGTGGTTTTGACTAGATTTGACACGCGAAGAGGTCGATTCAAGAGGAAAGGGCATTGTGGACTGGTCTACGGCCGGCTTGAGGTAAGTAATAGATGTAGATGATGACCTAAGGATTTGAAACCCCGGTATAACACAGTGTTGTGCTGTATTGAGGCAAGAAACGTACTCTGCGGTGAGTGCAGCGTCTTTTGTGGACGGCGACTATGGCTTAGTCCATCTGAGTGATGTCCATACTGTGTTAATGACTAGAAATTAATTGGTAAACATCCTACTTGGATTGTTATGAGCGTATTTGGGGTGCATGCCAATTATTTGGATCCCTTAGGGATTATTATCACGGTTTCCATGATATTGAGCATGTTCCCATGATATCAGTCTTGGGTTAAACACTGTCTCGAAATGATTAGTAAACTTCTAAGGTTGTAAAAGCTATAATACCAGATAAATGGAACTAAAAATGGTAAACTTGATTGTGCCCGTGTGGCTTGCATGTATATAATTGGACTGGTTGTGGATCGAGCTGCATGCCACACTGAATGCTACGATGATATTGCGCTTGCACTGTAGGAGCCCCTCTAGAGTTTGAACCCCGATAGTGACGCAGGTACCCAAATGGATAGGGTTGTACTTCGCAACGGTCATGTGCATTGCATTGCATTCATACATTGATATCTATTTGTCTATCTGTCATTTATTTACTCTTGTTTCGTCGTTAAATGTGCTAAGTGGTTAGTTTCACCTTTACATTGTGGTATTTCGGAATTCCTTACTTTCAGTCTTTATACATGTCTATTACCACTAAGTTGGAAGTACTCAGTTTATTCCCTGCACCATGTGTGCAGATTCAGGTCCTCGGGAGCATAATCGAGCTTCTGCTGTTTTAGAGTTTCTCAGGAGTTGTAGAGGTAGCTGCCTGACGTTCGCAGAGCCCGACTCTTCCCCAATCCATTTACTATTTCCACATTTGTGAACATCAGTACTGCTGAGGATTTATTATTTTGTTATCTTAGAGGCTCTAGACTCATGATCCCAGGTCTTTGGGAGGTTTGTTGGAAACTGTTACGATTTTTACAATTTCTTCTTTCTATTATTCAGGTTTGGAAAATATATTACTTGATAATTTAGTACTATAAACTGAAAATGGGTTGTGTGGTTGAGTTGTCAGTGTTATTTGGTCGGCTTGCCTAGCAATTGTGTTGGGCGCCATCACGATCAGGTTTGGGATCGTGACACATATACCGTTGCAAACTTATTCCACTAATAAATCTTTTCAGTATTTACTCTTTTTTAGTGTAAAACTTTTGCAGTGTAGCCACTTTTTAAAGTGGTATTTACTTTTTATCAATATTTTTTATGCTTAGCAATAGTAATCACTAGTCTATTAGAACTAATATGAAAAGACAGTGTTATTCTTTATAAATATTTATGATCGACGGGATTTTCCTTACTTTTGGGCTTGCTATCGTCTTCATTATCATGGCTGTGATTCGCGTAAGACAAATTTATCCTCCAAATAAGATTTCTCCAAAGAAAACGTTGCTACTGTTTTACTTTCTCAAGAAGAAAATATTGTTACTATTATGTTTGATCTTTAGGACTTTTCTTGTTAGGATAAAGATTGAGGAAAAATAGATATGTAGCTTAAAAAGGTGAGTGTGAAGAAGAGAGAGTGGGAGCTACAAGTTGTCAGAAAAAATAGAGGAGGGTCGTCGAATTAGGGAGGTTATCGGAATTTTAAAAGTTAAGGACACAACTTAGTCTTGAAATTAGAGTAACATGCTCAAAAGTTAAGGATAATAGGTCCTGAACTTACAGTTACAAATTAAAAAATTAAGCAACGTCCTGAAGTCCTCAACTTAGACTAATAAGGTCAAAAGCTAAGGACAATAGGTCCTGAAGTTAGACTTACAAGCTCAAAAGTTAAGGACAATATGTCCTGAACTTAGACTAACAAGCTCAAAAGTTTGAACATACATTCACAAGTTTAATAGTTATAGGTGCTTGGTCCTGAACTTAGACTAATAAGCTCAAAAGTTAAGGACAATAGGTCCTAAACTTAGACTTACAAGTTTAAAAATTAAGGACAAGTAATCCTTAACTTAGAGTTACAAGCACATAAATTAAGAACATGTGGTCTTGAACTTCAAGTTTCACGTTTAAAAGTTAAGGACATGTAGTTCTGAAGTCCTGAACTTAAAGTTACAAGTTCAAAGGTTAAGGACACTTGGTCCTGAACATTATGAGTTGAAGGGTGTTTCGTCCGGGCAGGTAAGGTTTATTAAAGCATTGGCTAAAGATAAAGACATTTTAAATAGTGGCTTAAAAGTAAATACATGTGTTATTAATGGTTAACCGTGCACTTCTCCTTTTTTAGTCAGGCTGGTCTAGGCCCAACCTCTGTCAAGCCTAGAGGCTAATACTTTCTTCGGTCCGCTTTAATTAATTTTTTTGGGTATATATATATTGAGGATTTTACCTTTTAACATTAGTTAATAATAAAATCGATCATATTAATTTTATTTTAATCATTGATATATAACAAATATTTTTAGACTCTTTATTTTAAGGACAACTTTAAAAAATAAAATTAACTCCTTCTTAATATCCGAAAAAATAAATCATAAAAAAGATATCAAAAATTAATTAAAATAGATCGGAGAGAGTACTGTCTCATAGGACACATGATGACAGGAATGAGAATTAAAAACCATGGGAACCGGCGTATTTCGTCATGCAAGTGGTCCACCGTTCATATATGTGATTCAACACTCAATGCTTGAATATTAAATTTACACTGTTAGTCATCTATGGTTTCCTGCAGCTTGCGATTTTAACCCATTAAGAGTTTCTATTATTTCAACTTAAATTCCACGGCGTATTTATCTTTCTCACACAATAGTGGTCTATTTCTCTTGGAATATTGTAACGATCCGATTAATCGTTCTAAGAGTTATAGTCCCGGTTCCTTCATTTTATTTTTATGTGTTATTCAGCAGTGTTGAGTTGTATCGAGTTGGTATGTTTGAGTTTGGAGTAATTTTGAAGTGAAATAATCACTTAGCCTCTTAGTTAGAAAGCTAAGTTAGAAAAGTCAACCGAAATTTGACTTATGAGTAATCAAATTCGAATTTAAACTTTTATGATTCGGTTAGCTTCATTGGATGATTGTAGATATATGAGTGTGTCCGGAATATTATTTAAAGGTCTGTCGTAGAATTAGGCTTGAAATTGCGAAAGTTAAAAAATTTGGTGACTTTGGTCGGCAGCGGAAAATTAGGTATCAGGGTCGAAATGGAATTTAAAAATTGGAGTAGGTTCGTAGTGTCATTTATGATGTGTGTTCCCAATTTGAGGTCATTCGGATGTGGTTTGTTAGATTTCAGAGTTGTTAGCGATTTTTGAAAGTTTAAAAGTTCTTATGATTGAATCTGAGGTTGATTTGGTGTTTTGGTATTTTTTTGGGTATTCTGAAGGTTCGATTAAGTTCGGGTAGTGATATATGACTTGTTAGAATTACAGGTCCTCAGGTCCTCGGGTGAGTTATTGATAGGTTTGGGTTGTGTCGCACTCATTTTTCTTATGTTTCGACGTAGTTTCTTCAAGCATAAATGATATCATATTGAACAAATAATCTCCAATTTCTTTTTTGTTTGAATCATTAGATCCGTATAATAATTACGGACCTGTAGCAAAAAGAATCATCGAATTTGGACATTATTTAAGGATTTTATGGTCATTTTACTAAGAATTCAGTTTCTAGATTTTTGTAGATTAACTATGAAATTGACACTGACGTCATATTTAAAATTTTCACGACCCGCTTCGCCCTCCGTGAACCATCATGAAGGCACCTAGGCTCTAACACTAGGTAACCCTAAAATGCGAAAAAAACCCAAACTTGCGGAATAAAAGAAAAATAATTTAAAACAAAATAAGAGAAATGAAACAACGTTTTAAAGGCGCCGCTCGGCATACATAAAACTAACTTCTCCAAAACTAATATATACTAGCAAAACCCAAAAACTCATGAATCACAAGCTAAGAAACTGTCACGACCCAACCCGGCCGTGGTGACGCCCAACACTAAAGCTAGGCTAGCCTGACCATCAATCCCCTTCCATTTAACACTAAGTCTAAAAAATCGAATATTTAAGAATATTATAGTAATTTTAGAATAATAATCCAAAAATATTAATAGAGTAATATGGAAAACTACAAAAAAACCGATAAACACACCCATAAGATCCAGGGTCACGAGTCTAGAGCCTCTCAACAAAATTGGATAATAATATCTGAATGAAAATATAAAAAATCTGGAAATGTGTATAATAATAATGAACTAGAATATGAAGAGCAGCCAGGTCCTGCGAACGTCAAGAAACTTCCTCAACGACTCTGAAAAAAATAGCCGGAGACTATGAGTGCTTAGCTAAGCTTCCGGTGTACCTGAATCTGCACACAAGGTGCTGGGAGGAGGGGTGAGTCCTACCGACTCAACGAATAATAAGCATAGAAAAATGTCTGAAAGTAAGAAATCCAAGAAATGCCACAAAGCAAAGCTAAAATTAACCGTCCTATACCTTAGCTACGAACTAACAACAAAGCAATATCAAATATAACAGTCAAGTATCAGGTAAAGATGCAATGCAATGCATATGAATACGCTGCGGCGTGCAACCCGATACTTGTAACGTCGACAACGCTCACTGGGGATGTGTACAGACTCCGGAGGGGCTCCTTCAGCCCAAATGCAATATTATCATATCACCACTGCGGCATGCAACCCGACCTATGCTCAGTCCACAATATGCATATGAGTCATATAACAAATATAATCTAATTTCCCATTTTTTTCCAATTATTAAGATGAATATAATTTAGTTAATTTATTTCAGGAAAAAGGTGACTTAGCATTTAATAACAGTGATTAAACGCAGGACTGAGATAAATGATTATGCAAATCATGTTATCACACAGATATTTATCCAACACGGATGCTACAGATCGACACAAGGTCCCAAACATGGCAATCAACCCAATTATCAACTATACAATATGCGTATCAGCTACAATTTATTTTTTAGTTAGCTCGTGGGATGGACCAAAACACAATCCCCAATCATATACCATCCCGCACCTGCCATGGGGTGCGAGTTGCGCCCTAGCATAGCGTCACAATATGATAAACCGGGGTTTCAAACCCTCAGGCCATCATCTATAGAAACTACTCACCTCTAACTGGTCGTAGACTGGTACGCTATGCCTTTTCCCTTTGAATCTCCGTCTATGCGCGTCGAATCTAGTCAAAACAGTAACGAATATGTTATTATAGGCTAAATAAACATAACCCAACTGAAATTATTTGAAAAATACTAATAATAGCGAGGTTGGCAAAACCCGAGCCCCGGGCCTACTTCTTGAAAAACTCTAATAATCACACCTTTGGATTTCTTATCTCGCCACGAGTCTGTGCATATAAAGTTTGTTGAAAATGGAGCTCGAATAACCTTTCAAATCCCCAAAATTCGATTTTAAAAACTAAGCCCTAGTTCTCAAAAATTTCTACCCATTTTCATGGAATTAAGGGTTGATTCTTCCTAAAAATGATGTTTTTAAGTCAAGATACTTACCTCCAATCAATACCCGTTGAAAACATGCTTCAAATCGCTCAAAACGCTCTCTTGGTTGCTTAACAATGGAGGAAATTATGAATAGGTCGAGGGTGCAATAACCCTTAAAACATTATGTCCGCCCAGTTATCCTTCTATGCGATCGCATCCCTATTTTTGCGATCGCATAGACCAAAAATTTGGCCCTCCAATTTTCCTCTTACGCGATGGCATAAAAACCCATGCGATCGCATAACACTGAGCCCTACAACTAAACGATGGCATTCGCCACTACGCGATCGCACTGAACACAATCCCACACCTATGTGATCGCAGAGCCTCTTACGCGATCGCATAGGGAAATTCCAAGGCCCCTCCAAAACCTTCTATGCGATTGCAGAAGTACCTATGCGATCGCATAGAGTATATTTCTGCTGCAATTTTTTTGTTGTACTTTCTTATTCGTAAATCCCCGTTAGCCATCCGAAATCACCCCGATGCCCTCGGGACCTCAATTAAAAGCACAGATATATCTCAAAAGGGCCAATGAACCTTGGACCCAGCTTCCCTTTCTTTCCAAACCTCATAACGCCTTTCATAGGCGAGAGCTTCAGCAAGACCTTCTCGCCCACTGCATAAGATAGATTTCAAACCTTCCGGTCCGTATAACTCTTCTGACGCGACTAAGCTGTACGAAGTCTCTCCTGGATCACTTTCACCTTCTCTAAGGCATCCTAAACTATTTCCGTCCCCAATAATCTAGCCTCGCTGGGCTAAAACCAACCAACTGGATATCTACACCGTCTACCATATAAGGCCTCATACGGCGCTATCTGGATGCTTGATTGATAGCTATCATTATATGCAAACTCCACAAGTGGCAAGAATTCATCCCAAGAACCTCCAAAATCAATAGCACAGGCACACACATGTCCTTTGATATTTGGATAGTACGCTCGGACTCCCTGTCGGTCTGTGGATGAAATGCTATGCTCAACTGTTCTTGGGTGCTCAAATCCTGATAGAAAGTCCTCCAGAGCTGGTAAGTAAACACGATACCCCTATCTGATACAATGGAAACTGGGACCCCATGCAACTGTACAATCTCCCGAATGAATATCTCTGCTAGCTTCTCCACAGAATAGGTAGTGCATACTGGAATGAAGTGCGTGGACTTATTCAACCTATCCACAATCACCCAAATCGAATCAAAATTCTTCGAGGTACGAGGGAGACCACTCACAAAATCTATAGTAATATTCTCCCATTTCCACTCCGGGATATCCATCCGCTGGAGTACACCATCGGGATTTTGGTGCTCATATTTGGCATACTAATAGTTGAGACCTCGAGCAACATAATTCACAATGTCCTTTTTCATTCTCCTCCACCAGTAATGCTGTCTCAAATCCTGTTACATCTTTGCAGCAACTGGATGAATTGAATACCGCGAGCTGCGGGCCTCCTCTAATATCAACTCCCAGAGACCATCCATATTGGGCACGCAAATCCGGCCTACATCCTCAACACACCATCATCACCAATGGTCACATCTCTAGTATCATCATGCCGAACCCTGTCCTTCAGGACAAGCAAATGCGGGTCATCATACTGGTGCTTTCTGATGCAGTCGTAAAAAGAGGATCGGGAAACCACACTAGCCAACACCCGACTGGGCTTGGAAATATCTAACCTCACCACCTGATTTGCCAAGGTCTGAACATCAACCGTAAGGGGCCTCTTCCCAACTGGAATGTACGCCAGACTACCCAAGCTAATAGCCTTCCGGCTCAAAGCATCGGACCTTATATTGGCCTTCCCGGGATGATACGGGATAGTAATATCATAGTCTTTGAGTAACTCAAGCCATCTCCGCTGTCTCAGATTATGATCCTTCTGCTTGAACAAGTGCTGAAGACTGCGATGATCCGTATATACCTCACAAGATACACCATATAGATAATGCCTCCAAATCTTCAAGGCATGAATAATTGCAGCCAATTCTAAGTCATGGACATGATAGTTATTCTCATGGTACATTAGCTGACGAGAAGCATAAGCTATTACTCTACCCTCATGCATAAATACACAACCGATCCCAATTCTCAAAGCATCATAATGCACTGTGTAAGAACCTGAAGCTGATGGCAACACTAATAGGAGAGTTGTGGTTAAAGCCGACTTGAGCTTTTGGATGCTCTCCTCGTGTTCATCCGACCATACAAATGGAGCATTCTTCTGAGTCAACTTCGTCAAAGGTGAAGCAATAGATGAAAAACCCTAAAAAAACCTGCCGTAATAACCCTCCAAATCGAGGAAACTCCGAATCTCGATAGCTGAGGACGGTCTAGAACAACTCTGCACCACCTCAATCTTCTTTCGGTCAACCTGTATACCATCAATGGACACCAGGTGTCCCAAAAAGGTTACAATATTAACCCAGAATTCACACTTGGAGAATTTTGTATAAAGCTTCTCCTCTCTCAATCTCTGCAAGACCACCCTCAAATGCTGCACATGCTCCTCCTGACTACGCGAATACACCAGACTATCATCAATAAATACGATCACAAACAAATCCAGATACGGCCGAAATACATTATTCATCAAGTGCATGAACGCGGCTGGGACATTGGTCTGCCCGAAAGACATCACAAGAAACTCGTAGTGCCCATATCTTGTTCTGAAAGCCGTTTTCATAATTTCTGAATCCCTAATCTTCAGCTGGTGATAACCTGATCGAAGGTCAATCTTATAGAATACCCTTGCTCCCTGGAGCTGATCAAATAAATCCTTAATATGGGGTAGTGGGTACTTGTTCTTCAGTGTCACCTTATTCAACTGTCTGTAGTCAATGCACATTCTCATGGTGCCATCCTTCTTCTTTATAAATAATACCGGTGCACCCCAAGGCGACACACTCGGGTGAATGAACCCCTCATCTAGGAGTTCTTGAAGCTTTTCTTTCAAATCCTTTAGCTCTGCTGGTGCCATACGATAGGGAGTGATAGAGATGGGCTGAGTGCCCGGCAGTAGATCAATACCAAAATCAATGTCCCTATTCGGCGGCATGCCCGGCAAGTCCGCTGGAAACACATCGGGGAAATCCCTTACAACGGGAACCAAATCAAGACTAGGATCCTCAGCTTCCACATCCATCACGAAAGCCAAATACGATAGACAACCCTTCCAAACCATCTGTTGGACTATTAGTGAAGAAATCACCCCTCTTAGTAAAGAGCTCTGGGCTAGAAGAACACTCAGTGCAGGCTGACTCTGCTGATGACCTTGATGGCCCCGGCCTGTAGAGGCTCCATCGGACTCTGTGCGCCCTGACTGATGAGGCCTGAAGGAACAACCTCTACCCTGCTGGAACTGGCCCCTAGATAGAGCATCGCTAAAATTTCCTGAACCTCAAGGCCTCTTGTCCTCCCTTTCCATACGCTCCCGATGGCGATCTGTCTCAATCAGTCGAGCCGCATCAACAACCTCATCAAATGTAATTGCTGTAGCCCTCTCTTTAGTCATCAATACACAGATCAGATAGTTGAGGCCATTTATAAACCTCCTGATCCTCTCTCTATCTGTCGGGATCATCCACATAGTATGCCTAGCCAGCTGAGTAAACCGCAACTCATACTGAGTCACTGTCATATCTCCCTAAGTAAACCACTCAAACTGACGACGCAGCTCCTCTCTGTGAGACTGGGGCACATACTTCTCTGAAAATGCCGTGGAGAACTGATGTCAGGTGAGAGGCGCTTCCCCACTAGGACAACGCCTCTCAAACTCTTCCCACCAAGTAAATGCAGCTCCTGTGAACTGGATGGTGGTAAAAGCCACCCCTCTAGACTCCAAAATACCCGCAATACGAAGCATACGCAGGCATTTATCCAGAACACCCTGGGCATCCTCGCCCTCAGCACCACTGGATGTCGGAGGCTGAAGCCTACCGAACCTTTTCACATGAGCTGGGGCCGGCGCGATTGGAACAACCAGTGAAACCGATGCAACTGGAGCAACTGGCTAAACCGCAACTATCTCAGGTGTCTGTAAACCCTGAACAACCTGCTTGGGTGTGCGAGCATCGGGGGTCTAATGACCACCCCCGGTCTAAGAAGTAGTCGCTGGAGTTGTGGCTCAAACCACCTGAACCAGGCCAGTACATACATACAAAATATGATCCAGAGCCTCCTGAAGACTAGGAATCACGATGGGCGCTGCCGGTGCCTGAGTAGGTAATGCTGGAGCATCCACAACTGGAGGTTGATCCTGGACCTGGACAGTTGGTGGGTCTGCAAGTGCTGCCCCTACTGGTCCGCCTCGTCCAGCACCATGACCGCGTCCTTGGTCTCTAGAAGGTGGTACTGGGGGTCGTCCGCCACATCCATTAGCACGGGTTTTTGCCATCTGCCAGAGAATAGAATACATAAATATAGTTTTCACGTTAACAAAGTCGCCCGATATGAATTTCAAGAAAGTGAGGTGTTTCCTAAAGTTTTGTTGCCTCCCAACGATAGATATGGATGTCTACATACCGATCCACGAGACTCTACTAAACCGGCTCATGATTCGCAAGACCTAGTAACGTAGGCTCTGACACCAACTTGTCACGACCCTACCCGGTCGTGATGGCGTCCAACACTAAAGCTACGCAAGCCTGATTATCAATCGCTTTCCATTTAACACTAAATCTCAAAAACTGAAAATTTAAGAATATTATAGTAATTTTAGAATAATAATCCAAAAATATTAATAGTGTAATATGGAAAACTATAAACAAACTGATAAACACATCCATAAGATCCGGGGTCGCGAGTCTAGAGCCTCTAATCAAAACTGGATAATAATATTTGAATGAAAATATAAAAAAATCTGGAAATGTGTATAATAATAATGAACTGGAATATGAAGAGAAACTAGGTCCTACGAACGTCAAGCAACTGTCATATCGACTCTGAAAAAAATAGCTGGAGACTAGGAGTGCTTAGCTAAGCCTCCGGTGTACCGGAATCTGCACACAAGGTGAAGGGAGTAGGGGTGAGTACTACCGACTCAGTGAATAATAAGCATAGAAAAATGTCCAAAAGTAAGAAATCCATGAAATGCCACAAAGCAAAGCTAAAACTAACCGTCCTATAGGTTAGCTACGAACTAACAGCAAAGGAATATCAAATATAATTGTCATGTATCAATTAAAGATGCAATGCATATGAATACACTACGCCGTGCAACCAGATATGTTTAACATCGATGGCGCGTACTGGGGGTGTGTACAGACTCCGGAGGGGCTCCTTCAGCCCAAGCGCAATATTATCATATCACCGCTGCAGAGTGCAGCTGACCCATGCTCAGTTCACTGTATGCATATGAGTCACATAACAGATTTAATCTAATTTCCCATTTTTTCAAATTATTAAGGTGAATATAATTTAGTTAATTTATTTCAGGAAAAAGGTGACCTATCATTTAACAACAGTGATTAAACGCAGGACCGTGATCAATGATTATGCAAATCATGTTATCACACAGATAGTCATCCTAGACGGATTCTACAGATCGACACAAAGCCCCAAACATGGCAATAAGCCCAATTATCAACAATACAATGTGCGTATCAGCCGCTAATAATTTTTATTTAGCTCTCGCGATGGACCAAGTCACAATCCCCAATCATATACCATCCCGCACCTTCCATGGGATGCGAGTTGCGCCCTAACATAGCGTCACGATGTGATAAACTAGGGTTTCAAACCCTCAGGCCATAATCTATACAAACTACTCACCTCTAGCCGGTCCTAGACTGGTCCGCGATGCCTTTTCCCTTTGAATCTCCATCTACGCGCACCGAATCTAGTCAAAACCACAACTAATATGTTATTATAGGCTAAATAAACATAACCCAGCTGAAATTATTCGAAAAATGCTAAAAATCACAAGGTTGGCAAAACCTGAGCCCCGTGCCTACGCCTTGAAAAAAATCCAAAAATTACGTCTTTTGATTCTTCGTCTCGCCACGAGTCCGTGCATATAAAGTTTGTCGAAAACAGAGATCGAATGACCTTTCAAATCCCCAAAAATTCGTTTCTAAAAACTAAGCCCCAGTTCTCCAAACTTTCTACCCAATTTCATGGAATTAAGGGTTGATTCTTCCTAAAAATGATGTTTTTAAGTCAAGAGACTTACCTCCAATCAATACTCGTTGAAAACACGCTTCAAATCGCTCAAAAAGCTCTCTTTGTTTCTTAACAAGGGAGGAAATTATGAATAAGTCGCGGGTGAAATTATCCTTAAAACATTCTGTCCCCCCAGTTATCCTTCTATGCGATCGCATCCCTACTCCTGCAATCGCATAGACAAAAAATCAGGCCCTCCAATTTTCCTCTTTCGTGATCGTATAACAACCCATGCGATCGTATAACACTGAGCCCTACAACTAACGCGATCGCATTCGCCACTACGCGATCAAACTGAACACAATCCCAAACCTATGCATTCGCAGAGCCTCTTACGCGATCACATAGGGCAATTCTAGGGCCCCTCCAAAACCTTCTATGCGATCACAGACATACCTATGCGATCGCATAGAGTAAATCTCTATTGCAATTTTTCTGCTGCACTTTCTTATTCGAAAATCCCCGTTAGCCATCTGAAATAACCCGAAGCCCTCGGAACCTCAACCAATAGAACATATACGTCCTAATACTTCATTCAAACTTGCTCGTAACATAAAAAAAACTATCATAAACATCAAAATCATCAAGTTACCATGGATTCAAGCCTAGGATAAACTAAAACTTCCGAAGCTTGCATTTGATCCAAAACTCAACCTAAACACCTCCAAATGATCTTAAGATTTGCACGTATATCCAAAATCACCTATCGGAGCTACTACAACTGTTGGAATTCCATTCCGACCCTCAACTGGACTTCGCCCAAATTCTAGCTTAGCCAATTCAAGCCTAATTCTGCACCGGACCTCCAAATTTAAATCCATTTGCTCTTCTAAGTCATAAATCACCACGCAAACTAGTCGAATCGTAAGAAATCCATTCCAAGCCCTCTAACTCATAAGTCAACATTCTGTTGACTTATCCGAACTAACTTTCTCATTATGAGACTAATTGTCTCGTTTCTACCCAAACCCATCGAATTTCTTCAAACTGTCGAAACACATATAATGGAACATATATAAACATAAAACGGGAAAAACGGGAACATCAATAGTAAAATGCTCTAACTCCAGAATATCAACATCAACAGTAAAGATAGAAGGTCTATCACTACAAGATAGAACAGAGAGATAGACTCCTCGGTCTGCATACCGGGAGATAAAGTTCGAAGTTTCCGAAAGATCACCTTACCGTAAGGATGGTAGGTCTGAGTAGAGGTATTTAGATTTGCACATGAAAAACATGCGCAAAAGGGCATGAGTACACTACAGGGTACTCAGTAAGTTCCAAACCTAACCTCGATCGGGTAGTGAAGACAAAGGTCAGGGCCCTACTGAGGTTAAATAAATTATAAAGTTTGACAATTTAAAATAAAGCATCATAATAAGGGTGTAAGGCCCCAAATTTTTTTTCAAGTAATTTATGATTTCGTGGTGCTAAGGTAGGCTAATTATTTTATTTTGTGTGCAAGTACAGATTCATGATGTAATGGATATCAATTGGAAAACAAATGTATAAGTCATATTATAAGTGAATTGGGATCTAAGGAGAGCCCTAAGTGTAAGCGAAGTTGGAAAATTTCATAATAGACTAAAGTTGTAAATGAGTGCGCATAAGACCTTACTTTGGATGTATATAAGGATTTGTGTGATTCACAACCTATCAAATTAAATCCCATTTGAGTCTAGTTTCTAACGGGTCAAATTGGACATTCCTACAAGAAGTTATGACCAAATTACTAAAGACTTACAACCCAGATTTTTGGCGGACAGAGAAGCGAGCTCGCTTCGCCAAAGTGGACGCAAATTATTGTCTTCCCTTGAATGAAATGGACAGAGAAGTGAGGACACTTTGCTAGAGTAGACGTGCCCCAGCCTCAGCTCTTTAAAATGTAATTTCGGGATTCATTTTCCCCATTCTATTTGGATAACATTTGGGGTTCTTCTTCCACCCTCTCAAGACCTCCAACCCCTCCCATCTTCAAGGTAAACAATCTCTATTTACTTGGTGTGAAATTCCATCATTCTTACACTAGTAATGATGAAATCTACTCATAAAACACATAGAACTTCAAGAAATTCCTCCAAGAACTCAAAGGAGGGTTTTGCAAGATTTCTTCCAAAAAGATAATCCTACGCCTTAGACTTACATATATGGATATATTATGGGAATATGAGTATGAATTGAATGTGGGAATTCTTGGTGTAGTGATGGAAAGCCATAAGTTCATAATATAAATACTTAATTATTGTAGAGATTGAAAGGTGATTATTTGATATGATTTATTGGTTGGGTGTGAATGGATAGTCATGCATATGTTTTTGGAAGTTATAAAGTGGTTAGGAATGATGGTGGAATAAATTGTTGGTTAATAGTGATAGTTGGATGAACAAATACTATGGTTATGAGATGTAGAGATTTATACCTACAAGATGTTTGATAATATTCCTAAATGACATAAGTTATGGAATTTATTATTAATGTTGGCCCTATCGGATGTTATATCGTAGATTGAAATTGCTTAAGTATATTGGATCATTGTAGTATCATTAAAAGGTAAATTTTAGGTATGTATGGCTAAAACCCTGTCTTTTAGATATTGAGCTCTATTGATGCTTGTATAAATGTGGTAAGACTGAACTTTTGATTCTTTCTTTGATTGATACTTTACATGAATTGGTGTTGTGACCCTAAATTTGTGAAAGATGCATTCCAATATGATCAATGTGATATTTTTGATAACTTAAAAGGGTGAAAGGAATATGAATAATGTATTGAAACTCTAAGACATTAAATTGAGATTTGAGCTGCATATATTGTGCCAAACTATGTGAAATCCTCTATGTATAGAGACGTTTGAAGTAATCAAATGAATTTGGGAAATAGAGCATGGCCAATGTGTCGAAAACTTGAATTATAATTGTACTTGGTGATGCCTATTGTTGGAACATATGTATATGTTCATACTTATATGTTTTGATAATTGACAAACCAATTTAATGGAAAATAATATATGCCAAATAAATGTGAGTTATTATTGAATACACTTTAATTTATATTTTATCTAAAGTGCTATTCATTTTGTAGATATGCAAAAGGAAGATAAAGAATTGATATGCAAAATTACAATGAGCATAGAGGAAGAAAAGGCTATGCAACGTTATTTGAGCGGACAAGAATTGGAGTCCAAGAAGTTCAAGACATGATCGAGAGAAGCAATGAAAATAAATGAAGACCTTTTGTTGAGTCTTATTTATATTGTCTTTATTGTGATCTTGATCCGACTTTAAGTTTGAGTTTTGGCTTCTCTCATAAAATGATTTTACAACATATGCATATCATAAATGGTTTTACAATATATGCATATCACAAATGGTTTTACAATATATGCATATCATAAATGATTTTACAATATATGCATATCATAAATGGTTTTACAATATATGCATATCATAAATATTTTTGTTTGTGATAAAAATATTTTTATTGGTTTTAAATGTTATATAATAAATATTTTCAATACATTTAAAACATAATGATTTTAAATGTTTTTATTGATTCGGAATGGTCATTACAATTGTTTTTCATGTTTAAGATATTTATATCTTCAAACAAAGCTTTGAAAAATATTTTATAACTTATTTCAATAAGTTAGTTATTTTAAAAACGGACCATTTCCGCAGGGTCGGATTGTCAAATATCTGATATTGGATAGTCGACTATCCTGATGACCTTTGCCAAGATAGTCGAATATCCATATCAGATAGTCGACTATCCTTGTGACCGTTGCCAAGATAGTCGAATAACCATATCGGATAGTCGACTATCTAACAGATTTTCAGAATCTGTATTTATGATCATAGCAACGGCTAGGAGTGATTTTGGAGCTATAAATACATCTCAAAATCACTCATTAAACACACAACTTCTGACCAAAAACATTCTTAAGCTTTCATACATTTCCAATATCATTTATTGACCATTTTTATCATATTTTGAAAGCCAAGGTCTTGAATTTATTGTTGTGTTCTTGAGCGTATTTGTTTACTCATATCCACTATATTAAGAGAGTCTTGTTTAAGTGAGTGCTTAGTGTTTTGTACACTTGAAGAGAATTGTTATTCTCTTGTTGTAAGAAGGAACTTGTGTTTCCTTGGTTGAAGTCTTGGAGGGTTGTATCTCCGAGCAAAGGTGTTGAGGCTTGTGTCCTCAGGTTGTAAAGGTTTGTTAGGCACCCGTAAGCTTAACAGTGAAGTCTTGGGGTGAGGTATTCTCGAGCAATTGAAGTCTCAAGGTGTGGTATCCTTGAGCAAGTGTAACGGTTTGTTAAGCACCCGTAAGCTTAACGAAGTTAGTGGAATTCTCGAGAGAGTCTCTCGGGGACTGGACTAGCCACGGGTTGTGGTGAACCAGGATACATCGGTGCGTACATTCTTGTTTATTTACTTATCGCACTTATTTATTTCCTGCAATTTTCAAATTCCGCAAGTTTACGCTATTTTTTATTATAACGCTATTCACCCCCCCTCTAGCGTTAAGCGTATTATCTAACAATTGGTATCAGAGCCTAACTCTTTGAAAGACTTAACAGTTTGAGAGAATCCTTCTATGGCTTCTACTAATAGTGCTTTTGCAGGAATAGGTGAAGGTCACTCTATTCTTTTGCCTCCAATATTTGATGGAAGCAATTACACACATTGGAAAGATCGGATGACAATCTTCATCAAATCAAACAACTTTCGTCTATGGCAAATCATCAAGTATGGTGAACAAATGACGAAACAAGTTGGAAAAGCCATGGTAAGTGAATACAATACCAAGGCTATCAATATGTTGTATAATTCCTTGAAACAGGAGGACTATCGGAAAATTTCCCAATACAAAACTGCTAAAGAGATGTGGGACAAGCTTGAGGACACTTATGAAAATGCGGCTCAAGAAGCAGACAGTTCATGTGATGCACCAACTGCCAAATGCCTCATGACCGACGAAGGAGAAGAGGTAAGAAAATGGTGTTCTCAAAAATAAAATTGATGTTTTAGAAAAAGAAAATGATTTCTTGAAAAATGACATTTTTGATCTTAGAAATAAGATTAAAGCAATGAATGAATCTTCTTCAATTGATAAAAGTTCTATGTGTTTATCTTGTGATTCTTTGAAACTAGAAAACATTGAACTTAGGAACACACTAGAAAAATATAGTGTAGATGCTCCTAAAACTATTGAAGTGATTAAGAAGAAAAAGCCTAAGAAAAATAGAAGGCATAAAAAGAATAAGAATCATGCTAGAAATTGTGATGCACCACCTAGAAATAATTCTAAGATTTTTAATGAGTCTAGAATTAATAATTTTAGACCACCTAGAAACGATTCTAGGAATTGTGCAAATGAATCTAGAAATAATTATTCTAGACCGCCTAGAAATAACTCTAGGAATTTCAATGCTCCTAGGAATGTTGATTTTAGATTACCTAGAACGTATTTGGCACAACCTAGGCATATGCACAACCGGAATGTTGTATGTCACTACTGCAACCGGGTAGGACACATAGAACCCACATGTTTTGCAAAACATAGGGATTTATCTTGTGGCTATAATTATTATTTGCCTAACCCCCAAGGACCCAAAAGTGTTTGGGTACCAAAAACCTATGTTTAGGTACTTTTGCAGGTGTGCTTGAAGACTACAATATTGTAGTAGATGCACCAAGCACAGAACCTCATTGCATCAAGGGGGAATTTCGGTTAGTTATCCTTTTCGATAAAAACCGAATGGTTGATATGTGCAAGCAATCGATGTTAACATATTTGTCGTTAATTTATTTCATATACTGTTGAAATTTCTGATATGCTAAATCGTAATAGTTGTTAAATAACAATTGATACATCTGTTATGTTTTCCAATAACAATTGATTTTAAATCATGCATATTTGTTTTAGCCAAAATGATTTTTAAACACGCCTCTAAAATCTGGACTAAGATAATCGGTTATGTACTTATGATAATCGATTATTTTTAAGTCAGCTGCTTGACAATCGATTGTGAACTAATGACAATCGATTGTGTTAAGGCAGTGAGCATCAGATTTTTTCAAATCTACATGACAATCGAGTGTGAACCTTATGACAATCGATTGTGATGAGGAAGTGTCCATCAAAGTTTTTCAAAGCTCAAAATAATCGATTGTGAAGCTAATGACAATCGATTGTGAAGAGACAGTGTCCATCAGATTTTTCAAAGTCACAAAATAATCGATTGTGAACTTATGACAATCGATTGTGTTGAGGCAGTGTCTTCCAGTCCTTTTCAAAGTTATTAAATAATCGATTGTGAGTATATAACAATCGATTGTCACGAGGCAGTGTCTAAATTGATTTTTCAAGACTGATATATAATTGATTGTTAACTTAGTATAATCGATTGTATAACTAACCGTTGCCAAAAAGTTTTCAAATACCATCAGGTAATCGATTGTAGATTTGTAACAATCGATTGTTTTAATTAAAATCTGGAAACGATTTTTTGAACGTTGCCAGTAATCGATTGTTGATCTTAGATAATCGATTGTTAAGCGTAAAATCCGGGAATGATTTTTGGAATGACTGGCAGACAATCGATTGTGGTAACTTGACAATCGATTGTCATAGAGCAAAATCAGCAATTCTTAATTGGCAATTAGGCAACTATTGTGTATGTTCTTCAACAAATGGTTTTATCATTGTTTTATAACAATTGGTAGATCTATGTTTTGTTGGTATGTCTTGATAAATTTCTATAAATCTTCATATTGCATACTTCTCATAGTCTTTCTTTAATATACTCCCTTCTTGCTAAATACCAAAAAGAAGAAGTGTTTAGGTGATATGCCTCAAGTAAGAGGGAATATCTTTACATTCTAGTTTGCCTTAATTGAAGGGGAATTTTTTCGTTAAGGAAATATCATGAATGTTATTGATGATATTTCTTGTACTTTAAAAATAATTTTTTATTGATGATATTATATTTGGAGCAACTAATAAATTTGTATGCAAGGAGTTTAAAACTCATGACTAGCAAATTCTTGAAATATCATGATGGACGAACTAAATTTCAACTTGAGGGTGCAAGTGAAACAAATGAAAGAGGGAACTCTCATTTGTCATGCTCAATATTGCAATGAGTTGCTAAATCGCTTTGAAATAAGCAACACCAAAGCAATGGCAAATTCAATGAATTCATATGACCGTCTTGACAGAAATGTGAAAGGTAAGGAAAGCAATACCAAGTATTACAAAGGTATGATCGTTCCTCACTTTACCTTATTGCTAGCAGAATTGATATAATATTTAGCGTTTATTAATGTGCTAAGACATAAATCATGTTCAAAGGAGTCACGTCCTAATGCGGTTAAACGTTGATCTAAATGCATACATTTTTTTTGTTGCATTTATATTTTGAATATTACTGACTTGAGCGTGGAAGACGCGTATTTTCTTTTGCAGGTATCGCCCTAAATTCAGGGGGAACCAAGATAAAGTTTCAATTCAAGTCAATACTATTTTTCTTACTTGACTTGTGAATTTAGAAATAACATATTTGATTTGATAAAATTATGTTCATAAAATTATGATATATACTTTTACCAAAAATATAGTTTATTTTTAATAAACGAATTCCATAAAATGAAAATTATTTTTCCAATATTTTCTGCTTAAACGATTTTTCGAAGTCGTCGAAGTTAATCGACTAACTAGAAGTTATTCGAATAACTTGATTATCCAGAAAATCAAGCTATTTCTCCAGATATTCGACTAACCAGAAGTTATTCGAGTATATCTGTTTCCAGATATTCGACTATCCCAGAAGATATTCGAATATCGTTCCCAGATAGTCGACTATTCAATAAGTTATTCGACTATCCTCAGTCAAATTTAAAAAATCTGACCGTTTTATAGCCGTTCCAATCAGTCCAAAAATCTGATTTTTTTCATTCAATGCTATGTTTTCTTGAACTCTATAAATAGGATTAGTGTGCACTCTTTGTTTCACACCAAAATCATTCTTGTTCAAGAAATTCTCTTCAAAAATTCTATTCCAAACTTCTTCCAAAAGTTCTTCTTGCCTACAAATTTCAATGGCAAATAGAAGCTCTAAACGCTCTCGTGCCGGAAAGAATATCCATTCTTCTTCAAATCCTCCTCCATCTCTACATTGTTATGATGATGGATCCATTCTTTGGTTTGAACAAGAAAATGAGCTTCAACGATTTATTAGAAACTTTGAAAATTGAGATATTTTTCCACCTCGATTCACAACCGCAAGATATCTAGCGGATTCTAATCATTCCAATATACTTCTACAAAGTTCAATCCTTGACTTTTTTTATTTGAAGTATGATTTCATTCATCCTCTTTTGATTCAAGCCTTCTATTCGAACCTTAAGAAAGATGAAGATGGAGTTCTCTCTACCAAAGTCAATGGCATTCCTATCCTTTTAAGTGAAGAAAATATTCAAGCTATCACAAATCTTCCTCGTGATGGCCAAGACATCGAACAATATACCGGTGTCGAAGGAATACTCTATGATGAAAATGTCCTCCTCAACCTTATTGGAATTGGACAATTTGAATTCTCTCAAGAGCAAAAGAGAGCTCCTATTAAAGGAATTTTTCCGGAATTTCGTTTGATTCTTTATGTTGTCACTCGGATTCTTAAACCGAGAAAAAGCAATCACACGACAATTGGCCGTGAAGATGCAAAAAACATGCATGCTATTATTTCCAAAGCACGCATAAATTGGTGTAAATTTGTTCTTACACATATGTTTGACTCAATAGGAAGTGACAAACCCCTTCCTTATGCATTACTTATAATGCATCTTCTTGAAGCATCTCAAGTCAACACCAATGTTGGTATCAAGAAAACTCGCACCAAACATTGGGAAATTCAAGAGACCTCTTTTCATGGCCATGACCAACCACATGATCAAATTCCAAATCCTCCTCCTCCAATTCAAGCTCGTCGTCCTCGTGCCCAACCGGATGTGTCTCAAGCCATCTTGGATCAACTTGCCTCTCTATCGACCTCAATTAATCGAATCGATAGTAATATGTCTCGCACGGAAAGAAATGTGCGTAGGCTTAGTGACGAAATCCACAGATATTTTGACCATGTCAATTATTCGTATTCTCACGTCTATTCCGCAAGTACTTCTAGCGATGACGATGATTTCGACGACGATGAAAGTTCTTGATTTGTATTTTCATTATTTGAAATGTATTTTAATTTATCGTAATATATTTTCAATTACTCTTATTGTAATTTTCCTTCTTCATTAATGAAATTATCTTTTTGTTAATGTCAAAAGGTGGAAGTTTAAGGGTATATGCATATTTATCTTTAATCATGCTTTTGGGAAGATTAAGGGTATATTTATTTTTCATGCATTGGGAAAGATAAGGGTATATGCATACTTATTTATTTATATGCATATTTATTTGTTTTGAATATTTATTGCATAAATTGAGGGGGAACTCAATAATAACTTGTCTTACATTTGGCATAGTCTTTTATAAAGGGTATATGCATATTCCCATGAAGGTTTGCCATTATCAAAAAGGGGGAAATTGTTGGAACATATGTATATGTTCATACTTATATGTTTTGATAATTGACAAACCAATTTAATGGAAAATAATATATGCCAAATAAATGTGAGTTATTATTGGATACACTTTAATTTATATTTTAACTAAAGTGCTATTCATTTTGTAGATATGCAAAAGGAAGATAAAGAATTGATATGCAAAATTACAATGAGCATAGAGGAAGAAAAGGCTATGCAACGTTATTTGAGCGGACAAGAATTGGAGTCCAAGAAGTTCAAGACAAGATCGAGAGAAGCAATGAAAATAAATGAAGACCTTTTGTTGAGTCTTATTTATATTGTCTTTATTGTGATCTTGATCCGACTTTAAGTTTGAGTCTTGGCTTCTCTCATAAAATAATTTTACAACATATGCATATCATAAATGGTTTTACAATATATGCATATCACAAATGGTTTTACAATATATGCATATCATAAATGATTTTACAATATATGCATATCATAAATGGTTTTACAATATATGCATATCATAAATGATTTTACAATATATGCATATCATAAATGGTTTTACAATATATGCATATCATAAATATTTTTATTTGTGATAAAAATATTTTTATTGGTTTTAAATGTTATATAATAAATATTTTCAATACATTTAAAACTAAATGATTTTAAATGCTTTTATTGATTCGGAATGGTCATTACAATTGTTTTTCATGTTTAAGATATTTATATCTTCAAAAAAAGCTTTGAAAAATATTTTATAACTTATTTTCAATAAGTTAGTTGTTTTAAAAACGGACCATTTCCGCAGGGTCAGATAGTCGAATATCTGATATTGGATAGTCGACTATCCTGATGACCGTTGCCAAGATAGTCGAATATCCATATCAGATAGTCGACTATCCTTGTGACCGTTGCCAAGATAGTCGAATAACCATATCGGATAGTCGACTATCTAACAGATTTTCAGAATCTGTATTTATGATCATAGCAACGGCTAGGAGTGATTTTGGAGCTATAAATACATCTCAAAATCACTCATTAAACACACAACTTCTGACCAAAAACATTCTTAAGCTTTCATAAATTTCCAATATCATTTATTGGTCATTTTTATCATATTTTGAAAGCCAAGGTCTTGAATTTATTGTTGTGTTCTTGAGCGTATTTGTTTACTCATATCCACTCTATTAAGAGAGTCTTGTTTAAGTGAGTGCTTAGTGTTTTGTACGAGAATTGTTATTCTCTTGTTGTAAGAAGGAACTTGTGTTTCCTTGGTTGAAGTCTTGGAGTGTTGTATCTCCGAGCAAAGGTGTTGAGGCTTGTGTCCTCAGGTTGTAAAGGTTTGTTAGGCACCCGTAAGCTTAACAGTGAAGTCTTGGGGTGAGGTATCCTCGAGCAATTGAAGTCTCAAGGTGTGGTATCCTTGAGCAAGTGTAACGGTTTGTTAAGCACCCGTAAGCTTAACGAAGTTAGTGGAATTCTCGAGAGAGTCTCTCGGGGACTGGACTAGCCACGGGTTGTGGTGAACCAGGATACATCGGTGCGTACATTCTTGTTTATTTACTTATCGCACTTATTTATTTCCTGCAATTTTCAAATTCCGCAAGTTTACGCTATTTTTTATTATAACGCTATTCACCCCCCTCTAGCGTTAAGCGTATTATCTAACACCTATGACATGAAAAAGTATGAAATAGATTATGAAATGAGCCTCGACTTTGCTTTCCATAAATGACTTCAATAATAAAGTGCCCTAGAGGCTTTGTACACAATTTATGCCTTAAGTGGTTGTTCGAGATAACAATGCCATATGACTTTATCCAATGTGATACGAGTTGTTACATACTTCGATGTTGAAATTGTATATTGTCATGATTGGAAAAGAATAATTCAATAAAAATTGGTGTAATTTCTTGCTTATGCCTTTGATATGTGTTTTTATTTCGGGTTGGCTATCCCTTCCTTTTTGGGAGAATTCATTGTGTTTAAAGTTCCATTGTTAGTAAACTTGAGGTGTATGATTTCTAAAATATTGTATATACCCATGATTCATTATTACTCTCATGTGTACTTGACATCTTGAATTGAATGTCTTGTTGTTGAAATTGATATTGATATAAAATATGCGGAAATAATATGAAATGTGGGAAAGAAGAGATTGCGTTATGAAATGTGGCCTAGTGCCAAGTATGATGTGATAATTATGGCCCCAAGTGCCTATGAATTGATATATGGTAAATAAAGATTGAAATGAGATGATTAATGAGAGGGAACAATGCCTTGGCATGGCATTGTCGATCGCGTCGAGATCGGACTCCTCTCAAGATAGCGGTGATATTGCGAATGAATTTCGGAAAAAGGAAAAATGAGATTGTGATTGAGGTATATGTCTCAAATGAGGCAACCTAGCCGATTGGGTCGTTATCGGACTCCGCTCAAATCGGTGGTATTATGAATGATGATGAACAATATAAAATGCACCAAACAAAAGATATGGGAATTATGTGAAAGTCATAAAATTCTTCGATTTGATGATGTCGTGATTGTTAAAGCTTTTGCTTGACCTTTATGATTTCTTTATTCTAGTATGATATTCCTTTCTAATGAGAAGGTGTTAATGATTTCTTTGCTCATGTATGATAGTTCATCCTAACTAGATGGTATTTAGTTATACAAACTAGTTCTACTCGATGGCACTAACGTCCTTTTGTCGGAGGCGCTATATCTTTAAATGGATGTAGGTGGTTCCATAGCAGGCAGTGTTGGTCGCAGCCAGTGACACATTTCCCTTTCAACTGATTTGCTGAGCCCCACTTCATTTCGGCGTCCTGTACGATTGTTTATCATGTACTTTATATTTAGAGGTATAGCCGGAGTCTTATTGCTGGCATTTCCATATTATTCTTCAGTTATATTTAAAGGCTCCGTAGACAGGTTTTGGATGGTGTTTGGTATTTAGAATTAATGATGTCTTACAAAGATTTATAAACTTTTTCTATTTTGATAAATGTGATTAAATTGTTAATGAAATACTTACTAATGCTGATTAATGGAGTCCACCTCCTATTTAATCATAAATTAAATTGGGTAGAATGGAATCTAATAGGCCACCACAGTCGGGTTTTCTTGGTTGAGTGCCGGTCGCGCTCCTTGATTTTGGGGGCTGACAAAGGGCAACAGTAAAGTTAACACGAGTGAAAAGATAACAACATCTAATACAGAGGCAAAGTAAACATAAAAAGAAACTACAACTCAGCACAAAGATCCCGGAATACCGATCCGTAGCCTTAAATGTAAATACTCAGTTCAGGGGGAATCTACCGGGTGCAGTCCAATTGTTACAACGTAAAAGTACAGGGGGATCTCCCAGAATACCGTTCCGTAGTAACAAAGTAAAACAGACAGCAACAACACAAGGAATGTTTAACAAGCTCAATTTCATACCAACTAAAACGGTAATTCTAGCCTAACATGCTTCACATATGCAATTAAGGTAGTTTTAAGCAAATAAGAAACTAAGTCTACTAAACATGTTTTTCTAAGATAACAACATGCTAAATTTGAAGGTAGTATAAAACACGAAAGAAGAACAAAATCGAAATTACTTAAAGAAAGCTAGATTTTCAACAATTAGCTTAAGTACCACTCATCACCTCACATAGAAGGCATTTCAATTATCAAATATACCAAATCCTAAGGGGAAGGTTCCCAACACAAGGTTAGACAAGTCACTTACCTCGAACTGGCTCAAAATCAACCCGAAACCACGCTTTTGCCATGAGTACTCGACTCCAAATGGGCCGAATCTATTCAATTCTATTTCATAATATAAATAACACTTCAAGTAATTGATTTTACAATTAAATTCGAAGGTAATATGCGAAATTAGGTAAAATAACCAAAATGCCCCTAGGACCCACATCTCGGTATAGGGTAAAATATATATTTTCAGAATTCCCACACTCTCACGCGTCTAACCATATCCAAATTATCCCAATCCAATATCAAATCCCCAATTAAAACACAAATTCTTGGTCTAAAACATTTTCCCAATTTTCATACAAAATTCCCAAATCAAATGATGAAATCATGTTTAGTTTAATGGGTTATAAGCAAAAAGGAGTTTAAAATCGTTACCACATCTATATCTATGAAAATTCCTCAAAACCTCGCTCAAATCCGACCTCCCAAGCTCAAGTTTTCTCAAAAATGGCTAAACCCTCGTTTTGTAATTTTATATTCTGCCCAGCTTCCCTTAATCGCGATCACGGAATTCCAGATGCGATCATGAAGAGAAAAGACGACGTGCCTCAGATTTACTCTATGCGAACGCGGAACCCCCTCCACGATTGTGATGCTTAGCTCCCTCAGACCTACGCAATCGTGGTTGGCTTCACGCGATCGCGTAGAGAAAAACTTAAAATTCACTGGCGCCTTATTTCTTCTATGCGAACGCGACCTAGTCCACACATTTACAATTCAGCACTTCCCCTCGCATTCCTCTTCATGCGAATGAGAAGAGAAAAATTTCCCTTTGCATCCTCTAAGCCTTCGCGACCGCTATGAAGAAAAGTCTGCAACATATACCAGCAAAATCTAATCCTTCTCCAAGTCCAAAAATGGTTCGTTGAACATTCGAAACACACCCGAGGCCCCCGGAAACTCAACCATACCTATCAATATAAACCATAACTGCATTCAAACTTGTTTCAACTTTCGCAACGCTCAAAACAATATCAAAACTCCTATTTTTCATTAGATTCAAGCCTAAGAATTCCAAAAAATTCTAAAAATACGCTTTCGATAAAAGCATCTACCAAACCTCGTCAGAATGACCTAGAATTTTGCACACACATCACATTGAGCACACTAGAGCTACTCCAACTTCCGGAATTCCATTCCGACCCTCAGATTAAGATCTCACTATTGAACCGGAAACTTTAAAATTTTGATTTTCTGCATTGCAAGTTTAAATTAGCTACGGACCTCCAAAACATAATCCGATCGTGCTCCTAAATCCAAAATCACCAAACGGATCTAACAGAACTATCAAATTTCTATTTCGAGGTCATCTTCAGACTACTACGACTACGGTCAACTCTCCAACACTGAAGCTCTCAATTAGGGAGTAAGTGTCCCAAAACTTTCCGAAACTCAAAACGGACAATCTAGGCAAACTAAAATATCAGAAAAATAAACAAGAAAGTAGTTATTAGGGGATCGTGGTGTATATTCTTAAAATGACCGTCCGGGTCGTTACAAAAGAATCTACACTATTTGCAAATATTGAAAAAAATATATCTCATTCATTATAAGGTCAAATTGAGTGATTCAAAAGCATAACTTGACTAGAATTCCACAAGAAATTCATTGGTGTCATAAAAAAAGAGTTTTGGGGTCTTTTGGCATAAAAAAAAGGCAGAATAATTAAAAGAAAATATATAAAATATGGGTCTGTTCATTCGGTCATATTTTGAGTTGAGGAGCTCAGATTTTGGCACATTTTGAGCAATTTTCACTATATGAATTAGGGTAAGTGTTCTCTACTCCGTTTTAGTTATATTTCATGAATCCATATTTATTTTTGGAATTTTTTTTAATGATTTCAAAGTGAAATTGAGGGAGTTAGAGTTTGAGTTTTGGAGAGTTTTAAGTGAGGATTTGAGAGACCAAACGAAGCCTAATTTTGAAAATTTTTATATGGTTAGACACGATAAAGGTCTGGGATTTTTATTCTTCCATTTTTGACTGGTTTTGAGACGTGGGTCCTGGGAACGGGTTTTTGCCGACTTCGAATTTTTTACATGTTTGTGCAATTTTTATTGTGGAATTTTTTTCTTTAGACTATGTTGATAGTAGTATTCTAATTTTGGATAGATTTGGAGCTCTTGGAGTCCGAGTCGAGGGACGAGGACATCCAAGGAGTAGGATTTCACGTATTTAAGGTAAGTAACAGTTTTAACTATGGCTTTGAGGGTATAAACCCGGAGAATTTGATATCATGTGATTGTTTGGAATGATACCCATGCTAGGTGACGAGCATCTGGGTGTATACCTCGAGGGATTGAGACTTGGTCCATCCCTTGAGGTTGTGAGGCCTAATAGCCATTATCTATGTTTATGCATTTAGTTTGTTGGTGAACGTGTCTGCCTTAACGTTAGAGATCATGCTTTGGCTTTATTCATACTCACGTTATTTTTACTCAGTCATAGAAATTATTGTACATGTTTACCTCAGTCTCTATTATTTTGCTGACATGTTGTGATACTTGATGTGGGTTGTATCCCAGTATTGATGATGCATTGTAAGGATGTAGAGGTACATGACTGAGTGAGGCCGAGGGCCTGGTTGTGAGGATATTAATACCATAGCATGTGAATTGTCCACGTATCATGTGAGTTGAAAGTGCGGGTCCAGGTATTGATACCATAGTGAGCGAGTTGTCCACATAGCACATGTATTCACCGTGCAAATTCATGTATTGATATGATGGCACATGAGTTGTCTGAGCTTAGAGCTTGGTCTTTGGGAGCCCCTACATTGTCTGTATAGACATCCAATTAGCACAAAGTGTTGATTGTATTGAGTGTTGAGTGTTGAGTGCGAGTGGTGAGTGATGGAGTGACATTGCTGTGAGGTTGCATTTAATTTTGTTATTGTAGCATTTATTTGTTAAATTTCTTTGTGGCATTTACTGAGTTATGTAATTTACCTATTTATTGCTTTTATTTTTCAAAATTGTGAAAACTAAATAACAATTGGTCTATTTTGCTTAGCTCGTCACTACCGCTCAATTCCTTAGTTATTTTTGTTACTACTGAGTCGGTTTTGCTGATACTGCACCCTGCACTTTATGTGCATATGCAGATAAGTTAGAGCACGATGATCATTGAGTTCATGCCGACTATCTGTGGAGATTTCAAGATAGTTGCTTGTAGTATCCGTAAGACCTTGTTATTACTCTTGTAATTTCTTCTTTTGGGTAGTTAGAAAGTTGATATATCTTTAGTTTATAGTTTTAGACGGTCATGAATTAGTGATACCCCGGTGTTTGGGGCTCATTTCTGTTGAATCACGTTCTCAAGTCGCTAAAACTAAACGTGTGTTCATTTATGTAGGTTTTGATAAATGACAAACCGACGCGCATGGAACATTGACATATGCCAAAGACCAAGAACATGAGAAACAAAGAGCAAGATCAAGAATATCAAACAAAGTTATAAATGTGTCAATTTATAGTGTGATCTTGATCCGACAACTTATTCAAGTCTTGGCTTCTCTCGTAAAATCATTTTCATGCATCATTGATTTAAACCAAAATGATTTTCAAACATTTTCATTTTAGCCAAAATGATTTTCAAACACGTTTTACAAATCTGGACATAAATAATCGATTATGTATTTCTTATAATCGATTATGTTAAGACAGTGTTAACCGAAATTTTCAAGACAGCAATATAATCGATTATGTCTTCCTTATAATCGATTATGTTGAGGCAGTGTATAACCGGATTTTCAAAGCAACAAAATAATCGATTATGTCTCTTCTAATAATCGATTATGTTGAGGCAGTGTATAACCGGATTTTCAAAGCAACGAAATAATCGATTATGTCTCTTCTAATAATCGATTATGTTGAGGCAGTGTGTAACCGGATTTTCAAAGCAACGACATAATCGATTATGTCTTTTAGGTAATTGATTATGTTAAGACCGTTGCCAAAGTATTTTTAAAACGCTGAAATATAATCGATTATACACAAGGCTATAATCGATTATGCTTGCACAGAATCTGTTTCCGATTTTTTAACGTTAACTGATAATCGATTATGTAACTTGAATAATCGATTATTATGCTTAAAATCCACATATGATTTTTGAACGATCTGCAGATAATTGATTATGCAGATCATATAATCGATTATGCAAGCACAAAATCAGCAATTAGTGATTGACAATTAAGCAACGGTCTTGGTGACTTTGAGCACTATAAATACACCTCAAAATCACTCTTTTAAGTACAACAACTGATTATAATTCTTGCATAAAGCTTACATACTCTTCTCTCATCATTTCATATCTATTTCATAATCTTTGAGAGCCAAAATTCTTGAATAAATTGTTGTGTTCTTGAGCGTATTGTTTTTACTCATATCTACTCTATAAAGAGAGTCTTGTCTTGAGTGCTAAGTGTTTGTACACACTTGAAGGGATATTCTAATCCCTTGTTGTAAGAAGGAAAAGTAGTTCCTTGGTTTGAAGTCTTGAGGTGCGGTATCCTCGAGCAGGTTGAAGTCTTGTAGAGAGTATATCTACGAGCAAGTGTAACGGTTTGTTAGGCAACCGTAAGCTTAACGAAGTTAGTGGAAAACTCGAGAGAGTCTCTCGAGGACTGGACTAACCACACGTTGTGGTGAACCAGGATAAACTTGGTGTGTTCTCTCCTTACTTCTTTACTTACCGCACTTATTTTACTCCTGCAATTTTAATTCCGCAAATTTACATTGTTTTTTTATTATAACGCTATTCACCCCCCCTCTAGCATTAAGCGGATATTCTAACAATTGGTATCAGAGCCATACTCTCTGAAAGACTTAACAGTTTGAGAGAAACTTTCCATGGCTTCTACTTGTAGTGTTTATGCAGGACTAGGTGAAGGACAATGCTTCACAAGGCCACCACTATTCGATGGCACAAACTATACTTATTGGAAGGAAAGGATGAGAATATTTATCCAATCAAATAATTTTCTACTGCAGAAAATTATCAAGAATGGAGAGCAAATTCCAACCAAAAAGGTAGAAAATGAAATGGTGCCAAAATCGGAAGATGAGTATGACGCAGACGATATTAGAAAGGTGGAGAACAACGCAAAAGCGATCAACATGATGTACTGTGCTGTAAATCCCGATGACTATCGGAAAATCTCATGTTGCACCACGACTAAGCAAATGTGGGATAAATTGGAAACCTACGAAGGTACGGACCAGGTAAGAGAAGCTAAAATAGATTTTCTAACCCATGAATATGAACTTTTTCATATGAAGGAAAACGAGAAGATAGATGATATGTTCGAACGATTTTCAAAAATTGTTAATGATCTTCATTCTCTTAAGAAGACCTTCACAGATAGGGAACTTGTCCGTAAAATTCTTCGAAGTCTCACTCCGGAATGGCGCTCCAAAGCCGACGCTATTCAAGAGTCAATCGGCATTACAAATGTCACAATCGACGGGCTTAGAGGTAATCTCAAAACCTATGAATCTATTATTCTTAACCCTCCTTTGGATGATCAAAGGAAACAAAGAATCGCCCTTAAAGCAAGCACGGCTCAACCTCAAAGTAATGAGGATTCAAGCGACGAAGATAACGAGTTCGGACTCGTAATTAAGAAATTTCACAAGTTCATGCAAAAGAAGTATGAACGAAAAGGTAAGCAACAAGGAGACCAATTAATATGCTATGGATGCGGAGAAATCGGGCATATCAAATCAAATTGTCCAAATACCAAAAAGGAGAAGAAACCCGTCAAGAAACAAAGAGCATACATCTCTTAGGGAGGTGACTCCGGAGACGAATCAAGTGATGGAGAAGGAAACGAGACCGCAAACTTGTGTCTTATGGCACACGAAGAAACTCAAAATGAGGTATATACCACTTCTAAGAACTATTTCACTTTAGAAGAATTGCAAGATGCATTTGATGAGTTGTATAAAGAGTTTATTAGCGCTTCTAAATCTATAAAGGATTTAAGAAAACAATTTTCTTCAAAAGAAAAAGATTTTGATGAACTAACTCTTGAAAATGAGAAATTAAAAGAGGAAAATAAGTTTTATGGCAAAAGAAGCGCCGATAAACCCGAAAGCTCAAATAAGGATTGTACTTCTTGCAAATCTCTAAAGGAAGAAGTAGGAAGTCTTAGAAGCACTTTGCACAAATTCAATTCTTCACACAAAAATCTCAATAAAGTGCTTGTAAATTTGAAATCCACTAAGCACGGTATAGGCTTTAAACACGAGCCAAAAGAAAAAGTTGAGTCCATTCCTAAACCACCTAAGACTCAACTTAGGCAAAATAAAATAAATGTCAACACTCAACCTAGAAATTTTAATCCTAGAATTGCAACTCATCCGAGAACACATGCTAGAAGAAATAGTGGCATGTATAGACCACCTAGACAAGATTTTCGAAAACCACATCAAAACTATATTCCTAACAATAGAGTAAATACTAGAAGAAATATTGGCATGTATAGACCACCTAGACAAGATTTTCGAAAACTACATCAAAACTATATTCCTAAAAATAGAGTGAATAAATTTAGACCTCTAAATTATTATCATCCTAGAAGAATGCACAATCCGAATGTCATTTGTCATTATTGCAATAAAATTGTACATATTGCTCCCGCATGCTTCACTAGACATAGACATTTCACTGCAGGACAATCACACCAATATGTTGCAACTAACGCACAAGGACCCAAAATGGCTTGGGTACCAAAATCTCATTAATTTGTTTTGTAGGTGTGTTTGAAGTGATCAAGTGTACTTTGGTACCTTGATAGTGGATGCTCCAAACATATGACCGGGGATGCATCAAAATTCCTTCAACTAAAACCCACGGAAGGAGGAAATGTTATTTTTGGAGATAATAACAAAGGAAAGATTATCAGCATTGGATCGGTCGGTAAGGACGAATCCTCCTCCATTAAGCATATTTTGCTAGTTAAAGGTCTTAAACATAATCTCTTGAGCATAAGTCAATTATGTGACAAGGGAAATCTTGTATTGTTTGACTCCGAAGAATGCTTAGTTATCCGTCGTAGTGATTTTAAAATTATTCTTCGTGGTATTAGAATGGATAATATCTATATGGTTGATCTTGAAAAGTCTTCATCAAGTTATGTGAATTGTCTTTTGAGTAAAGAAGACGACATGTGGTTATGGCATCGTAGAGTAGCTCATGTAAATATGAATCTTTTAAACAAACTAGTTTCACAAGATTTAGTAATTTGTCTTCCAAACATGAAATTTGAAAAACATTCTACTTGTGATTCATGTCAAAAAGGGAAACAAACAAAAGCCTCTTTTAAATCCAAAAATGTTGTTTCAACCACTAGACCTTTACAACTTCTTCACATGGATCGTTTTGGACCATCTCGTGTTGAAAGTCTTGGTGGAAATCTTTATGCTTTTGTAATTGTTGATGACTACTCTAGATTAACATGGACGTTATTTCTTGCTCAAAAAAGTGATGCCTTTCATGCTTTTAAAAGTTTTCTTAAACGTGTTCAAAATGAAAAGAACACAACCATCACCCATAAGAAGTGATCATGGGGGAGAGTTCGATCACAATCTCTTCGCAGATTTTTGTGACGAACTCGGTATTGAACATACCTTTTCGGCTCCACGTACACCACAACAAAATGGAGTGGTGGAACGTAAAAATCGATGTCTCGAAGAGATGGCTAGAACCAAGCTCGATGAGGCTAAGATTTCCAAAAAGTTTTGGGCGGATGCCGTGAGTACCGCAAGCTATGTTTTAAACAGAGCTGTCATAAGACCGATACTCATAAAAACTCCCTATGAACTCTATAAGGGAAGGAAACCAAATCTTTCCCATCTTAGAGTCTTCGGTTGTAAATGTTTTATTCACAACAACAGAAAAGATAATTTGGGAAAATTTGACGCGAAATCTGATGAAGGAATTTTTCTTGGTTACTCATCGCGTAGCAAAGCATATAGAGTTTTCAATAATCGAACCAAAACTGTTAAGGAATCTCCTCATGTAGTATTTTGTGAAAATGATGCTCGCTTGGCGAGAAAGGATTCTTGTGTTGATCTTGCAGATGCTTTAAAGAAAATCAATCTTCAAGACGAGGTACAATAGGAGGATCCAAAGGAAGTTCAAGATGAAGTCATGGAACAACCTTCAGAAGAAGTACCACCACAAGAAGAAGAATCGATGATGCCTAAGGCTTGGAGGACGTCTAAAGACCATCCTTTTGACAAGGTAATTGGCAACATCGAGAAAGGGGTAAGTACACGAAATCTTCTTAAAGACACCGTAGGACATATGGCTTTTGTTTCACAAATAGAACCTAAAACCATTTCTGAAGCAATTGGGGATGAGCATTGGACCTTGGCAATGCAAGAGGAGCTTAACCAATTCAAACGTAATGATGTTTGGGAATTGGTGCCAAGACCCGATAATCACACCATAATTAGTACGAAATGGGTTTTTCGGAATAAATTAGATGAAAATGGTATAATCACTAAAAATAAAGCTAGGCTAGTTGCTAAGGGATATAATCAAGAAGAAGGCATTGATTATGAAGAAACCTATGCACCCGTTGCACGCCTAGAAGCCATTCGTTTATTACCTACTTTTTCATCATCTATGAATTTCAAATTATTTCAAATGGATGTCAAAAGTGCCTTCCTCAATGGGTTTATTCAAGAGGAAGTGTATGTTGTCCAACCCCCGGGCTTTGAAGATTTTACATCTCCCGACCATGTCTTCAAGCTTAAAAAAAGCTTTATATGGTCTTAAACAAGCTCCTCGAGCTTGGTATGAACGTCTTAGTAAATTTCTTTTAGACAATGAGTTTGAAAGGGGGAAAGTTGACACTACACTGTTTATCAAAAATAAAAACAATGACATTCTATTAGTTCAAATTTATGTCGATGATATTATTTTTGGTGCACCTAATGATTTTTTATGCGAGGAATTTTCTAAGTTAATGACTAGCGAATTCGAAATGTCAATGATGGGTGAGCTAAACTTCTTCTTGGGGCTGCAAGTGAAACAAATGAAAGAGGGAACTTTCATTTGCCAATCCAAATATTGCAAGGAGTTGCTAAATCATTTTGAATTGAGCAACGCCAAAGCAATGGCCACCCCAATGAGTACATCCGACCATCTTGACAAAGATGAGAAAGGTAAGGAAGTAGACACCAAGAAGTATCGAGGTATGATCGGATCTCTTCTCTATCTTATTGCTAGTAGACCGGACATCATGTTTAGCGTATGTTTATGCGCTCGATATCAATCATGTCCGAAGGAGTCGCACCTAACTGCGGTAAAACGGATAATGAAGTATCTTATTGGAACTTTAAATGTGGGACTATGGTATCCCAAAGGTTCTTCTTGCCAACTTGTTGGCTATTCCGATTCCGATTTTGCGGGTTGCAAATTGGACCGCAAGAGCACTAGTGGCACTTGCCATTTGCTCGGTAGCTCTCTAGTTTCTTGGTTTAGCAAGAAACAAGTAAGTGTTGCGTTATCCACAACCGAGGATGAATATGTAGCCGCGGGGAGTTGTTGCGCTCAAATCCTTTGGATGAAACAACAAAACTCGGATTATGGTCTTAGTATTGATCATGTTCCTCTTCGATGTGACAATACTAGCGCCATAAGCTTGACGAAGAATCCTATTCTTCACTCAATAACGAAACACATAGAAATTAGACATAACTTTATAAGATATCACGTTCTCAAGGGCGATGTCGAAATTGAATTTGTTGAAACCAAAATTCAATTGGCCGACATCTTCACAAAGCCTTTAGAGAAAGAGTCCTTTTTCCGCATTCGTAGTGAACTCGGAATTCTTGACTCCACGATGATCTAATTCATGCATTGCATTTTTCTTTAAATAATTACTAACTTGAGCGTCGGAGGCGCCTAATTCTTTTTTGCAGGTATTGCCCCAAAGACAGGGGGAATTTTCAGGCACTGGTAACAAATAATCGATTATTGACTCAGTACAATTGATTATTTCTAACGTCTCAGTTTGCAGGAATTTGGCAATAATCGATTATCATATATTACTAATCGATTAAGTTGAGATTTAGTGTTACAGGTTTCATAATAATCGATTATTTAGTACTGCATAATCGATTATCTTTTATCGTCTCGACTTTTCGTCACTTCACTGGACTGACATAATCGATTATCATATTAACCAAAATCGATTATTCCCCGAGCCCGGATCCTCATAATACTTTCTGTCTTCAGATAATCGATTATCTCCTATCGCATTATCGATTACTTCTCTGCCTACAATTCAAAATATTGGCAATAATCGATTATTCAGCCTCCATATCGATTAGCAACGGTCCGTGCTTTTAATTTTGTTACCGTTTTTGACCGTTTGGCTTATGAAATCTGCAGCTTTTTTGCTCCATAAATGCCTCACCTCTTCAATCCTATAAATAGGTATGTTCATCCTTCAAATTTCTCACTTCACACTTCACTCTTAGCTTCAAACAATCTTCCAAAGTCTTCAAACTATTGAAACAACTCCTATTTCTTCATACTAATGGCAAGCAAGCACTCTAAACGCTCTCGTTCCGGCAAACAAATTGCCTCCTCTTCCGTCGCTCCTCCACCCGTTTTCAACTATAAAGATGGCTCTTATTTGCGTTTTGATACTCAACCCGAACTTCTTCGATTTATTGAAAAATTTGAGAATCGAGAAATTCTTCCGCCTCGTTTTTCAACTACTTGATATCTTCGAGATAGCGCACACCCATCAACAGAAAATATTCTTATACAAAGCCAACTCATTGACTTTCTATATCTTCAAACTCCTTACATTCACCCTATCTTATCCGTGCCTTCTATTCAAATCTACAGAAGGACGAAGATGGTGACCCTGTTTCTAGCATCAATGGAGTCCTAATTTTTGTAAATGAGGAAAACTTGCAACTCCTCACTAACCTTCCCCGAAATGGTGAATACATTTTTCTCTACACTAGAGAAGCAGGCGTTTTATTTGATGAACAACTTCTTTTCCACCAAATTGGTATTGGCGACTGTCCGGAGAATCGTCGCCCAACTATTACGCACATGCGCCCAGAATATCGTCTAATATTTTATTTCATCACCCGAGTTCTCAAACCCCGAAAATTCAATCATACAACCCTCTCTCATGGGGATTCAAAACTCTTACATGCAATTATCACCGGGGCTCGCATCAATTGGTGCAAGTTCGTCATGACTCATATGTATGATGCAATTGGGGACGATAGGCCACTCCCATATGCCTTTCTCATAATGGCTATTTTTGAAGCCTCCGGTATCGACACCTCCGTCGGTCCACACAAAAAGGCAACACAGCATTGGGAAATTCAAGAATCTTCATTTCCCAATATTGGTGATCATCCTCCTCCTCCTCCTACTCAAATACGTCGTCCTCAAGCTCCTACTCTTCAAACCATTTCGGACCAACTTGCTTCTTTGTCAACCTCAGTGGCTCGTATTGATCAAAACGTCACTCGTTTAACTTATGAGCTTCATGGGTACTTTGATCATATCAACTATTCATATGCCCAAACTGTTATTCCGGATGGAGTGCCGGATGCCGAGCCGGATATTAATGATGACAATGAATAAAATTTTTTATGTATCGTTGAATTATATTCTGTCTATTTCTTGCTTTCTCATGTATGTTTAATATTTTTTAATGATAGTTCATTATTTTTGCTAATGTCAAAAGGGGGAAGAATAAGGGCCTATGCACACTACTATATATTGGCATAAATTGAGGGAGAACTCATAAATTGAGGGGGAACTTATACTTATCTTATGCATATCCCGATATTGGTTTGCCATTATCAAAAAAGGGGAAATTGTTGAAACACGTTCTCAAGTCGCTAAAACTAAACGTGTGTTCATTTCTGTAGGTTTTGATAAAGGACAAACCGACGCGCATGGAACATTGACATATGCCAAAGACCAAGAACATGAGAAACAAAGAGCAAGATCAAGAATATCAAACAAAGTTATAAATGAGTCACTTTATAGTGTGATCTTGATCCGACAACTTATTCAAGTCTTGGGTTCTCTCGTAAAATCATTTTCATGCATCATTGATTTAAACCAAAATGATTTTCAAACATTTTCATTTTAGCCAAAATGATTTTCAAACATGTTTTACAAATCTGGACATAAATAATCGATTATGTATTTCTTATAATCGATTATGTTAAGATAGTGTTAACCGAAATTTTAAGACAGCAATATAATCGATTATGTCTTCCTTATAATCGATTATGTTGAGGCAGTGTATAACCGGATTTTCAAAGCAACGAAATAATCGATTATGTCTCTTCTAATAATCGATTATGTTGAGGCAGTGTGTAACCGGATTTTCAAAACAACGAAATAATCGTTTATGTCTCTTCTAATAATCGATTATGTTGAGGCAGTGTGTAACCGGATTTTCAAAGCAACAAAATAATCGATTATGTCGTTTAGGTAATCGATTATGTTAAGACCGTTGCCAAAGTATTTTTAAAACGCTGAAATATAATCGATTATACACAAGGCTATAATCGATTATGCTTGCACAGAATCTGTTTCCGATTTTTTAACGTTAACTGATAATCGATTATGTAACTTGAATAATCGATTATTATGCTTAAAATCCGCACATGATTTTTGAACGATCTGCAGATAATCGATTATGCAGATCATATAATCGATTATGCAAGCACAAAATCAGCAATTAGTGATTGGCAATTAAGCAACGGTCTTGGTGACTTTGAGCACTATAAATACACCTCAAAATCACTCTTTTAAGTACAACAACTGATTATAATTCTTGCATAAAGCTTACATACTCTTCTCTCATCATTTCATATCTATTTCATAATCTTTGAGAGCCAAAATTCTTGAATAAATTGTTGTGTTCTTGAGCGTATTGTTTTTACTCATATCTACTCTATAAAGAGAGTCTTGTCTTGAGTGCTATGTGTTTGTACACACTTGAAGGGATATTCTAATCCCTTGTTGTAAGAAGGAAAAGTAGTTCCTTGGTTTGAAGTTTTGAGGTGCGGTATCCTCGAGCAGGTTGAAGTCTTGTAGAGTGTATATCTACGAGCAAGTGTAACGGTTTGTTAGGCACCCGTAAGCTTAACAAAGTTAGTGGAAAACTCGAGAGAGTCTCTCGGGGACTGGACTAACCACACGTTGTGGTGAACCAGGATAAACTTGGTGTGTTCTCTCCTTACTTCTTTACTTACCGCACTTATTTTACTCCTGCAATTTTAATTCCGCAAATTTACATTATTTTTTATTATAACGCTATTCACCCCCCCTCTAGCGTTAAGCGTATATTCTAACAATTTCTATATTTTTTATATTATTTTTAGAGTTGATATAGTTTATGAAAAATTTAAATGTTGAAATATTTTATTAATTTCTTATAATCGGTTTAGTAGTAATATTTTTGGAAGTTGGCTTGCCTTGTAACACGATAGGCCTCATCACGACCATAGTCAGATTTTGGATCGTCACAAGTTGGTATTGGATCCTAAGTTACATAGGAATCACGAGTCATGAGCGGGTTTAGTAGTCTTGTGGATCGATAGAGAGACATATGTACTTATCTTCGAGAGGCTGCAGAACCTTTAGGAAAACATCACCTTCTTGAATTGTTATCATGCGGTAATTATTCATGTTGAAGTGTAACTTTTTGAATTCCTTCCATGCATTCGTATGCGTACATGAGTGCTCGGTATCAGTTGTGCATTGACAGATTGTGATTTCCTGGATAAGGTGCGAGAAGCAATTCTTATGTGCAGATGTTGGGCCAGTCTGGAGGACGTGAGGCCGAGTTTTGAGTGTACATTGAGCAATGAGGTGTTGATTGTGTGAGCACGTACTCATATGTCCATTGGTGTCCGTATTAGTGGGATTTGTGATTTGATGGCTATGTGGCGAGTATGATTTGACTGCGAGATTGTGTTTGCATTGATCGAATTCGACGAGAAGGGTTAACTTGAGATGTATCAAGGACTAATGGGTGTTTGATTTGTGACTTGATATAGCTTGTTCATGCTCTGTCAAATAAGATGTTTATTACCATTGTTTGGTTGTTTTGGGAAATTGGTATGATTAGAAATTATCATTGTGAGTGTTTGAATTAGGTGGTATATTATGTGATTTTAGGTAGGTTTTAGACTCATTCGAGGATGAACGTTTGCTTAAGAGGGGGAGGATGTAACAATCTGGTTAGTCGCTCAGAGAGTTATATCCCCTTTTCCCACTTCTTATTGTGTTATTCCAATGTGTTGAGTTGCATCGAGTGAGTGGTTAGGTTTGGGTTTGGAGTAGTTTTGGAGTGAAATGATCACTTAGTCTCTTAGTTAGAAAGCTAAGTTGGAAAAGTCAATCGAGTTGACATATAAGCAATCGAATTCTGATTTGGATTTTTATGATTTGATTAGCTTCGTTGGGTGACATTAGACACTAGAGTGTGTCCAGAATGTAATTTAGAGGTCCGTGGTAGAATTAAGCTTGAATTTGTGAAAGTTAAAAATTTGGCAATTTTGGTCAGCAGCGAAAAATTAGTTATTAGGGTCGGTATGTAATTCTAGAAGATGAAATAGGTTAATAATGTCATTTGTGATGTGTGTTCCAAATTTAAGGTCATTCGAACATGGTTCGATAGAGTTCAGAGTCATCGGCGAGTATTGAAAGTTTCGAAGTTCTTAGGCTTGAATCCGATGTTGATTTGGTATTTTGGTGTTGTTTTGGGTTTTTGGGGGTTCGACTAAGTTTTTATAGTGATATATGACATGTTGGAATTATTGGTTGAGGTCCCGAGGGCCTCATATGAGTTTCAGATAGGTTTGGGTTGTGTTGCGCTCATTTTTCTTATGTTTCCACATCTTTTCTTCAAGTATAAATGATATCATATTAAACGAATAAGCTTAAGTTTCATTTTTGATTGAAGAATTAGATCCATATCGTAATTATGGACATGTAATAAAAAGAATCGTCAAATTTGGATTTCATATGAGGAGTTTGTGGTCATTTTACTGAGAATTCGGTTGTTAGATTTTTCAGGTTAATTACAAATTTACTACTGATAGCCTATTAAAAAATCTGCACTATTTGAAAATATTGAAACTACCATTTCAAATTCATTATAAGATCAAATTAAGTGATTGAGAAGCCTAACTTGATTAAAACTTTACAAGAAATCCATTGGAAAAGCGAGTTTCGGGATCATTTTTGGCATGAAAGACGTGGCTGAATAGCTGGCAAAAAAATATATAAAATAAGGGTTTGTTCATTCGGTCATGTTTTGAGTTGAGGAGCTCTGATTCGGGCAATTTTGGAGGAGATTTTTACCGTATGTATTGGGTTAAGTATTCTCTACTCGATTTTTGTTATATTTCATGAATCCATCTTCAGTTTTGTGATTTGATTGATGATTTCAAAGATAAATTGAGGGAGTTAGGGTTTGAGTTTTGAAGAGTTATAAGTGAGAATCTGAGAGATCAAACGGAGTCTGATTTTGAAAATTTTTATATGGTTAGACTCAGGAGAGGACGAGTATTATTATTTTTCTATTTTAGACTAGTTTCGAGATGTGCGCCTAGGGGCCCAGTTTTGGCCGATTCTGGATTTTTGGCACGTTTATGTACTTTTTGTTGTGGAATTCGATTCCTTAGACTATATTGATAGTAGTATTCTGATTTTGGATAGATTAGGAGCTCTTGGATACCGAGTCGAGGGACGAGGACATCCGGGAGTAGGATTTCACGCTATTGTAGGCATATAATTTTTGACCCTCCCCGATATTTTACATATTTAAATATTTAGTTTAGGCCTAATATCGTTGTTTCAACTACTTTTGACTCTTTTACTTTATTTTGTCACAAAAATGAAATTATAAAATATATTTTTCTTTCATTTAGCTAATTGATATTTATTTATTTAATTTCATTAGTATCTTTATGGTGGTATTATCTTAAGTTCACGTTCCTATTTTAGTATAATCTTCTAAAAATACAAAAAAGTAGCTTCATTTTAATATTTAATTCTATTTTTACGATTGCTTTATTTGAACATTAATTAGTATTTTTAATAGTTTGTCTTGTTTCCTATATTATTTTTTACATATAACAAAAGGGGAAGGAATAGAATTAATTTTTGGACTAATATTTTGTCTTGCTTTTAGTCCAATTAAGCCAATTTCCTTAGCCCATTAACCCAAAAGCCCAACCTCCCTAACCGTTCAAGAACCCTAAAGGTAACTTCAACACTTCTTCTTCTTCACCTTAATACGCATAAGAAAATAGACCCCTAAACCCTACACAGAAGAGACACCTAAAATCAACCAGTCGTTGCTCTTCATACATATGTCATGATCCCTGTTCACCCTCCATAAACATGTTGTGATTGCACCTAGTTCCTACAACTAGGTATTCCTAATAGTGCGGAACAACTTTACATAATTTGTGAAAAATAACTAATCTAGACTGAATAACTAGAAAAAATATGTATATAACTTCCACCCAGTAAATAAAACTATTAATAACTGCGGAAGTCAAAAACCTCTACCCAAAACCCGGAAACTCACGGGAACCACGGCAGATATACCTTGAAGTCTCAGTGTATCTCATCGCCTCAAGGATAGTGCCCTTAGGTAGAGGTACCTGGATCTGCACATGAAAAACATGCATAGAAGGGGCATGAGTACACCACATCGGTACTAAGTAAGTGCCAATCCTAACATAGATCGAGTAGTGACGAGGTAGGTCACGACCCTACTGAACTTAAACATTATAAATAACAAGATAAGGAAAACAGAATAGATAAAGTTGACATCGAGAATCTAAATCGGATAAATAAGGAAAACACTAATAGGAAGCAGAAGTAAAGCAACACAAGGAAATATTGATCACAACATGAATGCTAGACGGGGATCTCTTTGTATCCCGAGGATTTCTCGGTATCCTCACCATATACATGATATCCCAAGGATCTCTTGGTATCCTCATTAGATAAGCCGTGGATCTCTTGGTATCCCGAGGATCTCTTGTTATCCTCAATATATACACTAGGGATCTTGATGTTTCGAGGATCTCTTGGTATCCTCAATAGTGAAGCTGGGGATCTCTTGGTATCCCGAGGATCTCTTGGTATCCTCAATAAATAAATGGGGGATCTCTTGGAATCCCGAGGAACTCCTGATATCCTCATTTAATAAATCAGGGATATCTTAGTATCCCGATATATAGAAATACACGTGCCAAGGATCTCCTGGTGTCCCACACCCCTAATCTAGAACATATCAAGTACAGGGGATCTCTCAGGGAAGCCGTCCCATAGTCCCAAATTAAACACACAACAACAACACGTCATATTCTTAGAATAAATCAACAACTAATCGTATGTTCAAGCCTAACATGCTTCACAAAGTGCAAATACTACAATTAATCAATTAAACAAGTAAGCTAGCTAAATATGCTTCTCTAAGCTAGCACAAGTTGAACTAGCAGTTTAAAAGGAACAAGTAAACAGGAATCTCAATTTAAAAATTTCAAGTAAAAATGGGTTTACAATAAATAGCTCAAGAACGCGCTAGTCACCTCACGTACGAGGCATTCAAATATCAAAGATTATGTCCTAAGGGGAAAGCTCTCCCACAAAAGGTTAGACAAGCCACTTATCTCAAAACGGTTTAAAATCAACTAGAAACCACGCCTTTATCACGTGTATCCGGCTCCAAATGGCCCAAAAACAATTAAATTTAGTTGCATAGTGTAAATAATAATGCAAACAACTGATTGCATTAATAAATTTAAAGCTAGGGTGCAAAATATGTAAAATGACTAAAACGTCCCTCAGGACAACATCTCAGAATCAAATAATTTTTACATTTTCATAACCCTCCTACTCTCACGAGTCTATTCATATAAAAATCTCCCAAATCGGAGGTCAAATGGCCCCTCAAAACGCAATAGATTAGCCAATAAAGTTTTACCCAAGTTATCCAAATTCTGATCCTCAATTCGAATTATAATGGTGTAATAACTATATAATGATGAAATATAACTGAAAGTGGTCATAGCAACATTACCCGATGATCTTCTATTCAAAACCCACTTAATATCGCCTTCTCTCTAGCTCTCAATTGATTTTCCAACTTTTGAAACTTAGCCCTCGATATTAGAATTTCTGAAACGTCATATCCGTATTTGCGGTCCCGCTTCTACGAAAATCAGGCACTTCTGCGGATTTCATTAAATGGACCAAAGGCCGCTTTTGCGGTCCCACATAATACCTTATTCGAACTTGTACCAACCCATAAAACACCTCAAACCCCACCAGAAACCCAAATAAATCGAAGATTAAAGCGTAAGAACTTCAATTTTTATCCAAATACGCTTTCAATCAACAACCTATCTAAAACACGTCGAAATGACCTGAAATTTTGCACACATCCCAAATGACACGACGAAGCTACTGCAACTTGCAGAATACCATTCCGACCTTCGGATAAAAAACTCACTAAACGGCCAGAAACGTCAAAAATTCAAACTTTGGCAATTCAGGCCCAAATGGGCTATAGACTTCCAAAATACATTCTAAACACGCTCCCAACCCCGAAATCAGCTAACAGAGCTAAAGGAACCGACCCTTTTCCATTCCGAGGTCATTTTCACACTATTCAAACTACGAACTACTTTCCAACACTTAAGCTCTCATTTAGGCACTAAGTGTCCCAAAACACTCCAAATTCTAACACCGAACGTCTTGGAAAACAAAAATAGCAGAAATGAACTTAGGGGAAGCAGTTATTGATGAATCGGGGCGTAAATTCCAAAAAAGACTGGCCGAGTCGTTACATCCTCCTACACATAAACATTCATTCATCCTCGAAAGAGCATAAAGGACATACCTGAAGTAGTGAAAGGATGAGGGTATCGGTTGCGCATATCCCGCTTGGTCTCTCAAGTCGCCCCCTCGACAAACTGACCCGCCACTGAACCATTACTGTAGCAATAATCTTTGACCTCAACTTTCTGATCTGCTTGTCAAATATAGCCACTGGCTCCTCAACATATGATAGATCCTTGTCCAACTGGACTGAATTTAAATCCAACACGTGCAACGGACTACCACTATACCTCCGAAGCATCAAAACATGAAATACCAGATGAACTCCTGCCAAGCTAGGAGGTATGGCAAGCTCATAAGCAACATCCCAAACACACCTCAATATCTCAAAAAAGCCAATAAATCTTGGACTCAGCTTCCCTTTCTTTCAAAACCCCCTGACGCCTTTCATAGGAAAAACCTGAGGTAGAACCCGCTCACCAACTATGTAGGAAACATCACGAACCTTCTGGTCCGCGTAGCTCTTCTGCCTGGACTGGGCTGTACGTCTGTCCTAAATCACCTTAACCTTCTCTATCACATCCTAAAACAATTAGTGCCCGATAGCCTAGACTTACCCGGCTGAAACAAGCCTGCCGGGGATCTGCAGATCCTACTATAAAAAACCTCATACGACGCCACTTGAATGCTGGACTAATAACTATCGTTGTAGACAAACTACGTCAGTGCCAAGAACTGATCCCAAGACCCTCCAAACTTAATCACTCATGTACGGAGCATTTCCTTAAGCATTTGAATGGTGCGCTCGGACTATCCATCCGTTTGGGGATGAAATACTGTGCTCATAGTCACCCGAGTACCTAATTCCTGCTGAACGGCTCTCTAGAAGCGCAATGTAAACAGAGTACCTCTGTCTGAAATAATATAAACTGGAATGCAATGCAAATGTGCAATCTTCTAATATAAATCTCTACCAACCGTTTTGATGAATAAGTAGTACACACAAGAATAAGGTGAGCGGACTTGATAAGCTGATCCAAAATCACCCAAATGGCATCAAAATTCCTCACAGTCCAAGGGAGACCAACTACAAAATACATGGTGATCCTCTCCCATTTGCAATGCGGAATTTCCATCTGCTAAAGTAACCTACCCGTTCTCTAGTGCTTAGCCTTCACCTGCTGACAGTTGAGGCATCTAGCTACAAAACTCTTTATGTTCTTCTTCATCTGTCTCCACCAATAGTGCTACCTCAAGTCCTGGTACATCTTCGCGGCACCCAGATGGATGGAATACCGTGAACTATGAGCCTCTGCCAATATCAACACTCCAATATCATCAAGATTGGGTACACAGATCCGACCCTGCATCCTCAACAACCCATTATCTCCAATGGTCACATCCCTAGCATCGCCATGCTAAACCGTGTCCCTGAGTACAAGCAAATGGGTGTCATCATACTGTCGCTCCCTGATACGATCGAATATTGAAGATCGAGAAACCACACACGCTAGAAACTGATTGGGCTCCGAAGATCCAATCTCACAAACTAGCTGGCTAAGACCTGAACATCCAATACCATAGGTCTCTCTGAAGTTGGTAAATATGCCAAACTCTCCAAACTCTCCGCCCGGGGACTCAAGGCATCAGCTATCACATTAGCCTTGCCTGTGTGATAAAGAATAGTAATATCATAATCCTTCAGTAACTCCAACCACGTCCTCTGGCGCAAGTTTAGATCTTTTGCTTGAACAAGTGCTGCCAACTCCGATGGTCAATATAAATCTCACAGGTCACACATGTACAAATAATGATGGCAGATCTTCAAGGCATGAACAATTGCATCTAACTCAAGATCATGGACATGGTAAGTCTTCTCAAGTATCTTCCACTATCTGTACGCGTAGGCAATTATCCTACCATCGTGCATCAGCACTGCTTCAAGGCCAACAAGTGAGGCATCACAATAAACTGTATAAGATCCCGAACCAGTATGCAATATAAGAATATGGGCTGTAGTCAGGGCTGTCTTGAGCTTGTGAAAGCTCGCCTCACACTCCTCTGTCCACTGATATGGGATATCCTTCTAGGTCAATCTAGTCATAAGGGCTGCAATCGATGAAAAGCCCTCCACAAATGACGGTAGGAACCTGCCAAGCAAAGAAAACTACGAATCTATATAGCTGAAGATGGCCTGGGCCAACTCTGCACGTCCTCTATCTTATTCGGATCCACCCGAATGACCTCACTCGTTACCACGTGGCTTAGAAATGCCACAGAACTAAACCAAAATTCACATTTTGAGAAATTTTCATACAACTTCGTCTCTCTCAAGGTCTGAAGCACTGTCCTAAGGTACTGGTCATGATCTTCCCGACTCCGGGATATAAAAGAATATCATCTATGAAAAAAATAACGAAAGAGTCGAGATAGGGCTTGAATACACTGTGCATAATATGTATAAAAGCTGTTTGGGGATTGGTCAGTCAAAATGACATAATAAGGAACTCGTAATGACCATATCGAGTCTCGAAGGCAATTCGGGATGTCCGGCTCCCGAATCTTCAACTGGTGATAACCTGAGCACAAATTAATCTTAGAAAACATCTTTGCACCCTGGAGCTGTTCAAATAGATCATTAATACGAGGAAAAGGATAATGGTTCCTCACTGTAACCCTGTTCAACTGAAAATAATTAATACACATGCACATAGAACCATCATTTTTCTTCACAAACAGGGCAGGAGCAAACCATGGTGAAACACTGGGTCGAACAAAACCCTTCTCAAGAAATTCATGTAACTGATCCTTCAACTCCGTCAACTTAGGAGGTGCCATAAGATACGGGGGAATTGCGATGAGCTGAGTACCTGGCCACAATTCAATGCCAAAATCAATCTCTACTGGGCGGCATGCCCGGTAGATCAGTTGCAAACACATCGGGATAATCCTGTACCACTGGGACCGAATCAACAGAAGGGGTATCAACACTGACATCTCTCACATAGGCTAAATACGCCCCATACCCCTTCTCAACCATACTTTGAGCTCTAAGGAAAGAGATAACTCTACTGGAAGTGTGATCAAAAGTACCACTCCACTCAATACATGAAACACCTAGCATAGCCGGCGTCACGGTCGTAGCGTGACAATCAAGAATAGCATGATACGACGACAACCAGTCCATGGCCCAAAATAATATCAAAGTCAACCAAACAGAGTAACAATAAATATGATCTAGTCTCAAAACTATGAGTAGTAAGCAAACACGACCAATAAACGTGGTCTACAACAAGAGCTATCCTACGCGAGTGGAAACATAAATAAGGGAACTCAAGAAATCTCGGGCTACACCCAAATGCAAAGCAAAATAAGAAAGAACACAAGAATAAGTGGATCCTGGATCGAATAGAACCGATGCATCTCTGTAACAACTATGACAATGCCTGTGATGACAGAATCAGAGGCTACAACCTCGGTACGGGTAGGTGGGGTAGCAACTGGGCTGTAACCATGGCCTGAGAAATCTGCGGGGCACGTTGTGCTCGAGACGTTTGTGGAGGTGCACTCCTCCCAAGTCTAGGGAAATACCTCACCACATGGCGTTTGTCACCACACTCCAAGCAACCTTGTGAATGATGTGGCAGTGGGAACTATGCGGTACGGGTACTTCAAGAGCCCTGGACACCTGAAACTCTGTGGGAGCTCTGAGATGCAAACTGAGCTAGCTGACCCACAAAAGCTCTACCATGGCGCACCCTGCCTTTAAAATAAGGACAAGTATATCTCCCCGATCCACGAGGTCTACTCACTCCTTTATACTCTCCCTCCTGACCGCGTCTGTCTTCTCTCTCCTGGACCCACCTGTCCTCTGCTCGGCGAGAGGTCCTCACCACCCGCTGAACTGGAACCACCGGCTGTGTCGCCATGACACCTGGAAACTGACTAATGGGAACTTGCTGCTCTGGAGTGGTGGCAGAAGAAATATGGTTTTCTCCCCCGGCCTGTGAAGCAGTCGGTACAACCCGAATTATTCCCGCATGAATCAATATACCAAACACACTCAAGAACCGTGCCAAAGTCTCCTAAAGAGCTGGAGTAGTAGCAGTCGTAGGCGTGTCAGGTGCTGGAACTCCTGCTGGATCTGCTGGTGGCACCTCAGCGGTAGCTCGTGCAGGTGCTCTGGGTGCACCACGTGCGCGTCCATGGCCTGTGCCGCAGCTCTGAACTCTGACGGTTGCAGCACGGGGTGCGAGTGTCTTACCATCTCGTGTAGTACATGTCCTCACCATTTGTGAGAGAATAGAAGACATAAGTTTTAGAACTGATGCGAAAATATAGCACGATAGGGAAGTCAAATGAAGTGGAATTTTCCTAAACAGTTACATAGCGTCTCGTAGATAAGAATAGACGTTTCTTTACCGATCAGCGAGACTCTACATGACCGGCCTGTGTTCCGTGACTCCTATGAACCTAGAGCTCTGATACCAACTTTTCACGACCCACGTTCACCCTCCATGAACATGTCGTGATGGAACCTAGCTCCTACAACTAGGTAAGCCTAACAATGTGGAGCAACTTAACATAATTTGCGAAAAATAACTAATCTAGACTGAATAATTGAAGAAATTTGTATATAAGTGCCACTTGGAAAATACAACTCATAATAAGTGCGGAAGTAAAAAATCTCTATCCAAAACTCAGAAATTCACGGGAACCACTGGCTAGCAGAAACATAGTACTCATCTCTAATTACAGAATATCTAAACAACTGAGAGAAAGAGGAATAAACTAAATACTAAAGCTGGAACAGATTAGAGACTCCTGGATTGCGGACGTGGCAGATATACCTCGAAGTCTCCATGTATCTCCTCGCCTCAAGGATTGCGCGCCTGGATGGAGGTACCTGGATCTGCACATGAAAAATATGCGCAAAAGTTTCATGAGTACACCACACCGTTGCTCAGTAAGTGACAAACATAACCTTGATCGGGTAGTGAAGAGGAAGGTCAGGGCCATACTAAGATTTAACATGATAAATGACATGATAAAGGAAAAGAGTATTGATAAAGTTGACAGAGAGAATCCTAACCAAATAAATAAGGAAAACAGTAATAGGAAGCAGAAGTTAAGCAACACAAGGAAATACTGCTCACAACACAAATACTAGCCAGGGATCTCTTAGTATCCCGAGGATCTCTCGGTATCCTCACCATATACACGAGGGAACTCTTGGTATCCCGAGGATCTCTTGGCATCCTTACTAGATAAGCCCGGGATCTCTTGGTATCCCCAGTATATACACTAGGGATCTGAGGGTATCCTGAGGATCTCTTGGTATCCTAAATAGATAAGCCGGGGATGTCTTAGTATCCCGAGGATCTCTTGTATCCTCAATAAATAAATGGGGTGATCTCTTGGTATCCCAAGGATCTCCTGGTATCATCATTAAATAAATCAGGGATCTTTGGTATTCCGATATATACAAATACATGTGCCAAGGATCTCTTGGTATCCCGCATCCCCAATCTAGAACATATCAATTACGGGGGGATCTCCCGGGAATCCTTCCCATAGTCCCAAATTAAACACTTAACAACAACCACTCATATTCTCAGAATAAAAGCTAAATCGGAACAAGTAATGGTAAATTCTAGTCTAACATGCTTCCCAGAGAACAAATAATACGGTTAATCTATTAAACAAGTAAACCAGCTAAATATGCTTCTCTAATATAGCACAAGTTGAACTAGCAATTTAAAATGAACAAGTAAACAAGAATCCCAATTTAAATATTTCAAGTAAAAATGGGTTTACAACAAATACCTCAAGTACACGCTCGTCACTTCATGTACGAGGCATTAAAATATCAAAGGTCATGTCCTAAGGGAAAAACTCCCCCACACAAGGTTAGACAAGCCACTTACATGAAACCAGCTCAAAATCAACTAGAAACCATTCCTTTACCAAGGATACCCAACTCCAAATGGACTAAATATATTCCATTCAGTTACATAGTGTAAATAATATTGCAAACAACTGATTCAAATATTAAATTAAAAGCTAGGGCGCGAAACTAGGTAAAATGACCAAACCTCCCCTCTGGCCAACATCTCGGAATTAAATAATTTTCACACTTTCAAAACCCTCGTACTCTCATGAGGATAACCATATAAAAATATCCCAAATCGGAGGTAAAATTCCCCCTCAAAACGCAATAGATTAGTCAATAAAGTTTTACCCAAATTATGCAATTTTTGATCCTCAATTGGAATTTTATTGGTGTAATTAACTATATAATGATGAAATATAACTAGAAGGGGTCAAAGCAACGTTACCCAATGATCCCTGTTAGAATATACGCTTAACGCTAGAGGGGGGGGGGTGAAAAGCGTTATAATAAAAAAAAATATAAACTTGCGGAAATAAAAATTGCAGGATTGAAATAAGTGCGGTAAGTAAATAATAAGGAACAAACGCACCGAAATTATCCTGGTTCACCACAACCTGTGGCTAGTCCAGTCCCCGAGAGACTCTCTCGAGATTCCACTAACTTCGTTAAGCTTACGGGTGCTTAACAAACCGTTACAAACTGAGAACTTGAGTCACACAAGCCTCAACAACCTTTGCTCGAAGATACCACACTTCAAGACTTCAACCGAAGGAATGAAAACGTTCCTTCTTACAACCACAAGGGATTAACACTTCCCTTCAAGTGTATACAAACACTTAGCACTCAAGACAAGACTCTCTTTTAAGAGTAGATATGAGTAAAATAAATACGCTCAAGAACACAACAACTTTCCTCAAGAGTTTGGCTCTCAAAAACTTATGAAATGAATATAAAATGATGTATATGAGAGTATGCAAGCTTTAGCAAGAATATGATCGGTTGTTGTACTTAGAAGACTGATTTTGAGTTGTATTTATAGTGTTCAAAACCCCCACGACCGTTGCCTAATTGCCAATCAAGAATTGCTGATTTTGTGCTAAGATAATCGATTATCTGATTTGCATAATCGATTATTTTCCAATCGTTCAAAAATCATTCCAAGATTTTAAGCAGAATAATCGATAACCAAATCGTATAATCGATTACCTGACAACGTTCAAAAAATCATATTCAGATTTTACTTAGCATAATCGATTATCAGATTGTGTATAATCGATTACCTGACAACGTTCAAAAAATCATATGCAGATTTTACTTAGCATAATCGATTATCAGATTGTGAATAATCGATTACCTTTCAGAGTTTAAAAATTACTTTGGCAACGGTCATTTGCATAATCGATTATGCTATAAGGATAATCGATTATCTTTTATATTTTGAAAACTTCGGACTACACTGTCTTAACATAATCGATTATCATAAAGTACATAATCGATTATTTTACAGTCTTGTAAAGTTTGATAGACACTGCCTCAACATAATCGATTATCATAATGTGCATAATCGATTATTTTATAGCTTTGAAAAATCTGATGGACACTGCCTCAACATAATCGATTATCATAAGGTACATAATCAATTATCTTGTAGCTTTGAAAAATCTAATGTACACTGCCTTAACATAATCGATTATCATAAGGTACATAATCGATTATTGTTCAGCTTTGTAAATCTGGTGTACATTGTCTTAACATAATCGATTATCATAAAGTACATAATCGATTATCTTTGTCCTGATTTGAGAGGCATGTTTAAAAATCATTTTGGCTAAAATAAAATGTTTGAAAATCATTTTGCTTTAAATTAAATATGCATGATTTGATAAAAATGATTTTACGAGAGAAGCCAAGTCTTGAGTCAATTGTCGGATCAAGATCACAATTAAAGAACGACTCATGTATAACTTTATTTCTTTGCTTGATCATGATCTTTGTTCGTCTTGTGCTTGAACCTCGTTATGTGTCAATTGCGCGCTTGTGCTTGGACCTCGTCATATGTCAATTGCACGTCGTTTGTCATTTATCAAAACCTACAAATATGAACACACATTTAGTTTAGTGCCTTGAGAACGTGTTTCAACAATTTCCCCCTTTTTGATAATGGCAAACCAATATCGGGATATGCATACTAGATAATTCATAATGACGATCCAAGACAAGTATATAGATATGCAATTAGTTCCCCCTCAACATATGAATTCCCCCTCAATTTATGCCAATAAATATTAAGTTATTAGCAATTTGTTCCCCCTCAACATATGAATTCCCCCTCAATTTATGCCAATAAATATTAAGTGCATAGCCCTTATTCTTCCCCCTTTTGACATTAGCAAAAAAAAGTAAATAACTAGTTTAATGATTAACCAATATTGCAATTATAAAAGGGACAATATAATGTCAACATAATCGATTATTGATACTTGATAATCGATTATGTACTTAAGAGAAATCGATTATTCTTAAAAGAGATCGATTATTCTGCACCAGTGCTTTATAATTCCCCCTGTCTTTGGGGCGATACCTGCAAAATAGAATTAGGCGCCTCCGACGCTCAAGTTAGTAATGAAAAGAAAAAAAATGCAATGCATGACTTAGATCAACGTGGAGTCAAGAATCCCGAGTTCACTACGAATTCGGAAAAAGGACTCTTTCTCTAAAGGCTTTGTGAAAATGTCGGCCAATTGAGATTTGGTTTCAGCAAACTCAATTTCGACATCACCTTTGAGAACGTGATCTCTTATGAAGTGGTGCCTAATTTCAATGTGTTTTGTTCTTGAATGAAGAACGGGGTTCTTCGTCAAGCTTATGGCGCTAGTATTATCACATCTAAGAGGGATATGATCGATACTTAGTCCATAGTCCGAGAGTTGTTGTTTCATTCAAAGGATTTGAGCACAACAACTCCCCGCGGCTACATATTCAGCCTCGGTTGTGGACAACGCAACACTTACCTGTTTCTTACTGAACCAAGAGACAAGAGAGCTACCGAGCAAATGGCAAGTGCCACTAGTGCTCTTGCGGTCCAATTTGCAACCCGCAAAATCGGATTCGGAATAGCCAACAAGTTGGCATGAAGAACCTTTGGGATACCATAGTCCCACATTTATAGTACCAACAAGATACTTCATTTTCCGCTTAACCGCAGTTAGGTGCGACTCCTTCGGATATGATTGATATCGAGTGCATAAACATACGCTAAACATTATGTCCGGTCTACTAGCAGTAAGATAAAGAAGGGATCCGATCATGCCTCGATACTTCTTGGTGTCGACTTCCTTACCTTTCTCATCTTTGTCAAGATGATATGATGTGCTCATTGCAGTGGCCATTGCTTCGGCGTTGCTCATTTCAAATCGTTTTAGCAACTCTTTGCAATATTTAGATTGACAAATGAAAGTTCCTTCTTTCATTTGTTTCACTTGCAACCCCAAGAAGAAGGTTAGCTCACCCATCATAGACATCTCAAATTCGCTTGTCATTAAATCAGAAAATTCCTTGCACAAAGCATTGTTAGTAGCACCAAAAATAATATCATCCACATAGATTTGAACTAATAAAATATTATTGTTTTTATGCTTAATAAATAGTGCGGTGTCAACTTTCCCCCTAATGAACCCATTGTCCAAAAGAAATTTGCTCAATTGTTCATACCAAGCTCGGGGAGCTTGTTTAAGACCATAAAGGGCTTTCTTAAGTTTGAAAACATGATCGGGAGATTTAAAATCTTCAAAGCCCGGGGGTTGTTCAACATAAACTTCTTCTTGAATAAAACCATTTAGAAAAGCACTCTTTACATCCATTTGATATAAATTGAAATTCGTAGAAGAGGCAAAAGCAAGTAATAAACGAATAGCTTCTAACCTTGCTACAGGTGCATACGTTTCTTCATAGTCAATTCCTTCTTCTTGATTGTAACCTTTTGCTACAAGCCTAGCTTTGTTTCTAGTAATTACACCATTTTTATCTAATTTATTTCGAAAAACCCATTTCGTACCAATTATGGTATGATTGTCGGGTCTTGGCACCAATTCCGAAACGCCATTTCATTTGAATTGGTTAAGCTCCTCTTGCATTGCCAAGGTCCAATGCTCATCCCCAATTGCTTCGGAAATGGTTTAGGGTTCAATTTGAGAAACGAAAGCAGTATGTCCTAAGGTGTTCTTAAGATTGTTTCGAGTACTTACCTTTTGTTCAATGTCGCCAATTACCTTGTCGAGAGGATGGTCTTTGATTGTCCTCCACGCGTTAGGCAGTTTCGCTTCTTTCACCAGTGGTGGCGCTTCCTCCGATAATTATTTCAAGATTTCATCTTGAATTTCCTTTGGATTTTCTTCTTGTACTTTGTCTTGAGGAATTATTGTGTTTAAAATACCTGCAAGATCAAAACCAGAATCCTTTCTCGCCAAGCGAGCATTATTTTCGGAAAACACAATATGAGGGGATTCCTCAACAGTTTCGGTTCTATTATTGAATACTCTATATGCTTTGCTACGTGATGAATAACCAAGAAAAGTTCCTTCATCGAATTTGGCATCAAACTTTCCCAAATTATCTTTTCCATTGTTGTGAATAAAGCATTTACAACCGAATACTCTAAGATGGGAGAGGTTAGGTTTCCTTCCCTTGTAGAGTTCATAGGGAGTTTTCATGAGTATTGGCCTTATGACTACTCTGTTTAAAACGTAGCATGCCGTACTCACGGCATCCGCCAAAATTATTTGGGAATCTTAGCCTCATCGAGCATGGTTCTAGCCATCTCTTCGAGACACCTATTTTTCCGTTCCACCACTCCATTTTGTTGTGGTGTACGTGGAGCAGAGAAGGTGTGCTCAATACCGAGTTCGTGACAAAAGTCCGCGAAGAGATTGTGATCGAACTCTCCCCCATGATCACTTCTTATGGAAGTGACGGTTGTGTTCTTTTCATTTTGAACACATTTAAGAAAACATTTAAAATTTTGAAAAGCCTCACTTTTGTGAGCAAGAAATAGTGTCCATGTAAATCTAGAATAATCATCAACAATAACAAAAGCATTACGATTTCTACCAAGACTTTCAATGCGAGATGGTCCAAAGAGATCCATGTGAAGAAGTTGCAAAGGTCTTGTAGTTGAAACAATATTCTTAGATTTAAAAGATGCTTTGTATGCTTCCCTTTTTGACAAGAATCACAAATAGTGTCATTTTCAAATTTCAAATTTGGAAGACCAATAACTAAATTCTGTGAAACCAATTTGTTTAAAAGATGCATGTTGATATGAGCTACTCTACGATGCCATAACCACATATCATCTTCTTTACTCATAAGACAATTCACATACTCTGATGAAGAGTTTTCAAGATCAACCATATAGATGTTATCAATTCTAAAACCACGAAGAATAATTTTAAAATCACTACGACGAAAAACTAAGTATTCTTCCGAATCAAACAAAACAAGATTTCCCTTGTCACATAATTGACTTATGCTCAAGAGATTATGTTTTAGACCTTTAACTAGCAATATATGCTTAATGGAAGAAGATTCATTCTTACCCACCGAGCCAATGCCGATAATTTTCCCTTGTTGTTATCTCCAAAAATAACGTTTCCTCCTTCCTTGTGTTCTAGTTGAAGGAACTTGGATGCGTCTCCGGTCATGTGTTTGGAGCATCCACTATCAAGGTACCAAAGTACACTTGATCCCTTCAAACATACCTACAAGACAAATTAATGAGTTTTTGGTACCCAAGCTGTTTTGGGTCCTTGAGAGTTAGGTGTAAAATGCTGTTGTGCTTGACATGCAGTTAAGTGTCTGTGTCTAGTAAAACAAGCAGGAGCAATATGTCCTATTCGACTACAATAATGACAAATGACATTAGGATTATGCATTCTTCTAGGTTGGTAGTAGTTGGAGGTACGAAAATCGTTTGCTCTATTTTTGACAATATGGCTATTGCGCAATCCTTGAAAATCATTTCTCCTACTGTTTGTTCTAGGATATGCAGCGATTCTAGAATAATTGTTTCTAGGTCGAGTATGTCTAGGTTGCGATTGTTGAAGGCCATTTCTAGGCGTTCTAAAATGTTCAAAGTTTCTTCTAGTGTTTGGTCTAGGATGCATATTGATTCTAGGATGGTTATTTCTAGGATGAATGTTATTTTATTTATCCTAGGTTGAGCCTTGGGTTGTTGGGGGATGGCTTCAACTTTTTCTTTAGGCTCGTTTTTGAAACCTATGCCATGTTTGATCGATTTCAAATTGACAAGAACATCATTCAAATTTTTATGAGAAGAATTAAACTTATCTAGGGTGCCCTTAAGTCTTTCTACTTCATCTTTTAGATGCATGCAAGAAATACAATTTTTACTAGAACTCTCGGGTTTGTTGGCGCTTCTCTTGCCGAAAAATTTGTTTTCTTCTTTCAACTTCTCATTTTCCAAAATCAATTTTTCCAAATATTTTTCTTTCAAAGAGAGTTGTTTTTCAAAATCTTTTTCTTTCAAAGAAGAATTTTTCTTTACGTCTCTAACAGTTTTGGAAGCTTTAATGAATTCACTATACAGTTCATCAAAAGCATTTTGCATTTCCTCAAGAGAACAGAAATTTTTTGAAGAAATTTGACATACCTCTTCTTGATTGTCTTCGTGTGCCATGAGACATAGATTTGCGGTTTCGTCTTCTTCATCGTCGCTTGATTCGTCTCCGGAGTCACCTCCCCAAGATATGTATGCTCGTTGTTTCTTGAAGGGTTTCTTCTCCTTTTTGACATTTGGGCAATTTGATTTAATGTGCCCGATTTCTCCGCATCCATAGCACTTTACTTGATCTCCTTGTTGTTTTCCTTTTCGTTCATACTCTTTTCGCATGAACTTTTGAAACCTTTTAATAACGAGTCTGAACTCGTTATCTCCGTTGTTTGAGTCCTCATCATTTTGAGGTTGAGCCGTGCTTGCCTTGAGGGCGATTCTTTGTTTCCTTTGATCATTAAACGGAGGGTTAAGTATAGTAGATTCATAGGTTTTAAGATTACCTCTTAGTCCGTCGATAGTGACATTTGAAACGCTGATAGACTCTTGAATCACGTCGGCCTTGGAGCGCCATTCCGGAGTGAGACTTCGGAGAATTTTTTGGACAAGTTCCTTATCCGTGAAGGTCTTCTTAAGAGCATGTAGGTCATTGACGATTTTTGAAAATCGTTCGAACATGTCATCGATCCTCTCGCTTTCCTTCATGTGAAACAGTTCATATGCATGGGTTAGAAAATCAATTTTAGCTTCTCTTACCTGGTCCGTACCTTCGTACGTGATTTTCAGCTTATCCCACATTTGCTTAGCCGTTGTGCAACATGATTTTTTTCTGTAATCATCAGCATTTACAGCACAATATAATAAGTTGATGGCTCTAGCGTTGTTCTGCACTTTTCGGATATCATCCGCATCGTATTCATCTTCAGATTTTGGAACCCATTCATTTTCAACCTTTTTGGTTGGAATTTGTTCTCCCTTCGTTATAACCTTCCATAGATGAAAATTATTCGATTGGATGAATATTCTCATCCTCTCCTTCCAGTACGTATAGTTTGTGCAATCGAATAGTGGTGGTCTGGTGGAGCATTGTCCTTCACCTATTCCTGCATTAAAGTCACGAGTAGAAGCCATGGATTGTTTCTCTCAAACGGTTAAGTCTTTCAGAGAGTTGGACTCTGATACCAATTGTTAGAATATACGCTTAACGCTAGAGGGGGGGGGGTGAATAGCGTTATAATAAAAAACAATATAAACTTGCAGAATTAAAAATTGCAAGATTGAAATAAGTGCGGTAAGTAAATAATAAGGAACGAACGCACCGAAATTATCCTGGTTCACCACAACTTGTGGCTAGTCCAGTCCCCGAGAGACTCTCTCGAGATTCCACTAACTTCGTTAAGCTTACGGGTGCTTAACAAACCGTTACAAACTGAGAACTTGAGTCACACAAGCCTCAACAACCTTCGCTCGAAGATACCACACTTCAAGACTTCAACCGAAGGAATGAAAACGTTCCTTCTTACAACCACAAGAGATTAACACTTCCCTTCAAGTGTATACAAACACTTAGCACTCAAGATAAGACTCTCTTTTAAGAGTAGATATGAGTAAAATAAATACGCTCAAGAACACAACAACTTTCCTCAAGAGTTTGGCTCTCAAAAACTTATGAAATGAATATAAAATGATGTATATGAGAGTATGCAAGCTTTAGCAAGAATATGATCGGTTGTTATACTTAGAAGACTGATTTTGAGTTGTATTTATAGTGTTCAAAACCCCCACGACCGTTGCCTAATTGCCAATCAAGAATTGCTGATTTTGTGCTTAGATAATCGATTATCTGATTTGCATAATCGATTATTTTCCAATCGTTCAAAAATCATTCCCAGATTTTAAGCAGAATAATCGATTATCCAAATCGTATAATCGATTACCTGACAACGTTTAAAAAATTATATTCAGATTTTACTTAGAATAATCGATTATCAGATTGTGTATAATCGATTACCTGACAACGTTCAAAAAATCATATGCAGATTTTACTTAGCATAATCGATTATCAGATTGTGTATAATCGATTATCTTTTAGAGTTTAAAAATTACTTTGGCAACGGTCATTTGCATAATCGATTATGCTATAAGGATAATCGATTATCTTTTATATTTTGAAAACTTCGGACTACACTGTCTTAACATAATCGATTATCATAAAGTACATAATCGATTATTTTACAGTCTTGTAAAGTTTGATAGACACTGCCTCAACATAATCGATTATCATAATGTGCATAATCGATTATTTTATAGCTTTGAAAAATCTGATGGATACTGCCTCAACATAATCGATTATCATAAGGTACATAATCGATTATCTTGTAGCTTTGAAAAATCTAATGTACACTGCCTTAACATAATCGATTATCATAAGGTACATAATCGATTATTGTTCAGCTTTGTAAATCTGGTGTACATTGTCTTAACATAATCGATTATCATAAAGTACATAATCGATTATCTTTGTCCAGATTTGAGAGGCATGCTTAAAAATCATTTTGGCTAAAATAAAATATTTGAAAATCATTTTGCTTTAAATTAAATATGCATGATTTGATAAAAATGATTTTACGAGAGAAGCCAAGTCTTGAGTCAATTGTCGGATCAAGATCATAATTAAAGAACGACTCATGTATAACTTTATTTCTATCTTTGTTCGTCTTGGGCTTGAACCTCGTTATGTGTCAATTGCGCGCTTGTGCTTGGACCTCGTCATATGTCAATTGCGCGTCGTTTGTCATTTATCAAAACCTACAAATATGAACACACGTTTAGTTTAGTTCCTTGAGAACGTGTTTCAACAATCCCCTCTTCAAAACTCACTCAAAATCGTTTTCTCCCGAGCTCTCAATTGATTTTCCATCTTTTGAAGTTTAACCCTCAATTTTAATATTTCTGAATAGTCATTTCTGCTTCTGCAGAAACCAGACCGCTTTTGAAGATTTCAATAAATTGACCAGAGTCCGCTTCCGTGGACAAACAACCGCTTTTAAGGTCCCGCATAAGCAAACAAGGGACCGCTTCTGTGGTTTTCCTGAGAAATGGAAAAACTCGCTTTTGCGATGGACAAGAAGCTTCTATGGTTCCCAAGCCGCAGAAGCAAAAATACCAGAAGAGACGTATCAGCTGCTGCATCACTTAAAGATTTTCTCTGTTAACTATCCGAAATCATCCCGAGGCCCCCAATACCTCAAGCAAAAGCACCAATAACACCTAATACCTTATTCGAACTTGTACAAACCCTTAAAACACCTCATCAATATTAGAAACCCGAATAAATCGAAGATTAAAGCCTAAGAACTTCAATTTTTATCCAAATATGCTTTCGATAAAAAACCTATCCAAAACACGTTCAAATGACGTAAAATTTTGCACACACATCCCAAAGGACATGACGAAGCTACTATAACTTCCGGAATTCCACTTAGAACCTCGTATGAAAGACTCACTATAGGACCGAAAACTTCAAAAATTTAAAATTCGGCAATTCAAGCCTAAATGGGCTATGGACTTCCCAAATACATTCTGAACATGCTCGCAATCCCGAAAGCACCTAAAGGAGTTAACAGAACCGTCAGTTTTCTAGTTCGAGGTCGTATTCACACTATTCTGACTATGGACTACTTTCCAATACTTAAGATCTCATTTAGGGACTAAGTGTCCCAAAACACTTCGAATTTCCAACACCCAATGTCCTGGCAAACAAAAATAGCAGCAATGAACTTTGGTAAAGCAGTTAATGGGAAATCGGGGTGTAAATTCCAAAAAAAAATTGGCTGGGTCATTACAACACCACCACAGCTGCTGCTCCTTTACCGCCAAGCACTGAAAATCTGGTGAGTTAGCAGCCACCGGTGCTGCTGCTTATCTCTACCCCTCGTTTCTCTCACTCCCTTTCGCTATTACTGTCGCGGGCCACCCACACCACCATAGCCCGCTGGAAATCGACGACCACACACACCAATGTGAAAGAAAACCATAAGCGTCTCTAGAAACCCAACCACATGCCATAACTGGTTGCATTTCCTCTTGCGATTTCTACACATCCCAATTCTTGAATTTTTACTTACTCAAAGACAATAAAATTTCAATGTACAATTCTACTGCAAATATAACTATAAGTGTGACATCTTTGACAAGTGCTGGAATTGTATTCGAGTTTGACTGAAGTGAGTTTTTTGAGGTGGTCGAGTTCGTGTTCCCGTCTACGGTTTGCTAAATTTTGAGTTCAAAGTAGTGAAATAATTATATTCCAGTTATATTAAGGTCTATTTCTTACTCTTCTCTTTAATTATCTGTGGCTTTACCATTATTTTGATGAATTGAAGCCATCTGATTCATATGTGTTTGAGATTACATGTACATTTATTTGGGTGGGATTCTTATTGTTTCCCAGTGCACTTTGTTTAGTTTTAAAGGTTATTGCTGAATCATTAGACTATTAGTAAGTCTAATTAAGAGGAAAACTAATGAGGTAGTGCATTGAAAGCTTCCAATTAAAATGAGACGGGACAGACAAACCTTGAAAACAAAATTTTGGCCAAGATTAGTGAAATGGATTTGGGATGTGCTGCTAGAATTAAAAAGAAGCAGAATTGAGATTTGAATACTACACGTTTACTATTTTATTTTAGTGATTTAATTAATAGGAGCATGGTTAGGCCAACCACATTTGGGTAGGCAGGTCTCAGGACTTCTATTAATTTTGAGCTGAGAGGTCGTTCCCTTAGTTAAATTTATCCGGGGAATGCCCCGAAGGACTTGTATATATTTTATTTCGGGGAATGCCCCGTAGTACTTTTATTTGGGGGCCAAAAGTAGAGCTTCTAATATTTTACTTTATTTTAGTTTTCATTTTCTATTATTAGGTGGGGACGACCTCGAGCCCTTTAGTATGTTTATTTGTCTGTATTTGTTTTACCTTAATTCAAATATTCTAAAAGCCAACTATATCCAGTACGCAACCGTATCTTTAATGGGCCTTGAGGAGTGCCCAACACCTTCTCCCCAAGTCAAATGAACATCCTTACCCAAATCTCTGGTGCTGGCTTAGTTTGGAGTCTGAAGTGTTTTAAAAGGAAAATTATTTTAAAAAATGGTGACCTGGCATACCGAAACGAATGTCAGGTGGCGAATCTGAGTTAGTCCTTTTGAACACTATTTTGTCACTTTTCAATTAAATATCCTTTTATTATTTATTGGGGGTTATTGAGGTTTGTAAAAAAGGGATATGACATTTCTAGCGACCCTACTGGGGAGTTACATGTTCGAGCTAATACTTGATCATGTTGACTTTTAAGATATTCGGTTGAGGTGTTTGTTGTTCTTTATTTGATTTTCTTATTTGTTTTGTTTGACTTATTTTTCTATTTTGTTGGTTATTTATTTATCTCTTTTCCTTAGGTGTTTATCGCGTTATAACTGTTATTATTTGCATAACCATGAGTCTTCTTTCTACAACAAGTCTCAGAGTATGCGTTCCGTACACGAACTCTTTATTGAGTCACCCTTATTTTAGGAGGGGGCCGTCGGACATATTGAGTGGGTGGAAAGCCTAAGCGGCCACTGTCGACCATACGCTCCCCCAAGTTGCTTTGTTAGTGAACCCAAACTTAGGTCACCCTTTAGGTCATTCTTATTTGTATCTTGTCTTTTGGACCTAGTAGGGCTCGGTACCAAGCACCGTGTCTCTTTGTAGGAAGCCTATCCAAACTTTGTCAAAATGGGCCCATGGCCCGAAAGAATATTCAATCATCCCTATGTGATACATGTTGCATCTTTGAGGGCAGAAATGTCATTTGGCGGACTGATGTATGGGAAAGAGGGTGAAGTGAAAAAATGAAGCAAGTATGGTCGAGTTATATTTTTCTTTCACAACTGTTTCAAAAAAACTAGACCAAAAAAAGAAAATAAAAAAATCCAAAAAGATTTTGCACTTTCCCAACATTTTCCAAAAAACCAAAAAAAAGGAAAAAGAAAATCCAAAAAGATTTTACATGTTTCGTCATTTTTTCTTTTTAAAAAAAATGGCCAAAATATATGTTTTCTTTAAATCATTATTTTATTTAATTTTATCTTGTATTCAATCTTTCACAACTACACGAACCTGATTCTCGTCTTTTGGGACAAGATATGCAGACAGTCTACATAGGGTCTGGTCTTCATATTAAGCCTTAGGTTCTTGGCTTCGCGAGATCTTAGCCAAATGTTGCATGTCTAGCCACTTTTGGCCACATTGTCCTTGTTGCAAAATAAGGCTATTTTGCAAAGTGGCTTGTTAAAATGTGTTCGGAGAGTCTAGGATCCACAATTAGGTGTCTCCTTACTTCAAGGCCGTTCCCATTGAATTTGCATGTCTGGCCACTTTTGGCCATCTTGGCCATTGTTGTAAAATGGGATCATTTTCGCAAAAGTGGTTAATTACCCATATCTTAGGATTTTGAGTTCACAACTAGGTGTTATATTATTTTATGGTCCTTCCTTTTTGAATTTGCATCTTTAGCCACTTTTAGCCATACCAGTCGTGTTTGCAAAATTGATCATTTTATGTAAATTAATTGTGGGCCTTGATTATTGGGAGTTTGAATCCATATAAGCTTAGGGAGGTATGTCCATCTTTGTTGAGTTTGCGCTAGTAGCCACATTTTGGCTACGTAGGTCATTTTGCAAAAATATCCTTAATCATGCCTTGCATGTGTCCAATATAAGGTGTCGTAAAATCACATGAATCTTAAATCACTAACTCTATTTGATCTTATTTGTCACATTCGTATATAAATTCTTTTACCAGAGCTTGAGTATGACAAATACCCTAGGATCACTGCATTCATGAGCTGCCTAAAGATACTTTTATGTTTTTAGTCTGTCATTCATGTTGTCTTTTTCTTTCTAGTCTTGTGCATTAATATCGAGTATTTTGTTATATTACTTCCCATTTTGTATTTAAATAAAAATTAAATGTAAAATTCAAAAATATTTTTATAACTATTTTATTTTCTCCATTATTTTCTGGAACAATACTTGACCTGATTCATAAGGGACATGATACGTAGGCAGCCTACATAGGTTAGATCAAATCATTATTAAAAGAGGGGGGGGGGGAGAAGAAAAAAAAGAGAATGAAGTTCCAGGATGTGAGAATGAGAGGAAAGAAAAGAGTGATAATTAGAAAGAAAAGAGAGGTAGAAAAATGAGCAAGCCAAGAAGTGCTAGGAAAGAGAGAAAAGAGAAGATTGAAATTAATAAAATTGAGATGATACCAAATGACCTTGTGACCTCAAAGTCATTCTAAAACGGTTACTTGTTGCTAGGGGCATTGCACGCAATGTGACATTTCTATCTAATAAATGCCCTAACGCTAACATGTTGGCTTTATTCTGCACCTCTTTGTTACTTTCATTGTTATCATAATAGAGGGTGGATAGTTTTGGTATTTTGGTGATTCGTCCATATAACAAAAGGTCAAGATCAAAGTAGCAATGGCTTGCAAAGACTTTGACACAGGACTTGTTGACCCATCGAGCGAGATTGCGGAGTCGGAGTCTGAATTGGAAGAGGAGGTACAAAGATTGAAATAGCAGATGTCAGAAATGTAGCTGTCTTGGATCAAGGGGCATCCTCCACTTTCATTCCCCACTAACTACTCTAAAAACCTTACAACTAGCCCACAACAATCAAAACCCCAGGTTCCCACTATCGTTGACCTTTCTCTTCAACATGCACTAGGATTTACCCCTTACCACAATTACCCTAACCCTTTCTCCCAAACTTTCCATGCTCCACTAGCGAAACAACCGCATTCCTAGCTCCAAATACCAATACTATGCCCCGTAACCCACCTTCAAAGTCCTAGATCCTTACTCCTAGACTCATTACTTTGAGCATCATGTTGAAATTGAAAAACCACCCAAGAACGCAGAGCAAGAGGAGATATTTAGGAAGGTAAAGATTCTGGAGCAATCATTAAGAAATATGCAAGGGTTAGGAAGCCAGGTGAGTATGGCTTATAAGGATTTGTGTTTGTTCCCTGATGTTCAACTGCCTGCCGGGTTCAAGATGCCCAAGTTTGACTTTTGTGACGGACATGGGGATCATGTAGCTCATCCGAGAGATTACTAAAGTAAAATGAGAGGCGCTAGGGGAAACGATAAATTACTGATGGTATACATCAACCAAAGAATGAGTGGGGAATCTCTAGAATGTTACACCCACCATGATGCCAGCATGTTTTACACATGGGACGATTTTACTCAGACTTTTGCTCGACAGTTTCAGTATCATGGGCAAGATCAACTATCCTTGACCAAGAAAGAGAAGAAATCAAGTGAAATCTTCAAGGAATATGGTTTTAGGTGGAGAGAACAACCCATATGAGTCAATCCTCAAATAGAAGAAGATGAAATGGTCGAGTACTTTCTTCAAGCTCAAAAGCTTACTTGCTTTGGGCATTTTATCTCGATTGTGGGTAATCCTTTTAATTATGTGGTAAAAATGGGAGAATATGTGTTGTAGTCAAGTAAGATCATGATCTATTTATCCTTAAATGCCACAACACAGGCAATTCAAAATGACACGGGAAGCTTGCTGGATCAGAAGAAATATGATGATGTTGCCATGATTGTCTCTGAATCACGACATGGACCCACGAGTCCGACTCACCAATATGCTCAACCTCGACCCTGAACCAACCAAAAACCTATCCGCGAGCTGCATAGAATCCACCTCAGTATCATTCTCTGAACAATTTTCGATCTCTGTCCAACCCCTAGTTCACCCCTTATTCCCGAGCACCCAATAACCCTAGAAAATAGGGGTATAGAGGGGAACAAAGGCAAAAAAATAGTTTCACTCTAATCGAAGAATCCTACACAAGCTTGTTTGAAAAGTTAAAATAGTCTAGCCTGATTGAGCCACTCATCGGCTATACTCCGGACCCATATGCAAAAGGTTTTGATCCTCTTGTACGGTACATGTACCAATCTAATATCCATGGTCATAACATTGAAGATTGTCGCGCTTTGAAAAAGGAGGTAGAAAGAATGGTTCAAGAAGGGATGATTGGGGTCCAGGACAGTGAGACCCACAACATTGCACAAAATCCTTTACCTGCACATGGTGATGCATACTTTGTAGGGAAATGCGTGGTGGCAGGGATATGAGAATCTTTTTGGGAACTTGCTAATTGAAGTTTATGATATTGAGATTGGTGAAGGTCCCAGTAATTTCTATGTGCAATCCAGTGGCTATGATGTCGAGATTGGTAATTGGAAAGACGCTCCTTGCTTGGCTAGCCAGGGAGGAGTTCTGGTGATTTATTTTTGTTGTCATTTCTGTTTGTCCAGGATATTTCAAGCTTGTAATTCGGATATTGTCTTGTGGCTCAAATTTTGCTTCTTCTCATTTTGTCTAATTCGTTTGGTTGTAGTAACTCATCTAGTGTTATTTAGGATTGTTCCAAGGTTGTAACCCATGTATATTTTGCTTGTCTTGTTCAAACTTTTTCATCATCTGCTTAATGCAATCTCCTAATTTATGTTAATTCTAGTCACGTTTTGTATATGTCATTTTTCCTTTTATAGTTCTTTTCATGCCGCTTCTAGTGACATGACATTCACGCATAATTCTCAGCATGATCTTGAAAGTTAGTCTATTCATGAAGCAATGACACAGTTTTGAATATGATAAAAGGATGAGTTTGAGGAATGTCATGACCCCAACCCCGGTCGTGATGGCGCCCAACACACTACTAGGAAAGCCTGACCAATTAACATTTTTAACCATCTCTATGCAATTCATGATTAATTAACACAGATAATTTACTAAGTCATAATACAAGAAGCGATTTAAGAGTTAAAATTATGTGGAATCTCAAATAATAATCCCACAATATAGCCAGATGAATCCAGTGTCACAAGTCTGAGCCTCTAATACATGAGTATCAATCTATTACATATCGTTCTAAGAAGTAGGGAAGGAAATAATAAGATAATGGGGAAGATCAGGGCTGCAAACGTCAACCAGTTACCTTGATGCTCCCTGATATGTGCTGCCCAGCTGGAACTCCTCAACAGTCTCGGAAACACCTGGATCTGCACGCAAGGTGCATGGAGTAATGTGAATGCTCCCACCTAGTGAGTAATAAACATAAATGAAGGCTGAGAGTAAGAAATCAGGGATAGACACATTATCTATAATACGATAGTTTAAACTAAGTATTATGAAATCAGTAAACAAATGAAAGCGAAATATGGAATATTACAATAGATATGAAACTAAATGACAGTCAAATAAAGAAATGCAACACATAGTACGACACTCTCTATTACACGTTGTGGCGTGCAGCCCGATCCATTTATTTATCGTCAACGCCACTCACTGGAGGTATGCAGACTCCGGGATGGGCCGCTTACAGCCCAAGCGTTATAACAAGCCATCTTGTTGCATCAACTAGGCCATCGACCTCACAACAATATTAATATAATACTGCTGCGGCACATAGCCCGATCCATACTCAGTCCTAAAATCACATAAGCCCCTCGGGTAATAATAAAAAGTAGTTATCAGCCTATAATATTATTATAAATATCATTTAAGATTTAAATTCGAGTAAAAGTGACTAAGTTTGCAAAACAATTTTACACAGTAGGATTGAGTTCAAGTAATATGTTAAAACAGTGAGAAAACAATGATAACAATCCCCGTAAGGTTCAATTAGTTGGCATGAAGCCCAAATATGACAATTATTCCAAGAAACGATGATATCAAATATGCTTCAATCAAACACATGTCAAAAACATCACTCGGGATGGATCAAGTCATAATCCCCAATAGTGAACAACCCCGCGCTCTTCCTCAAGCGCGTGTCACACCTCAATGTAGAACTACGATGTGCAAATCCGAGGTTTTAATCCCTCAAGAAATTATTAACATTCATTCCTCACCTCAAACTGGTCAAAAATCTAGCTCGTTGTGCCCTTGACTCTCGAATCGGCCTCCTCGCGCGTCGAATCTGACCAAAACCACAATGAATACGTCACAATATGCTAAGGGAATAAAACCCACTCGAAAACAACAAAAAAATATCAAAATTTCCGGAATTAGCAAAATCCGAGACCCAGGCCCACTTCCTGAAACTCAAATATTTTAACATTGTTAGACTCCTTATCTCCCCACGAGGTTATTCATATGAAAAACACAAGATTCAGAGTTAAATTGGCCGTTCAAATCCTTAACTTATGCTCTCTTAACTTCAAGCCCTAAACAACCATTTTTGCCTAATAATTCCTTAAATTTTCAGTCATAATACATGAAATAATACCATAGAATCATGTTTAGGTCTAAAAATGCTTACCTTATCGAAGCTCCTTGAAATCCCTCTCCTAATTCGCCAAAAAATCACCAAGTTCGAAGACAAAATGAATAAACCCTTCAAAAATCGTGAAGAAGACCTTTAAATACTTTCTGCCCAGTCATATCCATATATGCGGTCAATTTCTTTCCTTTGCGGTGCCAACTTTTTGGTCTACATTACGCATCTGCTGAAATTCATCAAACTCTGCTTACCGCATATGCGGTCCAATAGCTGCATCTGCGGCTCCGCAGGTGCGGTCCTTCATCCGCATCTGTAGCCCCAGGCTTTCCACAGCCTCTCAGCATCTGCGATGCCATTTACGCATCTGCAATACCGCACCTGTGGTTCCCCAGCCGCAGGTGCGAAAATACCAGCAACAATAAAAATCTAAGATTGCACTAGTCCAAAACTCTCCCTGTTAGCCATCCAGAATCACCCCGAGGCCCCTAGAAGCTCAACCAAAAATACCAATACATCCTAAAACATCATTTAGACTTGCTCCAATCATCAAAACACTTCAAACAACACAAAAATCATCAATTCACATCGAATTCAACATAAGATGACATTACCAATCGCGGGTAACCCCCGGTCCGGCCGCCCCTAACCTAAGAAGACCTATTATCCATATGACCAAACAAGGATCAACTTCTTACTTATCGAGCGATAGTGCCACGATCCCGACCAATAACGTCTTGGGAGTAGGGGTATCAAAGCTAGCTCAACTTAGTAAAGAGGCTTGGGGATAGAGGGTTTTCTGGGGGAGAGAAAGTTTCCAGGTTGGATATTTTAGATCAAATAGTACAAGTTGGATAGATAGAGGTGGTGAAATATAACATTTGCATCGATCTTCTTTAGCGGGGCGCGTTTCTTGAGTGCCAAAACCATGCAGTGGTTGGTTTTCCCTGGCTTATCGAACCAGCTTTTTCTTGCAAGACCCGCTCGGATAAGGGAAAACTCCAGAGATTGCTTCAAAATAAAATCCTTGCGTTGACCCATTCCTGAACCAGAACCGGGGGAGGATGAGAGGAAAAGGGGATCAAAATGTCCTATCAATAAAGTGAGGGCTTTCCATTCTTCCTCCCCCCCCCCCCCTCACTCCCCCCTTTTGAATAAATAACTTGTATAACTTTTGAAACATGCATTCGATCAAAAACCCAACCAAATCACCTCCGATGGAATTTTACACACACATCCCAACTTACATAATGAAGGTATAGCAATTCTAGGAATTCCATTCCGACCCTCAAAGAAAAATTTACCTACCAATCGGAATTCGCCCAGAATACTAAGTTCGCCAATTCAAGCCTAATTCTATACTGGACCTTAAAAATTGCTTCCGATCACACTCCTAAGCCACAATACCTCTCGAAGCTAACCAAACAATTAGAATTCGCATCTGAGCCCTTTAATTCATAAGTCAACATCCAGTTGACTTTTCCAAACTATGTTTTCCTTAAAGAGGCTAAGTGTCTCATTTCCAACCAAAACCAATCAAAATCAACTCGATCACACCAAGTACAAATAATGAAATATAAAGAATCAGAAAAATAGGAAAAATGGAGCAGTAACTCGTGAGACGACGGGTCAGGTCATCACATCCTCCCCAACTTAAACAAATGCATGTCCTTGAGCGAGTCAAGAAGAATACTTGAAACCTCAAATAGGTGAGGATATATGCTCCGCATCTCCCGCTCGGTATTCCAGGTAGCCTCCTCCATAGGTCGACCTCTCCATTGCACCTTCACTGAAGTTATATCCTTTGATTTCAACTTTCAAACATGACAACCCACAATAGCTACATGCTCCACATCAAAGGTCAAATCATCATCCAACTGAACGGTGCTGAAGCCCAAAACATGAGATGGGTCCCAAACATACTTCCGGAGCATAGAAACATGAAACACCGGATCCACACTCGACAAGCAGGGTGGCAAGGTAAGCATATAAGCCACCTCTCTAATTCTCCTCAGTACCACAAAAGGACCAATGAACCGTGGACTCAACTTCCTTTTCTTTCCAAATCTCATAACACCCTTCATGGGTGAAAGCTTCAGCTAGACCTTCTCACTAACAATGTAAGACATATCTTGAACCTTCCGGTCTGCATAACTCTTTTGACGCGACTACGTTGTATGATGTCTCTCGTGAATCAACTTTACCTTCTCTAAGGTATCATGAACTAAATCTGTCCCCAATAGCCTAGCCTCGTCGGGCTCGAACCAACCAACTGAAGATCTACAACGCCTCCAATATAAGGCCTCATATGAAGCCATTCGAATGCTAGACAGATAGCTTTTGTTGTAGGCAAACTCATCAAGTGGCAGAAACTCATCCCATGAACCTCCAAAATCAATAACACAGGCACACAACATGTCCTCCAATATTTGAATGGTACGCTTAATTGTCCGTCCGTTTGAGGATGGAATGCTATGCTCAACTCCACATGGGTACCCAACTCTCTCTGCACGGCTCTCCAAAACTACAAAGTAAACTGAGTACCTCTATCTAAGATGATGGAAATCGGAACACCATGAAACCAAACAATCTCCTGAATATAAATCCGTGCCAGCCGCTCTGAAGAATAGGTAGTACACACAGGAAAGAAGTATGCGGACTTGGTCAGCCGATCAACTATCACCCAAATAGCATCAAATTTCTCCAAAGTCCAAGGAAGACCAACAACAAATTCCATAGTAATTCTCTCCCACTTCCACTTGGGAATATCCATCTGCTGAAGTAAGCCACCTAATCTCTGATGCTCATATTTTACCTGCTAACAATTGAGACACCGAGCCACAAATCCCACAATATTTTTCTTCATTCTTCTCCATCAATAGAGCTACCTCAAATCCTAATACATCTTTGCGACACCTAGATGAATGGAATACCGCAAGCTACGGGCCTCCTCCAGAATAAACTCTCTAAGCCCATCAATTTTGGTCACACAAATCCGGCCCTATATCCTCAATACACCGTCATCACCAATGGTCACATCTTTAGAATCATCATGCTGAACTTTGTCCTTAAGGACAAGCAAATGTGGGTCATCATACTGGTGCTCTCTGATGCGATCGTACAAGGAAGACCGAGAAACCACACAAGCTAACACCTGGCTGGGCTCCGAAATATCTAATCTCACATGCTGATTGGCCAAGGCCTGAACATCAACTGTGAATGGCCTCTCCCCAACTGGAATGCATGCCAAACTCCCCATACTTACTACCTTTTGGCATAAATCATCGTGCACCCCATTGGCCTTTCCCGGATGATACAGAATGGTAATATCATAATACTTATGCGAATCTAGCCATCTCTACTGCATCAAATTAAGATCTTTTTGCATGAACAAATGTTGAAGACTGCGATGATAGAGTGAATACCTCACAAGACACGCCATACAGATAGTGCCTCCAAATATTCAATGCATGAACTATGGCATCCAACTCTAAATCATGGAAAGGGTAGTTCTTCCCTTGGGGCTTCAACTGCCGAGAACCATAAGCATTAACTCTACCCTTCGGCATCAATACACAGCCAATCCTGACTCTCAAAGCATCATGTTATATGGTATATGAACCTGAAGCTGATGGCAAAACCAACACTGGAGCTTCTGAAAGCTCTCCTCACACTCGTCTGACCATAAAAATGGAACACCCTTCTATGCCAACTTGGTCAAGGGCGATGCAATAGATGAAAATCCATGAACAAACCAACGATAATAGATTGCCAACCCAAGAAAACTACAAATCCCTATGGCTAAGGATGGTCTAGGCCAACTTTGTACCATCTCTATCTTCTTCGGATCAACCTAAATACCCTCAGAGGACACCACGTGTCCCAACAAAGCCACTGATCAAAACTAAAACTCACACTTGGAGAACTTTGCATAAAACCTCACCTCCCTCAATTTCTACAGTACCACACGCAAATGCTCAACGTGCTCCTCCCGATTACGCGAGTGCACCAAAATATCATCAATGAATACGATAACAAATGAATCCAGATAACGCTAAAATACACTGTTCATCAGATGCATGAATGCTCCTAGAGCATTGGTCAGTATGAATGGCATGACAAGAAACTCATATTGATTATATGTAGTCCTGAAAGCAGTCTAAGGACTATCTGAATTCCCGATCTTCAACTGGTGATAGCCTGAATAGTGATCAATCATGGAGAACAACCTCGCTCCTTGAAGCTGGTTGAATAAATCATCAATACGAGGAAAATGATACTTGTTCTTCACTGTTACTTCGTTCAATTGCCTGTAATCAATGCACATTCTAATTGTGCCATCCTTCTTCTTCATAAACATAACCGTTGCACCCGACGGTGACACATTCGGCCGAATTAACCCCTTATTTAGGAGCTCTTGGAGCTACTCCTTCAATTCTTTTAACTCCGTTGGTGCCATACTATACGTCGAATTGGAAATGGGCTTAGTGCCCGACACTAGATCAATACCAAAATCAATGTCCCTGTCTAGTGGTATGCACGACAGGTTTGCAGGAAATACATCAGGAAAATCCCTCACAACGAGAACAGAATCAATGCTAGGAGTCTCATCTCCAACATCCTTTAGAAACTCCAATTAGGAAAGTCAACCCTTTCCCAACCATATGCTGGGCCTTCAAGAAATAAATAACTCCACTAGGGACATAATCAGTCACACCTCGCCACTCGATCTGCTGTACACCCGACATAGCCAAAGTGATTTTCTTAGCATGACAATCTAGAATAGCGTGACACGGAGATAACAAATCCATGCCCAAAATAAATCAAAGTACACCATGCTCAATATCAATAGATCAACTCGGGTCTCCAAACCCCCAATAATCCGAACACTTGACCGGTACATATGGCCACAACTATAGTTTTGCCCATTGGGGTAGACACATGAATAAGTAAAGCAAGAGATTTCTGGGGCATACCCAAATAACGAGCAAACTATGAAGACACATGTGAATGGGTGGAAGTAGGATCAAATAATACAGAGGAATCTCGGTGGTAGGCTGAAACAATAACTTTAATGACAACATTTGAAGCAATGGCATTTGTCCTGCCTAGAATAGCATAAAAACAAACCTGGCCACCACCTGATCGACCTCAACCTGTAAGGCGACCCCTGGCTGCCTGACCTCCATCACTAGTTTGCTGGGCGGGTGATGAAGTAACTGGAGCAGTAGTCGAAGACTAACCCCTCCACTGAGACTGACTATCACAAAGTCGAGGGCACTGCCTCCTTATATGGCCAAACTCTCCACACTCGAAGCAACTATTAGGTGCTGGAGATGGGGACTGAAAGGAACCCCTGGCACCATAATTACTAGTAGAATGACCTGCCATGGAGGAACCCTAGACTGATGGGGCACGAGATAAACTTTGAGCTGGTGGGGGCATTAAGTGAAGAGTGGCCCAGCTGAAACCCCTAAGGAACACGGCCTGAAGATTTCCCACTATTCTCTGAACGGGCCGACTGAGCAAGAACAACCTCTACCACGATAGAACTTGCCCCTAAATGGAGCACCACTAAAATTTCCATAACCTCGAGGCCTCTTAGCCTCCATCTCCTCTTGCTCTCTATGGCAAACCTTCTCAATATTCCGAGCAATATCAACTACCTCCTTGAACATAACACCCAATTCTCTCTCTAGTCATTAGAATACGTAGATAACCGTTAAGGCCATCCACAAATTTCTTGATCCTCTCACGATCTATCGAAATCATCAAAATAGCATGACGAGCCAACTGCCAAGCCCTCATCTCATACTGGGTCACGATTATACCCCCATGAGTCAACCACTCAAACTTTCTACGTAGCTCCTCACTGTGGGAGTGCGGTACATACTTCTCCAAAAAGAGAGCGGAGAACTGCTCCTAAGTAAGGGGCATAGCACCGACAGGCCTATGCCTCTCAAAGTCCTTCCACCAAGTAAAAGCAGCCCCTGAGAACTGAAAGGTAGTAAAAGCCACAACACTCGACTCAATCATCCATGCGGTACGGAGCATACACTAACACTTTTCAAGAAAACCATGGTCACCCTTGCCCTCAGCACCACTGATTGTCGGAGGCTGGAGCCTACCAAACATCTCGAGACGACAACCCTGTCCAATAGCCCATACTACAGTCCAAAGAAAGCCCTTCCGATCAAACTTTGAGGATGCCAAATAAAACGTGTGGTGAAAGTATGATCTTCTTGTATCATGAGTAATACCTTATTCTCAACACAAAGAGGAAAAATGATAAATGAGACAGTCTTATCGATGAAAACCCTCATGGGAACTGTAAGGCGACAGTGAGTTGAGAAAAAGAGCAAAATGAGAGGGGCTTGATGGTGAAAATCCTTCAGGGCACTACAAGTCGATTGTGGATCAAATACAACAATTGGAGTGTCGAACCCCACTTTCATATCTTAGAGGCACAGCAAGAGTTGAACATTAAACTTGCTTAACACATAAGGCCACTTTAATAAAAAATGCACGTCACAGTCACTAGAGTTGGTATCTATATCTGATAAGTTTCTGCTCGGTGATTTTCTTGTTAGATGCCATCGCTTTATGTTGTCCCCATAACTGTGTTCTTCTTAATTTGTTTAAGTCATCTAGCGTCTGATTTGTCAGAACAAGTAAAGAAATGACTTCAAAATATGCTACCAACTTTCTAATTGTACAAAGCGAATTCTAGCTAGCACATCAAAATGGCATAAGTCAAGACAGATTAGTATGCGCACTGAGTTGGTACAATCAATATGCTTTGGGATTTAAGTGAAATTCAAAGATTTAATAAATGTCAATTCATGAGCTAAATGTATCAGATAGAGGATATTGGACTCAAATGGATCAGAGATTTTTTCTATGATAAGGGTTGAAAGAAATGGTGAGTTTATAATAGGAAAGGTCTTCCAAGATGAAATCAAAGTTATCATGGCAAGTGTGTAAGCAGCTTCCTTCAAGGTCAAGGCTACAAGCTAACCACCATGTTTTAAACTCACAAGTTTTCTTTGTCTGAAACATGGATGAAATTTATGTTCATATCAAAGCTTGGAAGCTTGAATTTTTTAGGTGTAATGCCCCAATTTTGCTTATACAAAAGCTATTGATAAGATCACACATCACCCCTAGGAGAAACATTTCCTAGTTTGGGTCTTTAAGGTTATGCTTTCGTTCTAGGAGACGCACCTAAATTGAGTTTCACCCCTAGGAGACGCACTTCCTAGTTTTGGGTCATTTAAGTTATTCCTAGGAGACACAGTTCCTAGCTTGAGTCATTTAAATTTCACCCCTACTAGACGCATTTCCTAGTCTGGGCCATTCAGTTTATATTTTCATTTTATGAGACACACTTCCTACGCTGAGATTTTACCCTAGGAGACATACTTCCTAGCTTTGGTTATTTAAATTCATTCTTAGGAGATGCATTTCCTTATTTTAGTCATTGAAGTTTCACCCCTAGGAGACGCACTTCTTAGTCTGGACCTTTCAGGTTATATTTTTATTTTAGGAGACACATTTCCTAAATTGAGTTTCACCCCTAGGAGAGACACTTCCTAGTTTTGGGTCATTTATGTTTATTCCTAGGAGACGCACTTCCTAGTTCGAGTCATCGAAGTTTCACCCCTAGGAGACGCACATCCTAGTCTGGGTCTTTCAGGTTATATTTTTATTTTAGGAGACGCACTTCCTAAATCAAGATTTTACCCCTAGGATATGCACTTTCTAGTTTTTGTTCCATTCAAGTTTCAACCCTAGGAGACACATTTCCTAGTTTGAGTCTTCAATTTTTATCCTAGGAGATGCACTTTCATATTTTGTTTTAGTAGACGCATTTCCTAATTTAAGATTGTACCCCTAGGAGACACACTTCCTAATTTTCTGTCACTTAAATTTATTCCTAGTAGATTAACTTCCTAGTTTGAGTAATTGATGTTTCACCCCTAGGATACAAACTTCCCATTCTTGGTCTTTTAGGATATACTTTTAGGAGACGCACTTCCTAAATTGAGAGTTCATTTGTAGGAGCCATACTTCCTAGTTTGAGTCATTGAAGTTTCACCTATATGAGATGCACTTCCTAGTTTGGGGTTTTCAGGTTATATTTTTTGTTTTAGGAGACACACGTACTAAATTGAGAGTTCATTCATAGGAGATGCACATCCTAAATTGAGATTCCTCCCCTAGGAGACGCACTTCCTGGTTGGTTCATTCAAGATTCGTCTGTAGGAGACACACTTCCTGAACTAGGTCATTCAGGTTTTATCTTTAGCACACCCACTAACTAGTTAATGTTTATTGGTTTTAATCATAGGAGATTCACATCCTACTCGAGTCTCTAGCTTACTCTCATCATTGCATCAATTGTACAAGTGGTTTACACTATTGCTAACAACTCACAAATCGTCTGAGTGCAAATGGGGGCAGAAAATTTTGTTTATTTTGTTGTTTGATTGCAGGCATCCACTGGATAACAAGGGAAAGCAGTTCAAATTTCAAAGAAAGACAATTCATGTTTTGGCAATTAGGCGCCCACCTGGAGAACAAGGGAATACAATTCAAATTTATCAGGCGCCCACCTGGAGAACAAGGGAATACAGTTCATGGTTTTGGCAATCAGGCGCCACATAGAGAACAAGGGAACCCAATTCGATTTTTTGCAATCAGGCGCCCACTTGGAAAACAGGGTAATACAGATCAAGTTTTAGCAATCAGGCACCCATATGGAGAACAATGGAATACAGGTAAAGTTTTAGCAAGCAGGCGCCCACCTGAAGAATGAGGGAAGTCATTTCAGAATTCAATTTAAGTTTGAAGTAGCAGAAGCTCGCAACAAGAATGTGAGTCAACAGTTCGAGATGACCAACAAAAGTATTCTTAATATAGAAAAAACAAGAAAAAAAAGAAGTGAATCCAAAATGCAAAAGCAAAAAAAGATGTGAACTGCTCAAGACGTGGTTGAAGTCACGAGCTCTACATGTCCGGTCTTGATCCGAAAATCTAAAGAAGAATGAACTAGCACCTGTAGCTAGCAAGCGTCAAGGCTCAAATCTAATGTCTATATAAAGAACCATTCAAGGATCATGATCAAGCTTCCGAAGACTAATAGATAGGAATCTTGTAACTCATAGCTAACTGGCTTAGTTAGTCTTTTTTATTTTTTATTTTGATGTAATAACAGGACCACGGACCGGAACCTCGACGGAACATCACCTCAATCGGCTGTCCACCTCGGTAAACTTCATCATTATTCCTACTTATGAACTACACATGGCCTGATTCCTTTATAGCGAAGGATATATAGGCCACTCAGATGCTAGGGTTTGGTTGGATTCTCCTCTTTTTTAGTTTTTGGCCTCTCTAAATAAGGATTTGGAAAAAAACCTATCTCGTCATTCATTCTCTGAAAACTCTTCACATTTTCAGCAAAGAGGGGCAGTTGTAGACATGTAATTTTTGACCCACCGGAAATTTTATATATTTTAGCATTTATATATTTAGTCTAGGCCTAATATTGTTATGTCAACTAGTTTTGATTCTGTTACTTTGTTTTGTCATAAAAAATAAAAATTACAAAAGTATTTTTCTTTTATTTAGGTAATTGATATTTTATTTTTATTTTATTTATTTAAGTTCATTAGTATATTTATAGTGGTATTATCATAAGTTCGCATTTTGATTTTAGTATAATCTTCTAAAAGTACAAAAAAATAGCTTCATTCTAATATTTAATTTTATTTTTATAAATGATTTTCTTGGGTAAGATTAATTAGTATTTTTAATAGTTTGTCTTGTTTGGTATATTATGTTTATATATAAAAAAGGGTAAGGAATAGAATTAATTTTTGGACTAATTTTTTGTCTTGCTTTTTGCCTAATTAAACTAATTTCCTTAACCCATTAACCCAAAAGCCCAACCCATTAAAGGAACCTTCAACACTTCTTCTTCTTCACCTTAAGTAACATAAGAAAATAGACACCTAAACCCTAGAACGAGGAGACACCTAAAATCAACCCGTCGTCGCTCTTCTATACACCACCAGAGCCGCCGCTCCTTTACAGCCAAGCGCCGGTATCTGGCGAGTTAGCAGCCACCGGCGCTGATGCTGTCTCTCTACCCCTCATTTCTCTCACTCCCTTTCACTGTTATTGTCGCATGCCACCCTGCCACAACATCCCGCCAGATATTGGCAACCACACATACGAACGGGAGAGAAGGGCCATGCAATTGTCATTTTTTATTTGGCACGGCATACCTCGAATTATTTTAACAAGATTGTACTCAACCAAAACAAACTACAGATGTTCCTCTAATCATTTGGCCAAATGGAAAAATATGCTAGCTTTATGACTTAGTTGATTTACCAGTTCATATATGAAATGGTCGAACCAACAGACCCTACTTATTTTAATCCGAAGCCAATTTCGCATCTTCCTATGACTAACAAACGGCCCAACCAATGTAAATGCTAACCAAGCAACTTATCAATTACTAAGACAACTGGAATTCAACTTGTAGCAAACTCACAAATACTAGAAAATGACCATATGAATATAGAAGAGGCAAATTATATCAAGAGTTATTCAATTCTTACACACCAATAGAACAATACCGAACATCAGATCGAAGAATCCAAAACAATGACATAAACGACACTAAATATTCCATCCACATATAATGGATGCCTATGCTACAATATTTGAAACATAAAATCTTGCAACTTTATATTAAGCATAAATATCAGCTTTTCTACATGCGACTCCAAATGAAACAACAAGAGTGCTCAATGAAAAATTAGTTAAAAATTTAATTATATAGCCCCAAATGCAAATAGATTCAAACACAAACTGTTATGCTTTTCCATAAGAAGAGAACATAACGATTTAACCACCGAGGAGAACCAAGCAGAAAATCAAATAGAAAGCCAAACAGAAGGCAGCCTAAATATTTTGTCACTTGAAATCAGTCATACTAGAACATCAAAGAACCAAACAAAAAACCATGAGAATATTCATCGCTGATTCCGACTCATTCAAACAATCCTAAAGTTGGACAAATTGTCCATGTCAACTCGGATAAAAATCTAAATCTAAGAGATACTTCAACATGCTCAAGGAAAATCCGAAAACAAATGTTCAAATTAGCTTTTGCTAACTGAACATGCTCAAGGCAAATCAGAACAATGAATATATTATTCCAAACAACAAAATGACATATCAAAATAAAATATCCAAACGAGAATAAAAAATAAATGCTAACAACCAAACATATATAAAACGAGAAAGATATTGAACCTGATTACGCAAAGCTTTGATTAATTTTGTTTGGAACCCAATACAAATGCATCAGGACTTCAAAGTAGGTGTAACAACAGCTGATAGATAGAAACTAGTAGCCACGAACAAGACCTTGATCGGCGAGTCATTGACTCTACGGCAAACTCCGACACTGGCAAAGTTTAATTCATCTCAGTTGAAATCAGAAGAAACAAAAACTTTGAAACTCAAATGACCAAAACACTGACTTCAAACGGGATAGAAATTGAAATCAAAATGAAAACCATCGAGACCTATTTTGGTTTCTTTTCTCACTGATGTCTGTCCGAGCCTTGCCTTTCCGTTTCCATCCTCTGTTTTGTATGTGTATGTGTGCGTGTTTAAAAACTAAGAAGAAGCATAGAGAAGCTGATGGCATGGAAGCCTAGAATAGTTCGTTCTAGGTCTATGGGAGTTCGAAGACGATAGTACCAGGGTGGTGTTTGATTCAGCTATCGATTTCAGCTCCTCTACTTTATTTTGGATGGGGAATTTTTCTATTTTCGTTTTTGGGGTCTTCGTGTTCTTCTCCAAAAATGGGGTGCGTGTGGAATATCATAAATACATGGGAAGGGGTTTCTGTTGCTGAAAAGAATGGTACACGAAATTTCCGTGTCTCTAGCTCAGGGGAGGGTCAAGCGGGTTAGGGACTGTATTGGGCTTTGAAATAGGTGGGTATTTCTTTTGGACCAGGCAGAATTAACAAAAAAAAGCCCAACTCGGGTCTTTATACAATATAGCCCTCTTTCTAATTGTTTACCTTTATTTCTTTTTCCTTTTTTTGTTTATTTCTTTCATTTATTTTCTGATTTTTGAAATGAAAAATTAAAACTTAAAACCAAATTGACACTAAAAGAAATATATTTCCTAATTTTCCAATTACATGAATTAAGGCAAATTAAAACTAAAAATACAAAAAGACCATTTTTGTTATTTTCTTTAATTTAAGCAATTCTAACTACACTTAATCCCAAAATGTGAACTAAAAACCTACATGCAAATGTCAAGTATATTTTTATATTTTTATATGAATTAAAATGCACAAATAAAATGCAAACAATTAATAAAAAATAAAATAAAAAACCGCAAAATTGCAAAATAAAGAAAGAAATCATTTTGTTTGAATTTTCTGGAATAATTCACATATGGGGCAAAATCACGTGCTCACAGTTGTCCCTCTTTGCTCGGAAATATGAAATATTTTCGGGCAAATATAAGTGAGCAAATACGAGCGATTTTTGCCCGTTTGAATATTCCGCGTGAAGCATTATTTGAAAGATTTGACCGAAACTTGCTTCAGAGGTTGTCTACGTATCCTTGGCTATAAAGGAATCTGGTCAGTGTAGTTCAGAGATGAGTGAGATGATAGAGTATCTTGAGGTAGAGAGCCAGGTGAGGTGCCGTTCCGATGAGAATCCGGTCTGCGGTCTTGTTATTACACCAAAAATTAAAAAAGGAAAAATACTAGCTATGCCTGTAAACTACGAGTTACAAGATTCCTATCTATAAGTCTTCTGAAGCTTGATAATGAGTCTTGAATAGTTCTTCATGCAGACTTTAGATTTGAACCTTGGAGATTTTTAGCTGCAGGTGCAAGCTCGTTTTTCTTTAGCTTTTGAGATCAAGACCAGGTATGCAGTGCTTGTGATCTCGGTCGTGTCTTGAGCAACCCAAATCTTTCACCAACTTCTGCATTATGATTTACTTCTCGCCTTTCTCTTTTTTTATTTTTCTTTATTGTGACTATTTTCTGTTGATCATGTTGGACTGTTGAATCGCATTCTTGGCGTGAGCTTCTTTGTTGCTAACTTGAATTCTGTTCTGAAGTGACTTCTCTTATTCTCCAAGTAGGTGCCTAATTGCTAATACCTATGTGGATCAGATCCTTTATACTGTTTTGTACATAAAAATGTGAAATCGAAATTTTTCTAGAAAATGGTCAAAATGCGGCAAAGAATGAGATCGCAGATCAGCTATGCGGACCGCTTTACTTCCGCGAAGTGAATCAGAGAGCATCCAATTTTTGATATTAAAAATGCGGTCGGATCTGCGGTCGCAAAATCAATATACGGACCGCAGATTGATCGCATATGGTCCCTGAATAAATTGGAAGATCAGTTCTACGGTGCGTTCTGTGACAGCAGAACTTGAATGCGGACCGCAATTTCATCGCATTCCCAACCCGAGAGGTTTGAAATGTGAGCCATTTCTGCGGTCCATTCTGTGGACCGCAGATCGCGTCGCAGATCGTGCTCGCTTGGTATTTTTCTAAAGTTTTAGGCCCGACCCACCTTTTATTAAAACACCTTCTTCCTAATTTTTAACTCATTGCTGATCAAAATTAGATAGAGGGAGAGAGGGTTCTTGAGAGAGAAAGTGAATTCTTCATCATCTAGTCTTTCAAAACCATTGGAGCTTGAAAACTTCTTGATGCATTGTCTTCTCTACTGATTTCTCAGGTAAGATCTCTAACCCACTTCCCCCAAATTTCGAAATTAAGCTTGGAAAGGGAACCCCATACACTTGTTTTGAAATTTTATCATAAAATCTTCATCCATGTCTTCAAAACCCTAAAATCTTGTAAAAAAGGAATTGGGTAGTAACTATGAGTATAAATTTCTAAAACCTAAGTGTTGCTCATGAAATATATTGACTTCTTGATTGCTTGGCGAGTTGGACTAAAGGTTTAAAGGGGACAATCAACTACAGGTATGTATGTCTAACTGTGATCCTTGTGAAATCGCCCTGTGTTAGTTTGTGAAATTGTTGATAGTTGATATTCATGTGGGAATCATTATGAAGCTTTTATGTTGTATATTTGTGTGGTAACACTTTGTGGTGAAAGTTGTGGAACTTGTAATTGGAAGATCTTGGAAATGGAAATAATGTGGAACAGTGGAAATGAAAATAATGTGGAACAATGGAAATAGAAATAATGTGGAACTGTTGAAATGGAAACAATATGGAACAACGTGTGTGATTAGTTGTGAACATCTGTTATGGTAACCCAAATTGTGTACCAATTTGATGAACATGAGGAAATTGTGTTGCTAGTTGCGGAATTACATTATCCTTGTTGTGGATCTATTTTAATAATGTGCCATAGTTGATTTCTTGTATTTGTTGTTGTGTTGTATGTTGTGTGAACTGAAAATGTCGGGCGGAGTCGGGTTGCGCGCCGCAACACGGTGAAGTAAGGTGTGAGTTGGGGTGATAAGGGTGGCCGATGTAAGAAGGGTGGAAGAGGTAATAAGGGCGGAAAATGTGATCCAATAACGCTATTGATATGAATATGAATCATGAAATGATAATTGTGGAATTGTGAAAGGAGACAACAGGAGAGTTTGTAACATGTGAGGCACTATTTGCCCCTTTGTTTGACTACTCGAATCATTTATTGTGAAATGTTTGGTTGTTGCTCCATGGTTGTACTATTGTTGTTCAGTTTTATACTTGTATATGCATTTTTGGCTTGAGTTTACTTGGGACAGAGTTTGTTTATACATGCCAGTACAATTCAAATGTACTAACGTCCCTTTTGTCCGGGGGCGCTACATTCATGTTATGATTGTAGGTGGATCCGTGGCAGGCACTCCAGCCCACCGTTCAAAGCTCCTCCTCCCTCTCTACCGGCGGTATTCGTGTTTGGTGAGCCCATTTTCTTCCGGGGCCTAGTGTGGCTCATGCCACCCATGTTGTTGTATTTTGGAGTCTTGTGTCCTTTGTAAAGGTATAGCCGGGTCCTTGTCGCCGGTAAATGTTGTATTGTTTTTCTCTTAGAAGCTCCGTAGATAGTGGTATGTGGGTTAGAACTTATGATTAAAGGTGTATGTTTGTGGGCGCTGTAAACTTTTACACCATGTTCCCTGTTAATCATAATGTGTGTTTATAAAAAGAGAATTTTTATTTACTTTTAATTGCAATTTGTTATGTTTTGGCTAAATAACATTGAATAATGTGGGGTAACACATGGGAAATAGGATAGGCGCCCAGGTCCACTCGACCGGGGATGCCCGGTAGAGTGCGGTCGTGCCCCTCGGCTTTGGGGCGTGACAAACTTGGTATCAGAGCCTAAGGTTTTATAGGATTCCTAGAATATCTCGAATCCATGCCTAGTAGAGCCCTTCTTATCGGTGTGTTGTCGACCACATTTATAAGTTGGGGCTACGCGGGCAATTAGGGAAAACTATCCTCGTCTTTGTTATTCCAGGTTCGTGCGGTGAAGTGATGTTGTGTCTAATTAATGCTCTATTTAAAATTTTAGTAATGGCACCCAAGAAAAAAGCTAGACTCAGCTTAGGGGTCAACGCTACTTCCAGTGCGGCAAAGGATGATGTGCCGACTTCCGAGGGTGAGAGTGATTCCCCAGTTCTGAATTTGCCTGCTCCATACGTTCCTGACCCAAGAAATCATGTTCCAGCAGCGGCAGAGGGTGCTACTATCCCTCATGCCAATGGTCCTAGTCCTAATGTTGCTCCAGCTTCCGATCCCAGGATTTCTGATAGAGACCGTAAGGGAGCTATCCGTATGTTGACCGAGTAAGTGGCTGCCCAAGCCCAGAGATATCATGATGCCCTTGTGTCCTCCAACGGACAAGGAGATTCCTCCAGCTCTAGAGTTCACCAGTTTCTGTGGTTGTCCCCTCCAGAGTTCTCCGGCACAGACCTAGAGGCCGATCCGCAAGAATTCCTTGATGAAATGTACAAGACCCTTTGAGTGATGAAGGCTACAGAGATAGAAGGGGTAGAATTGGCTTCATAGAGGTTGAAGAGAGCTGCGATTTTGGGGTTTGAGATGTGGGAGGATTCCTATGAGGAGGGGAGACCTACAGCTAGATGGGATGAGTTCGTAGATGCCTTCATGGACCACTTGGGAGTATCATATGGAGTTCGTGAGGTTGTCCAAGTATGCTCCTTGGTTGATGTCGACTATGGAGGCTAGAGTTTGGCAATTAGTTCAAGATCTCAGACCTTTGGTGGTAAATAAGGCTGCTACAGCGGCTTTGCATTAAGACATGAACAATGGGAAGATCGTGGGTTTTTCTCAGGCCACAGTGGCCAGAAAGTTTAAGATTCAGGCAGACACCGAGAGTAGTAGCAGGGCTTGGTCTATGGGTCACTCAGTGAGGTCAGCTCTAGGGAGAGGGTCATCAGGACCATCTCAGTTTTATGCTCAGTCCTCATTCAGTGCACCGACATCTGTGCACCATTTCCAGCAGAGTAGCCCTTTGATGCCAGGTTCAGATAGTAGGAGTTCCCGCCAATTTAGTCATTCGGGGATGAGACCTCGAAAGCAGGGAGGTATATGACCCAAGTGTGGGAGATTTCATACAGAGGCTTGTTACTTGGATGCTCCAGTGTGTTACAATTGTTGGGTGAGAGGTCACATACAGCGGGACTGCTGTATGACCATACAATTTACGGGTAGGGGGCTTGCTCAGCCATCCAGTTCACCAGTATCTACGTCATCAGTGCGCCCTCCAGCCCTAAAAGAGCGTGGTGCAACCAGAGGTGGAGCTCGGGCTAGGGGCGAACCCAGCAGGTTTTATGCATTGAGTGGCCGTAAGAGTGCTGAGGCTTCCCCAAATGTTGTGACAGGTATCATATCGGTTCAGACCATTGATTTCTATGCTCTTATTGATCCGGGGTCTTCTTTGTCCTATGTGACTCCATTTGTTGCTTCAAGTTTTGGGATTGAACCCGAGCAGCTTCTTGAGCCGTTATCTGTATCGACTCCGGTTGGTGATTCTATTACAGCCGCGTTGGTCTATAGGAATTGTGTTGTTATGGTAAGTAGTCGTGTTAGCACGGCTGACCTTATTAATCTTGGGATGGTGGATTTTGATGTAATAATGGGGATAGATTGGCTCTATTCGTGCTTTGCCAAACTTGATTGCCGGACAAGAGTCATGAGACTCGAGTTCCCTAATGAGCCGATTGTTTAAGGGAAAGGAAATGGTGTTGTGCCGAAGGGTAGGTTTATTTCCTACCTCAAGTCTTCTATGATGATCAGGACGGGATGTATCTATCATTCGGACACTACTCCAAAGGTACCTGCCCCCGAGTCCGTTCCAGTTGTGAATGAGTTTCCTGAGGTATTTCCAAATGAGCTTCTAGGAATTCCGCCAGATAGGGAGATTGATTTCGGGATTGATCTATTGCCAGATACCCATCCAATATCTATTCCGCCGTACATTATGGCGCGACCAGATTTGCAATAGATAAAAGGGCACTTGAAGGATCTATTGGAGAAGGGGTTTATCCGGCTAAGTGTGTCGCCATGGGGTGCTCCGGTTCTTTTTGTCAGAAAGAAAGATGGGCCGCTTCGGATGTGTATCGATTATCGGCAGCTTGATAAAGTCACCATAAAAAATAAGTACCCTTTGCCTCGGATAGATGATTTGTTCGATCAATTGCAAGGTGCAAGGTTCTTCTCCAATATTGATTTGCGGTCCGGGTACCACCAATTGAAGATCAGGAAGCAGGATATTCCTAAGACCGCTTTATGGATGCGTTATGGCCACTTTGAATTCTTGGTCATGTCTTTTGGGCTAACCAACGCCCCGACAGCTTTTATGAATCTTATGAATCGTGTCTTCAAGTCATTATTAGACTCCTTCATAATTGTTTTCATTGACGACATCCTCGTATATTCGCGGAGCAGGGAGGATCATGCCAGCCACCCTAGAGCAGTTTTGCAGACTCTACATCAGCACCAATTGTATGCCAAGTTATCCAAATGTGAATTTTGGTTGGAGTCCATTGCTTTTTTGGGTCATATTGTTTCCAGTGAGGGGATTCAGGTGGACCCCCAAAGATTGCACCGGTGAAAGATTATCCTAGGCCCATGACCCCGACGGAGATCCATAGCTTTTTGGGGTTAGCAGGGTATTATCTAAGGTTTGTCGAGGGATTCTCCACCCTCGCCTCCCCATTGACCAAATTGACGCAGAAATCAACCAAGTTCCAGTGCTCAGATGCTTGTGAGACAAGTTTCCAGGAATTGAAGACAAGGTTGACTTCGGTACCAGTATTGGCCTTGCCTGAAGGCACAGAGGGGTTTGTAGTTTATTGTGATGCCTCCAGGATTGGTTTAGGGTGTGTTCTGATGCAGCACGGGAAGTTCATAACATATGCTTCCAGGCAACTCAAGTATCACGAGAAGAATTATACGACACATGATTTAGAGCTTGCAGCAGTAGTGTTTGCCTTGAAAGTATGGCGGCATTATCTTTTTTAAGTTCATGTAGATGTGTTTCCGGATCACAAGAGTCTTCTATATTTTTTCAAGCAGAAACAGCCGAATTTGAGGCAGCAGCGGTGGTTCGAGTTGCATAAAGATTATGATATGGACATTTTGTACCATCCAGGGAAGGCGAACATGGTGGCCTACACCCTCAGTCGGAAATCCATGAGTAGCATGGCTCACTTGAGAGCGGATCAGAGTTTTCTAGCTCGGGAGGTACACTAGTTGGCTAGCCTAAGGGTTTGTATCTCGGCCCTGAATGAGGAGGAACTCGTGGTGCATAATACATCAGAATCATCGCTCGTGGCAGAGGTTAAAGAAAAGCAGTTTGTTGATCCTTCATAAGCACAATTGAAGGAGGCAGCTGTAAGTAACATAATTTCAGCATTTTCACTCAGCAACGGTGATGGTGTACTACGGTGCCATGACAGGTTATGTGTCCCGGATGTGGATAATATTCAGGAGAGGCTAATGGCAGAGGCTCATCATTCCAGGTATTCAGTGCACCCAAGCTCTACAAAGATGTATCACGATATCAAGTATATCTATTGGTGGAGTGGTATGAAGAATAGTGTGGTGGACTTCGTCTCTAAGTGTCCAAATTGCCAGCAAGTGAAGGGCGAGCATCGGCGGCCGGGAGGGTTGACTCACCTTATAAAAATACCGATGTGGAAGTGGGAAATGATCAATATGGACTTCGTGACAGGACTATCTTGTACTCAGCACAAGTTCGACTCAATTTGTGTAATTGTGGACAAACTCACCAAATCAGCTCACTTTTTGCTAGTCAAGTCCGCCGATACCGCGGAACAATATGCTCGGTTGTATATCAAGGAGATAGTGAGGCTTCATAGTACGCCACTTTCTATCATTTCAGATCGAGAAGCTCAGTTTACAGCTAAATCTGGAGGAAATTTTAGCAAGATTTGGGTACTCAAGTGAATCTCAGCTCAACGTTTCGTCCGCATACCGATAGCCAAGCAGAGCGGACTATTCAGATGCTCGAGGATATGTTTCGGGGCATGTGTCTTGGATTTAAAAGGTAATTGGGATGATCACCTGCCCCTTATAGAGTTTGCTTATAACAATAGCTTCCATGCTAGCATCCAAATGGCCCCATTCGAAGCATTGTACGGAAGAAAGTGTAGGTCCCCGATCGGCAGGTTTGAGGTTGGTGAAGCAGAACTAATAGGGCTAGATCTCGTGCATCAGGCCATGATAGAGGTATGAGCCATTTAGTAGAGGATGAAGACTGCTCAAATTTTCCAGAAATCTTATGCGGACGTGCGTCGAAGAGAATTGGATTTTCAAGAAGGAGATTGTGTATTCTTGAGGGTGTCTCCCATGAAGGGAGTCATGCGCTTTGGGAAGAAGGGAAAACTATGTCCTAGGTATGTCTGGCCTTATCACGTCATTCAAAGGATCGGTCAAGTTTTGTATAGGTTGGAATTGCCTCCTGAAATGTCCTTGGTGCACCCGGTGTTTCTTGTATCCATGTTGAGGAAAGTTGTGGGTGATTCATCTAAAATTGTGCCCGTGGAAGACATCAAAGTTACAGAAGAGTTATCATATGAAGAGATTCCGGTTACTATTCTGGATAGGAAAGTCCGAAAGTTGCGGAACAAGAAAATTTATTAAGTTAAGGTGTTGTGGAGAAACCAACAAGTCGAGGAAGCCACGTGGGAAGCGAAAGATGAGATGAAGATAAAATACCCCCATCTATTTGAATAAGTTCAGAAATGATCGTGCGAATCTTGCCCTTAGGAAAGCTAGTGTTGTGTCCCATTAGGTGTAAGAAACCTTCCTCCTCCTCCCATGTGCCTTACTATTGTAGTTTCTCCATGAGTGTGTTAACAAAATTTATGTGTTGTGGTTATTTAAGTAATGTGCAGTCCTCTTTGGTAATGAAAGTTTTGTGCTCCCACGGTAAGCTGATGTATGGAAGTAATATTTAATTTTGCATGGAGATTTTGTATCAAAGTGTTCTAATTGTGTAATGACTAGTTTTGCGTGGAGGAATCGTATTGAAATGAATAACTGTGTCGTACCCTTCTTTGACAGGTGGTTATGTCCATATTACAAAGGAGACTTTGGCGAAAATTTTCTAAAACAAACTTTAAAGTTAATAAAAGTGTAGAAACTTGCATATCATGTTTTCAAACTTATTTGGTTCTCAAGTCCTTATTCGAGGACGAATGATCTTAAGCAGGGAGGATGTAAGGCCCCGTGAAAATGAGTGCTCAGATGTTACCAGCTCCTAGAATCGAGTCTACCTATGTGTAACCGGTCCTTTTTATTGTTTTATACTTAAAAATGTGAAATCAAAGTTTTTCCAAAAATAGGTCAAAATATGGACCAGAATATGGTTGCAGATCAGCTATGTGGACCGCATTCCTAGCGCAGAGTGAATCATAGAGCAACTAATTTTTTATGTTAAAAATGCGGTCGGATCTGCGGTCGCATATTCAATATGTGGACCGCAGATTGATCGCATATGGTCCCTGATGAAATTTGAAGGTCAGTTTTGCGGTGCATTCTGCGACCGCAGAACTTGAATGAGGACTGCATATTCACAGCATTCCCAACCCGAGAGGTTTGAAACTTGAGCCATTTCCGTGGTCCATTCTACGGACTGCATGTCAGTTATGCGACCATAGATCGCGTCGCATATCGTGCTCGCCTGGTATTTTTCTAAAATTTTAGACCCGACCCACCTTTAATTAAAACACATTCTCCTTCATTTTTAACTCATTGCTGATCAAAACAAGAGAGAGGGAGAGAGGGTTCTTGAGAGAAAGTGAATTCGTCATCATCTAGTCTTTCAAAACCATTGGAGCTCGGAAAATTCTTGATGCATTGTCTTCTCTACTGATTTCTCAGGTAAAATCCCTAGCCCACTTCCCCCAAAGTTCGAAATTAAGCTTGGGAAGGGAACCCCATATACTTATTTTGAAATTTCTTCATAAACTCTTTGCGCATGTCTTCAAAACCCTAAAACCTAAGTGTTGCTCATTAACTAGATTGACTTCTTGATTGCTTGGCGGATTGGACTAAAGGTTTAAAGGAGATAATCAACTCCATGTATTTATGGCTAAATGTGATCCTTGTGAAATCGCCCTGTGTTAGTTTGTGAAACTGTTGATAGTTGATATTTATGTAGGAATCATTATGAAGCTTTTGTGTTGTATATTTGTGTGGTAACACCTTGTGGTGAATGTTGTGGAACTTGCAATTGGAAGAGCTTGGAAGTGAAATAATGTGGAACAATGAAAATGGAAATAATATAGAACAACGTGTGTGATTAGTTGTAAACAACTGTTGTGGTAACCCAAATTGTGTACCAATTAGATGAACATGAGGAAATTGTGTTGCTAGTTGCGGAATAACATTATCCTTGTTGTTGATCTATTTTTATAATGTGCCATAGTTGATTTCTCTTATTTGTTGTTGAGTTGTATGTTGTGTGAACTGAAACTGTCAGGCAGGGTCAGGTTGCCCGCCTCAACACGGTGAAATAAGGTGTGGGTTGGGGTGATAAGGGTGGCCGATGTAATGAGGGTGGAAAATGTGATCCAATATCACTATTGATATGAATATGAATTATGAAATGATAAATGTGGAATTGTGAAAGGAGACAGCAAGAGAGTTTGTAACCTGTGGGGCACTGATTGCCCCTTTATTTGACTACTTGAATCATTTGCTGTGAAATGTTTTGTTGTTGCTCCATGGTTTTACTATTGTTCATTTTTATACTTGTATATGCATTTTTGGCTTGAGTTTACTTGGGACAGAGTTTGTTCATACATGCCAGTAGAATTCAAATGTACTGACGTCCCTTTTGCCGGGGGCGCTATTTCGTGTTATAATTGTAGGTGGATCCGTGGCAGGCACTCTTGTCCATAGTTCAAATCTCCTCCTCCCTCTCTATCGGTTGTATTCATGTTTGGTGAGCCCATTTCCTTCCGGGGCCTTGTGTGGCTCATGCCACCCATGTTGTTGTATTTTGGAGTCTTGTGTCCTTTGTAATGGTATAGCCGTGCCTTGTCTCCGGCAAGTGTTGTATTGTTTTTCTCTTAGAGTCCCCGTAGACAATGGTATGTGGGTTAGAACTTATGTATAAAGGTGTGTGTTTGTGGGCGTTGTAAACGTTTACACCATGTTCCCTGTTAATCATAACATGTGTTTATAAAAATTGAATTTATCTTTACTTTCAATTGCAATTTGGTATATTTTGGCTAAATAACATTGAATAATGTGCGGGTAATGCATGGGAAATAGGAAAGGCACCCAGGTCCACTCGACCGGGTATGCCCGGTTGAGTGCCGGTCGTGCCCCTCGGCTTTGGGGCATGACATTTTCCTTTGAACCCTATTGTTTTGTTCGCCAGGTGGGTTTCTGATTACCAACATTTATACTATTTTTTTAGACTAGAACTGCTTTCCCTCAAAACTTGAACTGTCTTCCCTTACTCTCCAACTGGGCGCCTGATTGCTGAAACGTTCTTTGTTCCCTTGTTTTCTACATGGGATCCTGCAACCAAAACAAACGAAATCTTCTGCCCCAGTTTGCACTAGGAAGATTTGTGAGTTGTTAGCAAAAATTGTAAACCGCTTATACTAGTGATGCAATGATGAGAGTAAACCAAAGACTAGATTAGGATGTGTGTCTCCTATGAGTAAACCCAAAAAGTTGAATAGCAAACGTGCCTGCTAAAAAACCTGAATGAATAAAACTAGGAAGTGCATCTCCGAAAGATGAATTTAAATGACCAAGACTAGGAAGTGCGTCTCCTAGGAGTAAAACCAAGAAACTTTGACTAGCAAATGCATTTGCTCAAATAAAACTTGATTGAACAAAATTAGGACGTGCATCTCCTACAGGAAAATCTTGTATATACCAAAACAAGCATGTCATCTCCTAGGGGTGAAAACTTTAGTGACTTTTACTAGGAAGTGCGTCTCCTATGGGTGAAATTCAACTTACGAAATGCGTCTTCTAAGGGTGAAACCTCAATCATTTAAACTAGGAAGTGCGTCTCCTATGAATGAACTCTTATTTTAGGAAGTGCGTCCCCTATGCATGAACTATTAATTTAGAAAATGATTTTCCTATGGGTGAAAATAATCTTAGGAAGTGCGTCTCCTAGGGTTGAAACATAATTGACTTATATTAGAAAGTGCATCTCCTATGAATGAACTCTCCATTTAGGAAGTGCGTCTCCTATGGGTAAAACATCAATGACTAAAACTAGGAAGTGTGTCTACTATGAATGAAGTCTCAATTTAGGAAGTGTGTCTCCTAAAAGAATAACTTGAAAGATCTTCATTAGGAAGTGCGTCTCCTACAGGTAAAATTTCAATGAACCAGACTAGGAAGTGCGTTTGCTAGGGTCGAACTTTAACTGACTCAAATTAGGAAGTGCGTCTCCTATGAATGCACTCTCAATTTAGGAAGTGCGTCTCCTACAGGTCTAACTTCAGTGACTCAAACTAGGAAGTGCGTCTCCTATGAAACTATCAGTTTAAGAAGTACATCTCATATGGATAAAACTTCAATGAACCAGACTAGGAAGTGCGTCTCCTATAAACTATCAATTTAGGAAGTGCGTCTCCTATGGGTGAAAATCAACTTAAGCTAGGAAGTGCGTCTCCTATGGGTGAAAATAAACTTAAGATAGGAATTGTGTCTCCAATGGATAAAACTTAAGACTCAGGGCCCAGGAACGGCAACGAACTACCTCACCCTTCGTGCAAAATCTCTCTCTTCCTCACCCTATCAACGGTCACAACCAAACGGGAAAGGAATATATAAAATAATAAAATATCCAGACAAGGGTGAACAACTATACAACAATTACTGGCAAGGGAGAATATCTCAACAATAAGTCTCGGCAAGGAAGAACAGCTCAACAATAAGTCCCGGTAAGGGAGAACAGCTCAACAATAAGTCCCGGCAAGAGAAAAAAATACCAAATCCTTAGCTCATTTACTTCTCAACTATCACTTCATAGGGCATTTAACAAGTAATTATCACAATTGTTCACTTCTTTTGAAATTTTGATAGCAAATATGACTCACGGTCATGCTAGACTCGGGCGCATAGGTAACCGTCACCATACCTATACACCAACTCCACATAGCACATAGAAAATATCATCATAATCATATTCCCTCAAGCCAATGTTAGATCGAACACTTACCTCGAATCTGAAAATAGCAACTCAAAGCTCAACAATCGCCTTTCCTCTAGAATTCGACCACGAACAAATGATATATAATAACATTTTACTTAAATGTATCAACAAATGCTAGTTAAATCAATTTAAATGCATAAGAATTAAATTCCCAAAGTCTTAACCAAAAATTCCCAAAATTCCCTCCACGCCCACATGGTCAAATCACGAGGTTCGAACCAAAACTGAGTTACCCATTCCCACACGAGTTCATATATGCATTTTGTTTTGAAATTGGTCGCCAAATTGAGGTCCAAATCTCCAATTTTAACAAAACCACGGTTCTACCCCAAATCCCAATTTTTACCCATTGAAAGCTTTGATTATAAGATGAAATCATGATAAAAGTTGTTAAAGATTGAAGAAATTGAGTAAAAGTTGACTTACAATTGATTTGGGTGAGGAGGAGTCGAGAGAAAATCGCCAATGGATGTTTGGATTTTGAAAATATGAAAAATGAAGATTAAAATCGTCTAAGTATAGGTTGCACAGTCGCATATGTCGCAATTGCAAAGTTCTGTTCGCAATTGTGAATACTGCAGAAAAATAGCGGATATCGCAATTGCTAGAAGTTAAATCGCAATTGCGAATAAGGAAAATTTTGAATGGGGTTCGCATTTGCGAGAATGTCTTTGCATTTACGAAGGCTGGGCTATAAAGAGGGGATTTGCATTTGCAAAGATTGCTTCGCATTTGCGGAGTCTAGCTATAAAGAGGGGGATCGCATTTGCAAGCTTTTCCTTGCATTTGCGATGAAGTAGGCCAAAAGGTAGGTCTCGCATTTGCGAGAATGGCTTCGCAAATGCAAAGACTGCAGATACCAGCTGCTACAATGCTTCAAAATGAGTCTAACACCTATCCGAAACTCACCCGAGCCCTCGGGGCTCCAACCCAAACATGCAACCAACCTAAAAAATATTTTACGAACTTACTCGTGCGATCAAATCGCCAAAATAACATCAAAATCAAATAATCAACCTCCAAAACTCATGATTTTCATTTCAAAGTTCAAATCTTTCAAATTTTCCTTTTTTAGTCCGAAACACGTCAAACGACGTCCGTTTTCAATCAAACTATACAGGTAGCGCTTAACGCTCATTTAAGACTTATACCGGGAATCAGAACCAAAATACGAGCCCGATACTTTACTTTTGATCAAATCTCATTTTCATTTTTCCTTAAGCATTTTCAGAAAACAATTTCACAGAAAAGATCCGTACTCGGGCCAAGGATCTCGGATTTCGATTCCGGGAATACGCCCGGGTCCCAAATTTTCTTACGGACCCTCCGCGACCGTCACATCAAGGGTCCAGGTCCGTTTACACAAAATGTTGACCAAAGTCAAATATTGTAATATTATTATCATAATTCATAGTTTTGGACATCAAAGTCAAATATTTCCACATAAATATTTTTCGACTTCGAGCCTTGACTGCGCATAAAAATTGAGGCAACTAAATAAGAGGTTTTCAAGGCCTCAGAAGTAAAAAGAAAGGGAGAATTACGGTGATGATCCTTTGGGTCGTCATATCCTCCACCGCTAAAACAACCGTTCATCCTTGAATTGACAAGAAAGAAGTAATTGAGTCGGGGAATAGATGGGGATAACGGCTCCGCATATCAGACTCGTACTCCCAGGTTCATGCCTCAGGAGGATGACCTCTCCACTGAACACGCACTGAAGGAAAACTCCGTGACCACAATTGTCGAATCTGCCAGTCTAAAATAGCCACCGGCTCCTCCTCATATGAAAGATCCTTGTCCAATTGGATAGTGCTGAAATTTAACATGTAGGCAGGATCGTCGTGATACTTTCGAAGCACGGATACACGACAAATCGGATGTACAACTGACAAACTAGGCGGCAAGGAAAGTCTATAATCCATCTTCCCCACATGGTCAAGAATCTCAAATGGGCCAATAAACTTAGGGTTAAGCTTGCCCTTCTTCCCGAATCTCATCACGCCCTTCATAGGCGATACATGGAGCAACACTCGCTCACCAACCATGAAAGCAACATCCCTGACCTTACGATATGTATAACTCTTCTGCCTAGACTGAGCTGACCGAAGCCTGTCCTAAATAATCTTGTCTTTATCCAAGGCCTCCTGTGCCAAATCTGTACCCAATAACCCAGCATCTCACGGCTCAAACCATCCGGCTGGGGACCGACACCACCTACAATACAACGCCTTATACGGAGCCATCTGAATACTAGACTGGTAGTTTTTGTTGTAGGCAAACTCTGCAAAAGGCAAGAACTGGTCCCACGAGCCTCCCAAATCGATAACGCAGGCTCGAAGTCCTCAAGAATCTGAATGGTCCTCTCGGATTGACTGTCCGTCTGGGAGGGAAATGTTGTACTCAAGTGGACCTGGGGGGACAACTCATACTGTACCGCTCTCCAGAAATGCGAGGCAAACTGCGGACCCCGGTCTTAAATAATAGATATGGGCACCCCATGAAGGCGAACGATCTCTCTGATATAAATCTCGGCATACCTCTTGGATGAATAGGTTGTGGCAACTAGGATAAAATGCGCTGACTTGGTCAGCCTATCAACAATAACCCATAGAGCATCAAACTTCTTCCGAGTCATCGGAAGGCCAGTAAAAAAATCCATGGTGATCCTCTCCCACTTCCACTCGGGAAGCTCAATACTATGAAATAACCTACCAGGCCTCTGATGCTCGTACTTAACTTGCTGGCAATTCAGGCAACGAGCCACATATGCAACAATGTCTTTCTTCATTCTGTGCCACCAATAATGTTTTCTCAAATCCTGATACATCATCGAGGTGCCCGAGTTAATAGAATACCGAGGAGTGTGGGGCTCAGCTAAGATTGACTCTCGAATACCATCAACATTGGGCTTACAGACTCACCCATGCAACCTCAATACACCGTCATCTCCCAAAGTCATCTCCCTAGCACCTCCTCGCTGCACCGTGTCTCTTAGGACACACAAATGGGGATCATCAAATTTTCGCTCCAGGATAAGCTCCATCAATGACGAGAGAGAAACCGTGCAAGCTAGCACCCTGCTGGGATCAGAAATATCCAATCTCACAAATCTATTGGACAAGGCCTGAAAATCTCAGGCAAGAGGTCTCTGGCTGGCCGGAATATAGGCAAGACTACCAATGCTGGCGGACTTTCTACTCAATGCATCAACCACCACATTGGCCTTCCCCGGATGGTATAAAATAGAAACATCATATTCTTTCAACAACTCCAACCACCTCCGCTGTCTCAAATTCAACTCTTTCTGCTTGAACAATTACTGCAGGATCTTGTTATCCATGTACACCTCACACGTCACACCATACAAATAATGCCTCCAGATCTTCAAGGCATGAACATTGGCTGCCAACTCTAGGTCATGAACTGGTAATTCTTCACGTAGATCTTCAACTGCCTTGAAGCATATGCTATGACCTTGTCGTTCTGCATCAACATAGAGCCAAGCTGGATGCAGGAAGCATCACAATACAAAGTATAAGGCTCGGATCCCGTGGGTAAAACCAATATCAGTGCCATAGTCAGAGTTGTCTTGAGCTTGTGGAAGCTCGCCTCGCATTCATCTGACCACCTGAACTGGGCACCTTTCTGGGTCAATCTAGTCGTTGGGGCTGCGGTGGATGAAAACCCCTCCACGAATCGTCTATAGTAACTAGCTAACCCCAAGAAGCTCCGGATCTCTGTAGCTGAAGCTGGTCGATGCCAGTTCTTGACTGCCTCTATCTTCTTCGGGTCCACCTGAATACCCTCTACTTATATGACATGACCTAGGAATGCAACTGAACTCAACCAAAACTCACACTTCGAGAACTTGGCGTACAACTGGCTATCCTTCAGAGTCTAAAGAACCGCTTTGAGGTACTGATCATGCTCCTTCTGGCTGCGGGAGTATGCCAAGATGTCGTCCATGATTCAATCATAAATAAATCCAAATAAGGTCTGAACACTCGCTTCATCAACTCCATGAATTTTGTCAGGGCATTGGTCTACCCAAACGACATGACCAAAAACTCATAATGCCCATACCGAGTACGAAATGTTGTCTTACGGACATCAAACGCCCTAATCCTCAACTGATGATAACCAGACCTCTAATCTATCTTCGAGAACACCCTAGCACCCTGAAGCTGGTCAATCAAATCGTCAATCCTCGGCAGTGGATACTTGTTATTTATCGACACCTTGTTCAACTACCGGTAATCAATGCACATCCTCATCGACCCGTCCTTTTTCTTCACAAACAACAGTGATGAAACCCTTATCAAGCAAGTCTTGAAGCTGCCCTATCAACTCTTGCAGCTCTGGCGGGGCCATGTGATATGGCGAAATGGAAATAGGTTGAGTGCCAGGAGCCAGATCAATACGGAAATAAATATCCCTATAGGGCGGCATACCCGACAGGTCTTAAGGGAACACCTCGGGAAACTCCGGGGTAATAGGACAAGAGTCAATAGATGGAACATCTGTGCTGGAGTCGCGAACATACGCTAAATATGCTAGACACCCCTTCTCGAACATACGTCTAGACTTGACGTACGAAATAACACTACGGGTGGCATGACCTGGGGTCTCTCTCCACTCAAGTCGGGGCAAATCTGGCAAGGCTAAAGTCACAGTCTTGTCGTGACAATCCAATATAGCATGATACGGGGACAACTAGTCCATCCCCAATATAACATCAAAGTCCACCATGTTTAAAATAAGTCGACACGGGTCTCAAGACCCTCAAATACCACCATACAAGAACGATGCACTCGGTTGACCACTATAGAATCACCAACCGGTGCGGACACATATACAGGAATACCCAAAGCCTCACTAGGCATGATCAAATATCATGCAAAATAGGATGACATATAAGAATAATTAGATCCCGAATCAAATAATACTATTGCACCCCTATCACAGACCAGTATAGTACATGTGATCACAACATTAGATGACTCGACCTCCAGCCTGGCTGGCAATGCATATCAACGGGGCTGGCCCCCACCTCCCTAAACCATATCTCTGGGAATATCTACTACGGGCTGAGCCCTACCTCTGGCTGTCTGAGCTCTACCTCTACAGTCTCTCCCTCCGCTTATATGATCCCTACCCCCGCCTCTAGCTAGCTGGGAAGCCTGTGGATCGCCTGCTGCCTGAATCGTAGGGCGAGGACCCTGTTGCTGAGAACTACTCGAGGCTCGAGGGTAAAACCTGACAACATGACCTGGGTCACCACAACCATAACATGACCTCGGCGGCTGAGACTGCTGGCCCTGTCTACCGGTGTGTCCTCCCCTGAAGCTCGGAAGTGGTGGTGCACTGATATAGGCTGGTGGTGCGTTGAAGGACTATTGGTCTGAATAATACTGCTGATGAAATCCACCGCCTGAGGTACCATGGGAAACCTGAAGAGTCGACTGGAAGGGCCTCGAGGGATGGCCTCTGTCATAGAAATCCCTGCATCCAGATGACGTACCACTAAATCTACCAGAATGTCAAGGCCTTTTGTCTGAACCCTGACTACCTCCTCGAACCAGTTCCATCTCTACCCAGTGGGCCACATTGGCTGCCTCCTGAAAGGAAATATCACTGCCAACTCCCATAGCCATCTGAAGGCGAATCGACTGAATTAATCTATCAATGAACCTCCAGACCCACTCTCGCTCTATAGGGAGTATCACAACTGCATGGCGTGCCATGTCAATATATTTGGTCTCATACTGTTTAACTATCATGAAGCCTTACTGGAGCTGCTTAAACTATCTGCGAAGTGCCTCCCGCTGAGTGATGGGGAGAAACTTCTTCAAAAATAACTCTGCGAACTGATCCCATGTCAAATCTAGAGACAATGTTGGTCTAGATAGGCAATAATACCTCAACCAAGTCTTGACAGATCCTCCAAGCATGAAGGTGCAAAAATTAACCCCGTTGGTCTCTACTATCCCCATTGTCCTGAGGATCTCATGACAATTGAATAGGAAATCCTGGTGATCCTCCGATGAAGCACCATTAAAAGTGGTGGTGAAAAGCTTGGAGAACCGATCAAGTATCCACAAGGCATCCAAAAACATGGCCGTCCCATATCCTGCCTCTGCTGTAATGCCTGTGTTAACTGCCACTGCGGACTGAACTAATGGAACCTGAGTCTGGGGAGCTACCTGCTCTGGAGTGTGTGTAGCACGAGTCTAAACCCCTCCTCCAGCCTGAGAAGTGGCTGGTGCTACTGGCAGCAATCTCGCTCTAGCGACACTGTCCATAAATCCTGCTATGCGGATAAGAGCATCGTGGAGATCCGGGGAAAACATCACCCCTCTTGGGACCTGAGCTGGGCCCATTGAAGCTGGTGGAGCTTGAACCTCATCATCAAAGTTAATATGAGGCTCCAACTCTGGAACTGCTGCCTAGGGTTGGGCTCTGCCCCTGCCACAGCCTCTGGCACGACCTCGGCCCCTGCCTCTCGCGGGAGCTCCTACTGGGGGCTCGGGTTGCTGCGTAGAAGAAGAAGACTCACATGTTCTCGCCATCTACGAAATAATAGATTAGAATGACAATAAATATTTGAGAAACAAAATCGCACGACTAGAAAGAACAAAGTGAAAATTTTCCTAACTCTGTAGGCTATGGGGGATAAATATAGACGTCTCCACACCAATCCCTTAGACTCTACCGAGCTTGTCTAGGAGTTGTGAGACCCAAGTAACCTACTTTTGTTTGTTTTATTGTATCCTGACCTGTGCACAAAAGGGCACAGAAGTGTAGTATCAGCACAATCGACCCCATGTGCTGGTATGTGCCCGCCCTAACCCCGGGCAATTTCTCAAAATAATATCAGCCTCTCGGGCTCAATCTCACATCACAACAGGTATCCCCGCTCACTGGAAGTGTGCAGACTTCTAAAGGGCCCCCTTATGGCCCAAGCGCAATAACAAGCCATCTCGTGGCATCAATCCTAGGCTTTCGGCTTCATATCTATCCAGCAACCTCGTGGCATACATCTCTCTGGCACTCGACCTCAAATCAATACAGATGTTTCCTCACAACATAGGCCCTCGGCTTTACTCATTCAAAATCCTCACTAGCCACTCGGTCTATAGTAAAATAGTGTTTGTCAGCCCAATATCTTTTAGAATATCATTTGAGTATTAAAACTGAGTAAACATGGCTGAGTATGAAAAATAATGGAAGATAACATGACAGAGTTCAAGTATAAAGTCAAAACAGTGAGAAAAATATTAATAATAATCCCCGAAGGGTTCAAATAGTTAGCACGAAGCCAAAATATGGCAGTGTGCCCAAATAATGATCATAGCAAATAGATTTCAGTCAAATACGCGATAAAATCATCAATCGGGACGGACGAAGTCACAATCCCCAATAGTGCACGACCCTACACTCATCATCAAGTGTGCGTCTTACCTTTATATAGCACTATGATGTGCAATCTGGGGTTTCAAACCCTCATAACATCATTTTCAATCATTACTCACCTCGAATCAGTCAAATCTCTAGCTCACGATACCTTTGCCCCTCGAATCAGCCTCCACTGACGTTGAATCTATCCAAAATGAGAACGAGGACATCAAAATGGCTTAAGGTAACGAAGCCCAAGAAAAAATAATCAATAAATGACATAAATCCTGAAATTACCAAAATCCGACCCCTGGGCCCACATCTTGGAATTCGATAATTTTTATATCAATAGATTCCTTATCTCCCCATGAGTTCCTACTTATCAAAGTTTAGAAATCCGACCTCAAATGGTCCATCTAAATCTTCAATCAAAGGTCTCCAATACTAAGCCCTAGTTTCCCCAAATTTTCACCCTTAATTTCCATATTTCTAGCTTTAATCCGTGAAATAATTTCATAGGAATGCATTTTAAGTCCAAATTATTTACCTCAACAAAGTTCCCTTGAAATCTCCCTTTCAATTAATCCAAAAATCTCCAAAGCCAAGATAAAAATGGTGAAATAGCTCAAAATTCGTGAAGGAGATAATTTATACCTTATGTCCAGACATTTTTGCATCTACGGCTACATTTCCTCTTCTGTGGTACAACATCTATGGTAAAAACAACCACATCTATTGTCCTCACTTATACTCCCCTTACCGCATCTGCAATCCCTTATCCCCATCTGTGACTCCGCAGATGCGGTCCTCTTAGTTGTTTCTGAGGTTCCTCCTCCTCTAGCGCTTTTTTCACTTCTGCGACCAAATCCTTTGCTTATGCGGAACCGCACATGCATTCCCCAATTAACAGGTGCAAAAATAGCAGAACCAGTATATTCAGCAGCTGCAACAAAATCCAAACTTATCCATTAGCCATTTGAAATCACCCTGAGGCCCCCGGGCCCTCAACCAAAACCATAAACATATCATAATACCTTTTTCAAAATGTATTATTTTGCTGCATCTGCGATCCCTTATCCCTTATTTGGCTCAAATACACGAGTCGTGACTTTTGATTAACAAAAAGAAAAATATTAATTGTTCAACCGCTATCCCTTATCATAGGAGTGGTCTTGGTATCACAAACCGTTCAGCATTACCCAGTATCCGCCAAGCTCAGGTTCCCATGCACCAACAACATGGCCGAATATGAACCCTGCATCTTAGGGCTCAAACTGGCCATCGACATGAACATTCAGGAGTTATTAGTGATTGGAGACTCGGACTTACTCATACATCAGGTTCGAGAGGAATGGGCAACCAAGAATTCTAAGCTACTCCCTTATATGCATCACATATATGAATTGAGGAAAGGATTTAGGAAAATGGAATTCCATCATGTTCTGAGAATACAGAATGAGTTCGCTGATGCACTGGACACTTTGTCCTCCATGATTCAGCATCCAGATATGAATTTCATTGGTCCCCATCCAGGTCAAGATTTATGGCCAGCCAGCTTACTGTGTTCACATTAAGGAAGAAGCCGATGGGAAGCCAAGGTTCCACGACATCAGAGAATACTTGAAAACAGGAAAATACCTAGAGCTTGCCGATGCTACTCAGAAGCACACGCTCTGGAGGTTATCCAACAACTTCTTTCACAGTGGAGGAATCCTGTACAGGAGGACTCCCGATCTGGGTTCGTTAAGGTGTGACAATGCGAGAGAAGCAACCAAACTATCAGATGAAGTCCATATAGGGACATGTGGACCGCACATGAACGGCTTTGTTTTGGCAAAGAAGATACTACGAGCAGGGTATTTTTGGATGACTATGGAAACAGATTGCATCCAGTATATCTAAAAGTGAGATTGCTGTTAGATACATGTAGATATGATAAAAGTACCTCCAAACAAGCTCAATGCAACAAGCTCACAATGGTCGTTTGCCGCTTATGGAATGGATGTCATTGGACCAATCGAACCTGCCGCATCAAACGGGCAGAGGTTCATCCTTGTGGAAATTGATTACTTTAATAAATGGGTTGAAGAAGTATCATACAAAGCAGTAACCAAGAAAGTTGTAGCAGATTTCGTCCGCGACCGTATGGTTTGTCGGTTTGGAATTCCAGAATCAATCACCACTGACAATAGTTCCAATCTCAATAGCGACCTGATAAAAGCAATGTGTGAGACTTCCAAGATCAAACATAAGAACTCTATAACTTATAGACCTCTGATGAATGGAGTTATAGAAACAGACTATAAGAATAACAAAAAGATACTAAGGAAGATGATTAAAAGGCAAGCAGTGGTATGAGAAATTGTCGTTCGCCTTATTGGGTTATCATACGATAGTCCGTACATCGACCGGGGCAAGTTCCCACATGCTAGTTTATGGTACAGAAGTGGTCACTCCCGCCGAGATAGAAACTCCCTCCTTGAGGATCATATAAGAAGCAGAGCTACACGACGCAGAATATGTACAATGTCGCTACAAGCAGTTAGCCCTTATAGATGGAAAGAGAATGAATGAAGTTTTCCACGCTAAATTATAGCAGAACATAATGTCCAGAGCCTTCAACAATAGAGTTAAGTCGTGGAAGTTAGGGAAGCTGGTGTTGAAGAAGATATTCCTGCATCAAGATGAAGCCAAGGGTAAATTCTCTCCCAATTGGCAGGGTTCATACATGGTTTACTGGGTTCTAACCGGAGGAGCCTTTATTCTTGCAGAAATGGATGGAGAAGTCTGGCCGAAGACAATCAACTTAGACACAGTGAAACGATACTATATTTGATCATATGATATTCTTTTATGATGTAATTAGAACTACACCTGACCTTATTCTCGTTAAAGAGGGGATACGTAGGCAGCCTTATGGGATCGGTCACAATTTAATAAATATTTCGTTTTCCCCCACTATTAGAACTGGGGCAGAATTTTGAGGAGGACCCTCAAAATTCCTATATCAGTTTGTTTGTTCTCTAATCAGCATCAACCCAGTAAATTGGGACCGAATTTTGAGGGGGTGCTCAAAATGCTTGAATTGATCCATATTCAATCATTCAGCCTATCCGCCAGCAACGCTAGCCTAGTAAACTGGGGCAGAATTTTGAGAAGGACCCGTAAAATCCTGGGACAAGCGAGGTTGTCGTGTCTTTGAACCATGTTGCAGTTGTTGGTTTGTCCAACATAAAATCATTTTTCAAAATATATACTTACATTATATTTACTGAATCATTTATAAATATCACTTGCATCACCGTCATTTAGCAACGGTACCCCAATGAACGTGATGTCAAAAGTCAGGGGATATGATCCAACCTTCCCCCCTCTACAGAACTCACCATTTTTCTTTGGATGCATGCGCTCATGTCACAAATCATTGAACACATTCACTCTTCAGGATTGGAAACTCTCGGAAAAGTCGCTCATTCACTAATCTACTATCTACTCCCAACATGCCCCAGCAGTCATGATATCACAACCATTTATCAGCTAAGAAAACATACTACTATTCACTCCTTTACAATCCTGTATTGTATAAGGCTACTTATCTTCCTTTCCAGACTAAGTTTTGTCTCCATCCTGTATTTTTCAAAACGCTATTTTTCTTCCTTTCGAGGTTAAGCTCTTCCTACCTCCATCCTGCATAAGGCTACTTATATGTCTTTCGAGGCTAAGCTTTGTCTCCATATATATTGCATAAGGCTATTTTCTCTCTTTCGAGGTTAAGCTCTACCTCCATCCTGCATAAGGCTACTTATTTGACTTTTGAGACTAAGCTCTGTCTCCATCTGCATCCTGCATAAGGCTATTTTCTACCTTCCGAGGTTAAGCTCTACCTCCATCCTGCATAAGGCTACTTATCTGCCTTTCGAGACTCAGCTTTGTGTCTATCAGCATTTTGCATAAGGCTACTTTTCGGCCTTATGAGGTTAAGCTCTACCGCCATCCTACATAAGGCTACTTATCTGCCTTTCGAGACTTAGCTCTATCTCCATCTGCATTTTGCATAAGGCTACTTATATTCCTTCTGAGTCTAAGCATTGTCTCCATCCTGCATGGCTGAAATATCTCCACTTTATTTTTTTCTCGAACGGGTGAAATATCGCCACCCGCATTTAAATTTGCATTATGGCTAAAAGACGCAAATTTTTGCATTCATTGGGCTATAAAATCGCCACCCGCATTTAAATTCACACTTTGGCTGAAAGATCGCCACTCTTTGCGTTCATTCGGCTGAAAGATTGCTCCCTTCTCATGGGCTAAAAGATCTTCAACTAATTCAAAGGTGTCATAGTTTGGAGACACTATCCACATAGCCCGAGAACACCATTTCATGGCCTGCAAATCTTTACTTTTATGCTTTTCATGGCCCAGGACATCATAATCCTAGGACGTCATCCTAACCGTCCGAAGACAACATTCATGGTCTAACAGGAACTTGCATCACGTTTAAATTATGCACAATATATGCGCACATTGCTCATTTAAAGTACACCGGTTAGCAAACAGCCATCTCAGCAGGAGCGATCCCGCTCCTTTTCTCCGCATCCTATCCGATTCCAAATGTATTTTTAAACTTAACCATTGTGTCCGTCTTTTCTAATCTCCATCGACACATTCCGTCAATGGTTCCTAAACTACATATGGCCTGTTTTCTATAAAACAAGGGATATGTTGGCTGCTCAGAAACCAGAGCATGGTCAAAGTTTTTTTTCAATCACCGTTTATGGTCAAATTGGCCATCTTGTCTTTACCCGACAACTCTTTCATCATCCTCGGGTAATGAGGAAAAATTGTTGATACCCAATTTTTTCCTATGTGTTTATATTCTCAAATACTTTCAAAATAGAATGTGTATACATATATAAGCATGCCCAAAGATTTGGTATTTTTCCTCAATTTTTAAGATTATTTAGAATCAAATTGTTGTCTATTTTAATAGTACAAAATCCAAATTTATTTCCAAAATTATTATTTTTAGGTGAATAACTTATTTCATCCCATATTTACAACAAAATATGTTTAATATGATTTTTTCTTTTTTTTTTAAATATTTATTTGGAATTTCTAAAGGTAAATTGCATATAATTGTAATTGTAGCCTATTTTGTAATTAATAGTATTTTCTAATTATAAAATTAGCTCCAGATTTTTTAATTTAATATTTGTATTCTATTTATTAAATTAGTACATTCAATTTATTTCAAAAATCCTTTTATTATTGTTTGTAAATTAAAGGGGAGAAATTTGCTATTTAAAACTTGGCGAGATTTCATTACAATTTTAGCCAAATTGCGTCCCAATTCAGGCCAATCTTAACCCCAAATCAAACGATCCAATTACAATTTTTAAACCCGCTCCTGATCCAATTTCAATTTTCAAACCCACCCGGTCGGTCCTTTAATCTAAGCCGTTGATCATTTTGGTCAACGACCACAATTCCTTATTACCTTTTTTAATTCCCAAACCACCCTAACCCTATCTCATTTTCCCAAATCCGCCGCCCTAAAGTCCCTTCGTCTCTCAGGCTCTTTCTAACACACGAAACACTAGCCGCCAGTAATGGCTTCTCCGACAAAATTCCACCATTGTCAATGGCTTCCCAGGCCATGGGCGGCATGTTCTCTCTTTCATGCATCCCAAATCGTGGTTGTTCACAGTTTTCGATTTTTTCCTTCAACAAGGTGTATCTATATCCTCCATCGATTTGAGTTCCTTTGGTTTCCCAGGCTCCCTTTCAGCGTGTTCAAGCTTTGAAAGGCCTAACCATGGCCCAGACTTGTTCGAGACCCGATCTTTTCCAAGCCTTCTCGTTTCTAAGGTTCTGACAAACCCTAAAAAGCATGTTCGAGGTTCTTTCTTCCTTTAGTTTCTTAGATCTAGGACAGATCTGTGTTCTACTTGAGGTGTTGATGTTTTCCCCGAGGTTTCTTTCTCAAAATTAGTCTGTTTAAATTAGGGTTTTCGAAATATTAAAAACGATTCTTCTTCTTCTTCTTCTTTCTTTATGTGAATCTATTTGTTCATGCCAAGTCTTGTTTGATTTTTCTTGTTCTTATGTTTTGCCGTTGGAAGGCATATTTCTCTATTTTCTATAACATGCTTTACAATCCTATCTTATCCGTTCTTCACCATTTTCTTACTGAGTTTTGCTTGTCTTTACTGGACCTTCATTTGAGTTCTAAACCTGTTTCCCCTATTATTTCCTAAGTGCTATGTCTCCTCTGAACTTGCTCAAGTTTTGAGCTTTCTTTCAAACTTGTTCTTTATTATTCTTCACTCTACTGCTTCTAAGTTGTTGTATGTATCTATGTGCTTTCACATGAGACTCTGAAAGAGTTCCCTAAATGTTTTTTGAGGGTTTGCCTTCCCCTTTCTGTATCCTACTCGAATTGAAGCCCTAGGTTTGGAGTTTTTGCGAGTTATGGTGTTTTGTTGGGGTTAGGGTTCTACTATAAAACCCTGTGTTCTCTCAAACTCATGTTGAGTCTATAACTGAATTGGAATTCTTTTTGCTTGTGATTTGAAACTTTCTGTGCATGTCCTTTCTCTCTTGTTTGATACTGGTATGCTTTATATGGAAGGGCCTTTCTTTCGAAATGGTTCTGCCAACTAATGATTGATTCCAATTTCCTTTACTAAGGCTCGATTGATTATTACTAATTTTTCAATTAAACCCTTTTCTCCTCTTTTTCCGACTAAGTTCATTCAAACAAGATTTTAAATTTCTGGATGTTTGATTGATTTACTTTCCTTATTTCTCAAAACAGTGTACCATGGGATTCTTTCCATAAATAGAATATATACACTTACCCTTTGTTGTGTTACTGAAAAGGTTTTGAGTATTTTTTCTTGCCTTAAATCCCCATGCCCGTTTGAATTAAATCCCTTAAACTAAGGGAGATCCTTATGTGATTGTCTTAAATGTTATTCCTTGCCTTTTACTTACTTGTTTTTTGCACTATAAAAAGAGACAACCTTTTCAACACTCAACACAGTTCTTTTCTGCATGTTTGCAACACACACAGACTTCTGAATGTCAATACTTCGAATACTCTTTTCACTACACTATTCAAATACTCTCTCTACTACTACCTTCTCTATTTTTGATACTAACTTCTCTGCTCCTCTCTCTTTACTATCTGAAATACTCCGGAGTTCCTCTTGAATTCTCAAATACTTGCTGAAGGTCCTGAGTTTGTTTTTTCTTACTTTCCGGCTGATTACTTACTTTTGCTTATTCTGCTGTACTAAAGTTGCAACCGGTATGTCTTTCTAGTTAAATAATACCCTCTGACACTACATGTTTATTTCCCTTCTTCTGTTATGGATTCTCCATTATATGCTCCTTTTTGTCTGTCATGCTCTCTTTCATTCTACTATGCACCTTCAAGTCTGTTATGTTGTTTCTTTATGTTTATGTACCTTTAGTCTGTTATGCTTTTTCTTGTACTTCCGTGAATGTTCTCTATGTGAGTCCCCTTCTCTTTGACCCTCTCTTACGTATGAGTGCAATTGTGAGTCATGTTGGCATTCCATTATTGCCACTCATGACTTAGAAACAGGTTCTCTTGAACCTCTACTCAAATCAATTCACATTCCCTTTACACCTTATGTGCTGAGCCTTAACTCCGGTCTGGTGGTGTCCTATTCACCATCTAGACCCAAGTTTGACTTCTATATTCTGCTCTTTATTTGTGTGGACCAAGCAGAGGGTCAAGGGTATGCCATTTTATGCCCATGGCTGGGTATCACCACCATCGGCTATGGCTGCCTAAACCCTCTTTCACTTTGTACTTATTCCTAGCTTCTAAATTGTGCTCCCATTTGGTAAGCCATTCTTTGGGACCCTTGAGCTCCCTCTGAACTTGGATGCTTGAGGGCTGGCAATTCCACGCGGCACTGTTCTGTTACAACAATTATTATCTAGAATGTAAACACTGCCCGGGGTCCTTGAGGCTCCTTGCAACTTTGAAACACTTTGGTTAAGAGAAGGACTTGGAAATCTGGAATTCGTATTTTGTGAAACACATGTTATTGGATATTAAGATTGAATTAGTCTGCTCGGATCTACTGTAAGTTGTGATGTTTTTTTTAATTATTTTCTTTATTTCTTATAGTTCTGTAATCATCTTGTAAAAAAAGAACACAGGGAGTATGTAATAAAGGGTATGGGAGGGGTTTACCTTATTGCACAAAAGGGTAGATACCATACCTATAGGTTTGATGTTTTAACCACCTACATACCATGTCTATAGGTTTTCAACGTTTTAATTCGATCACCTAGATACCATGCATATAAGATTTAATGTTAATTTATATCGCAAATCATCAGAAATCCAGCCCATAGGACTTAATATCCCTGTAACAAGTTGCATATAGAAATCATGCCTATGGGAAATGCATAAACGTTAGGCAAACGGTAGGTTAATCGAATATGCATTCCTTTACAAGTTTAATAATATTAACAATTCTTAAAAATCAAGATATAGATATAATACCTATAGGAGTTCAAACTTGCCTAATATGTGCAAGTAATAAAATTGCAGTTGGCTTCAGCGCCTTCAATAAAACTCGTCCAAACCCGTTTGTTTCAAAACTCTCACAAATCTGTAGCGTTCTTAAATTTACCAAACTTGCATCTTTATTCTGAAACCTATCCCTTTAACCTTCTGCCTAAATTTATATTCATATCTTGAAGTTGTCTTTCAAAACATGTTTTTAAACTCACCCTTTATTTTAAGAATTCTCACTTTCAAAAACTCTTCTTTGAAATTCTACTGTATTTTCACTTCAACAACCCTGCTGATTCCAAAGACATCAAAGAACTTCTGCAATTTTTAATCTTCTATTTTAAACTCTTCTACATTTGCCTCTTGTCTGAAATCAGTAATTTTTGAATAACCTATCTAAAATATCTCAATTTTTGACAATTGGATCCGGGTTGCCTAATGCAGACTTTTTATCTAAGTCTATGTATTAAACTATTCCGTCCGCCATTAAATTTAATTTAAAGACCAAATCGGTATGTGAAAGGCATGCTAAACGATGTGTTGTCTGATTTAAGGGGTTTTATGTGAGCCTTGCATGTTTGCTTGTTCACCCACTTTACTTGCTATTTGTTTTATATGTCAAAATTAGCATTTTGTCCATTTAACTCCATATATGCCCCTACCCCCTTTTCTTCCCCTTTAGGATTACTAGTCCTAATACCTCGGTACTTGTAGGTTGGGAAGAGTAATAGCATGCAATAAGTAACGAGACTAATCGTGTTTAAATATCTTAATGGTGTGGGGCGGGCAGAATATGTAGATGATGATCGGTGCGTTAATATCACGTGCAACACCTCTCCAGAGGAGTGTGTGCCAGGTATTGCATACATGTGATCCACATTTTATTTAAACCTACGACCTCCTTTCTTTTCTATTTGTAATGTTTTCCTTAAGTTTTTTCATTCCTTTGCATCAACTCCTTTTCTAAAGACTGTCTATTCTTCCTTTTTCTTTTCAAAATTTTGAAACATATGTGTAAGTATTATGTGTGAGCCTTACTTGTCTTCTTCTACTCCTTTGAAGTCACAATCAAGCATGGTTGGGAACCACACTAGTGGATCTTGAGGGGTGCCTAACACCTTCCCCTCAAGATAATCTCAAGCCCTTACCCGAACTCCGATTTTCTTTCAAAATCTTTTTCTTTTCTTAAAAGTGTCCTAATGCACTCTAATCATTTGATGGCAACTTTTCAAATTCTATAAACCTATTCCTGCAAGGAAATAAGTGTTGTTTTTCCCATAATATCGTAAATACGATTTATATCTTCTCCTTTTAGTGGGAAAGAGGGGGGCGTCGACAAATTAATGACAGTTTAGTTTTCTTTCTTGTTTATTTTAAGTTTTCATATGTTTCTTTGTTAAGTTTGTAGGAGTTAGTTAGGCTAATTGCACTTCTTATGTTCAATACTTAATTACATATTTTCCAGGTTCCCCTCTCAGTAATCTATTAATAAGTTTTAATAATTTTCCATTTGGACTCATGTTAGTGTTAGGTAGAAATATTTTTGTTGTTCTTGTCCCATTTCTGATTTCAGTTCATGCTAAGAGAATTTAGTTTCAGTTAAAGGTTTAATTGAATTAGGATTTGTGCTATTTGATCTTTATTTTCATTTGATTCTGGTTTAATGTTGTTTCCCTTAGTCTGTAAATCAATATCAACTTTTAGGGACCTAGTTGAGTTAAAATTAACCCTAAGGGAACTTCAGGGCCTAAAGAATAAATATCTAGAAAAGAGGAAGTTTCTAGAAAGTGTACAGCTATCCTAGCAGTTGTAAAAAGATGTTGAAAAGTATGATAAGTGGGACAATTGTACCAGAGTTGTGAAGAAGGACAGTACTATTTGCAAAATTAGGATAAGGAATATTCCTAAAAAATACCCACCCTAGGCAGTCTATATATAGACTATCATTCTGAAAATGAGGGGCAGCTTTAAAAGACTAAAAATACTCTCTAAAGCTTAGTTATTGTGTTCTCAAAAGCTGGTTTCCATTTGCTCTTTGATTTTAGTAAAAAAAACACCTTGATCTTTTCTAGTCTTCATAAGCTAAAAATATTATTTGAAAGTGAAGGTTTTCTTGGTTTCTCTTTGGGTTTCACTGCTGTTAAAGCTGCTGTAATTGTTGGGTTTATTTTGATTTGACTGTTTTTTGCTACCCTTGCTGGTTTTTGTTGTTGTTTATTCAAGATACTGATATCATTTCTCCGTATTTACCATTGGATTTTCTTAAATTATATGATATTGATAAGCTTTGCAAGACATGTATAATGAAAGGGTTATATGTGATGTTTGACTGATTTGGTATGACTGTAATATAATTTACTGTTAAACATGAAAAGGAATTAGCACGACTCCCACTGTTTGGCTAAATGACTATTTGTATCTTTTTTGGACATTCAAGCTTGAAAATTGTTAGACTTTATGCTAAAATGTGAAGTTCAATTGCTAAAATGGTCTTCTTTCTTTTATTTTCTTTGTTATTTTAAAGTTAAGAATACACTAGTCAATGGATTTATGTAAATACTGAAATTTAAATCTCTGTTTTTTGTTTTGTTGTATGTGCGAGACAAAAAGATAAAACAATCTCAATGCTAGAGTTTAAATAATCTCTTGGGAGAAATAGCTCTATAGTCGATTTCTTGCAAGTTGAAGCTTGTTTGAAGGATATTGTTGTAGTTGAAAGGCTTGAAATCATAAATAATTTTTCTTTTACTTAAAACTTTTCCTTCTTTTATTCTTTAGATTCTTAGTTATACTTAGGAATATCTTGTAAATTTATGGACTGACAGCGGTAAAATGGACTGGTAGAATATTTTTGATTTCAAACTTATTTATGTTTAATATTAGTGTAGGTTCGCAACAGTATGATTTCTTTGTAATAAGCATTATTACTGCAAATGTTTTTTGAATATAAAAAGAATTGGCCCAGACATGCAACAAGTCCAAATATGGTAATTACTTGAGCAAGTATGGACCACGGCGGACCACGGCGAACGGGGCTGGGCGCTAAGCCCAATAGCATGATCTTTAATTGTGAAGTTCCTTTGAGAATCATAGTATAAACATATGCTATTATGTCTTGCAAATCATGCGATTAATTTTAAAACTTACATTGTGTTTGATATTTTAACGCTTATTTTTACTTAACATCATTTGAAACATAATTGTTGTAAATATGCGAGTTTGGTTGATTTGGATATAGAGGTGGATAGGCCCAATTAGAAAAATGAGTAGTGACTGGGCCCGCCTATTATAAGCCCAATGTGGGCTGTTTCAGACCATTTAAGACCTTCAAGGTTCTTTCATTTTGGGCCAAGTAATTAGCCCAATTGCAGCTTCAATGCTGATTCAACAACAACAACCCAGTGTAATCCCACTTAGTGAGGTTTGGAGAGGGTAGTGTGAACGCATACCTTACCCTACCATGGGGTGGAGAGGATGTTTCTAAATAGTCTCCAGGAATCCTTCCCTATAAGAACTTCCCACCTTGCTCTTGGGGAGACTCGAACTCACAACCTCTCGGTTGGAAGTGGGGGTTGTTTACAATCAGGGCAGCCCCTCTTATCTCAATGCTGATTCACCTTAAATAACTAAGTAATGGGCCATTGCTTTCCCAAACCCCTTTTCAAAAGTTTATCAAAAAGCCGAGCTTTTAATCTTAAGCATGTCCATGATTAAAAGCTTTTTTAGTGAATCTTAAATTAGGCTTAAATATGAGTATCCTTAGTTTTGCTTAATGATTACATACTTAGTTTTGCTTAATGAAATACAAACCTTTTAAAATAAATCGAGGTATGCCATTCACAATCGAATCACTTAAATCTATGGCCCTCATACTAGCATTATAAATCAGTATCAATTTTTTTTATACATTAGTAGCTTCCTTTTGGCGTGTTTATGATAAAATCATCATAGCTACGGGTACGGTTTCCGCGAAGCAGTTGTGATACCTAATTGCCAAATTTGGGGGTACATTTTTGTGACCCGGCCATAACCTCTAATAATATTAAAAAATTAAACATGTTGTAGAATGTGGTTACGGTTCTTGTGATATGGTTCACAATGTGTATTAAACAAAAAAGTGAATGACAATCGTAACTTGTTCCAAAACAATTCTATAAAAACAATCAAAAGCGGTTATCAAGTTAAAGATGCAAAATAGGTTTAAAACATGTAATTAATCAGATAATAGACCAAATAGTAATTTTTTATGTGATCGTGCTAGAACCACGATCTGGGTTAACAGAATTTCTTATCTAGATATTTTGGTTTGCAAACTTTTAAATAAAGTCAAAAATTTCTTCGATTTGGGATATAAAACAAACCAGTGACTTTGTACACCGAATAAATTATTTCAAGTGGCGACTCTAAAAACATAATAATCCCATTTCGATTTATATCTTTTTAATTTGAAACACTCCCTTATTAACCCTCGTTTGTAAAAAAGGAGGTGTGACAGCTCTAGCGACTCTACTAGAGATCATAAACCAGAACATTCAGTTCATGATTAAAGAATTCGAGCTTAGAAAAACTGATATACTTGGTTTTATTTATTATCTAGTTTTTACATGTTTGGGCCTAATGTTCTAAATGTCATTTTTTACGGCTTTGCTATTATTGAACTATATATAAACTATTGCGAAACCCTTCTCTTCTCATCTTTTGGGAGGTGCACGCTGGCGTGACTTCTCTTCTGTTAGTTTCATACCCTAAATTAGAACGAGGTTCTGACAAGTTGCAACGCTGGATGTTCTTTTGGTTAACGCTACACTGCCCCCCTTCTCCAGCCCGAGTTGTCCGCTCGGGCAAGCACGGTCTAGAAAAATACACCCAGGTATTAAGCAAATAATAACTAAGACTCATGCTAGATACTTAGTAGGAATGCTTGTTTGCATCATGTGCATTTGACTTTGGGAACTCAACACCGGGGTTGGGTCCGTCTAGGACAGGTGTACCGAAATTAAAATGACCATCGTGATACATTTTACATGCTACTTGTATAATTATTTACCTCGGTTGGCATGTTGACCGGTTTGTAGAATGGGGAGAAATTTTGAAAATTAAGGTATGAGAGATATAATTTCCCGTTCTTGAAAAACCTAGCGAACAAAATATACCGAAACTCTACCAAAATTTTGAAAAAAAAAAGAGGAAAGGGGAAAAAGAAAAAGGAAAAGAAGAGAAAACTCTTTCAAAAAATTTCATGTTTTCCTGCTATGTCAAAACTGATCGAAATCCGTGAGTTTGATTCTAACCGGACATGAGATACGTAGGCAACCATCATCGGGTTCAGACCTCGCTTTTACAAAAATAACCCAAAAAAGTTGAAAAAAAAATGGTATCTTTGTTGTCATAAATAAAGTGGGTGATGTAGTTTTTTGTCGAAATAGCCAAACATCCCAAGCGGGGCCGGATGGTCGTTTTAGCAAAAATAGCCACTGATGGTTTGTTTGCCAAATTTTGGCCACCTAGCAAGCACCACCCTAAAATGTTCCCCTTTGGAAGTACTGAAGGGCCGTAATTGCCAAAATTCCCATGTTTCTTCTTTTACCTTAGAATTTTGTGAAAATGACTCCTTTCACTAGTTTTAATAAATTCCACTTTGTTTTAATCAATCACTTTAATCTAAATATGCAAAATGAGCACGCGTCAAAATTTACCAGTGATGGCTATGACAAAGATTTCGTTGGAACTACATATGTTGTTTGAGGACCTGGGTAAGTAAGGACGAGATAGGGTCAACCATTTCTTAGGGGCGCTCACCGGATTACTAATGATCAGGCCTAGGGGAGACATAATAAAAACACATGTTACATTTTGGGAACCAGCTGTCAACGTTCTATATTTTTATCAAACTCACACCTTATTTTGGAGGAGATAGCGCGCTATGCTGGGAGTACTGAGGGTCGAAGAAATAAATACTTGGTTGCTCCAAGGGTAATCAGTGATAACTATCGATTTTGACGTGTTTCATGCTCCTTCTTTCTTACGCTTTTATTACAGATTCTTACAAAATAGTCCCAAAAGGCTCATATGCTGTGCTTGATTGTAGGTTTGATAGAAAAAGTGACGAGATGTTACAGATCGGTTCAAAATAAGTGAAACCTGCTCAATGACCAAAGACAAAGCAAACTCGAGAAAAACAGGCCTAGTGTGGCCGCACTACACTTTGTGTAGTCCACAGTAGGGTGATTTAGAGACTGGCAAATCAAGTAATAATTTTGTGTAGCAGCAGTGGAGATTTTGAAGTATGCACTGAAGGCTCCACGGTCGCACTACCATTATGTGCGGTTCGCATAAGAGAATATTAGACAGATGCCAATTGCCATGGTTCAAGCCAGTGTGTCTGTGATCATGTTTATGCGGACCGCATTAGAATCCTCTATAGCTGTGGTGCATTCTGCACGGTCCGTGGAGCCTAAGTTCAGAAAGCCAAGACCTCAAGTCCTAGAGCCTAGTGCGGCCGCAGTCCGTTTTGTGCGGTCCGCACTCACCCTACGGAAGTATTTTTGTCGAGTCTTTTCAGCTTACTATAAATAGAACCTTTTTCTATTTTTAGTGTATCAGACATTTTAGAAATTCAGCTGCGCTCGTGAGAAGCCATTTTGGCTTTTTAACAAAGATTGAACAATAGATTCTGTGTATTTACTTTAGTATTTAATTAACATGTCTTCTTTTTCATCTATTTCTCTATTTTTATCTTCAAGCATGAGTAGCTAGACCCATTAGCTAGGGTTGGGGTTCAACCCTAGTATGGGTAATTGATGAGTTTTGTGATTTAGGGATAGATTGACTATGGATGTTTGTTAATTGGGTCAATTTTATGGTTTAATTTATGAATTGGTGGTTGCAAACACTGGTTTGTGCTATGTTGACTTGACTCTTCTTGAGAAAGAGTGCCTAACTCTCCAAAATTGACCCAACAAGGAACTGGGATGGCTCAAGATAATTGATAGTCCCAACTAAAGGGTTAAACATCGAGAGAGTAATTACTCAACTTAAATCCAAGTTGCTTGAGCAAATTAGCCTACCCATTTGGTCTTTAGAAAGTCAATTGGGCAAAATCACTCTCTCTATCGAGAGGTGTGAGAGTGGGTAAAATTATGCAACGGCTATAGCATATTTCCGCAATCATGTTAATCGAGCCATAGAAAAAATTACTTGTCAATTAGTCACCTAGGTGAAAGTCACTACCCTAGTGCCCCTTAATCTATTAGATACAACTTGTAGCAATCTAATCTTAGCATAATCTAGTTTCAATCTTAATTTGTAGTTTGATAATAGTAGTTTTATATAGAAAAAACCAAAAATGATTGAAAGTGACATTTGGAACCAATACGCAATCCAAAACTGAATAGACACCCAACTCCAATCCTAGCTCTCCGTGGAATATTATCCCGACCCACAAATCGGGTAAAATCTATTGCGACCCTATCTTCCTACTTTATAGTAGTGCAGTGTTGGTTCCGATCACTTTTTGTCATCATTGTCGGGGAGCTGACAGTTTTTGCTATCTATTTAGTTAGTTTTGTGTTTTGTTCTTCTTTCCTTCCTTGTTACGTACTTGTTTGTGTCATTACTCGGGTACCAACATAGCTTTATACAATGCTAATGATCCTCTTGGAAAAATAATACTGGGGAGGAGGTAGAAGATCTTGAGCAAGATTAGGTGCCTCTTGCACCTCAAGGAAACGGAGAGGCCAATATGGAAATGCTAATCCAAATGATAATATTTCAGACCCTCCCCCGCCATCTCCAAGAGTGGCTCCCAGAGTATCACCGAACCACGGTTACGCAAGTGCTATTGTCCCACCTTGAATCCGGGCTGGGAACTTTTAGATAACCAATGTGATGTTGACCTTACATTGCAGTGTGGGTACTTTACAAGCGCTGCGGATCAAAATGCCTACAAACATCTAAAGGGGCTCATAGATACATACTTGGGGAGCAAGTAGATGAATGTTTCCGAGGATGCGCTGAGATTGAGACTTTTTTCGTTCTCACTTCTGGGAAAGGCAGTAGATTGGCTCAAGAGACTCCCCAACAATCCCATAGCAACATGGGATGAGTTGGCGGATAAATTTCATTCCAATTTCTTCTCATCGAGTGATATGGCGGCATTTCAGGGCGAAATATTTGCCTTCAAGCAAGAGCAAACGGAACCTTTAAATGAAATATGGGAGCGTATGAACTATGGTGAAAGAGTGCTCGAATAATGATATGACCAAGGTATTGATTCAATGAACCTTTTATCAGGGCATCAACACCACAATTCAATGCATTGTGAATCAATTGGACGGGGGTAATTTTATGAACCTTACTTATAACGAGGCATGTGATGCACTTGATGAGATGGACGACACTTCTTCGGTGTGGCAAAGTAGAGCAAATGTGCCTCAAGGTGTCCCCATGGTCATCCATTTGCACAAAGAATTTCATGACCATGGTCAAGCTATTGCCGAGATCACTACTATTATGAACCAATTGGCGAAGGTGCAGTTGCAAAAAGACCAAAATCCATGCCAAGTCAACTCCATGGAAGGTGTCTCTATGCTTAAGAGGAGGCAAAGAAAGAAAAAAATCTCAAGGTAATAGTGAACAATATGACAATGATGGTGGTAGTTTTTCAAATGAGTGCTGTGATGATCAAAGTGAAGAGGTTTAATATGTTAACAACTACCAAGGAAATAGAGGCAACTCTTCGAATCAACAATGGTGACCCAAAGGAAATTAGGGTAATAATAGCACGGTGGCGGCAATTGGAACAACAACAATCAAAATAACAATTGAGGTAATGAAAACATCAACGAAGGCAACTTGAATAGGAATAATAATAATTGGCGCAACAACAACAATCAAGGTGGGTAAAACAACAATGAAATCCAAGGCAATCAGGGGCAAGACTTTCAAAGGCCCTGAATGTACCAACAACAGAACAATCCACCCCTTTCCCTTATCAATGTTCGAGTTCTTCTGGAAGTGACTTGGGTAGCATTGAAAGTAAGTTCGAGCAAATAATTAAACCGAACCAAGATTTTGATGCTGAATTGGCTTCTCATAATACATCTATCAGGAACTTGGAGGTGCAATTAGGCCAAATCTCTCAAGCTTTGAACACTCACTCCAACTGTGCTCTACCAAGTGATACGGTATTCCCCAGTGGTGGGAACAAAAATCATGTGATGATGGTTACAAGAAGAAGTGGGAGAGGCGATGATGTGAATGCCTCGATAGAAAAGCTAGTTATGGATGATGATTTTAAGTTGCAAGATGATGATGTACCTTTGATTGTTGGAGATGTGGCTGAAGAAAATATGTACAATGATGTGAGGATTGATATTGATGAGGCCGAGGTAGAAGCTTAAGATGCCGTGAACACATCTAGGGAACACGTGGTAGACATGCCCGAGCCGGTTGTACCAAAAGCCAAGGCACCCTTGCCTAGGCCACCTCCATTATATCCTGAAAGGCTCACAAAGCAACTAAATGATAATCAAATAAAGAAATATATTGATATGATGAAGAGCTTGTCCATAAATGTGACTTTAGTGGAGGCTCTTGAACAAATGTCGGGATATGCCAAGTTCATGAAGGATTTAGTGACGAAGAAAAGGTTTATGGATTGTGAAACGATAAAGATTACTCACCAAGTGAGTGCTATAGTGCATTCAATGGCACCGAAGCTTGAAGACCCCCGAGCTTTTACTATCCCTTGTGCTATCAGAAGTGCGGATTTTGCCAAAGCTTTATGTGACTTGGGAGCTAGTAACAATTTGATACCTTACTCGGTTTTCAAGACTTTGGGCATTAGGAAACCTAGACCAACTTCAATAAGACTTCAAATGGCGGATCGATCTATGAAGCGACCTTTTGGCATTATTGATGATGTGCTTTTCCGAGTGGAAAATTCATATTGTCGGCCGATGCTGCCATTTTGGATTGTCAATTAGACTATGAGGATCCTATTATCTTGGGTCGACCTTTTCTTGCAACGGGGAAGGCATTGATTGATGTTTAAGTGGGTGAGCTCACTTCTCGAGTGGGCAATGAAAAGTCCATTTTCCTTGTTTGTGAGTCCATGAAGCAACCCAATACCATCGAGGTGTGCTCAGTTGTAGACCTTGTCACATCCATGATTGAGGATGATACCAGTGCTATGATCACCGTGGAGGATCCTCTTGAGGCCATGCTACTAAGCATGGACGCCAATGATGATTCAAGCAGAGTGGAGTGCATGAATGCCCTACATGGGATGGACTCTTATTCTTATGAGCCGAGAAAATTATCGTTGATCTTGAAAACAAAAAAAATCCACCAACAAAGCCACCAATTGAGGAGCCACCGGTGTTGGAGTTGAGTCCACTTTGTCCACACCTTAATTATGAATGCTTGGGCTCAAATTCTACTTTACTAGTTATTGTTTCTTCATGCCTTTCTAACATGCCGGTTGAGGCCACTTTGGCGATGCTTCAAAATAGGAAAAAGGCAATTGGAAGGACTCTAGCTGACATTTACGGAATAAGCCCCTTATTTTGCATGCACTAAATTATCTTGGAGGATGATGCAAAGCATTCATTGAAGCATCAAAGAACATTGAATGAGGCTATGCAAGAAGTGGTGAAGAAAGAGGTGATCAAGTGGTTGGATTTCGGGGTTGTGTACCCCATTTTTGATAGCTCATGGACTTCTCTGGTGCAATGTGTACAGAAGAAGGGTGGTATGACTATGGTGACCAATGACAACAATGAACTTATTCCTACTCGGATGGTCACCAGATGGAGAGTATGGATGGATTACTGGAAGCTAAACGAGGTTACCCGAATAGATCATTTTCCATTGCCATTCCTTGACCAAATGCTAGATCGTCTCGCGGGATGCTTTTTATTTCTTTTAGGATAGTTACTCGGGGTAAAATGAAATCCTAATTGCCCCACAGGATCAAGAGAATACCACCTTTACCTATCTATATGGCACATTCGCTTTCTCTCAAATGCCATTCGGATCGGGTAATGCTCCAGCGAACCTCCAACAATGCATGATGGCTATTTTCACCGACATGCTGAAAGATATCTTGGAGGTTTTCATGTATGACTCAGCATGGTTGGGGATTCCTTTGAAATGTGTTTGGGTAATTTGTATAATGTGTTGGCCTGGTGTGAAGACACGAACCTTGTACTCAATTGGGAAAAAGGCCACTTCATGGTTGAAGAGGGTATAGTTTAGGGTCAAAAATTTCAAAATGAGGAATTGAAGTGGATAAAGCCAAGATAGAGGTGTTTTCGAGGTTTCCTCCCCCTATTTTTGTCAAAGGGGTGAGGAGTTTTCTTGGGCACGCGGGTTTTTAGCGGAGGTTCATAAAAGATTTTTCCAAAGTGGTGCACCCCTTGTGCTAGTTGCTAGAAAAAGATGCAAAGTTTGCATTCGATGAGGGATGTATGCAAGCTTTCAAGCTTCCCAAGCTCAAGTTGGCTACTACCCCTATAATTATCATACCAAATTGGAGCTTTCCTTTCGAGCTCATGTGTGACGCTAGTGACATGGCGGTTGGGGTTGTGTTGGGTTAAAGAATTAACAAGATGTTTCATCGCGAGTACTACACAAGCAAGACCATGAATGAGGCTCAAAGGAATTATACAGTCACCGAGAAAGAGTTGTTGGATAGATTGGTTGCAATGGAAAAGTTTCGGCCATATCTAATGGGGGCCAAAGTTATAATGCACACCGATCATGCTGCCCATATGTATTTGATGGAAAAGAAAGACTCCAAGGCAAGATTGATCAGATGGTTGCTACTTCTTCGAGAGTTTGATCTAGAAATTTGGACCGAAAATATAGTGACAATCAAGTGGCGGACCACTTGTCCCATTTGGAGGAAGAGGGTAGGCATTGTGATCGCCTTTAGCTCAATGATGCATTTCCCGATGAACAACTCCTTGTGGCTTCAAAGAATGATATTTGTGGTTTGCCGATGTTTCCAATTACCTTGTAACAAGAATAATCCTGTATGAGCTCTCTTCTAACCAAAGGAAGAAGCTCAAGTGGGATAGCTTGTATTTTTATTTAGATGAGCCATATTTATTCAAGATTTGCACAGATGTTGTGATGCGTAGATGTGTCCTGAAAGAAGAACAATTGAGTATATTGGAGGTTTGTCACTCCTCTCCCTATGGTGGCCATCATGGCGGGGCGAGGACGGCTTCTAAACTGCTTATTTATGGTTTCTATTGGCCAACCTTGTTTAATGATGCGGGTGATTTTGTGAAGAGATGTGATGAATGCCAAAAAGCGGGTGGAATTTCAAAAAGGGATGAGATGCCTCTAAATAAAATTCTTGAAGTGGATATCTTTGATATTTTGGGCATCGATTTCATGGGTCCATTTGTTAGCTCTTTTGGGAACACTTACATTCTAGTGGTGGTTGATTATGTCTCAAAGCTGGTTGAAGTTGTGGCTTTACCTAATAATGAAGCCTGAGTGTTGTTGCATTTCTTAAGAAGAGTATCTTCACAAAGTTTGGCACTGCTCGTACAATTATTAGTGATGGGGGTTCACTTTTGTAATAAGGATTTTTATTCGTTGCTTGCAAATATGGAGTTAATCACAAAGTGTCCTCCCCTTATCATCCTCAAGCTAGTGGTCATGTGGAAGTCTTCAACATGGAAATCGAGAGTATCTTGTCAAAGAAGGTCAATGCTAATAGGACCGATTGGTCGAAGAAGTTGGATGACGCTCTATGGGCGTATCATATGGATTACAAGATTTCAATTGGTATGTATCCATATCGGTTGGTGTTTGGGATAGCTTTCAATCTTCCGGTCGAGTTAAAGCAAAAGACTATGTGGGCTTTGAGGAAGTTGAATTTAGAATGGGATGTTGCGGCCAATCTTCATGTTGATCAACTCAATAAGATTCCGTGCCTACTCCAACTCGTCCTTGTATATGGACAAAATGAAGTACCTTCATGAAAAATATGCTCGGGGAAAGGAGTTGAAGTTTGGTGATTTGTTTCTCTTGTTCAATTCTCGGTTACGTCCATTACTAGGAAAACTCAAATCAAAGTGGAGTGGGCCATTTGAAGTTATATTTGCGACCCAATTTGGTGCTCTTGATCTAAAGAACAAAAATGGTAAAGTTTCCAGAGTTATTGGGCACCTGGTAAAGCATTATCTTGTAAAGTTAAATGATAGGCATGTGGAGATGCTTCTTTATCTAAAGTGATGTGGTGGTAACATGCGTTGTGCCGTAACGTTAAATGAGGTGATACTTGGGAGGCAACCCATGTCTTTTTCTTCATGTTTTTTTTTATTTTATTTGTAGTGTAGGATTTAATTTTGGGTTAACTGGTTCTGATATGCTACAGGATTGTGTTGATGCAGTGATAGATATGATAGAATAATTGAACAAGTCTCTGAAGTTGCCAGTGCGACCGCACTATACTTTGCGCGCTCCGCACTAGTGTAAGCTAAATGGATGGCTCTTTGATGTATGCCACTGCTGCCGCGTACCACTTTGTGCGGTCCACGGTGGAGCTCTGAGGCCGTGATCCCTTTTGTATGAACCGCACAGACTTACTGTCTAAGGTTTCAAAAAAGGCAAAACAGTGCAGATCGAAGTCTATTTTGTGCGGCCGCACTTGTTGGTGATAATGGGCCCATGGTTTTTCTATAAATAGACCCCAAGGGTCTCATGTTACCCTTTTTCAAAAATTTAACTCACAGAGACCCCAAACTACTGTTCATCCTGTCCCTTGACCATATTTTTTGAATAGCATTGATCAGTTACACTTCATAACATATTTTAGTAACATTTTACTTAACTATTAAATATTTAATTCTGTAATTTCATTTTATTTTCATTTCTATTAGCCTGTAGCTTGTTCTTATTCCCGTATTTCTATGATTGATAGATTAGGTTTGTTTAATTGATAATTCTTGTGTGCTTGGTGAATAGAATGAACTGGTAATTAAGTAGGGACCTTAATTAGGTAAAAATTGGACTTAAAATCAAAATCTAAGAATCCTAACTCAATGTCAAGGCTAGGTACCCTCCGCGGATCGTAGTCGTGTTTGTGCAGTCCGCTGTGCCCTAGTGCAGTTTGCATTATCACTTTGTGCGGACCACAGTGATGATTTTGTGTCCAAGTAACTTCTTCCCAGTGTGGCCGCACTGCATTTTGTGCTGTCCGCAGCGACAAAGTACGACCGCGGTACCATTTTTGTTGTCCACACTGGTCATACTCCGAAGGTGGGTATTTTGAGCCCCACCCCTGTGCGAACCGTAATTGATGGTGCGGTCTGCGGTGGTCCTAGTGCGGCCGCACTCCATTTTGTATGGTCCCGCACTGGACTCTTTCTGAAACTATCTACTTATATTCTTCAATTCATTCTACATATATGTTTCACTGCTTCTATGTCACGACCCAACCCCGGTCGTGCTGGCGGCAAACACCTTGTATGGCAAGCCCGGCCATTTAAATAATCCCAGCCAAAAACATTAACTTAATTACCATTTTTAAGATAAAATCTCATTTTGAAATAGTAGACAATACTGTGGAAAACGTAATCCAAAGTAAATACAACCAAAGGATCCGGCATCACAAGTCAGAGCCTCTGATAAAATCAAATATTATTCAATACAAAGGAAAAGTCTAGATACGAAAACAAAAGATAGATAGAGGAGAGATCAGGTCCTCGGTCGCTAGCAGCTACCTTGACAACTCATGTACGGGACTGAAAGGCAACAGCAAATCACAACTACTCCTCTAGGATCCCTGAATCTGCACACAAGGTGCATGGAGTAGAGTGAGTACTTCCAACTCAGTGAGTAAATAGCAATAAATAATAACTGAATGGAAGAAATCCGGTAAAAACACTATGCAGTTCTATTTTCTCAACAACAAAAACAGTAAATAAGTACCAAACATGGAGAAGAATATGACAAATACTTTCTGTTCCGTCCGACCAGATACTAACACTGCTGCGGCGCTGCCCGATTCAACACCAGATATATGTACTGCTACGGTGCGCAGCTTGATCCAATATAATATATATAATGTTGTGGTGCGCAGCCCGATCCAATAATATATAATATGTTGAGCTCACTGGGGGTGTGGACAGACTCTGGAGGGGCACCTTCAGCCCAAGAGCTAAAATACTGCGGCGTGCAGTCCGATCCATATAATATACTACTGCGGCGTGCAATCCGATCCATATAATATACTAATGTGGCGTGCTGTCCGATCATATAATATAATACTGTGGCGTGCAGTCCGATCCAATACATGTATATGTATATACTGCTACAGCGTGCATCCCAACCCGATATATATGTATATATATCAAATATCCTCATTATGGGGTGCTTGGCCCCTCTAAGTCAAACTAGACTTGGCCTCTCAGGCCCACTCAGCTAAGACAGGGTATTCAACCCTAGGTATTTCTCATTTAGGGTGCCAGTTACGAAATCCTGTTTATCTCATGATTAACAGTCAAAATCAAGACAGATGGTAAGTGTCCAATAGGTAAAGTGAGGTGAAACACCTCAACATGCTCCTTAGGAGTTCTACAGATCGACATAAGGCCCCAAACATGGAAACTAGCCAAAAATATACGAGCAGAAGCTCAGTCTCAGTCAACAAGTACAGTATGTCACCAATCGGGATGGACCATGTCCAAGTCCTCAGTAGATTCATCACCGCGCTCACCATGAGACGCATGTCTCATCTCAAGATAGCACCACATAGTGCATCTACGGAGTTTCAAACCCTCAGTATATCATTCATAACCATTACTCACCTCAAACCGGCTAAAGTCCTAGCTCGCCTTGTGCTTTCCTCGCGAATCGACCTCCTCGGGTGCAGAATCTGACCAAAACCACAAGGAATATGTCAAAATAGGCTAATGGGACATAACCCAATAGAAAGAACTCGAAAAATACCCAAAAACACGAAGTTGGCAAAACCCGAGCCTCGGGCCCACTTCTCGATAAATTACAAATTTCACGTCACCAGAATCCTCATCTCTCCACGAGTCTGTACATATAAATTTCATCAAAATCGGAGTTCAAATGAGTCATCAAATCCTAAATTTTCATTTCAAAAACCAAGCCCTAGCTTCTTCAATTTTATGCCCAAATTCAGAGAATTAATGGATGATTCTTCGATTAAATGATGTATCTAGGCTCGAGACATACCTCCAATCACTTCTCGTCGAAATCCCTTTCAAAATCTACAAAGAATCTCTCAAGGTGGTGCAAAAATGGTGGAAATATGGTTGGGTTCGTGACTAAAATTTTCCCTTAAAACATTATGCACAGCTGACGAACCTTCTTCGTGAATGCGTAGTCCTTCCGCGTTCGCGATGCACAAAAGCAACTGGGCCCAATATTCCTTCTTCGCGAATGCGGTGCTCAACCACGAATGTGATAGCCAAAATGCATGCTGACCACCTTATTCTTCGCGAACGCGTGACCTTCACGCGAATGCGAAGTACTAAACTAAGCCCTTACCAAACGACCCCTACGCGAACGCGTCCGGCCTACGCGAACGCGAAGGCTAATGCTCCCCGGGTCTATGCGAACGCGATGCACAAACTCGACCTGCAACAGCTGCTGCAATTTCTGCAGCACAACCAATATCCAAACTCCCCGTTAGCTATCCCAAAACCACCTCGAGGCTCTAGGGACCTCAACCAAAAGCACAAATAGGTCCGAGTACTTCACTAAAACTTGCTCGGGCCATAAAAGCACTACCTTAAATGTCAAAAAACACCAAACTCCACGGATTCAAACCTAAGTTTAAACTATAACTTCCTAAACCAACCTTCGATCAAAACCCAACCAAACGACGTCCGAATGACCCGAAAATTTGCAGACATATCCAAAATCAGCTAACGGAGCTACTGCAACTTCCAAAATTCCATTTCAACCCCCGGATAAAAATCTCACATATTAATCAGAATTTGCCAAAATTAGAACATAGCCAATTCAAGCCTACACCGTACCTCTAAATTAAATTCCGATTTCGCTACCAAGTCATAAATCACCACCCGAGACTAGCCGAATCATCGAAAATCCATTTGGAGCCCTATAACTCATAAGTCAACATCTGATTGACTTTTTTAAACTAGCCTTCTCTAAAAGAGACTATTTATCCCAATTTAAACCAAACTCTGACTGAATCACTTCAAACTCTACAAAAACATATAATGAAGCATATGGAGGCATAAAACGGGGAAAACGTGGTTGTAACTCACGTCACTACGGGCCTGGTCGTCACATTCTATTGATACTATCAAAGATAGATGAGTATGTTTGCAGAAAATGGTTAAACAACGGGGGGAATGCTCAAAACAACCCGGCCGAGGCGCTTCCTCCTAGGGGGCAAGGGAAAAAAGATGATTTGAGTCATTCCACAAGTTAGATATTGTATAAAGAAGATGAGAAAGACAATTAAAGCTATTGATAGAGATTGTCACCAATCGGGGAGTGAGTATGTGCCCTCATAGGATATTTCCTCTAATTTTATGCTTGAATATGTCCCTGAGTGGCCCGGGAGAATGAGATTGACTGATGATACTCCTACAACATCACCCACTGCCCAAGCAGTAGATCATGTCACCACTGAGTCATTTGAGGGTAGTAGCTGGCAGTGGTGAGTACTCCACCTCCCCCACAGCAGCTTCGTTATTCGGGAAGAGTGCAGGTAAATGCGATGAGGAGTACAAGGGGATGAAGAGGTATTTGAGAGGGTGAGCCTCAGGTTGGGGGGTTGCCCAAACTAGGCAACCTGAAGTGTGGGAAGACAGATTCGTTAACCATGTGGCATACCAAAAATTCAGGGAGTGTGGCCGGTAAGAAAACTGAATTTGGAGAGGATTTCCATAGATAGAGATCCTCTACCCCTAAACCCCAATGTATAGATAGTTCATAACGGGATTGGGGTGGGAGCCCATTCTAGTTGACTCTGTGGAGGCAAATGAAAACTTGGTCAAACAGTTTTACTGTAATATAGCCAATGTTTGGAACAAAAAGGTGTTATTCGATGGGAAGTTGCTAATTCACTATTTGGGAATCAATGAAGTAGATGGGACCCTCTATATGGCAAAGCTGGAGATGGGCAAGGAGGTCTGCCCATGGTTAGCTGAGTTCTTGACAATCCTGGGGAAAGTTCCTGATTGGTTGACCGCTGGGGTGAAGATACTTCGGAGGACCCTCAACATTGAGGCGAGGGGTTAGGATACCTTCGTGTGCAGCAGATTAGATCCTACCTCCCATGACCAGACTCTTCCTCTCCACCGGTCTGTCTTGGTTGCTTCCATCATAGTGTGATACCCCATCAATGTGGGGAATGTGATGTCCCATATCATCTCAATAGTGGGTATCGAGACTGACCAGAACTACCCTTTCCCCAACACCTGACTACGTACTTCCGGGACTTAAAGGAGGAAAAGAGGCCATTTGATATCAAGGTCAAGGCAACGACTCCGTTCTCATGGTACAGTTTAAAAGGGCTAGACAACCCCAAGGAAAATAACTACAAGGCACCTGCTTCTGTCCAAACTGGCCAGTCTGAAGAGCTAGTTATGGTAGAGGCCCCCTTTGAGCCTGCCTCCACCTTTGCTGAGATGCCTCCCGGACCCTCCACTTCATACATTCCTCCAGGACCTTCCACATTAGCAGGCTCGGAGACTTCTTCTACCCGGGCCCATCCTATCACTACCCACTAGTTGAGGTAGAGGCTTCAGAGTCTAAACAATTGGATATATACTGCTTCATCCAAGTTGATCACAACTTTAACAGCTCACTCGGCACCTCAGCCACCACATGTACCCCATTCTATACGATGCGCTTAAGGATATTCTTACCAACTAGAAGAAGATTCTTGATTCTCAATGGGCCCTCTCAAAGGCAGTTTATTTGGATAGATAGGCTCTAAAAAGAGCTTGATCGGGAGCACAAGAAGCTCAGAAAGACACGGGCCTCCAAGGAGTACGTGAAGGAGCTACGAGCCGATGTAGATAGACTAAAGGTAGAGCAGCTGCCTTTAGACTTATTCTGTAAGGACCCAACTCCAGCAGTAGTTCCAGCAGCAACCACAGATCCGGAGCATACACAGAGGCATCCGACGAAGAGGAGGAAGATCCCTAGGACAGATGATGCCATCATCCAGCTGGAGAACCCACCAGAGGCTCCCTCCAGCTAGCCACATGGTGTACCAGATCCACAATCGGTCCAGGTATAGTTCTAGGTTCCAACAGCAGGTTACCAGGAACCATTCTGAGTTTCCCAAGCACACAGTGGACCCGGGGACCTCCCATGATCCTTTGGAGACAGACATGCCTTAGAGAGTCTTCATATCCTTTCTTTGTTATTTTCGGTTCTTATTTGGTTTAGTTGGCATTAGGAACAATATCACCTTTTTTATGAGGAGGTGCACCCTATATTTTTATTGGATGACTGTATACATACTGATTCATTTTATGCTTTCTTGCTTTTCATTTGATCTGTATATAATTTTACATTTAGTTACTTTTATCGCACTTTTAATCTTTCCTTTGGCCTGTATATAATGTTACATCATTGTATATTCATTCCACGTTGTACATTCAAATCCCGTGTAGTACATATTCATTCTATGTTCGCAAAAAAAAAATATTAGCTTCTTATATAAGCCCGTAGCTTTTGGTTTTGTGTTGTATGTTTTTAATAAGCCTTTGATTTTCTTAATGCCACGGTTCATTTCAAAGGTGGAGTATTTTGTGAATCGGGTGGCTCTTCCCAATGAAAGATGGCGTTACAACCTTTTTAATGGTTTGAGTCCATTTTTTTTTGTTTTAGTAGTTTGTTGTTAAGGGTACCTCAATGAAAGCTTCACTTAGGCCTAGCACATTTGCCTTTGATCCCATGGTCAAAGACAAAGTGTTGTGTTTAGGATGGTGAAAGTCGTAACCTTGAGACTCTTGTGTTGACTAACAATCATCAAATGGTCTTTCAGGACCATTGTGTGCCCAAATCATATCTAACGTCATTCTGGGCCCCTTACTCGATGTCTTTAGCAATCCCTTAGCCTGTGAGGTGAGTAATTGAATTGCAAGTCCAAGTCCCAATCCACTGGTCTAGAACTTGCCATGAATGTTTGTTGAGGTGAAATCTTAAGTGAAATTTGAATTGAGAAGTGATTATAGGCTCTCCTTGATCCAATTGATAGTTGAACAAATTCTATAGCCTACCAATAATATGATACCTAGTTAACCCTTTTGAGCCTTAGACCATTTTGTTTCGAGAACCATGTTACAAGCCTATCCCCGTTCTAAAAGATACCCTCTCTTGACACCCGATCATTCCTTGAGCAGATCAAAAAAGAATAATTTTGGGAGGAGAGACGACGATGACAACAAAGTGGTATAAGGAACAAAAATGAATAAAAGGAAAGGCAATGAAAAAGAAAGAAAAGAAAAAAGACAAAAAGAATGTCAATGTGAGAAAGAATAAAAAGGTATTCAAGAAAAAGAAAAGAAATAAAGGTATGGAAAGTTGGAAAAAGTAGAAACAGTTTGAATTGCATAAAAAAAGTGACAATGTGTCTCTCTACCCCCCATAGAAAGAAGTGTGATGACTCAACGAGTCAAGTGAATATGTGCCAAATGAATCAAAAGAAGTACTTAAGGGAAGATGGAACCCACATAGATTAAAACATTTCCTACCCTGAACCAAAAGCCTTCACAATGACTCCACAAAAAGCCTATATGATCTTAAGTTGAATGACTCATATATTAGTGGATACTTAGATAAAGGGCAAGCATATGGTACTTAGAGCCGGACTTGTGACCTCTTCTTGAGAGAGATGAGTGAAATCCCATTAAACTCGATTTCTGTGCCAATATTCTAAAAGGTGAAGATTGCTTAGGGAGTTGAGGATGTGTGAGTTTGGGCCCCACAATGACCAACGTAATTGGGAGTGTTCTTTGATATAATGAGCCAACTCTTGATGCTATTGTGTCATACTTTATCAATGTCTTTTCAAAGGTTAAATGTTGTTAATAATGTATTTGTATTGAGGGTAATTATTAGTCCTAATTGATGCTAGTTGAGGCTATTTTAGGGTAGCTGAAAATACTTGGATTTTCCTTTTAAGGGTTGGGTCTTATTTTTATTGCTTGAGGAAAAGAAAAATCATAAGTTTGGGGGAGTTGATAACTAGGGATTTGACGTGTTTCATGCTCCTTATTTCTTACTCTTTGATTACAAATTCTTACAAAATAGTCCCAAAAGGCTCATATGTTGTGCTTGATAGCAGGTTTGATCGACAATGTAATGAGATGTCAAAGATCAACTCTAAGGGAGTGAACCCTGCTAAAGTGCCAAAGACAAGGCAAACTCAGGACAAACAAGCAAAGTGCGGCCGCACTACACTTTGTGTGGTCCGCATTAGGGGGATTCAGAGAGTAGAAAATCAAGTGTTAAATAGTGCAACCATAGTGGAGATTGTGTGGTCCGCCCTGAAGGCTCCGCGGCCGCACTACCATTATGTGTGGTCCGCGAAAGAGAAGATATGAGAGATGCACTTTGCCTTGGTTCAAGCTAGCGCCATCCGTAGTCATGTTTGTGCGGACCGCTTTAGAAGCTTCCGCGACCGCGGTGCATTTTGCGCGATCCGTGATGCCCGAGTTCAGAAAGCCAAGCCTTTATGCCTAAGAGCCTAGTACAGTCACAGTCCATTTTGTGTGGTCTACACTGACCCCTTATGGGCATTCTTGTCCATTTTTTCCAACTCAGTATAAATAGAAGCTTTTTCCATTTTTAGGGTATAAAATATTTTACAACTTCAGCTGCACTTTTGAGAATCCATTTTTACCTATTTTGGCATTTTAACAAAGATTGAACATTAGATTCTCTATATTTACTTTAGCATTTAATTAATATGTCTTCTTCTTTATCTATTTCTTTGTTTTTAATTTCAAGCATGGGTAGCTAGAACCGTTAGCTAGGGTTGTGGCTCTACCATAGTGTGGTAATTGATAGGTGTTGTGATTTAGGGCTAGATTGACTACGGGGGTTTGTTATTTGGGTAAATTTTATGGTTTAATTTATGAATTGGTGGTTGCAAACACTGGTTTGTGCTAAGTTGACTTGGCTCTTCTTGAGAAAGAGAGCCTGTTTCCAAAATTGATCCAAAAATGAATTGGAATGGACGCAAGAGAATTGATAGTCCCAATTAAAGGTTTAAACCTAGAGAGAATAATTACTCAACTTGAACCCTAGTTTCTTGAGAAAAGTTTCCTACCCATTTGGTCTTGAGAAAGTCAATTGGGAAAAATCACTCTCTCTACCAAGAGGTGTGAGAGTGGGTAAAATTGTGCAATGGTTTTGGAATATTTCCCCAATCATGTTAATCTAGCCTTAGAAGCAATTACCGGTCAATTAGCCACTTAGGTGAAATTCAATACCCTAGTGCCCTTTAATCCATTAGATACAACTTGTAGCAATCTAATATTAGCATAATCTAGTTTCAATCTTAATTTGTAGTCTGATAATAGTAATTTATATAGAAAAAAACAAAAATGATTGGAAGTGACATTTAAAACCAATATGCAATCCAAAACTGAATAGACACCCCACTCCAATCCTAGATATATGTGGAATTCGATACCGACCCACAAATAGGGTAAATGCTATTGCGACCCTATCTTTCTACTTTATAGTAGTACGGAGTTGGCTGCGATCAGTCACCCCTAACAAGTTTATGGATTTGTTAAAACTAAGCAGGTAGGTCCAATATGCAGACTTGACAAATGGTTTTTCCTCTCTATTTTTCATATACCAGCGGTACGGGTATGTAAGAGAATTTGACCATCCGAAAAGTGGAATCTGTCCCAAAGATAACCGGTCAAAGTGGGAAGAGCATAGATGTTTCACTTTCGTGGGGGCATTCTTAGGTCTGACAATGTTTCCCATGAAGGACGGGAATATGATCTCCAGGTAGCTCGAGTCGTCAAAGTCTTGATTACCAATGCCAATAGGATCCTCGCCCCCATGATAGTATCTAAGATATTCCGAGCACTCATGGCTTGTAAAGACGGGGTAAATTTTTTCGAATGATGCAATTTACTGTTACAAATGTGGATGATTGAGTATCTGTTTCATCAGCCTCAATATATGAATTACGGATCTAGAGGGAAAAGCTGCATTGAGAAGTTTGACACAAGGGTTTCAGGGTTCAAAATGCTAGAAGGAGTTAGAGATTTGATATTCCGCTTTCGGTCCGTAACTACAGGACATATAGAGTGGGCATTGGGTTGTTTTCCTGCTTAAGCAATTGTGTATTTGCCTGTCACCGGTCCTTATTTCCTCCTAATGGACTTTCAAGGCATCCAGCATTATGCCCCATACCGGGTTTTGAGACAGTTGTGAAGAGTCAGGTAGTCTCCCAAGATGTGGATCCTAGTGTTCATGCAGTTGAGCTCCACTTTGATGGTCAATTTCGTTAAGATGTGGTTCGTCACATTTGGAACGAGGGCCTGTATTTGACAGCGAACACCCAAGTACGTGATGTGGGTAGAGGCGAGGTCTTGCCTAGTTATCTTGCTTGGTATAGAAAGAAGTTCACTGCAAGGTCAAAACATGAAAAGCCAACCAAAAGGCCTCACATTTAGGAATTTTTTGAAGAGTTACAAGAACAATAGGCCTCGTTGCCCAAAGAAAATAAATATAGGGCCGTCAAAAGCAAGTTGTAAGAGCAAATTAGGGATCTTAAATTTGATCATGGTTTACAAGGTGCTGCATATGAGGGATAAAAGAAGAAGTTGACCAAAGAAAATGAAGTCCTCTGAGCCAAGATCAAAAGAATGAAGATAGCTTCAGAGAATTCGCAAAGGAGTCAAACAGATGAAAGACTCAGAAATGGTCTTAGCAGAAAAATATGTGAGTACCGGAATGATTTGGAATAATCCACAGGTAGTCTGGCAAGAGCCTTGACACAGTTGGCAAAGAACGGAGAGGGACATGAAGTTCTAGGGCAATAAAAAGGGAAATATGATAGAGAAGTCACAAGCCTTAAGAAAAAATTGACTACCCTTGAGAAGGAAATGGCTAAACAAGCAATGAACTTTAAGGTAAAGAGGGAACATAGTGATGCACTGATGTCTCGGTTAGAAGAAGACAGGAAACAGTTGCAGGGGAAAACACATCATAACACCCAAGTTCTAGAAGCTTGGTCTCTACAAATCGGACGCTTGATCCAAGAGAAAGGTATCATTAGGGAAAGGATTAGACCAGTTGCTGACTATATCGTCATGAAATGCCATGAATGTGAGGACATGACTGGATCCACCTTCTTCGACGTAGTGTCGAATATATATATATATATATATATATATATATATATATATATATATATATATATATATATATATATATATATATATTTGTTTGACAAATAATGAATGACATGGACTGCCTCCAAGGAGATCTTGCACGTAGGGCCGTGGCGAGATTGACTGATGTGGTGCGGGCCCCTGGAGTAGTATTGCAAGAACTTATGTATTCTTAATTTTCTTTACGGGTTTGTATTTCAGTTTCCATTTCTAGAGTCTGTTTCGAGTCTGTTTTTTCAATTATTAGAAACATATGATCATTGTAATAGAACAAAATATAAGTTTTTATTTTAATGAAAAATTTTGAGAATAAAACCAAATTGTTTCTCTCTTTTCTTTATGTATTTATTCCTTGAACTACGTGATAATTTGATTCGTGCAGTGTCGTGATACATAGGCAATCCCCATCTGATATGGTTATGGTTTTAAATAACTCAAATAAAAGAGAAAATAATGAAAACAAAAAACAAAAAAACGAGAGAAAACAAGAATAAAAATAAGAGAGGAAACAATGAGAGAGTGCAAATAATGAATACGCCAAAATATAAAGACGGGGAGATAAACAAAATGTCGGGATGAGACACGCAACCATTGCAAAACATTAAGAAACATACTTAACTATATAAGTGCATCACATCTCCCAATGTGTGCTTCCTTATGTGTTAGTTGCCTCAAACTAACCGGTTTGTTATGTATGCTATTGAAGATCAGGTTCTGTTTTTAAGGTGGTTGGTTTTGGGGTAACCTGGCTTCGCACCTTTACTTTACAAGATCCAAGGGAACTGTCGAAATGTTGTCAGAAGGTCATCAACCAACAATTCTCGCCTTAGAGGATAGCTCGATATTAGTTATGCTAACATCACAATCAGCGGATATTGAAAAGAATAGGGCACTACACCTCTGCCTGTTGCAAATGTGGGACACTTGGTATAATGGAAGAGAGCCTTCTAGTACAATTACTTTTTTCCCCGAACTACTTCCTAGAATGAGTGGAACCTCCAACATCCCAATAAATTACTCAAACACCCCACTCAAAAATCTCACCATGTTAGCCCATTTCATTGGAACACCTTATAAGGTTCGCTGCCAGGCATTGATTTCAAGAGTGGCCTCTAACATATTCGCCCCACAAACCTCAGCTACAGTACAACAGACCTTGCCCAGTACAAACTTTGAGTCGTCATCCTTCACTTTTCAAATACCACCTTTCCCATCGGACACCACTCATTTCGCCACCAATTATTACCCTCAACAACCTTTGTACGAGTTTACCATTGGACAAGAGAGAACTACAAAGAATCCCGAGCAAGTGGAAATCACTCAGAAAATGAAAAGCATGGAACAAAGCCTCAAGAATATACAAGGCTTACGTGGCTAGGGGAGTGTATCATATGCTGATTTATGTATTTTCTCGCATTTTTATTTGATAATCGATTTCAAGACTTCCAAGTTCGAAAGGTATGAGTAAAACGGGGACCCCATAGCACACCTCATGAGGAATTGCAATCAAATAAGAGGAGTAGGCAGAAAAGAAGAACTCCTAATGCTTACTTCCAAGAGAGTCTAGTCAAAATTGCATCCGAGTGGCATATGGATCAAGTCATATCTCGTTGGCACATATGGGACGATTTGGCTCGAGACTTTGTCAGGAAATTCCAGTACAACTTGGATATAGCTTAAGATAGAAATTCTTTATCATATTTCAAAAAGAAGTCTTCAGAGAGCTTCCGAGAATATGCTATCAAATGGCATGAACAAGCAGCTATGGTGAAACCCCCGATGTATGAGATTGATATGTTCAGTGTCTTTCTGTAAGACTAAGATGCTAAATACTTCTATAACATGATGTTTGCTATTGAAAGAATGTTTACTCAAGCTTTCAAAATTGGGGAGATGGTCGAGAATGGTTTAAAAATGGGTTGCATATTGAGCCAGTATGATATAAGAGCTATGTCCCAAGCAATTTAGAGCGGCTCAAGGGGTGTAGCAAACTGAAAGAATAAAGAAGAAATGGTAATGGTTGCTTCAATTCAGAGAAACCCCCGTCAAACTCGAGGTTACTTCCCTTCAAAGACCTGAAACATTATTATCATCACTAGGATGTGACTTATTCCATGACTCCGCATCCTTATGCGGTGATGAATGCATATCCCTACGCCCCGCCACAACAACAGTTTAATCATAACCGAGCTCCACCTCCTAGAAATAACCCTCCTCACCAAGCTCCATATAATCCCATCCCCCCCTCCCCCCAAAATAATTTTCGATATAATACCCGTGCCCATGAGCCACCTGGAAGATTAATTTCACCCCCATCGGTGAATCATACTCTAGCCTCTTTCCAAAGCTTGTTTAAATAGGTCTGTTGCAACCGATACCTTAAAATGGGGAAAATCCAGAGTCACCCTCCTACCAATATGATACCCGATGTGCTTATCATTCAGAAGTAGAAGGCTACGACACTAAGGATTTTTGGACCCTAAAAAGTATTGTTGAAAAGCCAATAGAACAAAAATGGATAGTGCCAAGGAATGAAGAGGTCCCCAATGTAACTAACAACCCATTACTAACTCACATCAGAAGCGTTCCCCGCTTAAAAAGCCAGTCAATGCAAAAGAGGCTGAGGAATTCTTTCGAAATATGAAAACCTCAAACTATGATATAATTGACCAACTCCGTAATTCTCCACCCGGGTCTCACTTTTGTCTCTACTGATGCGTTCGAATGAGCATCATAAAGAGTTGATAAAAACCCTCAATGAAGCATATGTTCTGATTGAAATCACTGTTGAGCAACTGGAAATGATGGCGGAATGATTCTTTGAAGTCAATTGAATTTCATTTAGCTGACATGACTTGCCCCCGGAACAGGCTGGCCACAACAAAGCTCTTTATTTGATAGTTAAATGTGAAGGGTACTACGTGAAAAGAGTCATGCTAGATAGAGGATCTTGGGTTGACATCAACCCTCACTCAACTTTGCAAAGAATGGAAATTGGGAAAGAGAGAATCAGGCCTAACAATGTTTGTGTATGTGCTTTTGATGGCGTCAATAGAGACACAATAAAGGAAATTTATTTGATATTAACTATCCGTCATGTGGATTTCAAACTGACATTTTATGTCTTGGACATGGAAACCTCCTGCAGTTTTCTCCTATGAAGGCCAGGATCTATGCTCCAGGGGCCTTACCTTCTACTCTAGACCAAATGGTTAAGTGTGAACACGAAGATCAGGAAATTGTGGCCCATGGAAAAGACGAGCAAACAATTTAAAGTGACCCTTTAGTCCCATGTCTCGAGGCTAAGGAAGGTAGCAAGCACATAGTCTATCAAGCTTTTGATATTGTGGTCACTGATTAGTATCATGAAGGAAACCCGTGTCAAATACGTTAATCATAGTCACCACAAAAATGATCAAACATGGATTTAAGCCCGGGAAGGGGCTCGGGGCATCAATGCAAGGCATTACTGAGCCGATCAACTTAACTTCTAGTGAGAACTTCTTTGGTGTCAGTTTCCAAGCTACAGAAGCCAACGTGAAATGGGTTAAAGAATGTAAGAATGATAGGTGGCTTCTACCTCAATCGGTCCCGCATCTTGCCAGAACATTTGTTAAGCCAAAGTACACAGAAGATGAAGAAGAAGATGAGGACTTCACGGCAAAGAAATTGAGGACACGTGTGGAGCCATGAGGCAAATGTTGTATGAGGCTCACATGTTCCAACCAGGAGAAGGCTCGAGCACTGCTGAGGTGCAATATATGGGGCCCAACACCAAGTTTCAAAATTGGAAGGCTAGTATGTTCCCAGTCAGGGGGGAATCCCGTTAGTTCAATCTTTCCATCTTTTATGCATTCCGATTTATTCCAGGGTATAACTCGAATATTTTCTTTTGGTTTATTGTCTTTAAAATTCAAACGTAAACCCTTCTATCTTAAAATTCAATGAATAAAATCAATATTTCATCGTCTATGAATCTCTTTCTTTATTCTTTATGATTCTTTTTATTTTTCTCATTTCTTCTTTTTAGTTCTAATAATGCAAACATAAATAACATGACATGCTTGCGGACTTCATGCCCAAAATTATAGCATGCTGTCTAACTGTGAAATGATGAATCAAGAACCAGAATATAATGAAGATGAAGCTTTTGAGGGAATAAACCAAGAAATGGAACAATTTTAGCATAATCCTAAGCCAAAATTAAATGAAACTGAGCCAGTGAATTGGTGAATTTAGAATAGGTCCAGTAAATCATGACAAGCATTCACACTTATGAAAGAACTCGGAATGCATTGATCCAACTTTTATTCGAATTCAAAGATGTGTTTGCTTGGTCCTATGATGATATGACGAGACTGAGTGTTGATTCAGTGGTGCAAAAATTTCCAACTTAACCCGATCATCCCCATGTCCAGCAAAAACATATAAAGTTCAAATATGACATCAGTAACAAGACCAAAGAATAGGTCACCAAACAGTTAAAAGTAGGTGTGATCCGAGTGGTTTGATACACCACATCGTTGGCCATTGTTGTCCAAGTGCCAAATAAAGATGGGAAAACCCCAGTGTGTGTTGACAATCGGGATCTGAAAAAAGCAAGTCCCAGGTACAACTTCCATTTACCAAACATCCACATCCTTGTTGACAATTGTGCAAAACCTGAGATACAGTCTTTCGTGGATTTTTACGTTGGATATCATCAGGTCTTAAATAATGAGGAAGATGCGGAAAAGACATCCTTCACCAGACCCTGGGGAACCTATTATTATAGGGTCATGCCTTTTTGTTTGAAGAACGTCGGGGCATCTTACACAAGAGGTATGACTACCATCTTTCACTTCATGATACACCAAAAAATTGAGGTGTATGTGGATGAGGTGATCATTAAATCAAGACACAGGATGACCATGTGTGTCGGAAGTTCATCGAGCTAGATCAAACAAAGATAAATTTGCCTCCTCCAAGAACCAAGAAAGAGGTTATGAGTCTATTGGGAAAGTTAAATTTCATCAGCATATTCACCGCTTAGTTGACTTCCACATGTGAACCCATATTCATTCTGTTGAAGAAAGATGCGGCGATTAGATGGAAAGATGAGCGTCAAGAAGTTTTCGACGATATCAAAGAATATCTATCAAATTTGCCAGTCTTGGTCCCACCCGAATCTGGAAGGCCTTTGTTTCTGTATTTGACAGTATTGGAGAATTCGCTTAGATGTGTTCTCGGGCAACGTGATGTGATCGAAAAGAAAGAACATGCAATATACTATTTGAGCAGGAAGTTCACTAGGTATGAAACCAAATACACTTTACTGGAAAAGACTTGTTGCGCCCTAACATGGGTCGCTAAGAAGATTAGGCATTACTTATTAGCATACACCACCTATCTCATAACAAAATTGGATCCTTCGAAATACATTTTCCAAAATCCAATGCCCACGAGGAGGTTAGCGAAATGGCAAACCATGCTCACCGAGTTTGACATAGTCTATATCACCTGCAAGACAATGAAAGCTCAAGCTTTAGCGAATCACCTCGCAGAAAATCCTGTTGATGATGAATATTAGGCTTGGAGTACCTACTTTCTGGATGAGGAAGTAAATTCAGTTGAGATAATTTCAGAAGACACCATTGTTGGGAAAATGTTCTTTGATGGAGATGTGAATGCAAAAGGTGTTGGTATTGGGGCAATTTTGATCTCACCCACTGGTCAACACTACACGGCCATAGCCCAGCTTCGGTTCTTCTATATGAACAACACTACCAAGCACAAAGCCTGCATTATGGGCATGAACATGGAAATCGATCAGGATGTCGAGGAATTGCTAATCATGGGAGATTACGACTTGATTATTCGACAAGCTCAAGGTGAATGGGAAACTCGAGATGCCAAACTTATCTAGTTCAGGTACATTTCCTGGATTCACAATGAGTTACTCGATGCCCCAGCTACTTTGGCCTCGATGCTGCCATATCCGAGAAATATCCACACCGACCTATTGGAAATCAAAATTTGGGAAAGGCACGGTTATTGCAGCACAGTTGAAATAGACCTTGATGTTCAGCCATGGTATCATGATATTAAAAGATTCTTGAAAACAAAAGAATATCCCGAGAAAGCTAGTGGAGACCAAAAAGGAACTATTAGAAGGCTTGACAGTGGCTTCTTCTTGAGCGGAGAGGTCTTGTACAAACAGACAATGCTGCAAACTTGAGCAGTCATTTAATGAGGGAGGTATGCATACAATTTAATATCACAAATCAAAATTGTACCCCTTATCGGCACAAAGCTAATGGTGCTATTGAAGCAGCAAACAAAAACATCAAGAAGATCTTTAGGAAAATGATTCAAAATTCTAAACAATGGCATGAAAAGTTACCGTTTGCATTTTTTGGATATCGTACAACCGTGCGCACATTAGTTGGAGCAACACCCTACCTATTGGTTTATAGCGCTGAAGTTGTAATACCCGTAGAAGTGGAAATTCCATCGCTTCGAATCATCGTTGAAGCTGAGATAGAGGATAATAAGTGGGTCAAAACCAGTTTGGAACAATTGACCCTAATTGATGAAAAGTGGATGGCCGCAAGTTGCCACGGACAGTTGCATCAATGAAGAATTGCCCGTGCCTACACCAAGAAAGTGCGGCCTAGGAATTTTGAAGTGGTCAGCTTGTTCTGAGGCGTATTCACCCACATCACGAGGAACCAAAACTAAAGTTCTCTCCAAACTAGAAGGGTCCATACATTATTAGAAAATTATTACCAAAAGGGGCGTTGTACTTGGGAGACATTGAAGAAAATGACCCTTAAACGACTGTCAATGCAGATACAGTCAAATGTTTTTACGTTTAGTTATTTTGTGATACAAAAATTCACGAGTTGGTTGATGAAGTCTTTCATTCTCACTACCCAAACACATTAACATTTGCAAACCCTTTGATTCGGTTACCTTTCTTTGATTACCCTCTTTGGAACCCGAAAATTTAAAAAAAAATTAAAAAAAAGTTTCCCTAAACTACGTTCAACTTGATTCCGAAAGCATATGTAGGCAGCCTCTCTCTAGGGTTCAGTCACACAAAAACAAATATCCATGTTCCCTCACCCCAACCCCCTAAAGTTGAAACTGGGGAAGAATTTTTAATGGTTCAGTGATGGTTCGTCTGAAAGTTCCCAAAGTTGTAATTCAACCCAAACTCTTTTTAACCTAAAAATCCTATTTAAAGTTCTTCTGGTCAATCGGTAAAGATGTTCAAAATGGGAGGATGTGGTCACTTGGATATGATACAATCAAATGAGTGAAATAAAATGAGAGAGTCTTATTGGTGAAAACCCATGCGGACACCGTAAGGCGATGCTGATCAGAGAAATTAAAAATGAGAGAGCCCTGTTAGTGAAAACTCATAATAAAGCCCTATAAGGAGACGATGAGAAGAGAAATGAGAGAGGTTAGTTGGTGAAAACCCGCAAAGGGCGCCATTGATCTAAAAGGAACCACTTACAACCATCGGTACTGATAGAATCCTGGCAAGGTTTCTTAGTTTTGAGGTATGAGGTATGATGGGTTTATGAGAAATTTGATGGTTGCGTAGAAGTTATCCATGCCCAAGAAGCATGGCATGTCTATTGAAGTCTGTATGCACTCCAGATAAGTCCTTCTTTCCTGTTCCTGAAAGGGACACTTCTCGTTTAAATTCATTCCTTTCTTTTTTTTTATTTTACTTTGAATCCCATTCGGTCTAATTCTTCTCCGAAACTAATACAAAGAAAAGCTGGAAAGATTGGTTTTACAAGGTTCTTTTTTACAAAAGCTAAAATTCAAGGAAAAGCACCCTGCCTCAACAGGTGCATCAAATCGATCTCGACTGGCCATGATGGTCGATGCTCCAGAGTAAAAATTATTGAAAAGGGAATAAATCCAAAGTAAAGTGCCAGTAAAGGCAAAATACTTGGTAATCTTTCCAACTTAGTCCCCCATCCCCATTTGATTTTATTTTAGATATAGGGTGTCGACTCCCTCTCTTTTTCTAAGAGATACACAATCTTGATTTTGTCTCTTCAATAAAGATATAGCTTAGATTTTGTTGTAATAACTCACGAAATTTTTCCTAATAAAAACTGGGGCAGAAAAATTTTATTCGTCTGAGCAGGTTAGACCTCAAGACACAGGGTTCGAGATAACCCAAATGAAGAAGTCTTAATCTAGAATAAAAGAAAAAAGAACAAGAAAAGAAGTGAATTTTAAGTGCAGAAGAGAACTACTCAAGATATGATTGAAGTTACGAGCTTTTCATGTCCTTCCTTGATCTGGAAAGCTAAAGAAAAATGAACTAGTGTTTGCAGCTAACGAGCATCAAGATTTGGATCAGAGTTTGCAGGAAAAACCAGCCAGGACTCAATGATCTAGCTCCAGAAGGTTTATAGATAGGAATATTGTAACTCATAGTTGATAGGTTTAGCTAGTTTAGTTTTTCATCTTTTATTTCATTGTAATAAGGAAATCAGCAAGCAGAAACAGCAGCAAAATAAGTGAAATCGCAGTTTCTTCGTAGTCCCAGCTACCAAAACATCAATAACTACACTGACTTGATTACTTTATAGCCAAGGATATATAGGCAACCTCCGAAGCAAAGTTCGGTCAGACTTTTTTAAGCGATGCTTCTCGTGGAGTTTCAAACGGGCACAAATCACTCGTAGTTGCTAATTTTTTTCTTTGCTCAAAAACCCTTCATGTTTTTTAGCAAAAAGGGGCAGCTGCGAGCATGTGATTTTTGTCTTGTGTGAAATTCTCCTATAAAATCAAACAAAATATATTTTTTCCCAACTATTTGCCATTTTATAGAATTTTCGTAGGACTTTATCAGTTGTTTGCATTTTTTGTGCACGTTTAACTTTTGTTCGAATCATTAAAAATATAAAAAATACCATGCATTGTATTTAGATTTTGTTTTCATATTTTTAGGATTAATTAGTTAATTCATTCCTTTATTCAAAATGAAAATCACAAATAATACCTCATTTTTATATTTTTTACCTTTTAATTTTAAATTAGTGATTTTTCCCTTTTAATTTAGGATCAAGTAATTGTAAAAAATATCATAATTAATAATTGGTTTAATGTTATAAATTAGATTAATTTAGGAATTTAATTTAGGATCTTTAATTGAAGAAAAATTAAATAAAAGGGGTAATTGAAGAAAGGAGTTTTTTTTAATTTAAATTTGAGCATTCCTATACCAAATCGGCCAAAATCCCCCCCCCCCCCCCCCCCCCCGCCAAATCATTCAAGACCCAGGCCCAAACATAGCCTACGTAGTCCAGCCTCCCCTCCCCCACTAAACCAAACGATCTAGTTTTACCCATCCTCGATCACATCCATTGATCCTAGTGATCCTACGGTTGGGAACTCATTAACCTTTATTATTGTCCTAACACAGACCCACCCCCTCCCTCTCTCAAACCTGATCATTCACTCGTCTTCCTCAATCTGAAGCAAACCCTAGCCGCCTAATAAATCCCCCCTCGCCTGCGCCATTAACCACAACCGGAAGCAAACCCTAGAGGTTCCGGTGCTCCAAACCTCCCAAAAGTTTTACCAAGCAACCCCTGTCCTCTCCCCTTTCCAGGTCCCTAAGCAATTTCCCAAAAACACCACCAAAATTCAGCAATTTCTAATCTGAAATTCAACCCTAATCACCTTAAATTCAAACCAAAAAACCCATTTCTTCCCCTCACCACTAATCACTAAGTAGCCCATCCCCCTTTCCAAAACCCCTACTAATCGGAAAGTTTTGGATCTAAGAGCCATAAGAGCACCGAGTCGTTCATGTCTTTGTCTCATCACTTTTCTCTGATTTGGTAGTGTTAAGATTCACCTCAAATGGTTTTTCCTGACAAGAATAACAATTTGGGGTAAATTTTGAACATTATCAAAGCCAAAAACAAGTCTTTTGGTTTCTTCTCCCTTTTTCAGTAGGTACCCCCTCTCCTTGTTTTCTAATTCTTTGTCTTGTGTTACACTTTTTGTTTGTTTGTGCTGGTACAATCCCATGAAAACAAAAGAAAATAATATATCGGGTCTTTCATTCATCTCCGTTTATCCTAAGGAAGACGCCATTGTTTGGTCAATTTTATTTGGATCTCGTTGTTAGTTAATTAAGGTCATGAAATTTAAGTGATTTGACTAGGGCAATTATTGACAGTTTTGTTTGCTTTCTGGTTGATTTTTAGTTTTCATACATGTTTCTTTATTTAGTTTGCATGATTTAGTTAGGCTAATTGCAATGCGTATGTTCAAGACTTGACTAGATGTTTGCCAAGTTCCCCTCTCAATAATCTATTTATAGGGTTTAATAATTTTCCTTCTGGACTAATGTTAGTGTTAGGTTTAAATATCTCTGTTATTTTTGTCTCATATTTTATTTCATTTCATGCTAAGAGAATTTAGGTTTAGTTAAAGGTTTAATTAAATAAGGATTTGTGCCATTTGATCTTTATTTATATTTCTAGTTTGATGTTGCTTGCATTAGTCTGTAAATCAATAGAAACTTGTAGGGACCTAATTGAGTTAAAATAAACTTTAAAGGAACTTCAGAGCCTAAGAATAAATATCTAAGAAAGAGGATGTTTCTAGAAAGTGTACACTTGTCCTAACTGTTGTAAAAAGATGCTGAAAAATAAGATAAGAGGGACGGTTGTACCTAGACTGTGAAGAAAGAAAATACTATTTGCAGAATTAGGATAAGGAATATTCCTAAATACCCACCCTAAATAGCTTATATATAGACTATCATTCTAAAAATGAGGGACAAATTTGAGAACTTTAAAAATACTCTCTAAATCTATTTTGTTATTAAAGGGTGTTTTCCATTTGCTCTTTGATTTTAGAAAAAAATAAACTCTAAAACCTCCATGATCATTTCTAGTCTTCATAAGCTGAAAGTTTTGTTTGAAAGTGAAGTTCTTTTTGGGTTTCCATTTGGGTTTCACTGCAGCAACTGTTGGGTTTGTTTTGATTTGGCTATTTGTTGCTTGGATTTCTTTTATTGCTTCACTTCTTTCATGATTCATCCAGTTTTCTTCTTTTTCATCTTACCCTTGCTGGTTTTTGTTGTTGTTTCTTTAAGGTATTGATTTTATTTCTTCTCATGAACTGCTGGCTTTTCTGAAATAATATAATATTGATAAGCTTTTCAAGACATGTACAATAAATGAGTTCTATGTGATGTTTGACTGACTAGGTATGAATGTAATTAAATTTACTATTTAACATGAAAAAGAATAAATATGACTCTCACTGTTCGGTCTAATGACTATTTGCATTTTTTTTTGATGTTCAAGCTTGAAAACTGAAGACTTCATGCTAAAATATGAAGTTCAATTGCTGAAATAGTTTTCTTTCCTTCTTTTGTTTGCTTTGATATTATAAAGTTAAGAATACACTAGTCAATGTATTCGTGTAAATACTAAAATTTAAATCTCTGATTTTTGTTATGTTGTATGTGAGAGGCAATAAGGTAGAGCAATCTCAGGGTAGGAGTTTGAGTGCTCACTTGTGCGAAACAGCTCTATTGCTGATTTCTTGGAAGTTGAAGATGGTTTGAAGGATTTTGTAATAGTGGAAAGGCTTGAAGTTAGAAAGAATTTTTCTTTTATATTAAAATTTTCCCTTCTTCTCTTCTTTAGATTCTTAGTTATACTTAGGAGTATCTTGTAAATTCATGGACTGTCAGCAGTAAAATGAACTGATAGAATATTTTTTATTTCGAACTTTTTTATGTTTAATTATTAGTGTAGGTTCGCTACAGTAGGATTTCTTTGTAATAAGTATTATTACTGAAAATATTGTTTGGATATAACAAGAGTTGGGCCAGACTTGTAACAAGGCCCAATATAGGAATCACTTGAGCAAATCTGGACCTAGGCAAATGGGCCTGGGCACCAAGCCCAACAACATGATCTTTAATTGTGAAGTTCCTTTGAGAATCATTGTATAAACACATGTTATTATGTATTGCAAATCCTGCGATTAATTTTTAAACTAGTATCGTGTTTGATCTTTTAATGCTGATTTTTAATTAACAACAATAGCAAACCCATTTTGATCCCAACAATTAGGGTCTGGGGAGGATAGTCTGTATGCAGGCCTTTTTCCTACCTAATTCAGGTAGAGAGGTTGTTTCCAATAGAAGCTCGGATCAGGAAGGGCAAGAAGAAAAAGAGGAAAGATGGAAGATAAAAGAAAACAAAACAAAAAGGGAAAAATAAGGATAAATGGCACCAAATAATAGCAACATGAAATACAATATCTGAGGCGAACAAAACCAAATAACATAATAAAAATTTAAGAATATGAAGGGACATGTATACTACTAAGACTATCGGTGAATGACAATAAACTACCAACTAACCTTCTACCTTAATCCTTAACCTACACACTCTCCTATCAAGGGTCATGTCCTTAATGAGCTTAAGCAGCGCCATGTCCTACCTAATCACCTCTCCTCAATACTTCTTAGGCCTACCCAACCTCTTCTCTCCAAACTCTCGATGGCCAACCTCTCACTCCTCCTAACTGAAGCATCAATGCTTTTTCTCATAACATGTCTGAACTATCTTAGCCTCGACTCCCACATCTTGTCCTCCACGGAGGCTACTCCCACTCTGTCCCAGATATCTTCATTCATAATACTATATCTCCTGGCACACCCACACATCCATCTTATCATACTCATCTCTGCTACTCTCATCTTCTGCACATGAGAGTTCTTGACTGGACAACACTCAGCCCCATACAGCATAGACGGTCGAACCACGACTCTATAAAACTTGCCCATAAGTCGTTAGCGGCACCTTCCTATCACACAAAATATTGAACGCGAGCCTCCACTTCATCCATCCCGCTCTAATGCGATGTGAAACATCTTCATCAATCTCCCTGTTACCCTGGATAATAGATCTAAGATACTTAACAACAATTGAAATATAACTATTTTAAATTTGCGAGTTTGGTTAATTCGAATGTAGAAGTGGATAGGCCCAGCTAGAAAAATAAGTAGTGATAGGGCCCGCCTATTATAAGACCAATGTCAGTTGTTTCGGACTAGTTAAGACCTTCAAGGTTCTTTTATTTTGGGGAAAATCCTTAGCCTAAATGCAGGTTCAATGCTGATTCCCCTAAAGTAAAAAATAATGGGCCATTGTTGGCCCAAATCCCTTTTCAACAATTGACCAAAAAGCCTAGCTTTTCACCTTAAGCATGTCCATGATTAAAATCTTCTTAGTGAATCTCAAATTAGACCTAAATGTGAGTATCCTTTGTTTTGATAAATGAAATACAAACCTTTTAAAATAAATCAAGGTGTGCCATTCACAATCGAATCACTTAAATGTATGACACTCAAATCAGTATTATAACTTAGTAACAAAAACATTTTTAAACATTCGTAGTTATCTTTAGGCGCATTTATAATAAAATCATCATAGCTATGGGTACGGTTCCCGTTACGTAGTTGTGATACCCAATTTCCAAATCCAGGAATACATTTTTGTGACCCGGCCATAACTCCTAATAAATATATTAATAAGTTAAACATATTGTACATCGTGGGTACGGTTCCCATGTCATGATTCACAATGTGTATCAAACAAACAAGTGTACGACAATCATAACTTGTTCTAGAATAATTCCATTAAAATAATCAAAATCGGTTATAAAGTTAAAAATACATAGTAGGTTTAAAACTTGTAATTAGTCATATAATAGGCCAATTATTAATAGATTAAGCGACCATACCATAACCACACAACTTGAGAATTCTTAACACCTCCTCCCGGGTTAGCAGAATTCATTATATAGAATTTCTATGACACGACTCTAAATCCGGAACTGGTCGTGATGGCGCCTCTCATGAAGACAAGGCCAGCCAACTATTCCAAATTCTATTTTAAATAGTTAACATTAAGAAACAATATAAAGCATGATTAAATAACAAGATTTTAAGTAGATAATAGCATACTTCACTAAAAATAACCCAACACAGTCCGAAACCAGTGTGTCACTAGTCATGAGCATCGAACAAATCCGGAATACTCGGGAAAATCATAAATTTAATATAGGAAGACTAATAACATGAACAAATAAGATAGGGATGAGCTCTGGGCTGTGAACATTAACAGCTACCTAGTGACTCCTCGAATCCGCCTGGGTTGGAAATGATCAGCACTCGAGAGCGAGACCTGCTACGCCTGAGTCTGCCCACAAGGTGCAGGGAGTAAAGTGAGTACTCCAGCTGAGTAAGTAACAATCGTAAATAAAGACTGAAAGTATGAAATCACATTAGGCACAAAGCATTCCATAATGAAGCAGTAAAACCATTTTAAAATAGTAAATCAGTGAAAGATAGGTAAACAAATCCTTTAACTTAGATGAAATTTCATGAAAAGACCTTTTTTAACAATTAAGCAGGTAATTGAAAGATAATTAAGGTGAAATAAACATATAGAGGTTCGCCTCTCGGGCACAATATCAACAATTCCCCTCTCGGGAAACATCTCAGAACAATACCAGCCCCTCGGGCTCAATCTCACTTCATAATTGGACCCGCGCTCACAGGGGGTGTGCAAACTCCTGGAGGGTACCCTTACCGTCCAAGCGCAATATCACACCATCTCGTGGCATCATTATTAGGCTTTTGGCCACATAGCAATCAAGCCACCTCGTGGCGTACATATCTCAAGCCCTCGATCTCATATCATGATTAGTGTTTCCTCATAATATATGCTCTCAGCCATACTCAGTCAAAAATCCTCACAAGCCACTCAGGCATAGTAAAATAGCAAACCTCAGCCCAATTATCATGTAAAAGATCATTTAAGTATTAAAATAGAGTAAACATGGCAGAGTATGGAAACATTGGAAAAATAATGATGGAGTTCAAGTGTAAAGTCAAAGCAATTAGATTCCAGTCAGATACGCGATAAAATAGTCATTTGGTACGGATTAAGTCACAACCCCAACAGTGCACGACCTCACACTCATCATCCAACATGTGCGTCACCTCAATATGGCACTACCATGTCTAATCTGTGGATTCAAATCCTCAGAACATCATTTACAATCATTACCCTCTCGAACCAGTTAAATCTCTAACTCACGATGCCTTTGCCCATTGAATTGGCCTCCACCTGCGTCGAATCTATCCAAAATCAAAACGAGGACGTGAAAATATGCTAAGGGAACAAAGCCTAAGAAAAAATAGTCAAAATACGACACATATCCCGAAAAACCATATTAAAACTTTTACCAATATTCAAAACACCTCAAAAAATATCAAATCAACCAAAACACATCGGATTCAAGCCTCAGAATTCCAAAAATTTTTGAATTTTGCTTTTGATCAAAAAACAAACCAAACCATGTCCGAATGAATTGAAATTTTGCACACACATCCCAAATGACACAAAGAACTATTGCCACTCTTGGAATTCCATTCTGACCATTATATCAAAATCTCGCCTACCAATCAGAAATAACAAAAATATCAACTTTACTAATTTAAGCCTAAATATACTCTGACCCTCCAAAACTCATTCCGATCACGCTCCTAAGTCCAAATCACCTCCCAAAGCTATCCGAATCATTGGAACTCAAATCCAAGACCTCGAACACATAAGTAAATATCTGGTTGACTTTTCCAACTTAAGCTTCCTCAAAAGAGACTAACTGTCCAAACCTTACCAAAATCATTCTGGATTCGATCCGACCAACCCGATACCACATAACATGGATAAAGAAAGCATAAAGATGCAGAAATGGGGGAAATGGGGTAGTAACTCATGAGACGACTGGCTTTGTCGTCACATCCTCTCCAACTTAAACAAATGTCATCCTCGAATGAGTCTAGTTACATAACTGAAGCCTCGAACAGGTGCGAATATCTGCTCCGTATCTCCCGCTCGATGTCCTAGGTAGCCTCCTCCATGGGCCGACTTCTTCACTGCACTTTCACTAAAGCTATATCCTTTGACTTTACCTTTTAAATATGACGACCTAAAATAGCTACTGGCTCCACATCATAGGTCAAATCATCATCAAACTGAACCGTGCTAAAATCTAGAACATGAGAAGAATCCCCAATATACTTCCAAAACATAGAAATATGAATTACCAAATGCACGCTCAACAAACTGGGTGGCAAGGCAAGCTCATATGCCACCTCCCCAATCCTCTGAAGCACCTCAAATGGCCAAATGAACTGGAGATCAACTTCCCTTTCTTCCCAAATCTCATATCACCCTTCATGGGCGAAACCTTCAACAGAACCTTCTCTCCAACCACGTAGGACACATCTAGAACCTTCCTGTCAGCATAATTTTTTTGCCTCGACTGTCTTGTATGAAGCCTTTCCTGAATCACCTTCACCGGGCTCGAACCAACCAACTAAAGATCTACATCGCCTCCCCTACAAAGCCTAATATGGAGCCATCTAAATACTCGACTGGTAGCTGTTGTTATAACCATACTCTGCAAGGGGTAGAAATTGATCCCATGAGCCTTTGAAATCAATGACACAAGCACGCAACATGTCCTAAAATATCTTAATAGTGCGCTCAGACTACGCGTCTACCTAAGGGTGAAATGTTGTGCTCAACACAACCTGAGTACCTAACTCTCGCTGCATACACCTCAAAAACTGTGATGTATACTGCGTGCCCCTATCTGAAATGATGAAAACGGGTACAACATGCACACGAACAATCTCCCGGATTTAGATCTCTGCCAACCGCTCTGAAGAATAGGTAGTGCATAAAGGAATGAAGTGCGCAAACTTCGTCAGCCGATCCACGATCACCCAAATAGAATCAAACTTTCTCAATGTCTATTGAAGTCCAACAACAAAGTCCATAGTGATCATCTCCCACTTCCTCTCTGGAATATCCATCCGCAAAAGTAAGCCACCTAGTCTCTGATGCTCATATTTCACTTGCTGGCTATTGAGACACCAAGCAACAAATCCCACTATATATTTTTTAATTCTTCTCCATAAATAGTGGTGCCTCAAATTCTGATACACTTCGCGACACCTAGATGAGTGGAATACCGCAAGCTATGGGTCTATTCCAGAATCAACTCTTGAAGCCCATCCATATTGGGCACACAAATCCAGCCCTTCATCCTCAATACCCCATCATCACCAATGGTCATATCTATGGGATCATCATGCTTAACTCTGTCCTTAAGGACAAGAAAATGCAGATCATCATATTGGTGCTCTCTGATGCTATCATATAAGGATGACCGAGAAACCACACAAGCCAATAGTCGATTGGGCTACAAAATATTCAACCTCACAAATCGGTTGGCCAAGGCCTCAATATCAACTGTAAGAGGTCTCTCCCCAACTTGAATATATGCCAAACTCCCCATACTCACCGTCTTTTGGATCAAAGCATCGGCCACCACATTGGCCTTCCCCGGATGGTACAATATAGTGATATCATAATCCTTAAGAAAGTCCAACCAGCTCTCCTGCCTCAAATTGAGATCCTTATACTTGAACGGTGCTGAAGAAAATAATGATCAATGAATAACTCACAAGACATGCCATACAAGTAATGTCTCTAATTCTTTAACGCATGAACTATGGCAGCCAACTCCAAATCATGAATAGGGTAGTTCTTCTCATGGGCCTTCAACTGATGAGAAGCGTAAGAAATAACTATATCCTCCTGCATCAACACACAACCAATCCTAACTCTTGAAGCATCATAACACACGGCATATGAACCTAAAGGCGATGGCAAAACCAACACTGCAGCTATGGTCAAGGCTGTCTTGAGCTTCTGAAAGCTCTCCTCAAACTCGTCCGACCATACAAATGAAGCACCCTGAACAAACCGGTGATGATAGCCTGCCAAACTAAGAAAGCTGCGAATCTTTGTGGCTGAGGACATACTTGGCCAACTTTTAACCACCTCTATCTTCTTCTGATCAACCTGAATACCCTCGTTGAACACCACATTCCCCAAGAAAGCCACTGGACTTATCCGAAACTCGTATTTGGAGAATTTTGCATAAAGCTTCTCCTCCCTCAATCTCTGCAATACAACTCTCAAATGTGCATGCTCCTCCTGGCTATGTGAATACAACACAATATCATCAAAGAAGACTATGACAAATGAATCAAGATAAGGTCGAAACGTGTTGTTCCTCTAATGCATGAACGATGCCGGGGCATTAGTTATCCCAAAACTTCACCAAAAACTCATAATGACCATATCGGGTCTTGGAAGCCATCATAAGAATATCCAAGTCCCTGATCTTCAGCTAGTTATAACCTTAATGGAGATCAATCTTGGAGAACACTCTCGCCCCCTGAAGGTTGTCAAATAAATCATCAATGCGAGGCAAGGGATACTAATTCTTAATTTTTACCTTGTTCAAATGCCTATTACCAATGCAAACCTCATAGTACCATCCTTCTTCTTCATAAATAGAATCTGCGCACCCAAAGATGACACACTAGGATGAATGAACCCCTTATCAAGGAGTTCTTGAAGCTGCTCATTTAACTCCTTCAACTCAGATGGAGCTATACGATATGGAAAAACAGAAATAGGCTGAATGCCCGGCACCAAGTCAATCCAAAAATCAATATCCTTGTTTGGTAGCATACTCGGCAGTTCTGCAAGAAACACATCGGGGAAACCACTCAAAACTTAATGGAGTCAATACTAGGAGTCTCAGCACCACATCGCGTACAAAGGCTAGATATGAAAGACTACCCTTCCCAACAATATGATGGCCCTTTAAGAATGAGATCACTCTACTAGTAACATAATCAATCACACCTCGCCACTCAATCTATGGCACACCCGGTATATCCAATATGACTGTCTTAGCTTGACAGTCCAGAATAGCACGGAACAGAGATACCCTATCCATGCCTAGAATGACAATTCCACCATACTCAATAATAAAAGTTCCATACAGGTTTCTAGACACACAACTGGTACACATAGTCTACAACAATAGTACAGCCTACCGGGGTAGATACATGAATAGGTGAAGCAAGGAACTCACGGGGCGTACCCACATAACGAGCAAAGTATGATGACGCATAAGAAAATGTGGAACCAGGATCAAATAATACAGAGGCATCTTTGCGGCAGACTGAAACAATACATGTGATAATAGCATCTGAAGCAATAGCATCAGGTCTAGCTGAAAGTGCATAGAAATAGTCCTGATCGCCACCTGATCGACCTCTTTCTCTCGGACGACCCCTAGCTGACTGACCTCCACCTCTAGATGGCTGGGCGGGTGGTGGTGAAATAACTGGCACTGAAGACGATGACTGACCCCTATGCTGAAATGAACTCGCAAGGGGACGAGGGCACTGCCTCCACATATGACCCATCTCTCAACACTTATAACAACTCCCGGATGACAGAGAAGGGGAATTAAGGGAATCCCTCGCACCGAAGTAGCTAGCAGATGCACATGACTTAGAAGAACCCTGAATTGATGGAGCACGGGACGACCTCTAAGCTGGAAGTGCATTAAGTGATGACTGTCCCTGATGAAAACTATCAGAACCATGACCTGATGACACCCAATGATAACCTGGACGAGCTGGCTGAGCATTCTTGAATGGACGACCTTTGTCGTGCTAAAACTAACCTCTCAAATGAGCACCACTTTAACTACCAAATCCTTATGGCCTCTTGGCCTCCCTTTCATCTCACTTCTGACGACGAGTAGACTAATTCTCATGGGAAATATCCACAACCTCCTTGAAAGTAGCACCATCCACCCTCTCCCTGCTCATGAGAATACGAAGCTGATAGGTGAGGCCATAGATGAACCTCCTAATACTCTCTCTATCTGTCTGAACAACTCAGATGGCATGAAAAACTAACTAAGAGAAACTCAACTCATACTCCGACACGGTCATCTCCCACTAACGTAAGCACTCAAATTGTCTACATTGCTCCTCACTCCGAGAATACGACACATACTTCTCCAGAAAGAGAATGGAGAATTTCTGCCAGGTAAGGGATGCTGCACCAACAGGCCTTCGCCTCTAAAAATCCTCCCACCAAGTGAAGGCAGCGCAAGAAAATTGAAGTAGTGAAAGCGACTGCGCTAGTCTCCAAAATACCTATTGTACAAAGCATCCTCAGACACATATCTAAGAAACCGTGGGCATCCTTACCCTCTGCACCGCTGAAGGTCGGCAGTTGAAGTTTGCCAAACCTCTCCAACCTATGCTAATCTTCCTCTAGCGTGGAAGGAATACATAGTCATGAGCAGCTACAACCGGCTGAGCTAGATGTGCCCCCGACATTTGAAGTCCCTGCACTACCTGCTCAGGTGTGCGAGCGGCGGGAGTTTGGTTGCCTCCTCCGGACTGCGATGCAATTGCAGCTGTAGTGGCTGAAAACGCCTGAGCTAGGCCAGTACAAATTGATAGGATCTAAGCCAAGACCTCCTAAAGACCCGGAATCACAATAGATGCAGCTGGTGCCTGAATTGGTGATTCTAGAGCATCTATAACTGACCTGATCATGAACTGGGGTGGCGTGTGGATCTGCTGGTGCTGCCCTAGCTGCTGTGCAGGCCACACCTCTACCCCTACCGTGACCATGACCGCATTCTTGGCCTCTAGTGGACACAACTGGTACTGGTGGTCGTCCATCCTGACTAGTAGCGTGTGACCTCACCATCTTTGAGAGAATATAATAACAAAAGTTTGATAATCGGATCAACAAATTCGCACGACAAGAATTTCAAGAAAATGAATATTTCCTAAAGGTTCTGCATCCTCTCGAAAATAAATACAGAAGTCTCTATACCAATCTACGAGACTCTACTAAACCTGCTCATGACTCGTGAAACCCAAGTAACTAAGGCTCTAATACCAACTTCTCACGACCCTAAACCCGGAATCGGCCATGATGGCACCTCTCATGGAGATAAGGCCAGCCAACTATTCCTAATTCAATTTTAAATATTTAAACATTAAGAAACGGTGTAAAGCGCGATTAAATAACTAGAGTTTAAATAGATAATTGCATAGTCACATAAAATAACCCAACACAACCCGAATACTCGGGAAACCAACAAAGTTTAATATAGAAAAGTTAGTAACATGAAGAAATAAGATAAGGAAGAGCTTCGGGGTGCAGAGAGTAAAGTATGTACTCCAACTCAGTGAATAACAATCGTAAATAAAGATTGAAAGCAAGAAATAATTTAAGGCACAAACTATTCCATAATGAAGCGGTAAAATCATTTAAAATTAGTAAATCAGCAAAAGATAGGTAAAACATCCTTTAACTCAACTGAAATTTCATGAAAAGGCTTTTTTCAACATTTAAGTAGTTAATTGACAGGCAATTAAGGAGAAATAATCACATAGAAGTTTGCCCATCGGGCACAATATCAACAAATATGCCCCTGGGCAACATCTCAGAACAATATTAGCCGCTAAGGCTCAATCTCATATCATAATGGGTCCCACCTGCGCTCACTCGGGGTGTGCAGACTCCTGGAGGGGCCCCGTATGGACCAAGCACAATATCAAGCCATTCCGTGGCGTCATCACCAGGCTTTCGGCCTTATATCAATCAAGCCACCTCGTGGCGTACATATCTCAAGCCCTCGATCTCAGATCATGATGAGTGTTTCCACATAATATAGGCCCTCAGCCTTACTCAATCAAATATCCTCAGAAGACACTCGGGCAATAGTAAAATAGTGAGCCTTAGCCGAATTATTATTTAAAAGATCATTTAAGTATTAAAACAAAGTAAATATGGTTGAGTATGGAAATAGTGAAAATAATATGACTGAGTTCAAGTATAAAGTCAAAACAGTAAGGAAATATCATTAAAAATCCCTGAAAAGGTTCAAATAATTGGCACGAGGCCCGAATATGGCATTCAACCCATATACTGATGATAGTAATTAGATTTTAGTCAAATACGAGGTAAATAATTATTTGGGACGGGCTAAATCACAAGCCCCAATAGTGCACGTCCCCACTCTCTTCATCTAGCATGTGCGTCACCTTAATATAGCACTACAATGTGCAATTCGGGGTTTCAAATCCTTAGAACATCATATAAAATCATTACTTGCCTCGAACCGATTAAATCTCTAACTCGTGATGCCTTTGCCCTTCTAATCGACCTCCACTCGCATCAAATCAAATCAAAATCAGAATGAGGATGTCAAATATGCTAAGGGAACGAAGCCCAAGCGAAAATAATCAAAATACAACATAAATTCCGAAATTACCAAAACCCGATCCCGGGCCCACGTCTCAAAATTCAATAATTTTTACATCAACAGGTTCCTTATCTCCCCTTGAGTTCATATATATCAAAAGTTCTCGGATCTAACCTATAATAGTCCTTCAAATTCTCAAGCAAAGGTCTAAGTTTCCAAGCACTAGTTCTTCAATTTTTGGCTTCATTTCCATGATTATTTAGGTGGAATTCACATTAGAATCGAGTTTTAAGTCTAAGAATCTTACCTCCAAGTGATTCCCCTTGAATCCCTCTTCAATCCCCTTTAAAAAGCTTCAAAAACAACCAACAATGAAAGAAATAAACCCCACATTTGCGGACAAGACGACCTTCTAAACCTTCTGCTGAGGCCTTAATTCCTTCGACGTGAATGGGGGACATCCTTCGCGATCCCGAAGTATAAATTTACAGCTCCCACAATTAACATTATTTGAACGCGTAAAATCCTATGCGAACGTGATGCTCAGGCGTCTAACACTACGAGATCGCAGATTGGATACCACGTTCGCAGTGAAAAACATCAAGCATAGACCCTTGGTCCACTTAACTCTACGTGAATGCGACCCACTCCACACGTTCGCGGTCAACAATGCCTTCAGCTTATGTGATCGCATCCCCAGCTTCGCGAATGCACTGAGCAAAACGAACTGCCCCCACAACAGCTCTACGTGATCACGAGACTCCCTAAGCGATCGCTCAGAGTAAAAACTCTACAACAATTGAACCAAAACCTGCAATTCTCCAAGGCATGAAATAGTCCGATCAACCATTTGAAACTCGCCTAAGGCCCCGGGATATCAACCAAAAGGCACCAACATACCCCAAAACCTTATTCAAACTTATACAAATCTTCAAAATAGCTCAAACAATATCAAATAAACCAAACTACATCAGATTCAAGCCTAAGTATTCCAAAATCTTTGGAATTCCACTTTCGATCAAAAATCACACCAAACCACGTCCGAATAACTTGGAATTTCACACATATATCTCAAATGACACAACAAAACTATTGCAACTCTCGGAATGAAATTCCGACCCCTATATCATAATGTCGCCTTCCAACCGAAATCGCCAAAATATCAACTTTTTCAATTCAAGCATAAATCTACTATGAACCTCCAAAACTCGTGCAGATCATGATCCTAAGTCCCAATTGACTTGTCAGAGCTATCCAAACCATTGGAACTCATATCCAAGCCCTGTGATACATAAATCAACATCCGATTGACTTTTCCAACTTAAGCTTCCTACAAAGAGACGAAGTATCTTAAACCTTACCAAAATCATTCCGGATTTGATCGGACCAACCCGATACCATATATTGCGGATAAATAGGCAAAAAGTGGCAGACATTGGGGGAACAACAGTAACTCATAAGATGACTTGTCGGGTCGTCACATTCTGGTTCGCAAAGTTTTAAATAAAGTTGAAAATTTTCTCTATTTGATATAAAATAAACTAGTGACTTGGGATACCAAATAAATTGTCCTAAGTGGCGTCTCTGGAAAAAATAAAAAAATAAAAATAATCCATTTTCGATTTATATCACATTAATTAGAAAAACTCCCTTATATACCCTGGGTGGTAAAAATGAGGTGTAACAACTTTTTTCACAAATCCAACGACAATAGAAAAGCAATCAAACAATGATAACAATATTATAGTTTAAAGTCCAATTTCATACATTCTTAGAAATTAGTAAACATTGTTGCCTTTTAAAAAACTCAACATGTAACAAAGGGTTGTGGAAATTACAAACTCAAACACAACAAAATGATGTTTTCAAAATTATAGAGTGATTGTAGCAAACGACAAAACATTAGTTAATACATCCCATTGACTATCTCTATCACATACAAACTTAACAGCTAAAAGAAAATAAGAGAATGCCTTTATTTGATTTCAAAATTCCTCCTTAATGCTCATGGGAAGGCAAGATTATCAACTAATGCATTTCAACACTACCTAAGGCCTCTCAAATATGGCCAACTGGTGGTCGAACTTTGAAGACTGAAGATTTCGGAGTGCCTCCTAGATACTATATAGGCTATAATCAAGTGAATCTTAAACTAGGTTACAAAATTTCAGTTCTGAGTTATACTTAAAGCAAATCCAATTAACAATCAATTAACCACAGGATCAACAACTAGAATTTTCTCAAAGGAAAAGATGATTCCAGTCTAGATTTTAGCTTGAACACATAACATTTCCGCAAGGATTAATGGATCTAATGACTAAAACACAATGAACACACATGCTTAGGCATAGTCATGAAGTCAACATTTCATTCATCAATTTCATATAGAAAATCAATGTCAAAGTCATGAAGAATTTTGTATTTTTGAAGTCATTTTCGTGTGTGTATCTCTCTCTTTTTCTACCCAAGTGTTCGTTCTTTTGAGAGTGAATATGCAGATAATAACATCTAGGATCAGGAAATGTGAGGTCTTTTATATAAAGTATGAAGTGTGTGCCCTTGTGATGGGAAGGAGAGAGAGAGTAAGAGAATCTGCCAGCCTTCCCTTAGAATTAGGAAATTGGCATCTTTTAAAATAGAAAAATGGACAGTTGTCCAGTTTCTCAGCATCTTTTATTAATAATTTTGGACAACTATCCCTTTCTAGAAGCTTTTCGAATTTTCCAGATATTCTTATTCTCCAAAAATACCTCAAAGACCCGCCTAAATTTCTTTATTTCAGTTAATAAGTTCCTAATAATTTACAAAATAGGACAACCAAAACAGAGGAAGATAATTATGTAATTTAACCTAGTGAACGATTCAAACAAACAAAGTATGTCAGCTTCTAAAATCTAAATCGACTAAACCCTGCAATAACTAAGCATGAATCAAATTGAAATGAGGTGGAAACAACGGTTGATGCATCATTAAGCAAGCAATTCAATTGATAATTTCAATAAAATCAACTAAGTGTAATTGAAATTAATGCTAAAACATGTTGTAATTAACCTAAAACTAAATTATATCATGTAAAACAACAAAACACCAATCTATCAATATATTAGACAATTAAGCTAAATGACCAAGAAAGAATGGAAAAAAAGTATTACCCATTGATGATATCACTACTGGTTTCAAACAATCTGAGTAGTGGTCGATATTGTCACACGAGCACTGATTCATGCTCGAATGGCATAAACAATGGTTGCAAGTAAATATAACGATCCTAGCTTGACCGGAGAATTGAATACAAAATGATACCTTAAGGCTATGGAGTCTAACGCTTGAGACAATGCAGTTCCAAGCAGAGAAGGGAGGGTCTATGGCTAATCAAACACATGTGACAATTAACTGCATGAAACTAATCATCATTCAACTCTGAAGGTATTCGATTTATTCAGGTAATAACGAAAAAGAAGCCCGAACTTAGAAAGAATCTTAAAAGAAAAGCAAACTAGGTTTTCTTGACTTCTTAGATTTGGAATTCATGTAGTTTGGGTGATTATTTGGGAAAATTGGAAAGTGATTTAGGATTAGGGAAGTGCGGTGGTCATAGGGTAATGATTTGTGGTGTGGTTATTTGGAGTGATGTCACTGCCATGGGTGATTTCCTGCGGCGGCTTTAGCAGGGAGTGAATGACGAGAGCTGAGAGATGAGAAATGGAAAAATGGGGGTTGGTCTCTAGGGCTTAGGGGTATATTCCGGCATTTTAGTGGGGGAGGGTGATGAGTTGGGAGTCGTTGGATTAAAAACTTTTAACGGCTCAGATACAATGTCAACAAAACAGGCTCATTTGGTTTTGAAGGGGGTGGACCGGAACTTAAAAGGCAGTTGCGCTTGGGCAAGGGGCGGATTAGAGAGACTTCAGAACAATTAGGCCAATCAAAAATGGTTTTAGCCTGTTTCGTAATAATACTTCTCTTCTTCCTTTTTCTTTTTTTTCTTTTCTTGATTTTTAACATAACAGAGTTAATTAAAATCCTAAACTAAGTCCTAAATCAAACATTATTTATAAAATTAGATTAATTATCTATTTCTAACATAATAATAACTAATTAACATATACTAATGAAAGAAAATTACTACTTTTAAAACTAAATTCTAAATATGTAAAAATGATTATTATTTTTGTGATTTTTATTTAATAATGTAATTAACTCATGTAATTAAGTCCTAAATACAATTAAGCCTAAAATGCTATTCAATGGATATTTCGTATTTTTTGGGTGTTTTCTTACTATTTTAAAATAATATTAAACATGCAACTAAATATAAACAATAATTAACAAAAAATCCTAAAAATTATATAAAAATTAACATAATTAGAAAAATCTATTTCGTGGATTTTGTAGGAGTATTTTTTAGTCAGGCAAAAATTACGTACTCACAGCTGCCCATCTTTGCTCGGATATACAAAGATCGGACAAAGATAAAGTGAGCAAAAACAAGCAATTTTAGCCCGTTGAGTACTCCATGGGAACCGTTTTAAAAATATATGAACGAATCTTACTTCAATGGTTGCCTATATATTATTGGCTATTAAGGAATCATGTTAGTATAGTTCTGGAAAATTTGGTAGCTGGGAGTACCGGAAAGTTGTGGTTTCATTGTTGTTGTTGCTTGCTGAACTCCTTATTATACCAAAATCAAGATAAAAAGAAATTAAACAAGCCTATCAGCTATGAGTTACAGGATTCCTATCTAAAAATATTCTCAATCTTGATCTTGAACCTTCTATGGTCCTGTTGTGCATCTTGAACTGTGGATTCGCATTTTTTAGGCAAGCTTTTACTACTTCTAACTTGAATTGACCTTTGTTCTTCAGGCGGGTTCCTGTTGTTTACTTGAACTTGAACTTAACTCTTAAATGAATTCCCTCTATCTCTAGGTGGGCATCTACAACTGACTTATAACTTGAAATGAATTCCCTCATTATACAGGTGTGCCCCTGCCAATGACTTGAACTTGAAATAAATTCCCTTATTCTCGAGGTGGGCGACTGCAATTGGCTTGACTTGAAATCAATTCCCCCATTCTCCAGGTGGGCGCCTACCACTGTCTAAAAACTTCACATAAATTCCCTTATTTTCCTGGTGGGCTCTTGCCAATGATTTGAATTTGAAATATAACCCTCATTCTCCAGGTGGGAGCCTGCCAATGACTTGGACTTGAAATAAATTCCGTTATTCACTAGGCGGGCGCCTTACACTGACTTAAAATTTGAAATGAATTCCCTCATTCTCCAAATAGGCGTCTGCCAATGACTTGAATTTGAAATATATTTCCTTATTCTATAGGTGGGCGCTTGCCAATAACATGAATTTGAAATTAATTTCCTCATTCTCCAGGTGGGCGCGTGCCAGTGACTTCAAACTTGAAATGAATCCCCTTATTTTCCAGGTGGGCGCCTAACAATTACTTGAAATTGAAATAAATTTATTCATTCTCCAGGTGGGCACTTGCGATCACAACAACATAGACAAAACAATGAAATGTTTCTGCCCTAGTTTGTACCAGGACATTCATGGGTGTTAGTTGAATTGCATTATCCAAGAGGGTACTGAAAATTTAATACTTGATCTTATTATCCAGGAAGGTCCTGAAAACTTGAAAGCTAAATTTCATTATCTGTAGGGGGTCCTATAGACTTATAACTAAATCCCATTATCCTAGAGGGTCCTGAAAACTTAAAATTAGATCACATTATTCATGAGGGTCCTGAAAACTTAACTGAACTTACCTGGAAAATGCTTTTCTCATGGATGACTCCTGCAAAGCAAACAAAATTTCTTTCCCATGTTTCAAACAAAGAAAATCTCGTAAGTTTAAAAATATGGTGGTCACTTCGTGGTATCATTGTTGAAGGTTTTTGCTTCTGCCTCTACCAATGCTTAATTTTGATTAGCTGATTTGGGCTAACAAATAATTCTTTGACCCTCTGATCGAACCTCGACCACAAAAACCTCTAAATCCGAATACATTACACTCAACTTGTTGTATGGGATTTTTATTCTGACAACTGTTGAATCTTTGCATTTCCTCAAAATTCATGAATCACTTGACTACCTGAACTTTAATTACCACCACATTTCTCATTCTGAATTAAGTCTCTTATGATGTGCTTGTCCGAATTTCTCTTGGAGCAATTATGTATTTATCTTGGTGCAGTTAAAAAACTGGTAATAGGCTTTGAAATCCTTTCTTGTTGTTTTGACAAAAACTAATTTGAAAGAGACTCGAAAAGATAGACCCTAAAGAAGTGAAGCGAAGTGACTTCGTTAATTAGGAATAAAGAGGAAAATTCTGAACAAAGATGACTATTTGAAGACAAATGGGAAATGGACTTATCTGAGTGAAACATCTGGCTCCAATGTTAATGACATGTATTTTGGATTGCTCATCCTAATCCATCCAACTAATCACATTTCAATTCATGCCATGTCTTCATACATCAAAAATGAGGATTTCTACAATCCACGAACTTCATTCGGCTTGTAATATCCCGAAAGGTTTTCACCAACAAGCCTCTCTCATTTATTCATCTTTCAGCTCACTGTCGACTTATGGTTCCCCCCAGGGTTTTTAGCAATAAGGCTCTATCATTTTAAATTTTCTCTCATCTCTTCATCGCCTTACGGTGCATGTGAGGGGTTTTACCGATAAGACTCTTATTTTATTCGTCTTTCCTTGTGCCCGTGAACAAAGTGTTATCCATGATGTGAATCATACCTCTATCTTGCTTGACATGGAATCCTCAAAGATTGATCAGAATGTCTTTCTTTGGATCATAGTGTAGGCTTTTGGACATGGTTAGAAAGAAAAGGACGGCATGCATGCTCAAAATAACTTAAGATGAAAGGGTTCAAAATTATAATTTTTGGAATCAAATCTTTCGCAAAACAAAAACTTTTGCCCCAATTTCTTTGGGTCTAAGGGAATTCTGGATTTTTATTTTGATGGGACCAAACCATATAAAGCAATTGGTCTGATGACATCCATGTCCAAGCAACAAAGGGCCAAGGTGCAGACATTGTATGCAACTCAGATGGCGAGAATGAATCAAATCACCATGCACCTGGTATTGATGACACTTGTGAATAAAGCTGATGCAATCACGTTCCATGATGAGCCAATAATAACTTGCTCAAGAATCTTATTTGCTAAAACATTCCTACTCATATGCGACCTGCAAACTCAGGAATGCACTTTAGCCATGATAGTCGAGGCTTGTTTAGCATCCATGCACCTTAGTAGACCATGATCTGGAGTCCTCTTGTACAAGATTTATCCGCTAAATAAAAATCCACTAGCCAGACATCGAATGGTTCGCTTTTGATCACCTGTGGCATGCACCAGATATACTCCCGACTTGATATATTTCCTTGATATCATGGAACCAAGGTTCACTATCAAGTTCCTCTTCAACCACATTACAATAAGTATTATTGATCACGAACTTGAATATGTAGAGGGTAAATGTAAATCATATCTAGATGATGTATAAATACTACTGACTAGAATCATTGACAAAGATAATGCAAACATTGATATGGTATGAGCATCAAATCTCGAGTCACCCATTCTCCCTGAATCTGGTAAACCAACATATCTGAATCTCCCTTCCATGGTGTTGGTGTAATAAAAACAAAACTGAGTTGTTACAGGTAGTTATGCCCTATTTCAGAAATGAACATAACTCCTATTCCGGCACCTTTCATGTTAGCAACTCCATCAAAGAAGATCTTCCAACCTGGCTTTTCATTATGATCAACCTCATTAACGCACATCGCTTCTTCATCAGGAAAAAAAGTCTTTAGCGGCTGATATTCTTCATCCACCGGATTCTCAGCTAAATGATGTGCCAAGGCTTGGGCTTTCATCCGATCCGAGTCACATAGATGATGTCAAACTCTATGAGAAAAATCTGCCACTTTGCAAGTCTTCCTGTGGGCATTGGCTTCTAAAAGATATACTTTAGAGGATCCATGCGAGAAATGACGTAAGTAGATAGGACAATAGATAATGCTTCAACTTTTATGCCACCCAAGTCAGGGCGCATGTCCTTTCAAGAAGAGTATACTTGACCTCATAAGGAGTGAACTTCTTGCTGGGATAATAATTGTCTTGCTCCTTGTTGCTCGTGATGCCGTGTCGACCAACACACAACAAAAAGAGTTATCCAGGGCCATCAAATAGTGAATTAAAGGTCTCCCAAACTCTGGCAGGACTAGCACAGGTAGGCTTGATGGGTACCTCTCGATTTTATCAAATTCTTCCTAACACTGATCAGTCCACTTAACCGCAACCTTTTTTCCACTTAAAGATGCACTCGCGAGTTGCTTTAAGTTGAAAAGTAAACCTGCTGTTGTAGTTTAACCATCCGAACAGGCTCATTACCTCAATTTTATTCTTTGGTAGTCATAATTCCCTGATATCTTTGATCTTCAACAGATCCAATGCAGTACCACGTTGACTGACTATGAATCCCAATAGTTTCCCACAAGGGACACAAACACACATTTTGCCGACTTAAGCTTAAGATTATACCTCCGGACCATTGGAAAAACTTTCTCAAATCCCCGATATGGTCCTACTACTTCTTTGACTTTATGATCCCATCATTTACATAAACCTCAATCTCCTTGTGTAGCATGTCATGAAATATGTTAGGCATCACCCTCATGTATGTTGCCCAGCATTCTTCAAACAAAATGACATTACCCAGTAGCAATATGTCCCTCATGGCATGATGAACATTGTCTTTTCTACATCTTCCTCATGCATAAAAATCTGGTGATAACCCACGTAACAATCCACAAAATACCCCATATCATTCTTGGCACAATTATCAATCAAAATGTTGATGTTCGGCAATGGAAAATTATCGTTTGGGCTTGCCCTGTTAAGATCACAATAATCAACACATACCCTAGCCTTACCATCCTTCTTTGGTAATGGCACAACATTAGCTAACCAAGTGGAATATTGAGTGACCCGAATGACTTTTTCCCTAAGTTGCTTTGTTATTTCTTCCTTAATTTTTATGCTCATATCAATTTTGAACTTTATTAACTTTTGCTTGATATGAGGGAATGCAGGATCGATTGGCAATTTATGAACTACCAAATTAGTGCTCAAACCCGGCATATCATCATACGACCATGGAAAGACATCTTCGTATTCAAATAGTATTTTTATTATTTATTTTTTGATTTGTGGCTCTAGATGACACTTATCTTGGTTACGCAGACATTATCATGATCTCTTAAATTGATTGCTTATGTTTCATTCAAATTAGGATTGGGTTTTTCTTCAAAGTGTTTTAGTTCTTTGCTGATTTCTTCAACTGCTGCTTGTTCATCATATTTAGTTTTATCATCGCACTCTACTTCTTGGATAATTATTTCAGAATTAGATTGGCTTTTAAAGACTTGGCTGAAAATTCCTCATGCATATCATGTCATTGAAATCAGCATAAAAGAAATGTATAAAAGAAAAACAAATATGAAACACAATCAAGAATAATGGAAAGTAAATTGTATTGCATTGGAAAATAGGAGAGAAGTGCTTGTACATCAAAACAAGCAAAAAATAAAAATCTGGATTACAACCTGGAATAAGCCAGATAATAGAAAAGAAAATAAAGCAAACTACCAAAACTCCTTCCAAGTGGGGAGAGGAGTAGCTTTCCAATTACTAAGCTTCATATTTGGCCCAACGAACTGCACATCTGCGTTAATCAAAGCTTCCCCATTGTCCACCATTTTAACCATCAAACAGACTCTGAAACCTCTTGATTAGCTCTTCGTCAAAGTCGACCATAGTTTTCGGGACTGATGATATTGGTTGTTTTGTGTCCCCTAGCTTGACAAAAGACTTGAAGATGTGTGGAACATGCTTAGGGAGTGACCATACTTTCTGTTTCAAGTTTTTATCCCTTTTTACATCCTTCTCTATGGGCCTGAATCCCAAACTAAATGTACCGAAACTTTCACTTGGACACAGTGGATGCACATTACCCTGTAGGGATGAACCCAAACCTTTGCCCAATATGAAACCATTCTTCAATATTTCATTTGCTACCATGATAGACGCAGAAGGTGGCTTCGGACCGGGAATGCCCTCCCCCTCAGGAACCTTCTCAACAGACACCGTCTCAAAAGTTTGGTAGACCCAAAGCCCTTTATCATCTTCAGCTTCAATAAATAGAAAAATTGTGTCATTATAAGAAGATAAGTTCGTATCATCATGAACAACTATTTCCTGCATGTCCAATTCGAAATTTACCATTTGTTGCAGAGAAGACGAAAATGCCTTTGCAATATCTATCCAGGGCCTGCCCAACAAAAGATTGTTGGAGACAGCCATATCTAACACTTGAAATTTCATAGCGAACTCAACTGGCCCTATTGACAATTCGAGCATTATATCACCAACATAATCTGTCCCTACTCCGTCAAAACCTCAAAAACGCACGTTGTTCGTATGGATTCTTTCAGTTCCAATCTTCACTTTTGCAGAGTAGATGAGAAAAATATTTGAATTAGAGTTGTTATCAGCCAGCACCCTTGAGACAACAGAATCCTCACACTTCACCATGAGATAAAGATATCATTTGTATTCTGTACCCTCCATTAAAAGTTCATCATCTGAGAAACTGATCCTGTTTATTTTGAAGATCTTGTTAGCAATCTTTTTCAAGTGATTCACTGTGATCTTATCAGGAACATATGCCTCTTTCAAAATTTTCATCAGGGCTCCGCGGTGTTCACGTGAATGTATCAACAAATACAAAAGAGAAATTTGAATTGGTGTTTTCCATAGCTACTCCACAATGGAATAGCGTTGCACTTTCATATTCTTCATGAAGTCCTCGGCCTCTTCTTTGGCGATCAGCTTCTTTATTGGGATTTGGCTATCCTTGAATGGCTTGGCTTTCCTCAGTTCTCCGGGTAAAACATCTCCCAGAACGAGTCAGTCCTCCGATTTCATTGACTTCTTCCTCTACTTCTTTTCCTTTATATATCACTTCCACCTACTTGTAATTCCATGGGACAAACTTTTTATCTAATTCCGGAAACTACATAACTAGCTTAATAACAACAAGGGTGGTATGAAGCCCCTTCACAACTACCATAGGATTGTTCGGGATTCTTCCACGACCACTTTTGTCTTTTCCTGACCTGCTCCAGCATCATTCGGAAGCCCTTTCACTACCAACATAGGTGGCTTCATGTGAGCTTGCTTAGCTTCTTCATCACCCGTTCAAATGTTCAGGGCGTTGCTTTTATAGAATCTTGAGCCTTAACTAGATTATTTTCAGTAGCACGAATCACTATGACAGAGTTGGAAGAATTATTGGGCTCCCCATCCTTATGAACTATTTCTTTTTTGGTTGATATTTGGTGCATCCGGGCTCTGGACTACAATTTGATTTGTATCAATGAGTTCTTGAATTGCCCTCTTCAAATGCAAACACTTCTATGTATCATACCCCGAGGCGCCAGACTAATATATGCACCTCAAAGAATAATCAAGGTTCTTTGGGGGATGGATTTTGATATCTTTGACTCAATCGGCCTCAAGACGTCCATTTGCCCCAACCTTTGAGACAAACTAGTATAGGACTCTCCAAGCAGGGTGAAAGTTTGTTTCTGTTGTTGTCTTCCTCTCCTTTAATACAACCTTGGTTGAATGTTTGACCAGTAGGTTTTTGCTAAGGTTGTGGGGGTGGATAAGGATTTTGTGGAGTTGGAGCACGCCATTGCGGATAAGGAGCGGGTTGGGCATATGATTGTGCATGGTAAACATGGTTTTGGCTTGGTCTGACTGAAGTTTGAGGATCTTGTTGTGTGAAATAATGCTGGGATTAATCAAATGGAGCTTAGGAGTAGGCTTTGGGTTGGGGTCGAAGATGGTGTGCTGGTAAGGTGACTCCTCGGGCCACGCCATGATCTAGAGACAACCATAAAGACATTATCCTTTTTTTTTGCCTAACAAGCTTTCTGTGACAGTTTGAATTGCTTGTGTGGTGGCTTTTTTGACGAAGTAGTTTATGATTTTGCTTGACTAGAGTCCCTCTTCCACCAATCCTCCTACCTTTACAGCATCATTGAAGGACTTATCTATGGCCTAGATCAAATGGCCAAAGTAAGTAGGCTCTAGGGCTTGAAAAAAGTACTCGACCATCTCATCTTCTTCCATCGGAGGATTGGATCATATAGCTTGCTCTCTCAATCTGAACCCATATTCCCTAAGAATTAGATCGGGTTTATTCTCTCACTTGGTCAAGGATAGGCGATCTGAGATTGTCTTTGTGTTGTACTGAAAGTGCCGAGCAAAGGCCTCAGCCAATTTTCATATGTGTACCACCTAGTGGCGTCCTGACAGGTGTATCATTGTAGAGCTGCCCCACTCAGACTCTGGCTGAAATATGCCATTAATAATTCATTTTCCCACCGTCACCTCTCATCATACTACAAAATCCTCTCAAATGGGCCACGAGATCTGCATGTCCATCGTACAGGTCAAAGTTGGCATCTTGAACTCAACAGGCAATTGGACATCGAGGAATAAACATAAGTCCTTGTAAGCCACACGACTTGGCTTCACACCCCTTGCATATTTCTAAAAGATTGATATAAATTTTTCACTTTCTTGGATATCTCATCCTGCTCCATGTTCTTGGGTGGTTTCTCAGTTTCAACATGAAGTTCAAAGTGAGGGGTGTAGGAGTAAGGATGTGTGACTTTGAAAGTTGGTTATGGAATATAATATCAGGTATCTGCAGCTTGGAACATAGGTTCACTAGAAGACCAGTGGAGGGTAGCTCGCGGGGGGGATAAAAACAGGAGCAGATGTTAGAGCGGGGTATGCGGTTGTTTTGGCTGGTGGGGAATGGAACGTTTGGGATGAGGTGTCGGGGTAGTGGTGGTAAGAGGAAAAGGCCAGCGCATGCTGAGGGGAATGCTCAACGATACTGGTATCCTAGGCTTGTGAAAGTGGTTGGATAAGCAGTATTTTCTGAGTAATTAGCAGGGAATGAAGGTAGAGGATTTCCCCTGATCCAAGCTCTATACATTTCTGCCATTTGATGCTTCAATATGTGGATCTCCTCTTTCAATCCTGACTCAGATTCCACAATCTCTCTTTGTGGGTCAACAAAACTTGGTCCGATTCTTTGCTAGCCATGATTGCCTTTTGCTTTGACCTAGTATTCTATGGATGACTTGCCAAAATGACAACAAACTAACCACCTTCCTGAACTCATATCCCACCCAACAACCTTGTTAGTTTTGAGAGTTTAACAGATAGAAAATCGCACATTTTGCGATGCAATACATCTAAACAGTTAAACACTTCAAAATGTATTTGAACGGTTGCATGTTTCATCCCGGCCTTAACTAACCCTTTTCACTATATACCTTTTTTCTTTAATTTCTGCCTCCCTCTAATCTGTCACGCCCCAAATCCAAGGACATGACCGTCACTCGACCGAGTATCCCCAGTCGAGTGAACTTGGGTGCCTTTCCTAACCCACGAGTTACCCCACATTTTTCATTACTTAGTAACCGAGTGGAACGATTATTTATAATTGAAATACCTTTTACAAGCATGCACAACACAGATGATATTAGTGTGGTTTTACAATTTGCAATACCCCAGAATACAAAGTACATACTACATATCTCATGACCCATATTTCTTGACTACGGAGCCTCTCGTGATAAAAGATGACAGTACAATACTTGTCGATAATAAGGCTCCGGCTATACCTTTTACACACACCTAAGTAAGATCATAAAACACAAGAACTGAGGCGGCATGAGCCACGCAAGGCCCCAGGAGGAACAGGGATCACCAATACAACTGACAGGGAATGAGGAAGAGCTACGAGCGGTGGACTGGAGTACCTGCTATATATCTACATACAATCATAACACGAATGTAGTGCCCCCGGCAAAAGGGACGTCACCACATTTGAATTATACTGGTATGTATAAACAAAACTTGTCCCAAGTAAACTCAAGTCATACGCAAGTACAAACAATAATAGATGCAACAACCAAACATACTTAAAAGTACAATCAAGCCAAACAATGTTGCACACTCTCCTGTTTTCCCCTTTCACAATTCCACAACAATGATTTCACAAGTTTACTCAAGTATTTATTTCAACAGTAATCGATCACTTTTCCACCTTTATTACCTCGGCCATCCATATCACCACAACCCACACCTTATAACTCTATGTTGCGACGGTGCAACCCGATCCCGCCGTACAGTTTCAATTCACAAACAATCACAACCACAATAAACAAATCACAAAGATTAACAACAATACTTCTCAAGACATAACCACAACAATGTTACATGTGTTTCCGTAGCTAATAGTACCAATTTCATTATATTCAACAGTTCGTACGCAGTTCAAGTGACCACAGCAAATGCCCACAACATTTTAAGTACATTGTTACCAAAGATTTTCTTATTTCACCATTTATGAATCCTTTTAATCACCTATTCTTTGACTTTTACCACGAGATGCATTCACAATCGTACCAGTCACAAGAAACTCACAAATAAGCCACATAGATATCAACTACCAAACAATTCACATGCCAAACAAGGTGATTTCACAGGGATCAAGATTAGCCATACATACCTGAAGTCTAATTCCCCTTTTAAGCTCCTATTCTCAGTTACCAAACTATCTAGCAATGTCAATCTAATTCACAAATTAACGCATGCACTTAGAATTGAAGTTCACAATTACTACCTGGCTTATTTAGGTTGTCAAGCTCAGTTCTTACTTCTACCCAATTTTCCCTTACTAGATATTAGGTTTTGAAAGACATGCATGTGGGTTTACAACTTTTAGTTCAAGAATCAAAGCATGAGACTCCATCCCTTAGCATAAATCTGAAAATTGGGGAAAAGGGTTAGGCATTGTACCTGTAAGAGTGGTGATGAAGATATTAAATTAAATTTCCCTGCCCTGATAGTTTTGAAGAATCAATTTGATCAAGAACCCCTTTCTCTCACAAGAACTCTCTCCTCCTTCTCTCTTGTTTTGTTTAGAAAATATGTAAAAATGAGGGGTTGGACTGTATTATTAGAAAAGGGGGCGGGTTTAAAATTTTAGAAAATTGAAGCCCGTGCAGGATCTGCAGTCACACTCAGCGATCGCAGAGTTGACATGAGGTCCGCATATTGTACCCCGAAAGGGTTCGAAATTGTTGGCCTATCTGCTTGGGTATGCGGTGGGAATGCGGCCTGCATTCCTATTCTGCGGTCACATATTGCACCGCGGAACTTACCTTCTAAAATCCCCAAGAAATTTATACGATGACTATGTAGTCCGCATATTAGTTATGCGATCGCATAATGGACCGGATTTTAAACATCAAATTTAGCTAACTCTCTGATTAACTCTGTGGCAGAAATGCGGTCCACATACCTGATCTGCGACAGCATTCTTGACTACAGAAATAGCATTTTCCCTGAAAACTTTGAGTCTAGATTTTTAATTATAAAATCAGTAGAAAGAGGTCCCAACACATAGGTGGACCTGACTCTAAAGAGTTGCTAGAATTTGAGCACTCTTTTTTTTTTCACGGTGTCTTACATAATCACTCTTAATTTTCTCACTTTGTTTCTGTTTCTATTTTATTTTGCACTCTCTTTTATTCTTTTGTTTTGCCCCTCTTTTCTTTTCACTCAAATTTCTTTTTTCTTTTTAAATTTTATGGCTATGATCGAATCATATGGGGATTGACGACGTATCGTGACGCTGCATGAATCAGATCATCACATAGTTCAAAAGATAAAGGCTAAGTAAAAGAAAAGAAAATTTTTGGGGTTTTCAACATTTCATTAATAAAAGACATCTTTTGGAGTTTTCTATTATAAAGACTCGGAAATACTGATGGATAAAAGTAAACATACAGACTCGAAACATAACCATAAACAGACTCGAAACAAAATAGTTAAAACAGACTCAAAAATAAAAAATAATGAATATTTAAGACCCTCTCATGCTACTCCAGGGGCCCGCGGGACATCAGTCGGTCTCGACACTGGACTACATCCATTCTCTTTTTGAAGGTGCTCCAGGTCAGCCATCACCTGGCAAACAAAGGTCATCACTGAAGCAAAAGATATGGATCTAGTCATATCCACACGTTTATGGCACTTCATTGAAACATAATTAGCTATTTGTTTGATCCTCATTCAAATGGCATCCTTTTCTTGAAGTAAGCGACCAATTTTCTATGCACGGGCTACCCAAACCTGCGTGGATATGCTGTTTCAGACTTGCAGCTTTTGGACGCTCTCTTCTAAATGGTAAAGCTAAGCATAGCAGTGTTCTCTCTCAATTTTAAAGTCTTTTGTTTGCTGAACCATTTCATTTTCAAGGGTAGTCAGCTTTTCCGTTAAGACCGTAACTTTTGTATCGTACTTTTGCTTCATCTACTGAGCAAACCTTGTCCGTTCTTCCGCACCTTTTGCCAACTGCGCTCAAGCCTTTGTCAAATCATCCCCCAAAATAACACACCTTCGCCTCAAATTGCTTTTGAGTTTTCCATCTTTTTCTCTTCTTACAGGGGTCTTGGTGGCTATTTTCATCTTCCGAATCTGACCTCGGAGAGCTTCATTTTCCCGAGCCAACTTCTTCTTTTCTCCTTCATCCTGTGTAGCCTGCAAACTACTATCAATTTTGATGTTCCTGATTTGATCTTCTAGTTTTCTTATGGTGGTCCGGAATTGTTTCTCTTAAGCTAACAAAGCCTACTGTCCTTGCACTCTGTTTGTTAATTCTTGGACATGACGCCGTTTGGCAGGCTGTTCTGGCTCTTGATTGACTTGAACTGTTTTACCATACCACTTCTTGTAATTAGGATCAACTTCACCGGCTGACAAATCCCGCACCTGAGTTTGGGGCTCCAAAAACCTAAGCTGCCAAATCTGACAACTTTTTCTTCAGGGAATGCAACTTTTGGGCATAGCTCAATAACTTGTGGACTCAGATCCTTGTCGTGAGGGACGGTTTGATACCTTCTCAATTGACATAGGACCCGATACAGAGAATATGACTAAATACTCCAAAGAACCATCAATAAGAGGAAGTACACTCCGACGGACATGTAAATAACCTCATTGACCGGGAGCCAACTGAAGGTCCACTGGATTTGCTTGGCAGTCAAAAACACAAATGCGAGAACAGTGCTTCACTACCCTCTAGAAACTAATAGTTGTTTACCCGATTTCCATATTCTTCTATGCAATAGAGCCCAGTCAAACTGTGGTTCATGTACCTCAGGCGATGACAGAGATGTTTCACCAGTCACATTAGCAAAAGTAGGATGCAACCCACAAAGAACGTTTCACCAGCTCGGCAGGCAGTTAAAGCTTGATATATTTCTGCAAGAATCGTTGGTATAAGAGTGTCGTTGCCTTTCTTGACCATAAACTCAGCCATTCATGTGAATCCCAGTCCTATGTTTCCATCACTACTTGGGCATATCAAAGTACCTAAGAATGCTACTATGAAGGCTAAACCTCTGCATGCTCCCCACTTGTCTTTCTTTCCCTGATAACTCAAACTAGTGTCTGGAGCCTCAAATCTGCGGGGACCCCATACCGTCTACATTAGAAGTGGAATGTGCAAAATCTTTTGGCCAAATTTTTATAACCTGTACGTTAATGCTCAGAAGGTCCAAAAACCTATGAGGGGTTACGGTTCTTGGTGCTACTGGATATTGGTGTCTGAGATTCTAGTCAAAACCAGCATAACATGCCATCTCCTCTAGCGTAGGGTCCCAAAACTGTATGAAAGCTTCAATTATACCAACCTTGGGTTTATCTTCAAAAGATCAATGAGCCCACCTAATGCTTTGGTCACAGAGCGCTTGCTGACCTTCCCCAGGTCATTCCACCACATGTGGAGTCTTAGTGGAATCTCATCTACGAATTGAAAAGTTGCATTTTCAGCGATGTTCATCCTGCTCATTTTTAAAATAGGGTGGCTGGTTAAGACATGTGAGTTTTTTTTGAAAACTGACCAAAAAAAGAAAATTTATTTTTTGAACAATCCAACTTAAGACAAATCTTGGGTACTTTTACAAATACGGCGCTTTAGCACTTTGGAAGGGAAGATTTTAAGGATGTGTTTACTAAGTTGCCAAAAATTAGGAAAAGATTCATAGGAGGCTATTCTTGCAAAATGGCCTTCAGCGGCCCGTCGGGACATTTTTGACTATTTGGATAAAAATTGCATCACCTAACTATATCTATGAAAAAAATTACGGTATATCATATTTTTAATTATTTTTGCAAAAGCAGGCTATACCCACTGAGGGTTTCCTACGTAACTCACATTCGGAGAAAATCAAACCTGCATAGTTTGGTATGTTTTGACACAACAAGAAAATACAACATACTTTGAAATGACTCTCTTTTACTTTAAAAGAAAAATTTCGGTAGAGTTTCGGCATATTTTGAATACCGGGGTTTTCAGAACCGGGTGATTTTCTCACCTTACCCACTCTCGGTTTTTCTCGATTTTTTTCCTTATTCTATAAGGGTGGTCAACATAGAAGTCGAAATAAATAAATGAATAAGTAGAATGAAAATGCATCAGGATGGTCTTTTAAATTTGGTGCACCTGTCCTAGACAGACCCAACATTGGTATTGAGTCCCCAAAGTCAAATGTACATAGTACAAAGAGATGTTCCTACTACGGATCCAGCATGAGGCTATGTTATTCTAAGTTTAAATCGTGTGGTGTATTGATCTAGAATTGGGTTACCTGAGTGGACAACTCGAGTCATGGGGGTAGGGGGCAGTTTATTAGGAATACAGAAGTTTCACCGGCTTTGCAACTTGTCTGAAACACATTCTAGAATTAGTATATGACTCTAACAGAAAAGAAGCCACGCTAAGTGCACGCTTCCCAAAAGATTTAAAAGACTCAGAGAGAAGAGGTGTTTCATAATAGTTTTATATACATTTCAAATCCTATCAAAGCGGTGAAAAACGACATTTAGCTCATAAGGCTCAAATATGTAAAAATCAGATAATAGATAAAATCCAACTACAACAGTTATTCTAAGCTCGAATTCTAAACCCTGCCAGAGTTGTCGAACCTTCTTTTTCCCGAGGTGATAGAGAGTTTTTCCAATTAAAGTGACATTAATCAAAATGAGATTATTTATTCACTTTTAGAGTTGCCACTTGGGATAATTTATGGTGTCCCAAATCACCTGTTTATTTTAAAATACTAAATCGAGGAAATCGACTCTTATTTAAAGTCTGCAAAAACCAAAAAATCAGGTAAGGAATTATGTTAACCCGGAAGAATGTGTGAGGTACTCCCGAGTTTCGTGGTTATAGCATGGTCTCTCAACTATTAATAATTAGTCTAATTACATGATTTAATTACACATTTTAAACATATGTTCATTTTTATTTCTCTTACCGCTTTTATTACATTACTGTATTTTAAGCTTTTATGGAATTAAACCTAGACGAGTCACGTTGTTGTTCACTCGTTGTTTATACACATCGCAAATCATGTCACGTGAAACGCACCCACAATGTACAACGTGTTTAATATATTATTGTTCGAAGTTATGATCGAGTCACATGAAATGCACATGCGAATTGGGATTTATGTATCATAATTATGCCATGGGAACCATACATATAGTCATGATAATTTTTTTATTAATCGTACCGAAAGGATTTTTTCCAATATTATTTCAAGACTAATGTGAGGTATATCTATAAAATTGTTTCATAACTCAAGAAAAACGAGTCGTCCACTTTTTTGGAACAATTAAATCGACATATGAAAGACGACCCCGTTGTTAGTATACAATGTCATCCTTATTGTTGTTAATTGTTGAATGATTGATCATACAAAGTTATTGTGCTTAGAGTGCCTAAACAATGTTATTGAGATTGAAGATGGCCTTCTGCTACTTTAATCAATAAAGAGAGTGTTGGAGTAGGCCAGTGCATTTGGGCTAGCCTAAAGCCCACTTCAGAGTTCACATGAACTCTTTTATTTTAACTCCATCTATCTTGCTATAGAGCTCACTATCTGGGAATAAACATCCCATTATTCCATAATCAATCACGATTTTCACAAATCCAACGACAATAAGAAAGCAATCAAACAATGATAGCAGCATTAAAGTTCAAAGTCCAATTTCATACATTCTTAGAAATCTACAAATACTGCTACCTTAAAAAAAAACTGATCATATAACAAAGGGTTATGGAAATTATAAACTCTAACACAACAAAGTGTTGTTTGAAAAATTATAGACTGATTGTAGAAAAAGACAAAACAATAGTTAATACATTTCATTGACTATCCCTATCACATGCAAACTGTGACGACCCGGTCGATCGTCTTAAGAATTAATCTCTAATCCCCTATTAAGTGCTTTCCCAAGTTTGTATCTACTAATTTGATTTGCCGGAATATTCGGTTCTGTGTTTCAGAGAGTTTTGAGATACTTAGTAATGAGAGCTTAAGTGTTTAAAAGTTGACCGTAGCCAGAACAGTGTGAAGACTGCCTCAGAATGGAAATCTGATGGCCTCGTTAGCTCTATTGGGTGATTTTGGGCTTAGGGGCGTGTTCAGATTGTGTCTTGGAGGCCCGTAGCTAATTTAGCCGAAAGTTGAATTTTTTATGTTTCCGGTATGATAGTGAGCTTTTGATCCGAGGATCAAAATAGACTTTTGAGAGTTATAATAGTTCCGTTGTGTCATTTGGGTTGTGTGTGCAAATTTCCAGGTCATTCGGACGTGGTGTGATTGGGTTTTTGATCAAAAGAGGAAATCTGGAGATTTTTTAAATTTAGGCTTGAATTCGATGGGTTTTGGTTGTTTTGATATTATTTGAAGTGTTTTGAAGATTGGTACAAGTTTGAATAAGGTTTTAGGATACGTTGATGCCTTTGGTTAAGGTCGGGGGGGCCTCGAGACGATTTCAAATGGTTAACAAAAAATTGAGGAAATGTTGCAGCTGCTACATTTTCTTGCTTCTTCTGGTATTATCGCATCAGCGGTTTGGGGACCAGAGATGCGGTGCCACAGAAGCGGCTAAGGGGCTGTAGAAGAGTATTTTGGTCTTTTCTACAGTAACAGCAGAAGCGGTGAAATTACCGCAGAATCGGTACCACATCTGAGGATTTGGAGTCGCAGATAGGGAAGCTGGCTCTTTAAGTGAATGTCGCATGTGCAACCTTTGGATCGCAAAAGTGGTACCGTAAATGCGGGAATCATATAAATAGTTGTCTTTGCGAATTTGAGCTATTCTTTCGCCATTTTAATCCGGGTTTGAAGCTTTTGAGGGAGATATTTGAGGAAACAAAGGGGAATCAGTTAGAGGTAACTTCATAACTCATTTTATGTGATTAAAACCCTAATTAATGGTGAGAAATTCGGGAAAAAAATGGGTAATTAGGGCTAGAGTTTAAGAGGGTTTTAAATGAGTATTTGAGGGGTCATTTGGACTTTGATTTCAGTGTTTTTGTTATGCATAGACTCGTGAGATTACGAGGGTTCTGAAAATGCAAATTTCACCAGATTCCGAGACGTGGTCCCGAGGGGCGTTTCGGTATATTACATTATTTTGCGTACTAGCTTAGAATTTAACTATCGAATCAGTTACTTAAGATATTATTTACGTTATGCAATTTAATTGAATAGATTTGTCCATTTGGAGTCGAGCACTCGAGGCAAAGGCGTGGTATTGGGTTGATTTTTAGCTTGTTCGAAGTAGGTGGCTTGTCTAACGTTGTGTGGGGGTCGTTCCCCTTAGGATATGATATATTTGATAATTTAAATGTCTCGTATGTGAGGTGACTAGTACGTACTTGAGCTAATTATTGAAAATCTTGTTTTACTTTAAGTATTTAAATTGAGTTCCTTTCTTTCCTATTTTATTCTACTTGTTAACTTAACATGTTGTTAGTTTAGAAAAGCATGCTTATTTGACTTAATTGCCTATTTGCTTAAACTACCATAATTGCATTAAGTGAAGCGTGTTAGTCTAGAGTTAGTTATTTTTACAATTTGAAATTAGCATTTTATTTAATATTCTTGTGTTGCTGCTGTGTGTTTTAATTTTGGGATACAGGACGGCATCCCGGGGGATCCTATGTACGTATTTATGATCTGGACCGAGGTCTGGGATATCAAGAGATCCCTGACACGTATATTGAGGATACCAAGAGATCTCTAACACATATTGAGGAAACCAAGAGATCCTCGGGATACTAAGAGATCCCTAATATATATTGAGGATACCAAGAGATCCTCGAGATACTAAGAGATCCCCGATTATTATCCTTGTTGGGAAACATTTTTTTTGTTTTCCTTTATCTCTGTTTTTCTTTATTGTACTCTTATCGTCCTGTATATATTCTTACTATAGATACTCAATTGTATTGTTTATCTTATCCTGTCATTTTATTATTTACTTACTCTATGTAGGGCCCTGACCTTCCTCGTTACTATCCGACTGAGGTTAGACTTGGCATTTACTAAGTACCGTTGTGGTGTACTCATGTTCTCTCTACTCATGTTTTTCATGTGCCGATCCATGTATGTATACTGAGTCTTACAATTCTTGAGGCGAGGCAATTCTACGGAACTTCGAGGTATATTAGCAGCGTCCTCAGATCGAGGAGTCTCTTTTTATTCCTGCATTTTAGTATGTAGCGCTTTTGTACTTTTGTTCTTGTTATATATTTCGAGATTAGATCTACGTAGTGTTTTTATCAGTTTGTGGATTCGTGAGCTTCCAGGTTTTGAGATAGCGTATTAGATTTCGAGAAGTTATACGTATATGCCGAGCAGCACTTATATATTATTTACCTTCAGTTATTTTTTGGCTTTCGATTGTTCATTCCGCAAGTTAGTTCATCTTCCCTATTTGTTAGCCTTACCTAATCGTAGAGATTAGGTGCCTTCATAATGGTTCACGGAGGGCGAACTGGGATCATAAAATAAACTAACAGCTAAAGGAAAATACGAGACTGCCTTTATTTTATTTATAATTCCTTCTTAATGCTCATGGGATGTCATGATTATCAACTAATGCATTTCAACATTGGTAGAAGCCTCTCAATCGTCAAATTAAGCCAACTGGTGATCGAACTTTGAAGAATGATGATTTCAAAGAGCCTCCTAGATATTTTGCATGCCATAATCAAGTAATAACTTAAGAGAAACAATATTGAGGGAATCTTAAACTAGGTGACAACATTTCAGTTCTGAGTTATACATAAAGCAAAGCTAATGAACAGTCAACTAAACACAACATCAGCAGCTGGAGTTTTCTTAAAGGAATATATGATTACGGTCTAGATTCTAACTTAAACAAAGAACTTTTCAGCAAGGATAAATGGATCTAATAACTAAAACAAAATGAACACACATGCTTAGTCATAGTCATGAAGTCAACAGTTTATTCATCAATTTCATATTCAACAAGTTGTTTCAAGGAAATAGTCATATATACCTAGTAGAGGAACCAATGAACTTAACAAAGCAAAAGTGAAAATTAAAGATTCAGAAGTTTTCATAAATGTGAATACCACTCCAAATCTCTAAACTGACCTCCTAGCTTTGTTATATGAAAAATTAATATAGAAAATCGGTGTCAAAGTCAGGAAGAATTTTGTATTTTTGAGGTCCTTTTTGTGTTTGTGCCTCTCTCTTTTCTGCCTAAGTGTGTATGCTTTTGAGAGTGATATATATATAATAACGTCTTGGATCAGGAAATGTGAGGTCTCTTATATAGAGCGTGAACGTTTGCCCTTGTTAGGGGACTGAGAGAGAGCAAGAGAATCTGCCACCCTTCCCTCACAATTAGAAAATTTGCATCTTTATAAACAGATAAAAGGACAGTTGTCCAGTTTTTCAGCATCTTTTATTAACAAATTTGGATAGTTCTCACTTTCTAGAAGCTTCTATTTTCAGATATTCTTCTTTTCTATAAACACTTCAAAGACCCTTCTAAATTCCTTTAGTTCAGTTAACTCCAACAAGTTCCTAATAATTTACAAAATAGGACAATGAAAACAGAGCAAAGATTAAAAGAGGCGGAATTATGTAATTTAACCTAGTGAACGATTTTGACAAACAAAGTATTTAGCATCTAAAATCTAAATCAACCACAACCATCAATAAGCTAAGCATGAATCAGATTGAAATGAGGTGAGAACAACGGTTGATGCATCATTAAGCAGGCAATTCAAATGATAATTTCAATAAAATCACCTAAGTGTAATTAAAGCTAAAACATGCTGTAACTAACCTAAAACTAAACTATATCATGTAAAAAAACAAAACACCAACATATCAACAGATTATACAATTAATCCAAAAGACTAAGAAATAACAGAAGGAAGTATTACCCATTGACGATATCACTATTTGATTCAAACAATCTGAGTAGTGGTCGATATCGACACACGAGCACTGACTCATGCTCGAAAGGCAACAACAATAGTTATCTATAACTATAACGAACCTAGCTTGGTCGTAGAATTGAACACAAAATGTTACCTCAAGGCTAGGGAGTCTACTGCCTAAGCCAATGCGGTTCCAAATAGAGAAAAAAGGGTCTATGGCCAATCAAGCAGAGGTGACTATCAACGGCGTAAAACTAATCATCATTCAACCCTGAAGGTAGTCGATTGATGCATGTAATAATGAAAGACAAGCCCGAATTTAGAAAGAATTGAAAAATAAAAGTAAACTAGGTTTTCTTGGCTTCTTAGATCTGAAATTTGAGGGGTTGGATAATTATTTGGGGAAATTTGTAAAGCATTTGGGATTAGGGAAGTGTGGTTGTCATACGGTGAATATTTGGGGTTAACTAGAGCGGTGCCACCGCCGTGGGTGATTTCCGATGGTGACCTTAGCAGGAAGTGAGAGGTGAGAGCTGAGAGATGAGAAAGTGGGGAATGGGGGTTGGTCTCTAGGGTTTGGGGTGTTTTGACATTTTTAAGGGGTAAGGGTGATGAGTTGGGAGCCATTGGATTAAAGAGTTTGAGCGGCTTAGATCCAATGTCAACAAAACGTGGTCGTTTGATTTTTAAGGGGGTGGACCGTATTTTAAAAGGGAGTTGGGCTTGGGCAAGGGGCGGAATATAGAGACATTAGGGAAATTGGGCCAATCAAAAATAGTTTTGGCCCAATTCTTAATTAAATTTCTCTTCTTCTTTTTTTTTTCTTTTTCTTTTTCATTTTTTCTTGATTTTTAACCTAATAAATTTAACTAAAATCCTAAGCTAAGTCCTAAATTTTGCCATTTGGTGGTCGAACTTTGAAGACTTATGATTCCAAAGAGCCTCCTAGATGCTTTGCAGGCCATAATTAAGTAATAACTTGAAATAAATTCCCCATTCAGCAGGTGAGAGCGTGCCAATGAATTTAATTTGAAATAAATTCCCTCATTCTCCAGGCGGGCGCTTGCTAATAACTTGGACTTGAAATAAATTCCCTCACTCTCCAGGTGGTGCCTGCCACTGGCTTAAAACATGAAATGAATTCTCTCATTCTCCAGACGAGTGTCTGCCAATTACTTGAACTTGAAATGAATTCTCACCTTCTCCAGGTGGGCGCCTGCCAATGACTTGGACTTGAAATAAATTTCCTCATTCTATATGTGGGTGTCTGCCATTGACTTAAACTTCAAATGAATTCTCTCATTCTCTAAGTAGGCACGTGCCCATGACTTAGAAATTTAAAACTAGATCCAAAAGGGTCCTGAAAATTTAAATATGATCCCATTATCCAAGAAGGTCCTGAAAACTTGATAGCTAAATTTCATTATCCGGAAGGGTGGGTGTTGTAGACTTATAACTAAATCTCATTATCTGGGAGGGTCTTAAAAACTTGAAATTAAATTCCATTATTCAGGGTGGTCCTAAAAACATAACTGAACTTACCTAGAACATGCTTTCATCATGGAGGATTCCTGCAGCGCAAACAATCCTGTGTTTCAAATAAAGAAAATCTCGCCCGTTTGAAAATGTGGCGGTTAACTTGTGGCATCCTTGTTGAAGTTTGTGGCATCCTTGTTGAAGTTATCTACTTCTTCCACTACCAACGCCTTATTCTAATTAGCTATTTCGGCTAACAAAGAATTCTTTGACCTTCTGATCGAACCTCGACCACAAAAATTCTGAATTCGAATACCTTACGCTCAACTTGTTGTATGGAATTTTTATTTTGACAATTGTTGCACCGTTTCATTTACACAAAATGCACGAATCACTTGACTACTTGAACTTCAATTACCACCACATTTCTCATCCTGAATCATGTCACTTATAATGTGTCTGGCCGAATTTTGTTTGGTGCAACTAAAAAGCTGGTAATAGACTTTGAAATTCTTTCTTTCTTGTTTGACAAAAACTAACTTAAAAGAGACTCGAAAAGATAGACCCAAAATGAAGAGAAGGTACTTCAAGAATTAGGAATAAAAAGGAAAATTCTGAACAAAGATGACTATTTGAAGACGAATGGAAAAGAGAGACTAATCTGAGTGAAGCATCTGGCTCCAATGATTATGACATGTATTTTGGATTGATCATCCTAATCCATCCAAATAATCATATTCTAGTTCATGTCATGTCTTATTACTTCAAAAATCGGGATTTCTATAATCCAATTTCTGTGTAAAGTGACGAACTTCATTCGGCTTGTAGTGCACCGAAGGGTTTTCACCAACAAGCTTCTCTCATTTGTTCATCTCTCAGATCATTGTAACCATACGGTTCCCGCGAAGGTTTTCACCAATAAGACTCTCATATTTTTAATTTTCTACCATCTCTCCATCTCCTTACGGTGCCCAGAAGGGTTTTTACAAATCTCTCTCATTTTATTCGTCTTTCCTTGTGACCGTGAACAAAATGCTACCCATGATGTCAATCATACTTCTATCTTGCTTGACTTAACATCCTTAAAGATTAATCGGAAGGTCTTTCTTTGGATCATAGTGTAGGCTTCTGGACAGGGTTGGAAAGAAAAGGGCAGCATGCATGCTCAAAACATCTTAAGATGAAATGGTTCAAAATTAAAACTTTTTGAATCAGATCTTTCGCAAAACCAAAACTTCTACCCCAGTTCTTTGGGTCTAGGAAAATTTTGAATTTTTATTTTGATGGGAACGAACCGTATAAGGCTATCTACGTATCCTTAAAAGGAATCAGGTCGAACGTAGTTCAAGCTAATAAAAGTTATTTTGTTTTTTTTACTTTTTCTCTTTTGATCTTCTTCTCTTCTTCTTCTTCTTCTTCTTCTTCTTCTTCTTCTTCTTCTTCTTCTTCTTCTTCTTCTTCTTCTTCTTCTTTCTTTTTTTTTCTCTTTTCTTTCTTTTGCCTTTTTCGTTTTTTCTTCTTCTTTTTCTTTTATTTTCTTTTCTCTTTTTATTTCTTTTTTTATTCTATTTCTAACTCTACTTCGTATTCCAAAAGAGGGGTATGATTCTAAAAAATACTCTAAGATAAGCTAAAATACACATAAGTACATGATTCTCTAGATCCTACCTATGGATATCTATCTAAAGCTTCTATATGATCCTTCCCATTGCTGTGTATATGGCTCTTGATATGGATACATAAAGTGATCTCTCGGCATATCTGCTCTGTTAAGGTACATCACTTGGAAATCTGATTGCATTCCAGTCCCCCCATATACTGTGCAGCAACATACCAAAAACCGCTAAAATAATATTGCCAATTCCATTCTTCTTCCTAGCGTGATAAGTCACCCACTGTAGCTCCTCCTCCCAAGTTTCAATATGCGTTGAATTCTCATCTAGTTTAGCAATCTCTTCCAAATAGAACTTGTGTATGAGCATTCAAAAAATAGATGTTCCAATAGCTTTTCTTCCTGGCCATAGAATGCACACATTGGATTTACTTGAATTCCTATCTTCTTTAGTTGATCCACAGTTGGTAGTCTTCTTTGAATGACCAGTCACATATTAAATTTTTTCCTTGGATGTATATGAGGGTGTAATATAAAACTTTTCCAGTACACTCTCTGCCTGAGAAGTTTGCATGTTATTTAGCTTCTTGATATTGAATTTACCACTTGTGATTTGTAGAGATTCCAGTCTTTCTTGCACGTTGCCTTGCAAAGTTGTTATATTCAATATAAACTTCCTTTGCTCAATAATCTTCTTTACAACTCAAGTTGCACGCTTAGGTATAGGCATGGTGTCAATTCTCTTGTTCTTTATGTAGTAGGTATGGACCCATCGAATCAACAAGCAATCTTTTTTCTTTCTGATTTTCCATAGATGCTTCATTATTGCAGCTTTGCTCCAATTGCACATATTTATCACATTCGACCCTCCCATTGTTTGTGGTAGACAGACTCTATCTCATGCTACCAAAGCTCTTCTGGATATGTTAGCATGCCCAGTCCATAGGAATGTTCTGCACAGTCCCTCTATCATTTTGCTGATCCTCTTTGGTAATAAAAATACCTGAGCCCAATAAGAGTGCATCCAAAGAATTACTGACTAGATAAGTTGCAATCTTCTAGCATATGACAATAATTTTGAGGTCCAGCAGGTGATCCTTGCATTTAGTGTTTTCAACCAATGGCCAACATTGATTATTAGACAGCTTTTTGGAAACTAACAGAACCCCTAAGTATTTAAAGGGTAAGCTTCCTTAATTGTAACCCAACTCGTGCAAAATAAGTTTCTTTATACTCTTAGATGTACCTGCAATGTATACTAAGCTTTACTCATGATTTGCTTGTAGTCCTGATGCTTTTGAAAAATTCAGGAACGCATCCTCTAGTAGCTTAGTTGACTGTAAGTGAGCTATGCAGAACATCAATAGATCATCAACAAAGCACACATGCATCACTCCTTTTTTTTACACCTTGGATGAAAATGGAACTCTATATTTTGATGTTAGTTGGATAAATTCCCTTTGCAAGTACTCCATAGCTATCACAAATAAGTAGGATGACATAGGATCACCCTATCTTATCCCCCTCTTGCTTTTAAATGGTTTTGTGAAGCCTCCATTTAAGGTCCAAGAGTAAGATGCGGTTGTTATACACTCCATGATCCAGCATACAAATTTATGTGGAACACCAATCCTATCAGTATCCTTTTCAAATAGAACCAATCCAATGTATCATAGGCTTTCTGAAGATCAACCTTGAGGATACATCTTGCAGATATTCCCTTCCTAGTATAGCCTTTGAAAAGCTCATGAGTGAATAGGATGTTATCTGTAATATTCATGCCTTCAATGAATATTGATTAAGAGTCTCCTACAAAGTAGTTCATTACTACTTTTAATCGCCCAGTTATAATCTTTGTAATTATCTTATAAATAGTTGTGCATCATGTTATTGGTCTGAAGTCCTTAACCTGAGTAAGATTAGCAACTTTAGGAATAAAAGTAATAGCAGTACTATTTATGGCCTTTGGAAGTTTTCGTTTCTTAAAGAACTCAAAGACATCATCAATCACATCTACTTTGATCACCTCCAATTGGTTTGTTAAGAATTCCACTGGAAAGTTATCTACTCCTGGAGCTTTGTTAGTTGGCAGGCTTTTAATAGCTCCTATTATATCTTCTTCTAAGATTGGCTTGATTATCTCCAGTTGTTGTGACCTTGTTATGTAATGTCCCTTTTTAATTACCTCAGCATCTAGGCATGGGTGCACTGGTGAAGACTGGCCCATTAATGCCTTGAATAATTCCAAAAATTGATCATCCACCTGTTTTGGATCTGTTAGTCTAATACTTGCATCATTGTGAATAAAGAGAATAGCATTATTATTAGTACGCAGTTTCCATTGAGCATGGAAGTACTTGGTATTGGAATCTCCATGTTGAATCCAAGTAGCTCTAGACTTCTGTCTCATCACTTGTTCCTTAATGTTACTCCATTTCTCCACCTCTAATAAGCTTCTTTTTCTTCTTCTATGCATTCCTGTATTAAAGGCTGAATAGATAGTTGATGCTGAACCAGTTCTAACTTTTGTTTTACTTGACTCAATTTTTGCTGGTAAGATGCCATATAGGTTTTCAAATCATTCAAAACCTCCTTAAATTTTCTAAGTTTATACCATGTCCTTGACTTTCCTGGTTCACATTCATTTTGGACCCAAACTTCTTTCACTATCCTTGTAAAGTCAGGATGGTGAAGGACGGTATGATAGAATTTGAATGACCTAGGATGTAGATGTTATTGAGTGATACTAGTCCTGCAATTCATTAATATACGAGAGTGATTAGATATCTCAGGGTTTAAATATTCAGCCTCAATTTGCCCATTGCTTATCATCCAACTAAAATTCCCAAAAGCCCAATCTATTTTACTATATACTCACACATTTTCATCCCTTTTGCTACACCATGTATAATACCATCTTGTGCTTTTCAAGGGAGTGAGTTGCATTTTGTCTAAGAGCTCCATAAACTCTTGCACCTCTGCCTGAGTTATAGAAGCTCCTATTCTATCATCTAAGTTCAAGACATTATTAAAATCTCCAGTAATATTGGATCCTATACCAGTAAGCTTCTCTGATAACTGTTGCCTTGAATTCAATTCATTATACGCATATACAACAGTGACAAGCCATTTCTTCTGAAAAGTATAGTCTTCCACTTCACAGTGGATAAATTGTGCATCAACTTTCAGAATCTGGATATGGATATGAGGCCTCGACATTAACCAAATTCTTCCATTATATACACAATTATATTTAAACTGTAGTTTCCAATCCTTTATTGTTTTTAGAGCTATTCTTTTTTGTCTTATTCTCTTTTACCCTTGTCTAAACTAGTCCCATTACCTCTACCTTTTACTTTTTCAGAAAGAGCACCAACTCCTTCTGCTTAAAGGGATTATTCATCCCTCTAATATTCCAAGTATTGATTAGCATGTAGGTGTAGGGTGGATTTATACACCCTTCCTAGTGTCAGTTGCAATACCACCTTGGTTCAGAACCTCAAACCTATTTGTAGTATTATGTTGGCTGGTAGAACAACTTGGTCCATCCATAGTAGGCACTAGTGATCTCTTATCATAATTCCTCACACTCCTTGTTATAAAGAGTGGTGGGAATTCATTACTTTTTATCTTCCCTGCTTCCATTTGTGCTCCGACTATATTTTCCCTTTGTTCCAGTCTCCTTTAGAGTATCATCTTTCTCAGTTGTTAGGGCAGGCATCTCTTTTGCTACCCATTTCGTCTCCATTTTTCTTCTTCTTTTGCCCCTTTTCCTTCTTTTTTCTGTTCTACAAATTCACCGTATTCTCCTTTTTCCTTGTTCTGTCCACATTTTTTTGTAGTATGCAACCTTTTCATATTCTAAAAAAAACTTAGGCTTCCAGTCATACTCTATGCTCTGAAGTATTACTCCTACAGGTGTTCGAAGTAAAATATCATTTGGCAAAGGATGAGAAATGTATGCTTCAACAAGAACTCTTGCATACGAAATTCTATCCATCTCAGCAGTGTACGTATCTATGTACATTGGCTTTCCTATACCAATTGCCATTTTTCTTAGGGCCTCACAGGTAAATTTAGAAACCTTACCCAAACTAGAATAAAATTCAAACAATCTGGATTAAATAAAAAGTCAAGTGTCCAATTCTTCAAAATAAATGGTTTATTATGAAAAGTATAATGCCCTGATTGCATGATTTTGTCTCTATCTTCAATTGAATCAAATTTAAATATGTAATAACCCTCATTGTGGTACAATATCTTTAGAGTATTAACAAAATCCCACACATTTTCAACTTAATTCTCCATAGCTTTGAAATATGGATTTTCACCCAATACGTATCCATATGAGTGCAGTGGTCCAGCAATTTCATTGTTCCTTTCTGTCTTCCTCTTCAATTGTTAATACAATTGTATGAGCCAGCAGATCTTGTGGGATGTATATGAGATATTTCTCTATTTGGATGTTATGATTCCTCTTATATGTCTTCTCCTCACCTCTTCTGTTACCTTATTCAATTGGTTCCTATTCCATTGGTACAGGTTCCTGAGTCATGGATAAAGCTTGCGCCGTAGTTTTAGCTAGGTCAGAAAATTGGAGCCGGCGTGGAACCTCTTTACCTATTCTTCTCACTGATCGTTTCACAGCTAAGTTCTGATAGACATTAGCTCCATCCTCATCTGGATCTTCATAATAGTTTGGAATTGAATTGGATGGAAACTTCCAAATGTTGGTGGCTTTGCATGCGCTGGTACACTAGTGCTTGGTGTGAATAATCTCGCCGATGGCGTTATACTGGTGGTGGCCGGAGTTGTCATGTTACATGTGCACGTTAGAAAATACTACTTAACATGCGCCGAGATGGAACATGGTCAAATTCCTCCTCCCCCTCATATATTTGAAACAATATAAATACAAATAATGTAATTCAATAAAAACAAAGAAATCATACATATTATCTCTTGATTGCATCAGAATTGAAAGCCATATCTACACATTTGCCTTCGATGTCGGTTAAATACAAAGCGAAATTGGGAAAATCCAATTAACGACCCCTACCAGTTTGGGGCAAACTTGCCTTTAGCTTCAACCTTATGTAGAAGGATGTGTTTTAATACTAGCTGGCCCACTTCAAAGTTTTGGGGACGCACCTTCTTGTTATATGATATTTCCATTCTCTTCATATAAAATTGACCATGACATACTACTGCCAATCTTTTCTCATCAATCAAACTCAACTACTCTAGCCAGGGTTTGACTCACTCGTCATCATCAATTTCAGCATGCTCATCAATCCGAAGGAATGGAATTTCAACTTTCGTATGTATAACTGCCTCAGTTCCATATACCAACAAGTAAGGAGTTCCACCTACTGAAGTGCAAAAAGTAGTGCGATAATCGTAGAGCAAAAGGTAACTTTTCATGCCATTGCCTAGAACCTTGCACCATCTTATGAAGTATCTTCTTTGTATTCTTGTTAGCAGCATCAAAATCTCTATTTTCCTTGGGATGGTACGGAGTGGAATTTTGATGCATAATCTTGAACTGTTGGCATATCTGTTTCATCAAATGACTGTTGAGATTAAAAGTATTGTCTTTGATGATTACCCTAGGAATTCCGAACTAGCAAATGATATTTAAATGAACAAAATCTACTAATGCCTTCTTGGTCACGGACTTGAAAGTTACAGGTTCGACCCGCTTGGTAAAGTAATCAATAGCCCCCAGAATAAACCCATGTTCGTTTGATGCTATCAGCTCAATTGGTCTGATGACATCCATGCCCCAAGCAACAAAGAGCCAAGGTGTAGACATTGTATGCAACTTAGATGGCGAGAATGAATCAAATCATCATGCACCTGGCATTGATGACACTTGCAAATAAAGCTGATGCAATCTCGTTTAATGGTGAGCCAATAATAACCTGCTCAAAGAATCTTCTTTGCTAAGACATACCCACTCATATGCAACCCGCAAACTCCATAATGCACTTCGGCCATGATACTCGAGACTTCTTTAGCATATATTCACATCAGTAGTCCATGATCTAGAGTCCTCTTGTATAAGATTCACCCACCCAAGAAAAATCAACTAGCTAGACGTTGAATGGTTCTTTTTTTATCACCTATGGCACGCACCAGATATAATCCCAACTTGATGGTTTCCTCGATATCATGGAACCAAGGTTCACCATCAAGTTCCTCTTCAACCACAATACAATAGTCGTTGCTGATCACGAACTTGAGTATGTAAATGGTTGACATAAATCTTATCTGGATGGTGTAACATTGATTCCCGAGTAGCCAGGGCTCGTCAACCTCATTACGAATCCTGGAAATATTCCTAATTCCACTGATTATAATCATTGACAAAGATCATGTAGACATTTTTGATACGGTATGAGCTTCAATTCCCAAATCTTTCATTCTCCATGAATCTGGTAAGCCAACAAATCTGAATCTCCCAAAAACAAATTTCCTGAACTCCCATGTCTACAGCTAGCCTCAAACCTAGAATATATGCTTCATACTAAGACATGTTGTTGGTTCAATAAAATTAGAGTTGAGCTGTTCCGCGGTAGGGATGCCCTATTTCAAAAATGAGCACAACTCCTATTTCAACACTTTTAGCAGCTTCATCAAACAAGAGTTTCCAACCTAGATTTTCATTATGATCAACCTCATCAACACACATCACTTTTTAATCAGGAAAATAAGTCTTCAGTGGCTCATATTATTCATCCATCAGATTCTCGGCCAAATGACTGGTCAAGGCTTGGGCTCTCATTACGATCCGAGTAACATAGATGATGTCACACTCTGTGAGTAAAATATTCCACTTTGGAAGTCTTCCTGTGGGCATAGGATTCTAAAATATATATTTTAGAAGATCCGTGCGAGAAATGAGGTAAGTAGTTTAGGACAACAGATAATGCTTAAACTTCTATGCCACCCAAGCCAGGGCGCAACATGTCGTTTCAAGAAGAGTATACTTGATCTCATAAGCAATAAACATCTTTCTGAGATAATAAATGGCTTTCTCCTTCTTTCCCGTGATATCGTGTTGACCCAACACACAACTAAAAGAGTTATCCAGGACCGTCAAATGGAGAATTAAAGGTCTCCCAAACTCGTGCGGGACTAGCACAAGTGGGTTTGACAGGTACCTCTTGATCTTATAAATTTCTTCCTAACATTTATCATTCCACTTAATTGTAGCATTATTTTTCAATAACTTAAATATGGGCTTGCAAGTTATTATGAGTTGAGCAATAAACCTGCTGATGTAGTTTAACCGTCCGAAAAGGTTCATCACCTCGATTTTATTCTTTGGCAGTGGTAATTCTTGGATGGCTTTGATGTTCAATGAATCCAACTCAATACTACGTCGACTGACTATGAATCCCAACAGTTTCCCTAACGGGACACCAAATGCATGTTTTGCCGAATTAAGCTTGAGGTTATACCTATGGAGCCATTGGAAAACTTTCTCCGTTCCCGACATGGTCGGATTGGTTCTTTGACTTTATGATCACATTACCTACATAAACCTCAATTTCCTTATGCATCATGTCATGAAATATGGTAGTCATTGCCCTTATGTAAGTTGCCTAGCATTCTTCAAACCAAAAGACATTACCCGGTAGCAATATGTCCCCCTTGGTGTGATGAACGATGCCTTTTATGCATCTTCCTCCTCCATCAAGATCTGGTGATAGCCCACGTAACAATCAACAAAAGATCTGATCTCATGCTTCACACAAATATCAATCCGAATGTGGATTTTGGCAATGAAAAGTTATCATTTGGGCTTGCCTTGTAGAGATCACGATAATTAACACATACCCTGGTCTTACCGTCCTTCTTTAGTATTCGCACAATATGAGCTAACCAAGTAGGATATTGAGTGACCCGAATGACTTTTGCCCCAAGTTGCTTTGTGATTTCTTCTTTAATTTTTACGCTCATATCAGTTTTTAACTTTCTTAAATTTTCCTTAACATGAGGGAATGCAGGATTGATTGGCAATTTATGATATACCAAATTTGTTCTCAAACCCGGCATATCATCATACAACCATGCAAAGATATCTTTGTATTCAAACAGAGCTTTGATTATTTCTTCTTTGATTTGCGGCTCCATATGCACACTTATCTTTGTCTCGCAGACATTATCCTGATCTCCTAAATTGACTGCTTCAGTTTCATTCAAATTAGGCATGGGTTTTTCTTCAAAGTGTTATATTTCTTTACCGATTTCCTCAAATGCTGATTCTTTATCATATTATCTTTCATCATCGCACTCTACTTCTTGGATTATTATTTTAGAATTAGATTGGCTTTTAAGCCTTCGCTAAAAATTCCTCATGCATGTCATGTCATTGAAACCATTATAGAAAGAAATGTACAAAAGAAAAACAAAAATTAAACGTTAGCAGGAATAATGGAAAATGGGAAATTGTATTTCATTGAAAATAAAAGGATAGAAGTGTTGTACATCAAAACAAGTGAAAAAGAAAAATCTGGATTACAACCCTAGAATAACCTAGAAAACAGAAAGGAAAATAAAGAAAACTACCAATACTCCCTCCGGGTGGGGAGAGGAGTAGCTTCCTAATTGCTAAGCTTCACATTGGGCCCAACGAACTACACATCTGCGTTACTAGAAATTTTCCCAATGTCCACCATGATAACCTCATCAAATAGACTCTGGAACCTCTTGATCAGCTCTTCGTCAAAGTCGACCATAGGTTTCGGTACTGATGATATTGGCTGTTTGCGGCCCTTGGCTTGTCAAAAGGCTTGAAGATGTGTGGAAGATGCTGAGGGAGTGACCATACTTTCCATTTCAAGTTTTTAGCCCTTTTCACATCCTTCTATATGTGTGTGAATCCCAAACCAAATGTACCAAAACTTTCACATGGTTACACTGGATGCGCAATACCTTGTATAGATTAACCCAGACCATTGCCCGACACCAAACAATTTTTCAACATTTCTTTTGCTACCATGATAGATGCAGATAGTAGCTTCGAACCTGGAATGCACTAGCCTCAAGAACCTTCTCAACAAACATCATCTCAAAAGTTTGGTAGAACCAAGGCCCTTTATCATCTTCAGCTTCAATAATTGGAACAATTGTGACGTTGTAAGCAGATAAGTTCTCATCACTATGCACAACTATTTCCTGCATGTCCCATTCCAAATTTAATATTTGATGAAGATAAAATAGAACTTCCTTAGTAACATGTATCCAGGTCCTGCCCAATAATAGATTGTAGGAGACAACCACAACTATCACTTGAAATTCCATAGTAAACTCAATTTTCCCTATTGACAAATTAAGCATTATATCACCAATAGAATCTTTCCCTCCTCCGTCAAAACCCTGAATACATACATTGTTCATGTGGATTATTTTAGTACCAATCTTCAACTTTTGTAGAGTGGACAGGGGGAAAATATTTGCACTAGAGCCTTTATCAACCAGCACCCTTGAGACAATAGAATCCTTGCACTTCACCGTGAGATAAAGAGTTTGGTTCTATTATGTACCCTCCATAGGAATTTCATCATCTGAGAAAGTGATCATGTTTGCTTCAAAGATCTTGTTGGCAATATTTTCCAAGTGATTCGCCGTTATCTTATCAGAAACATGTGCCTCATTCAAATGCTTCATCAGGGCTGTGCAGTATTCATCTGAATGTATCGGCAAAGACAAAAGAGAAATCTGAGCTGGTGTTTTCCATAACTCCACAATGGAGTAGTCTTGCACTATCATCTTTTTCAGGAACTCCTCAGCTCCTTCGGTGATCAGCTTCTTTACTGAGAATTGGCTATCCTTGAATGTCTTCTCTTTCCTCAATTCCTCTAGGGTAAAACATCTCCTAGAATGAGTCAGTCCTTCGGTTTTATTGACTTCTTCCTCTACTTCTTTCCCTTTATGTGTCACTATCACCTGCTTGTAATTCCATAGGACAACCTCTGTATCTACCATTGGCAACTGCAGCACTGGCTTAATAACAACAGGGGTGGTACGGGGTCTCTTCACAACTATCACAGGCTTGTTTAGGATTCCTGGCACGACCACTTTTGGCTTTTCCTGACTTTCTCTAACATCATCTGGATGCTCTTTCACTACCAACAGAGATGGCTTCAAATCGCGCTTTCTTAGCTTCTCCGTCACCCCTTCAACTAATAAGGGCATTATTTCTATAGAATCTGGAGCATTAACTGGATTATTTTCACTAGAAAAATTAGCATGACAGACTTGGAAGAATTGTTGGGCTCCCCATCCTTACGAATATTTCTATCATGTGTCTCTCTTCTTGGGCTGGCAAAATATTTTTGTTGATGTTTTGTGCATCCACGCTTTAGACTACAATTTGATTTGTATCAATGAGCTCTTGAATTGCCCTCTTCAAACGCCAACACTTCTATGTGCTATGCCTCGGGGCGTCAGAACAATATACACATCTCAGAGAATAATCATGGTTCTTTAGGGGAGGAATTGGTATCTTTGACTCAATTGGCCCTAGGACGTCCAATTGCCTCAACATCTGAAAAAAACTAGCATAGGACTCTCCAAGCAAGGTGAAAGTTTGTATTGAAAATGTCGAGCAAGGGCCTGAGCCAAATCATCCTATGTGTACACCTACTGGCATCTTGGCTGTTGTACCATTCCAGAGCTCCTCCACTCAGACTCTGGCTGTTATATGCCATCAATAATTCGTCTTTCCCACCAGCACCTCTCATCTAACTTTAAAATCCTGTAAACTGGGCCACATGATCACCATATCCATTGTACTTCAAACTTGGGCATCCTGAACCCAGCGGGAAATCGGACGTTGGGGAATAAACACACTTACTAGTAAGCACACTTACTTGGCTTCCTATCCCTTACATGTTTCTCAAAGATTTCTCTAAACTTTTCAGTTTTCTAAATATCCCGTTCTGCTTCACGTTCTTAGGTAATTTCTCGGTTTCAACAAGAGGTTCAAATTGAGGGGTGTAGGAAAAAGAATCTATGATTTTGAAATTTTGTTCTGGAGCATAATATTGGGTATCTGGAGCTTGGAAAGCAGGTTTACTAGAAGACCGGTGGAGGGTAGCTCGCCGAGGGGTTACAAAATCAAGAGTAGATGATAGAGCAGGTATTCAGTTGTTTTAGTTTGTGTAGCAAAGAAAGTTTGGGATGGGGTGCCATGGTAGTGGTGGTAAGAGGTAAAGCGCGACGCATGCTAAGGAGAAAGATCAATGGTAGTAGGATTCTGAGCTTGTGACAGTTATGGAATAAAAGCAAAATTTTCTGTGTAGTTAGCGGGGAATGAAGGCAAAGGATGCCCCCAGATCCATGCTTGATACATTTCTACCATTTGATGCTTCTACCTATGGACCTCCTCTTCCAATCTTGACTCAGATTCCACCATCTCTCGTGGTAGGTCAACAACATTTGTATCTGATTCTTTGCAAGCCAAGATTGACTTGCATTTTGATCGGGTGTTATATGGATGACTTGCGAGAATGCCAACAATATAACCACCTTCCTAAATTAATAGCACACCCAACAACCATGTTAGTTTCAAGAGTTCAACAGAAAGGAAATCGTACGCTTGGCATGCAATGCACCTAAGCAGTTAAACACTACTATCATGTATTTGAACGGTTGCATGTTTCATCTCGGCCTTAACTAATCCTTTTTACTCTGCACCTATTTTCCTTCGTTTCTGCCTCCCTCTAATCACTCTTGATTTGGTCACTTTGCCTTTGTCGCTCTTATATTTTTGCACTTTCTTTTGTTCTTTTGTTTTCCCACTCTTTTCTTTTTTTTTCACTCAATTTCTTTTTTATATTTCTCTTTAATTTTATGGATATGATTGAATCCTATGGGGATTGCCTAAATTTCATGATTCCACATGAATCAGATTATCACGTAGTTCAGGAAATAAATGTGAAATGAAAGAAAAGAATATTCCAGGGTTTTTCAACATTTCATTAATAAAAGACATCTTTTTGGGGTTTTCTAATACAAATACTCGGAAAATACTGATGGATTAAAGATAAACATAAAGACTCGAAAAGAAAAAGTGCAAACAGACTCAAAACTCAAAAATCATGAATACATAAGAGCCTCCAATGCTACTCGGGGGACCGCGTTACATCAGTCGGTCTCAACGCGGGCATGCATACATTCTCTTTTTGAAGGTGCTCCAGGACAGCCTTCACCTGGCGAACAAAGGTCATCATTGAAGTAAAAAAACATAGATCTACTCATATCCTGACATTCATGGCACTTCATTGCAACATAATCAGCTATTACTTTTATCCTCATTCGAATAACACCCTTTTCTTGAAGTAAGCAACAGATTTGTTGTGCACGGGCTTCCAACACCTGAGTGACCATGCCGTTTTGGTGTTGCAGTTTTTGGACTCTATCTATTAATTGGTAAATCAAAGCGTAGTATTGTTCTCTATTAGTCTTGAAGTCTTTTATTTGCTGAACCGTTTTGTTTTCAAGGGTAGTCAACTTTTCCTTTAATACCGTGACTCCTCTATCGTACGTTTTCTTCAACTGATGAGCGAACCTTGTCCATTCTTCCACACCTTTTGCCAACTGCGCTCTGGCCTTCGCCAAGTCTTCCTCAACCTCTCTTAAATCTGCCCCAAATCATACACTTTTCGCCTCAGATTGCTTATGATTTTTTCATCTTTTTTGCTTCTTACTAGGGTCTCGGCGGCTATTTTAATATTTTTAATTTGAGCTCGGAGAGCTTCGTTTTCCTAAGACAAATTCTTCTTTTCTCCTTTATCCTGAGTAGCATGCAAACTACTATCTAATTTTATGTTCCTGATTTGTTCTTCTAGTTTGCTTCTGGTGGTCCAGTATTGGTTCTCTTTAGCTAACTAAGCCCACTGTCCTTGCACTCCGTCGGTTAACTGTTGAACATGACACCTTTTGGCGAGTTGTTCTGGTTCTTTATTGACCTGAACTCTTTTATCGTACCACATCGTGTAATTAGGCTCGACTTCGCCATCTAACAAATCCCGCACCATAGTTTGGGGACAAAAAACCTACATTGGTGTTAAATCTAGCGAACCTTTTCATCTAAGAATGCAACCTTTGGGCACATCCCAATAACTTGTGGATACAGATCCTTGTCGCGAGGGACTGTTTGATACCTTACCAATTGGCATAAGACCTGATGCGGAGCATAAGACTGAATACTACAAAGACCCATCAATAAGAGGAAGCATACTTTGGTAGACATGTCAATAACATCATTAAACGGGATCTAACCAAAGGTCCAATAGATTTTCTTGGAAGTCAAAGAACCCAAATACGCAAACATTCTTCAGTACCCTCAAGAAACTCATAGTTGTTTAACGGTTTCTGTATTCTTCAATGTAATTTAGCCCGATCAAATCGTAGTTCATGTGCCACGGGAAATGAAAAATATGTTTCACCAGCCACATTTGCAAAAGCAAGTTGCAACTCTCAAAGAACTTTGCACCAGCTAGGCAAGCAGTTAAAGCTCAATAGATTTCTGCGAGAATTATCGGTATAAGAGTGTTGTTCGTTTCTTGATCATAAAGATATCCATTCCTGCGAGTTCCAGTTCTATGTTTCCATCACTCTTTGGGCATATAAGAGTACCTAAGAATGCTACTATGAAGGATAAACCTCTGCGTGCTCCCCACTTGTCTTTCTTTCCCTGGTAACTTAAACAAGTGTCCGTAGCCTCAAATCCACGGGAATCCCCATACCATTTATAAAGAAGTGGAATGTTCAGAATATTTAGGCCAATTTTCATATTAACCTACCGGTTATTGCTCAGAAGGTCCAAACTTTATGAATGGTTACGATTCTTGGTGCTACTGGATATTGGTGTTTGAGATTCCCATCAAAACTAGCATAACCTACCATCTCCTCTAGCATAGGGGTCAATTCAAAGTCATATAAGTGGAAAACATTTTGTGCTGGGTCTCAAAACTGTATCAAAGCTTCAATTATATCAACCCTGGGTTTAATCTTCAAAATATCGATGAGCCCACCTAAAGCTTTGGTCAAAGAGCGATTGATGGCATCCCCTGGATCATTCCACCACATGTGGAGTCTTAGTGGAATCTCATCTTCGACTCGAAATGGTACATTTTTAATAGTGCTCATCCTGTACATTTTTAAAATAGGGTGGCTTGTTAAAACATGTCAGTTTTGTTTGAAAACTAACCAAAAAGAAAAAGAAATTTTTTTGTACAATCCAACTTAAGACAAATCTCTGGTACTATAGAAGCAATGACCCTTCAGCACTTTGGGAGGGAAGATTTTAGGGATGTGTTTACTAAATGGTCAAAAATTAGGAAAAGGATCATATGAGGCTATTCTTGCAATACGGCCTTCCAGCATCCCGTCGGGATATTTCTGGCTATTTGGAAAAAATGGAATCACCTAACTTTATCAATGACAAAAATAACATTATTTTATATTTTTGATTATTTTTGCAAAAACGGGCAGGACCCGATGAGGATTGCCTACGTATCTCACATCCGCTGGGAATCAAATCGGCATAGTTCGGTAAGTTTTGATGCAACAAAAAAATATATCTTATTTTGAAATGATTTTCTTTTTTTTAAGAAAACTTTCGATAGAGTTTGGGATATTTTGAATATCCATGTTTACAGAACAGGGTGATTTTCTCTCCTTCCTCACTCTTGGGTTTTCTCAATTTTCTTTTCCTATTATAGAAGCCAGTCAACATGCAAGTTTAAACAAATAAATGAACAAGTAGCATGGAACATGCGTCAGGATGGGCTTAACCCCTGTGTTGAGTCCCCAAAGTCAAATGAAGGTGATGCAAATTGTTGTTCTTACTACAGATTCAGTATGAGGCTATGTTACTCTAAGTTTAAATCATGTGATGTATTGTCCTTGACCTATTTATCCAAAAATCTGAATCTTTAGTCAAAACTAGAAATAAATATAAATTTGGGTTACTGATAATCAAGAGATAAAAATAATAAAAGATTTCTGAGAGCAATAGTAAAGCAGTAAATAATTTTGTATTTCAGATATATCTCAATGGTATTTCGTGTCCTTACTGATGTGTAGACCTTTTTCTTTTATAGTTGATTCTAGGAGAACGAAAAATGCCATAATCTTAATGAGGCAATTATGAGTAATAAATGACATTAAAAGAAATGCTACTCTATCATTCACATTAAACACAAATTCTCTAACTTATTTGACATTTAATATTGAATTTGGCCTCTTTCGTGCTATCAGATTAATTCTCTTAATTCTTTCTGATTCTCAAGCTTTAAATGACTTGAATCGGTACGAGCCTTATGTTATTTGAATAACAACTCGTGCCTCTTTAAGTTTCTTCTCCCGTATATATTATCGCCCGTGCCTCGTGGCTGATAATTATGCTTTGACCTTTTGACTGATGCACGTGTCACAACACGTCACCTTCAATATGTAAATTTAGTTTTTCCCCAATGCAGATAGTCCCCCCAGTTTCCATTTATTTATCAATTAAATATTTGGGAAGTGGATCTCATTAGAAAGGGAATCTCTGCCATCATTAATGTTATGACAACATTGATGCTTCAATTATCTTTTCTATTTAATGCTTTTACACACGTGTCATTCTCTCACTAGTTCTGCAGTTTTGCAGCCTTTTTTCGAGGCTTTTACGGCTCCACTATTAACGAAGAGATAGTTACCTTTATTATAGGCTTTTCCATCTTTACACTTCTTGCTTTTGATGGTTGTTCTCATATAAATTCAACCCTTTTTCTTGTCTTCTTCTTCATAAAGGTTTTACTAAGTACAATGCTCTTCAGCTTTATTTACTCTTCCTTAATTCGTCTTTTTCCACCATGTCATCTTCAAATCCTAACCCTATAAGAGTCCCAATTCTAGATAGCTTTCCCAATGCCCTTGTAAGACACAGAAGGGGTAGAGGAGGCAGACATCGTAGCCTAGGGTCTGTTCGCGGTGGTTGTTCTGGTTCCATTACACCTTCCTCTAGTTCTGGCCTTGCTAATAGAGGTTCTTTCCCTCGAAAACCCTAACCTAAAGGCAAGAACCTTCTGAGCCTCTTCAAAAACCATTAGTTGAAGAAATAGTTCCAAATGACCTATCGTTTGAGCATGATAGAGAGTCTCTTCATGAACAAGTTGCTAATTTAGATAGAGCTAACACCTATCCCTCTCTGATTACTGAACCTTTGATTTCCATTTTTTGAAAAGAATGCCGTTGAAGAACTGACCTTCGTATAGTAATCCCTAATCTAAACCAGAGAATATCTTATTATAGGATTGGATTTTCTTTTTTTATACTTATCTCTTCACTTTGGGATTTATTCTTGTTATCGACTCAGTTATACGTGATTTCTGTCATTTTTTATAAATTTGTTTGGCATGAATTAGGCCCCTCGTATGGAGAATAGTGGCTTGTTTAAGATATATATCTGTCAATGCTGATGTTTTCTTTACCTTTCCCAATCTTATTCATCTTTACCACCCCAAGTTATTCCGGAATGGTATTTTTACCTTAACTGCAAGAAGTAAAAGGGTCTTGGTAAGCCCTGAAGATGATAAAGATCGTGGCTGGTACACCTGTTATTGCGGAACCCACAGTTGGTTTGGTGGGTGAAACAAATATTCCTTTTCCTGATAAATGGAACCTTGCACGTAGGCTTTTGCTTCCTTACCGTACCTATTTTTTAAGAATTTTAACTCCTTCTCTAATTTCATTCTCTTTTGCTTTTTTTGTAGCAACCACGGGAGACGTGGAACCCATTCCTAATTTCTGTGGTTGGTAAGATGCAATTTTGAAAGATGAGCCTATGGAGGCACGAACCAAGAAGTCCATTTCCAATCTACATAGTCAGAAAGTCATAACTCACGGTATGCATCTCTTATGCTTTTTCGTACGTAATTTTTTTTTATCTTTTTACCCTTCTTTTTCCCAAGATTTGCTATTCGAGGAATGATAGCTGAAGTGGCTATCGCCATTTGAGCCTCTTTTGCAACTCCCCTCTCTTTGGAAAGAAATCAGGCTAAGCTGTTAAAGAGAAAAATATTTGAAGAAGTCTCCGAGGAAGTTGAATATGGAGACAGTTCTTTGGTGGCTAGGCCAAGAGCTAGGAGACGCATCATTTCTGAAGATGAGGCTGAAGTTTCTCCTGCCCGTGCCTCTCTTAACGAACCCGTTCACCTTGTTTCTGAATATGAGACAATCCCCCAGGACACTAATGAATCCATTCGACATCTCTTCATTAGCGGTTTCGAAAGTGGTGAACTAGGTCCAATTTTGGATGAACCTCCTCTTTCTTCCTCTATTCCCGTTCCTTCTGTTACCCCTTTAGCTACAAGTGCCTCTTTTACCACTTTATCTGCTCCTGCTCCTGCTCCTACTCTCTTACTTGTTTCTACTGTTTCAACTTTGACCGCTGTTATTTTCACTTCTTCCACCGTTCCTCCTTCCGTAGTTCCCTCTTCCACTTTTCATCATATTGAATAGGGTTCCACTAGTAGAAATGTGGCTATGTGGAGCATGACAATCAAGTGTTCTAAGGAAATATGGTGGAGCAGATGCCTGGCTCGAGCCTTTAATTGGAGATATTGAAAAGAAGAAAATGAACAGCCACAGCTGCTTAACTTTGATGAATGACATAGTTGATTCTACTTTAAAGGTGCTTTTCCTTTATTTACTTACAAGTTTTTTTGTACTTTTATATTCTTACTTTCATTTTACCATTTTAGGCTAACCTAATTGGCACAGAATTGATGGGAAGAATTTCTCTTCAGGAAAGGAAGGACCGTGAGTCTGAAAAATCTATCCTCGAGGCTGAGAGAATAGCTAAGGGAGCCCAGCTAGAAGCATCCAATTGAAAGGAGCGGTTTTAAAACGCTCAAGGAACTATAGAAGAATTGCAATAGAGTAGAGATCACCTGGAACAGCAGAAGCGAGCACTGCCCTATGAATTAGCATATGCCAAGGCTTCTTCAAGCCAATTTGAGAAAGATAAGGAGCGCCTTGAGTGTTCCTTTTCAGAATAGTTGTCAAAGTCAAGTGAGGCGATAAGAGAACTTAAGGAACTTCTGACAAAAAAAGAAGAATATGCTGGAGAATCGGTACAAAGCTTGACTCGAGCTCAAACTGATTTAAGAACCTCTTCTGACAAGGTACGTGCTTTAGAGAGCTCTCATGCCTCCCTTCATGCTTCTGTTGATTCAACCTTAGATGAAAACGAAGAGCTAAAGAAGGAGCTTGCTGTGTGGGAGAAAGATTATGAAACTCTCGAAGATAAGTTAGACTTGGAAGTGAGTTGGGATTTTATGAACTCTCGCCGTGATGCTTTAACGGAGGCCAGTCAAGAAAACTTGGATTTGGAATCAGAATTTGCCAAAGTTTTAGACGATATTGAAAATACTCAACAATCACTTGACTTTTTTTCTACGTCAATTAAGACTCCCTTGGCTGAATAACCTGCAAATGAAGAAGCTACAGCTGAAGATCCTGAATTTGAAAATGTTGTAGCTCAAGTTCCCAAGGGTGAAACTCCTACGACTCAGTCAATGGAAGCTGAAACTTTCGTGACTCTTGCTGCCCTCGCTGATCCTATCACTTCAAGTAAAGCTGACACCGCACCTGTTGTTTTTTCAGAAGTTGATACCATGCCTATGGTTGTTCCTGAAAACAAAGCTAATCACAACTTCTGATGTTTTAGCACCCCAGTGATCAGTTGATATTTCTGAACTTGTGTTTTTATATTTTTCTTTTTTAAATGGTGTTTATCCCTTGGTTAGTTTTCAAGGGATTTTTAGAAAAAGTCCCCAATTATCATGATGGAGTACTTGTATAAACATTTTGTTGACTAAGTTTCTACTTAGCCTTTTTAATTATATTGAGAAGTTTTTCCATCAGAATAACTGTATTGAGAAGACTGCTTAACCCGTTTGTGTTTCCATCAGAATAATTGTAACCCTAGGCCGGGAATTTTCGAATATTCCATTTTGTCGTATAGGCCGTGACTCATCATTTGGTATGGGTTACCGTTTTGCCTATCATCTAAAATCATTAGTAAAATTTTAATAATTCAAATATAAAATTTAACATGTCGATACCTGAATGTGGGTGCTTTCTTAGAAGTATATCTCATCAGGTGGACAACATTCCAATGTGAGGGTAGAATTTTCCCATCCCTCGTCTCCAATTCATATGCTCATTTCCCTGCAATTTCACGAACTCTATAGGATCCTTCCCATGTTGGACTTAGCTTGAATTAGTAGCTTTCATTGATTGAAAAACCTTCTTAAGTACGAAGTCCCCAATTTTAAAGAATCTGAGACGTGCTTTCCGGTTATAGTATTGTTCTCTGACTTGTTCTTGTGCTACCATCCTTATTAATGCAGTTTGTCTCCTTCTTTCGAGCAAATGAAGGTTCACCTGTATTTCTTCATCCTTTGATTCCTTTGTTGCTTGAATGTATCGTGTGCTCGGTTCTCCTATTTCAATTGGAGTTAAAGCTTCCGTGCCATAAACATGTGAAAATGGTATTTCTCCCATGCTTGTCTTTGTCGTTGTACGATAAGCCCATAAGACCCCAGGTAGTACCTAGGACAAATTATCTTTTGAGTCATATAATTGTTTCTTCAAGTTATTGATAATGAATTTATCTGTGGATTATGTTTTCCCATTACCTACTGGATGGTACGGTGTAGATGTTATTCTTTTGATTTTCCAACTTTGAAAAGATTCTGTGATTTGGGCTCCTATGAATTGCGGTCCATTATCACACATGATCTCATTTGGTACTCCAAAGCGGCATATTATATTTCTCCATATGAAATCCTTGACTTCCTTTTCTTGTACCTACTTAAATTCTCCTGCTTCTGCCCACTTAGTGAAATAATCAGTGAGTATAAGTAAAAACTTCACCTGACCTTTTGCCTGTGGTAATGGTCCCACGAAATCCATCCTCTACTTTATAAGGGGCCACGGTGCTATAACTGGATGTAGCAGATCCGCTTGTCTATGCATATTATTACCATACCTTTAACACTTATCGCATTTAGATACAAAACATTCTGCTTCCTCCTCCATCTTAGGCCAATAATAACTTGCCCTTATCAATATTTTTACCATTAACCTTCCTCCTACGTGATTCTCGCAATGTCCTTCGTTTATTTCCCTCATGACGTATTCCGTTTGGGAAGGTCAGAGACACCTAGCTAAAGGTCCACCAAACATTTTCCGATAAATATTTCCTTGATGTAAACAATAACGAGCAGCTTTTTTACGAAGTGCATGAGCTTTTATTTTGTCATCAGATACGATTTTGTGCTGTAGAAAAGCAACAATTTCGTTTGTCCAATCCCATGTTAAATGGTTAAAATTTACCTCATTCTTATCAGGTTCGAGGACACAATGAAATAAATGCACGACTGAAGCATTTGCGTCGTTCGCTATGTCTGCTGCAGATGCGAGATTAGCCAAAGCATCTGCCTCCGCATTTTCATCAAATGGTAGAAATGTACTAGAAATATCCCTAGGGCCGCTTTTTTTTACATTAGATTAACCATTAGTAAATAAAATCCAAGTCCCCCGATTTACACTATTGAAAACTTGTAATTCTTTTTCCGCTTCTATTTGCATTCCCTAACTAAAATCAGCTAATACTTGAGATTTTATAGCAATCCTAGATTGATAAGTGATGTCGTATTCATTCAATTATATAACCCACTTTGCTAACCTTCCTGACAATTCATGTTTATGCAGAATGTTTCGTAATGGAAAAGCAGTAACTACATCAATGGGATTACATTGAAAGTAGGGTATTAATTTTCTAGATGCCATGATCAAAACAAGTGCTGATTTTTCTAGTTGCGGATACCGTGTTTCTGCATCTAGAAAAGACTTACTTACATTATAGATAAGAGATTGATTACCTCGGTCCTCACCGACTAAAACAACACTTACCGCAACTTCTGATATGGCCAAATAGATAAGTAACTTTTCTCCTTCCTTTGGTTTTTTCAATAATGGTGGTTTTGACAAATAAGCTTTCAAATTCTATGTGCTTGTTGACAATATTCGTTCCATTCAAAATGATCTTGCTTTTTGAGTGCGGAGAAAAATTTAAAATATTTTTTGAAGACATGGAAATAAATCGTCGTAAAGCTGCACTCCCCCCCCCCTTTTCCTTTGAACTTCTTTTTACTCGTAAGTACATAAGGGATTTCCTCTAATGCTTTGATCTGTGAAGGAATTACCTCAATACCATGGTTAGAAATAAGAAAACCCAAAACTTACTTGATACGACCCCAAATGTGCATTTTTCTGGATTGAGTTTCATATTAAATTATTGTAAAATTTTAAATGTGACAGATAAATGAGAGATGTGATCATGAGAATGTTGGGTTTTGACGAGCATATCGTCTATATATACCTCCATGTTTTTTCCTAAATGTTCCAGGAACATTTGAATGACCAACCTTTGATAGGTTGCTCCAGTATTTTTGAGAGCAAAGGGCATTATTTATAACAGTAAGTCCCCCTGCGTGTGATGAAAGAAGTTTTATCTTCATCACTTGGATCCATTTTGATTTGGTTGCAACCTGAATATGCATCTAAATAACGTAAATGTTCATGCACTGTAGTTGCATCAATTAACTGATCTATATGCGGTAAAGGAAAAGAGTCTTTTGGAAAAGCTATATTAAGATCTGTATAATCTACACAAACTCACCACTTACCATTTTTCTTAGGTACTACAACTGTATTAGCTAACAAATTAGAATATTTTACCTCACAGATAGACTCAATTGTTAATAGCTTTTGGACCACATCTTGAATCACCCGGTGTTTGAAAGCTCCTTGTTTTCTTTTCTATTGCTTTACTGGTGTGAATGATGGGTCTTCAATTAGTTTGTAGGTCATCACATCCAGTGGTATCCCTACCATATCGGCATGGGACCAATCAAAACAATCCATATTAGCTTTTAGAAATTAAATTAACATACATCGCATGTCTGAGCTTAGATTGGCTCCAACATAAACTTTCCATTCAGGCCATTGCTCAAATAATATCACAGCTTCGAGTTCTTCCATTGTTGTTTTGATATTTTATTTCTTGAATTGTATCGGGTCTCGAGTCTACATCTGTCCGTACATGCTCAGTTGAAGTTTGAACCTTGATACCCTCAACTGTTTCCTGTAATTGCTATTTTTCTTTATTTATGGTGCTCGTATCTGTTACTGCATTAATACTCCTAGCTGTATGTTGATCTCCACGAATTTGGAAAATTCCCCATGGTGATGGGAAATTAATGACTTGATGTAGAGTTGATGGGACATCATCCATGTCATGGATCCATGGTCTTCCCACAATCATATTATAAGCAATTTTCATATCTACTACCTGATATTTGGTTTCCTTAACAACACCTTCAACAAAAAGTTGTTAGAATTACCTCTTCTTTTGTTACCACACTTGAATTGTCAAACCCGGAAAAGGTATGCGCCTTCAGTATCATTTGGTCTTCAGCTTGCATCTCACATAATACCCTTAGTAGTGTAATATTTTCAGAACTTCCAGGATCAATCAAAACTCATTTTACTTTATTGTCATGTACAATTAAAGATATTACCAGTGCGTCATTGGGGAGTCAACACTCCTTCTATATTTGCATTATCGAAAGAAATACCTTCGACTTCTAAAACCTACCGTACCCATTTCACGTGTGTAATCCTTACTTTAGAAACATTGTTGGAAGTCGTATGTGTTACACCATGAATATCTTCTCCCCCACTTATAACATTAACGCTTATCTTGGAAGTGAGTTGGGATTTTATGAACTCTCGCCGTGATGCTTTAACTGAGGCCAGTCAAGAAAACTTGGATTTGGAATCAGAATTTGCCAAAGTTTTAGACGATATTGAAAATACTCAACAATCACTTGACTTTTTTTCTACGTCAATTAAGACTCCCTTGGCTGAATAACCTGCAAATGAAGAAGCTACAGCTGAAGATCCTGAATTTGAAAATGTTGTAGCTCAAGTTCCCAAGGGTGAAACTCCTACGACTCAGTCAATGGAAGCTGAAACTTTCGTGACTCTTGCTGCCCTCGCTGATCCTATCACTTCAAGTAAAGCTGACACCGCACCTGTTGTTTTTTCAGAAGTTGATACCATGCCTATGGTTGTTCCTGAAAACAAAGCTAATCACAACTTCTGATGTTTTAGCACCCCAGTGATCAGTTGATATTTCTGAACTTGTGTTTTTATATTTTTCTTTTTTAAATGGTGTTTATCCCTTGGTTAGTTTTCAAGGGATTTTTAGAAAAAGTCCCCAATTATCATGATGGAGTACTTGTATAAACATTTTGTTGACTAAGTTTCTACTTAGCCTTTTTAATTATATTGAGAAGTTTTTCCATCAGAATAACTGTATTGAGAAGACTGCTTAACCCGTTTGTGTTTCCATCAGAATAATTGTAACCCTAGGCCGGGAATTTTCGAATATTCCATTTTGTCGTATAGGCCGTGACTCATCATTTGGTATGGGTTACCGTTTTGCCTATCATCTAAAATCATTAGTAAAATTTTAATAATTCAAATATAAAATTTAACATGTCGATACCTGAATGTGGGTGCTTTCTTAGAAGTATATCTCATCAGGTGGACAACATTCCAATGTGAGGGTAGAATTTTCCCATCCCTCGTCTCCAATTCATATGCTCATTTCCCTGCAATTTCACGAACTCTATAGGATCCTTCCCATGTTGGACTTAGCTTGAATTAGTAGCTTTCATTGATTGAAAAACCTTCTTAAGTACGAAGTCCCCAATTTTAAAGAATCTGAGACGTGCTTTCCGGTTATAGTATTGTTCTCTGACTTGTTCTTGTGCTACCATCCTTATTAAAGCAGTTTGTCTCCTTCTTTCGAGCAAATGAAGGTTCAGCTGTATTTCTTCATCCTTTGATTCCTTTGTTGCTTGAATGTATCGTGTGCTCGGTTCTCCTATTTCAATTGGAGTTAAAGCTTCCGTGCCATAAACATGTGAAAATGGTATTTCTCCCATGCTTGTCTTTGTCGTTGTACGATAAGCCCATAAGACCCCAGGTAGTACCTAGGACAAATTATCTTTTGAGTCATATAATTGTTTCTTCAAGTTATTGATAATGAATTTATCTGTGGATTATGTTTTCCCATTACCTACTGGATGGTACGGTGTAAATGTTATTCTTTTGATTTTCCAACTTTGAAAAGATTCTGTGATTTGGGCTCCTATGAATTGCGGTCCATTATCACACATGATCTCATTTGGTACTCCAAAGCGGCATATTATATTTCTCCATATGAAATCCTTGACTTCCTTTTCTTGTACCTACTTAAATTCTCCTGCTTCTGCCCACTTAGTGAAATAATCAGTGAGTATAAGTAAAAACTTCACCTGACCTTTTGCCTGTGGTAATGGTCCCACGAAATCCATCCTCTACTTTATAAGGGGCCACGGTGCTATAACTGGATGTAGAAGATCCGCTTGTCTATGCATATTATTACCATACCTTTAACACTTATCGCATTTAGATACAAAACATTCTGCTTCCTCCTCCATCTTAGGCCAATAATAACTTGCCCTTATCAATATTTTTACCATTAACCTTCCTCCTACGTGATTCTCGCAATGTCCTTCGTTTATTTCCCTCATGACGTATTCCGTTTGGGAAGGTCAGAGACACCTAGCTAAAGGTCCACCAAACATTTTCCGATAAATATTTCCTTGATGTAAACAATAACGAGCAGCTTTTTTACGAAGTGCATGAGCTTTTATTTTGTCATCAGATACGATTTCGTGCTGTAGAAAAGCAACAATTTCGTTTGTCCAATCCCATGTTAAATGGTTAAAATTTACCTCATTCTTATCAGGTTCGAGGACACAATGAAATAAATGCACGACTGAAGCATTTGCGTCGTTCGCTATGTCTGCTGCAGATGCGAGATTAGCCAAAGCATCTGCCTCCGCATTTTCATCAAATGGTAGAAATGTACTAGAAATATCCCTAGGGCCGCTTTTTTTTACATTAGATTAACCATTAGTAAATAAAATCCAAGTCCCCCGATTTACACTATTGAAAACTTGTAATTCTTTTTCCGCTTCTATTTGCATTCCCTAACTAAAATCAGCTAATACTTGAGATTTTATAGCAATCCTAGATTGATAAGTGATGTCGTATTCATTCAATTATATAACCCACTTTGCTAACCTTCCTGACAATTCATGTTTATGCAGAATGTTTCGTGTTGGAAAAGCAGTAACTACATCAATGGGATTACATTGAAAGTAGGGTATTAATTTTCTAGATGCCATGATCAAAACAAGTGCTGATTTTTCTAGTTGCGGATACCGTGTTTCTGCATCTAGAAAAGACTTACTTACATTATAGATAAGAGATTGATTACCTCGGTCCTCACCAACTAAAACAACACTTACCGCAACTTCTGATATGGCCAAATAGATAAGTAACTTTTCTCCTTCCTTTGGTTTTTTCAATAATGGTGGTTTTGACAAATAAGCTTTCAAATTCTATGTGCTTGTTGACAATATTCGTTCCATTCAAAATGATCTTGCTTTTTGAGTGCGGAGAAAAATTTAAAATATTTTTTGAAGACATGGAAATAAATCGTCGTAAAGCTGCACTCCCCCCCCCTTTTCCTTTGAACTTCTTTTTACTCGTAAGTACATAAGGGATTTCCTCTAATGCTTTGATCTGTGAAGGAATTACCTCAATACCATGGTTAGAAATAAGAAAACCCAAAACTTACTTGATGCGACCCCAAATGTGCATTTTTCTGGATTGAGTTTCATATTAAATTATCGTAAAATTTTAAATGTGACAGATAAATGAGAGATGTGATCATGAGAATGTTGGGTTTTGACGAGCATATCGTCTATATATACCTCCATGTTTTTTCCTAAATGTTCCAGGAACATTTGAATGACCAACCTTTGATAGGTTGCTCCAGTATTTTTGAGAGCAAAGGGCATTATTTATAACAGTAAGTCCCCCTGCGTGTGATGAAAGAAGTTTTATCTTCATCACTTGGATCCATTTTGATTTGGTTGCAACCTGAATATGCATCTAAATAACGTAAATGTTCATGCACTGTAGTTGCATCAATTAACTGATCTATATGCGGTAAAGGAAAAGAGTCTTTTGGAAAAGCTATATTAAGATCTGTATAATCTACACAAACTCACCACTTACCATTTTTCTTAGGTACTACAACTGTATTAGCTAACCAATTAGAATATTTTACCTCACAGATAGACTCAATTGTTAATAGCTTTTGGACCACATCTTGAATCACCCGGTGTTTGAAAGCTCCTTGTTTTCTTTTCTATTGCTTTACTGGTGTGAATGATGGGTCTTCAATTAGTTTGTAGGTCATCACATCCAGTGGTATCCCTACCATATCGGCATGGGACCAATCAAAACAATCCATATTAGCTTTTAGAAATTAAATTAACATACATCGCATGTCTGAGCTTAGATTGGCTCCAACATAAACTTTCCATTCAGGCCATTGCTCAAATAATATCACAGCTTCGAGTTCTTCCATTGTTGTTTTGATATTTTATTTCTTGAATTGTATCGGGTCTCGAGTCTACATCTGTCCGTACATGCTCAGTTGAAGTTTGAACCTTGATACCCTCAACTGTTTCCTGTAATTGCTATTTTTCTTTATTTATGGTGCTCGTATCTGTTACTGCATTAATACTCCTAGCTGTATGTTGATCTCCACGAATTTGGAAAATTCCCCATGGTGATGGGAAATTAATGACTTGATGTAGAGTTGATGGGACATCATCCATGTCATGGATCCATGGTCTTCCCACAATCATATTATAAGCAATTTTCATATCTACTACCTGATATTTGGTTTCCTTAACAACACCTTCAACAAAAAGTTGTTAGAATTACCTCTTCTTTTGTTACCACACTTGAATTGTCAAACCCGGAAAAGGTATGCGCCTTCAGTATCATTTGGTCTTCAGCTTGCATCTCACATAATACCCTTAGTAGTGTAATATTTTCAGAACTTCCAGGATCAATCAAAACTCATTTTACTTTATTGTCATGTACAATTAAAGATATTACCAGTGCGTCATTGGGGAGTCAACACTCCTTCTATATTTGCATTATCGAAAGAAATACCTTCGACTTCTAAAACCTACCGTACCCATTTCACGTGTGTAATCCTTACTTTAGAAACATTGTTGGAAGTCGTATGTGTTACACCATGAATATCTTCTCCCCCACTTATAACATTAACGCTTATCTTGGAAGTGAGTTGGGATTTTATGAACTCTCGCCGTGATGCTTTAACTGAGGCCAGTCAAGAAAACTTGGATTTGGAATCAGAATTTGCCAAAGTTTTAGACGATATTGAAAATACTCAACAATCACTTGACTTTTTTTCTACGTCAATTAAGACTCCCTTGGCTGAATAACCTGCAAATGAAGAAGCTACAGCTGAAGATCCTGAATTTGAAAATGTTGTAGCTCAAGTTCCCAAGGGTGAAACTCCTACGACTCAGTCAATGGAAGCTGAAACTTTCGTGACCCTTGCTGCCCTCGCTGATCCTATCACTTCAAGTAAAGCTGACACCGCACCTGTTGTTTTTTCAGAAGTTGATACCATGCCTATGGTTGTTCCTGAAAACAAAGCTAATCACAACTTCTGATGTTTTAGCACCCCAGTGATCAGTTGATATTTCTGAACTTGTGTTTTTATATTTTTCTTTTTTAAATGGTGTTTATCCCTTGGTTAGTTTTCAAGGGATTTTTAGAAAAAGTCCCCAATTATCATGATGGAGTACTTGTATAAACATTTTGTTGACTAAGTTTCTACTTAGCCTTTTTAATTATATTGAGAAGTTTTTCCATCAGAATAACTGTATTGAGAAGACTGCTTAACCCGTTTGTGTTTCCATCAGAATAATTGTAACCCTAGGCCGGGAATTTTCGAATATTCCATTTTGTCGTATAGGCCGTGACTCATCATTTGGTATGGGTTACCGTTTTGCCTATCATCTAAAATCATTAGTAAAATTTTAATAATTCAAATATAAAATTTAACATGTCGATACCTGAATGTGGGTGCTTTCTTAGAAGTATATCTCATCAGGTGGACAACATTCCAATGTGAGGGTAGAATTTTCCCATCCCTCGTCTCCAATTCATATGCTCATTTCCCTGCAATTTCACGAACTCTATAGGATCCTTCCCATGTTGGACTTAGCTTGAATTAGTAGCTTTCATTGATTGAAAAACCTTCTTAAGTACGAAGTCCCCAATTTTAAAGAATCTGAGACGTGCTTTCCGGTTATAGTATTGTTCTCTGACTTGTTCTTGTGCTACCATCCTTATTAATGCAGTTTGTCTCCTTCTTTCGAGCAAATGAAGGTTCACCTGTATTTCTTCATCCTTTGATTCCTTTGTTGCTTGAATGTATCGTGTGCTCGGTTCTCCTATTTCAATTGGAGTTAAAGCTTCCGTGCCATAAACATGTGAAAATGGTATTTCTCCCATGCTTGTCTTTGTCGTTGTACGATAAGCCCATAAGACCCCAGGTAGTACCTAGGACAAATTATCTTTTGAGTCATATAATTGTTTCTTCAAGTTATTGATAATGAATTTATCTGTGGATTATGTTTTCCCATTACCTACTGGATGGTACGGTGTAGATGTTATTCTTTTGATTTTCCAACTTTGAAAAGATTCTGTGATTTGGGCTCCTATGAATTGCGGTCCATTATCACACATGATCTCATTTGGTACTCCAAAGCGGCATATTATATTTCTCCATATGAAATCCTTGACTTCCTTTTCTTGTACCTACTTAAATTCTCCTGCTTCTGCCCACTTAGTGAAATAATCAGTGAGTATAAGTAAAAACTTCACCTGACCTTTTGCCTGTGGTAATGGTCCCACGAAATCCATCCTCTACTTTATAAGGGGCCACGGTGCTATAACTGGATGTAGCAGATCCGCTTGTCTATGCATATTATTACCATACCTTTAACACTTATCGCATTTAGATACAAAACATTCTGCTTCCTCCTCCATCTTAGGCCAATAATAACTTGCCCTTATCAATATTTTTACCATTAACCTTCCTCCTACGTGATTCTCGCAATGTCCTTCGTTTATTTCCCTCATGACGTATTCCGTTTGGGAAGGTCAGAGACACCTAGCTAAAGGTCCACCAAACATTTTCCGATAAATATTTCCTTGATGTAAACAATAACGAGCAGCTTTTTTACGAAGTGCATGAGCTTTTATTTTGTCATCAGATACGATTTCGTGCTGTAGAAAAGCAACAATTTCGTTTGTCCAATCCCATGTTAAATGGTTAAAATTTACCTCATTCTTATCAGGTTCGAGGACACAATGAAATAAATGCACGACTGAAGCATTTGCGTCGTTCGCTATGTCTGCTGCAGATGCGAGATTAGCCAAAGCATCTGCCTCCGCATTTTCATCAAATGGTAGAAATGTACTAGAAATATCCCTAGGGCCGCTTTTTTTTACATTAGATTAACCATTAGTAAATAAAATCCAAGTCCCCCGATTTACACTATTGAAAACTTGTAATTCTTTTTCCGCTTCTATTTGCATTCCCTAACTAAAATCAGCTAATACTTGAGATTTTATAGCAATCCTAGATTGATAAGTGATGTCGTATTCATTTAATTATATAACCCACTTTGCTAACCTTCCTGACAATTCATGTTTATGCAGAATGTTTCGTAATGGAAAAGCAGTAACTACATCAATGGGATTACATTGAAAGTAGGGTATTAATATTCTAGATGCCATGATCAAAACAAGTGCTGATTTTTCTAGTTGCGGATACCGTGTTTCTGCATCTAGAAAAGACTTACTTACATTATAGATAAGAGATTGATTACCTCGGTCCTCACCGACTAAAACAACACTTACCGCAACTTCTGATATGGCCAAATAGATAAGTAACTTTTCTCCTTCCTTTGGTTTTTTCAATAATGGTGGTTTTGACAAATAAGCTTTCAAATTCTATGTGCTTGTTGACAATATTCGTTCCATTCAAAATGATCTTGCTTTTTGAGTGCGGAGAAAAATTTAAAATATTTTTTGAAGACATGGAAATAAATCGTCGTAAAGCTGCACTCCCCCCCCCCCTTTTCCTTTGAACTTCTTTTTACTCGTAAGTACATAAGGGATTTCCTCTAATGCTTTGATCTGTGAAGGAATTACCTCAATACCATGGTTAGAAATAAGAAAACCCAAAACTTACTTGATGCGACCCCAAATGTGCATTTTTCTGGATTGAGTTTCATATTAAATTATCGTAAAATTTTAAATGTGACAGATAAATGAGAGATGTGATCATGAGAATGTTGGGTTTTGACGAGCATATCGTCTATATATACCTCCATGTTTTTTCCTAAATGTTCCAGGAACATTTGAATGACCAACCTTTGATAGGTTGCTCCAGTATTTTTGAGAGCAAAGGGCATTATTTATAACAGTAAGTCCCCCTGCGTGTGATGAAAGAAGTTTTATCTTCATCACTTGGATCCATTTTGATTTGGTTGCAACCTGAATATGCATCTAAATAACGTAAATGTTCATGCACTGTAGTTGCATCAATTAACTGATCTATATGCGGTAAAGGAAAAGAGTCTTTTGGAAAAGCTATATTAAGATCTGTATAATCTACACAAACTCACCACTTACCATTTTTCTTAGGTACTACAACTGTATTAGCTAACCAATTAGAATATTTTACCTCACAGATAGACTCAATTGTTAATAGCTTTTGGACCACATCTTAAATCACCCGGTGTTTGAAAGCTCCTTGTTTTCTTTTCTATTGCTTTACTGGTGTGAATGATGGGTCTTCAATTAGTTTGTAGGTCATCACATCCAGTGGTATCCCTACCATATCGGCATGGGACCAATCAAAACAATCCATATTAGCTTTTAGAAATTAAATTAACATACATCGCATGTCTGAGCTTAGATTGGCTCCAACATAAACTTTCCATTCAGGCCATTGCTCAAATAATATCACAGCTTCGAGTTCTTCCATTGTTGTTTTGATATTTTATTTCTTGAATTGTATCGGGTCTCGAGTCTACATCTGTCCGTACATGCTCAGTTGAAGTTTGAACCTTGATACCCTCAACTGTTTCCTGTAATTGCTATTTTTCTTTATTTATGGTGCTCGTATCTGTTACTGCATTAATACTCCTAGCTGTATGTTGATCTCCACGAATTTGGAAAATTCCCCATGGTGATGGGAAATTAATGACTTGATGTAGAGTTGATGGGACATCATCCATGTCATGGATCCATGGTCTTCCCACAATCATATTATAAGCAATTTTCATATCTACTACCTGATATTTGGTTTCCTTAACAACACCTTCAACAAAAAGTTGTTAGAATTACCTCTTCTTTTGTTACCACACTTGAATTGTCAAACCCGGAAAAGGTATGCGCCTTCAGTATCATTTGGTCTTCAGCTTGCATCTCACATAATACCCTTAGTAGTGTAATATTTTCAGAACTTCCAGGATCAATCAAAACTCATTTTACTTTATTGTCATGTACAATTAAAGATATTACCAGTGCGTCATTGGGGAGTCAACACTCCTTCTATATTTGCATTATCGAAAGAAATACCTTCGTCTTCTAAAACCTACCGTACCCATTTCACGTGTGTAATCCTTACTTTAGAAACATTGTTGGAAGTCGTATGTGTTACACCATGAATATCTTCTCCCCCACTTATAACATTAACGCTTATCTTGGGTGATGGGGCTTTAGTGGCTCTTGCCTATTTTTCATATAGGTTTTCTTACTTTTCTCACTAATTAACTCAATGAGATACCCTTGTTTCAATAGATGGTCCACTTCACTTTGTAAGAATCTACATTTTGATGTTTTATGCACATGATCATTGTGGAATTCACACCAATGGTCTAGATTGCGCCTGTTTGGATTTAACCGCATCTCTTTTGGCCATCGTACCTTATCTCCCTTGCTTCTCAAAATAGCTTCAAGCTCGGAGGTAGTGATATTGAAATTATAACCACCGAATCTCGCCTTTAAACTTCTGTAATCATCTCATAACTTTTGTCTATTTCGCTCGTTCTTAAATCTTCATTAAGAACTAGAATCATTATTTCTAGATTTGTGGTCATACCTTTGGTTATATGACCTTGAATGTGAGTCTTTTCCTGCATTTCCCATGTATGGCTCGTACCTATTTTTACCTAATCTTTTTTCGGTTTCTGACCTCCTGGAATTGCTCCTTTCTTCATGATGAAACTGAGGTATTGTATCTTCCTCAATTCGCAACTTCGTACTGTACCGGTTATAAATGTCATTCCAGGTACTTGCGGGGAACTCTCAAAGGCTTTCTTTAAGTCTTCTCGTGGCTTCTGAACTTTTGTCATTTAAGTTGCTCGCATAAGCTATTGCATCCCAATTATCAGGTACACGGGGTAAAGTCATCCTTTCTCGTTGGAATCTATCAACAAAATATCTGAGCAACTCTAAATCCCCTTGTTTGATTTTGAAAATATCTTCCATTCTTTTCTCAACCTTTTGAGCTCCTGAGTGTGCTTTAATAAAAGAATTTGCAAGCTCATCAAAAAATTTTGTTGAATTTTCGGGTAAAAGAGAATACCTGGTTAATGTACCATTGCTGAGCGTTTCTCCAAATTTCTTGACCAACACTAATTTAATTTCTTGCTTGGTCAAGTCATTGCCTTTTACGCCTGTAGTAAATGTAGTTACGTGATCACGTGGATCTGTTGTGCCGTCGTTCTTTGGGATGTCAGGCATTTTGACATTTTTAGGGATTGAAAGGGAAGCAACACTTGGTTTCCATGGTTGTTGCAAGTATTTATGCATATACTCCTTTAATTATAGGGGAGGACTCCAGGGATTTGCTCGATTGCTCATTTTATTCCTTAAGCTATTTCTGCTAGGGTAGTACTAAATTTTGCAAATGAAAATTATTTGAATTACTTGGTTCTCCCTCCTGTGGTTCACTGGGGGTTCCTCCATTTCCTGAATTAACAAGCCCAGAATGAGGATTCTCCAACGTATTATTGTTAGGCATAGGTGTGGGTGGTGCAATAGGTAATCGACTAACTAGAGCCTGAAGAGCTTTGCTAACCCATGCATCAATTACTTTTTACAAAGCTTCATCTACCCCTTCAAAATGTTCATATTGCTCATATTCATCAGCACGAGATTCAGGAGTAGGAGAGACTTCACGAGATTGTCGTGGCGAATCGTGGGGGGAAGGAACCACGTTAATATTTCGTAAATATCATTGATCTTGCTAGATTTGATTTTCATGATTTCCCAAGATGTTGCCACTGTTGTTGTTCTTGTTATTTGACATGATGATAACAACAGGTAGAATGTAACTTAAAAGGATAGATTATCAGATTTCCGATAACGGTACCAATTTGTTTAACTAAAAATCTGAGTCTTTGGTCAAAGCTAGAAATAATGAGAAATTTGGCTTACTGATAATCAAGAGACAAAAATAATAAAAGATTTTTGAGAGCAATAATAAAGCAATAAATAATTTTGTATTTCAGTGATATCTCAATGGTATTTCATGTCCTTACAGATATGCAGACCTTCTCCTTTTATAGTCGATTCTAGGAGAATATGCAATGCCTTAATCTTAATTAGACAATTATGAGTAAAAAATAACACTAAAAGAAATGTTACTCAATCATTCACATTAAATACAAATTCTCTAACATATTTGATATTTCATGTTGAATTTGGCCTCTCTCGTGCTTCAGATTCATGCTTTTAATTACTTCTTATCACCGAGATTTAAATGACTTGAATAGATATGAGACTCGTTTTATTTGAATAACTTGAGCCTCTTTAAGTTTCTTCTCCTGTGTCTGTTATCACCCGTACCTCATGGCTGATAATAATGCTTTGATCGTTTGACTGATACACGTGTCACAACACGTCACCTTCAATATGTAAATTCAGTTTTCCCCAATACAAGACCTGGATTACCCGAGTAGACAACTCGAGCCAAGGGGGCAGCGTACCGGGAATACAGAAGCTTTATCGTCTTTGTAAGTTGTCCGTACCTCATTCTAGAATTAGGGTATCACTCTAACAGAAAAGAAGCAACGCGAAGCGCATACTTCCCAGAAGATTAAGAAGACTCAGAGAGAAGAGGGGTGTAGTAGCAGTTTTATATACAGTTCAAACCATATCAAATTAGTAAAAACGGCATTTAGCAATAAGGCTAAAACACGTAAAAATCATATAATAGATAAAATCCAACAATAAATGTTATTCTAAGCTCAAATTCTGAGCCCTGAACTCTGGGTTCTGTTTCCCAACAGAGTCGCAAGAGCTATCTTCTTTTTCCCGAGGGGATCAGAACTTTTTTCAATTAAAGTGACATCAATCGAAATGAGATTGTTATTCAATTTCAGAGTTGCCACTTAGAATAATTTATGGTATCCCAAATTACCGGTTTAATTTAAAATTCCAAATCAAGGAAAGTGGCTGTTATTTAAAGTCTGTGAAAACCAAAAAAAATGGGTAAGAAATTGTGTCAACCCGGAAGAAGTGTGAGATACTCCCGAGTTTCGTGGTTATAGTATGGTCTCTAAACTAATAATTATTAGCCTAATTATCTGATTTAATTATAAATTTTAAACCATATTACATCATTGCATTTTAAGCTTTTATGGAATTAAATTGAGACGAGTCACGTTGTCATATACTCGTTGTTTATGCACATTGCAAATCATGCCACGTGAAACGCAATCACAATCTACAATCTGTTTAATTTTATTATTTTTTGAAGTTCTGATATAGTCACATGAAATTCATATGTGAATTGGGATTTATATATCATGGCTATGCCGCGAGAACGATACCTATAGCCACGATGAATTTCATATTAGTCTCACCTAAAACATTTCTACGAATATTATTTCAAAACTAATGTGAGGTATATCTACAAAATTGTTTAATAACTCAAGGAAAACGAGTCTTCCACTCTTTTGGAACAACAAAATCAGCCCTTTTTGTTTAAAAATATGAAACACGGCCCTGCTATTAGTACACAATGTCTTCTTATATTGGTTAATTGTTGAATGATTGATCATACAAAGTTGTTGTGCTTAAACGGCCTAAAGCTCACTTCAGAGTTTACATGAACTCTTGTTTTAACTCCAGCTATCTTGCTATTGGGCTCAGTATCGGGGAATAAACGACCTATTAGTCCATAATCAATCACGATTTTCACAAAGGAATTTTTCTTTATCTATACCATATAGCAAATCTTATTATCAAAAATGTTCATAATATTGTATTTATCCGCATAGTCCATAGTTTGTCTACAAAATCTGTATAAAACCAAAAATAGATGAATTCCACCCTAAAAACGCGCCAAAATAGAAGGAATCGGATTTAATGGTGATTCTATCACCATTAATTTCGAGATTTAAAACGGAAGCAAATCCATTGCAGCGTGATTCTCTCATTCTCCATGTATTTTCCACCATTGATAGCCATTAAAAAGCTTGAAAGCTTTGAATTCAAATTTGAATTTTCAAAAATCATTATTTGTTTGGATTGGGTGTTGTTGTAAATAATTTGGAATATGCTTAGGAGTTTATCATTTTGAGGGGTTTTGGTGAAGATTAGACTTGGTTTTGACTGAATTTCAGATTGAAACTCATCAAAGAAGAAGAAGAAGACATATTTCCAGAATTGTATTTAAATTGTAGATAAATTGTAGAATTGTAGATAAATTGTAGATTGATAAGACTAAAACTTTTACAAGTCTTCTAAAATTATGTCGAAGATGCCAATTATGCTACAATTGAAATGAGAATTGGGATATTAAAATTCAATGCATTCAGTTTGTAGATACAATTTCTACAAATAAACTACAAATCAGTTTAAGTATTGTATAAAGTTGTATTATTACATTCATACTACAATCTTGTGTCAAAAAATTTAAGTATACCAAATTTTAATTTATGTACCATAATTCAAATTAATTGTATAATTATTGCTTCATTTATTCTAGGCATGATTTTAGGAGTATATATTCACTTTAGGTGTATATTTAACTTATACCTTCAAGACTTACTCTTTTCGATAGTTCAAAGTAGAACTCATCGTAGGATAATCTCCATTTCTAGTCTGAATCTAATAGAAGAAATCAGATTTCTAATATTCGTTTTTTGTACCCTAGAAACGCGCCAAAATAGAAGGAATCAGACTTAATGGTGATTCTATCACCATTAATTTCGAGATTTAAATCGGAAGCAAATCCATTGCAGCGCGATTCTCTCATTCTCGATGTATTTTCCACCATTGTTAGCTATTGAAAAGCTCGAAAGCTTTGAATTCAAATTTGAATTTTCAAAAATCATTATTTGTTTGGATTGGGTGTTGTTGTAAATAATTTGGAATATGTTTATGAGTTTATATCTAAATTTTGAGGGGTTTTGGTGAATATTAGGCTTGGTTTTGACTGAATTTCAGATTGAAACTCGTCGAAGAAGACATATTTCCAGAATTGTATTTAAATTGTACATAAATTGTAGAACTGTAGATAAATTGTAGATACATTGTAGATTGGAAAGACTTAAACTTCTACAAGTCTTCTACAATTATGTCGAAAATACCAATTATGCTACAATTGAAATGAGAATTGGGATATTAAAATTCAATGTATTCAGTTTGTACATACAATTTCTAATTTTTTTTTTTGTAAAAAAACTGTTTTTGCAAAAGAATAAAATTTTTGTTTTGAAAAACTCTTCTTCAAATATCTGAAGATATTTGTGTTCCTTTTCTTATGTGACTCAATAGAACGAACTCTTTAAACTTATTTGTACACTAAAGGAAAATTGATATCCTAAAGAATAAATAACGACTAAGTTTCATAGGTTTCCTTAACATAATTTTTTCTGTTTATTCGAAATAAAATATTGTAATTTGGTAACTTATATACCTAATGAATTTAATAGTGATTACCGTATATTAAGGTGGAGGAAACATAAGGAAAGAGAAGAGGAGGAAAAAAAAGGAAAAAGGAATATATGCTCCTAAAATCATGCCTAGAATAAATGAAGCAATAATTATACCTTTAATTTGAATTATGGTACATAAATTGAAATTTGGTATGCTTAAATGTAATAAACACAAACCTTAAACATGGGAGGTAATAAGATTTGCTATATGGTATAGATAGGTAAAAGTCTCTTTCACAAATCCAACGACAATAGAAAAGCAATCAAACAATGATAGCAACGATGGAGTTCAAAGTTCAATTTCATACATTCTTAGAAATAAGTAAATATTGGTGCCCTTAAATAAAACTTGTCATGAACCATATTCCAAAATAGGTCACGATGGTGCCTTGACTCCATTGTGAGGCAAGACATCACGTAAACAATATTAAGTTCTCATTTTACTTTTACCAAAATAATTATAACATAATCCAGATTTCAAGTTTGGACCAAAAACGATCAATAGTGTATATAACATGATTATACTACCCAAAATAAATGCCTACTAATTGTGAGCACGTGATTTTTGCTCTAAGCAAATTAAAAAAGATATCCAAATAAAATAAGTTTTCTTTATTTTTACAATTTTTGTGCATTTTGGTATCATTTTCTGATAAATGTTGCATCTTATTTTTGCATGTTAAGTCGTATAAAATACAAAAAAATTGCATTTTTATTTATAGTTTAATTTTATATTTTAACGTTAATTAGGGGTTAGATTGTCTTAGAACAAGGCATGAAAAATTAGGGAAAAAAATATAGTTCACTTTAGCATTTTTATGGAAAATTGTCGCAAGTTGGTTTTAAAGCAATTTTAGGACATTTATTAGTTTAGTTTAGAGTTTTATATTTATTCTTACATTTTTATAAGGATAAAAAAAATACAATACAAAATTATAAAATGGAAAATAACAAAAAAAGAAGTGAATTAAAAGAAAAGTGGAATTAAAAAGGAAGGGGAATTAAAAGAATTGGTCTTGTAAAAACACTTAATTTTGGGTTTGTTTTTATTTAAATCCCCAGCCCAATCCTAGTTCCACCCACGCCCATGCCCATTTGTCGCCTAAACCCGACCCAATTCCCATAGCCATTGAAACGACGCCATTTAGCGTCTTCAAATCTTAGCCATCGAGTACCCCTGATCTAACGGCCCACAGCCCAACCCCAAATCACTTAAAAGTGGACACTCATAAACCCTAGATATTTTCTTCCTTCCTCGTATCTCCCCTTCCCTGTAACGCCATCGTCGCCCCGCTGTGTCTCTGTCATTCCCTAACTGCCGAAAATCGCCTTTGCCGGTGGCAAAGCTCCAAATGACCAAAAAATTTCACCACTGGTTCTCCTTCTCCTCCTCTTTCCGACATCCGTACCCATTTACCTCAAATCATAACCAAACCTCTCGAATATTAGATCGAAAATCTGGCCAAAACCTCAACTCGTCCAAATCCAACCAAACTTACACCCTACAACCTCTTCAACTTCCTCATTCCGGAACCCAAAACAAAATCCTTCAAATCTAAGCCAAATGCTGTGAATTTCAGATCTAGGGTTTGCTGCCAAGTTCTCTTAAATTTCCAGCCGGTGCTTGAATGATTTAAAATCATATGATGTTTTTGTTCTTAGTAAGAATAAACACATAATATCATTTGAAGATGAATTCAAGTTTAGTCAAGTCGGATGCTCAACTCAGTGAATTGTTTTTCTTTTTTTAAAGTTTTTTTCTTTTCGTTCTGTGTGTGTTGGATTATCTGTGTTCATACTTTGGTTTAAGATTAGTCTCAATCCCATTTTGATCCATGTGTTGTTCTGGTTCCTCAATTAATTTCGTTCATAATTCATTCTTTGGTAATTCACGATTAAGTTTATTTCATTTTTGTTATGATTTCAAGTAATTAGTTAGTGTTTTTGTTTGCATCTTTGAAGTCAATTTTGCGTTATGATAGGTATTGGTTTGGAGTGACTGATTAGCCTAAATCTAGTTCATTTAAAATGTAATTAGTATGTTATTTTCATATTGATGATACGATCGAAATGATTAGTTAGTCTGATTGTTAGTAATTGGTGATTTGAACTTCAGCAATTAGTTTTGATTTGAGATTTGAACTTGAACTTGGTTTTAGCTGTTTGAGTTGTTGAATGACTGGTTTAACCACAGTTATTTGACCAAGGTTGAAAGGGTCTACGCTAAAATGAAAATTAAAAAGGGGGTAAAGGGTAAAAATAAAATCTGCAGGGGCTGCCCTCATTCTGGCCTATATAAGGCATGTCTCACGCCTTAGAGCATGCCCCTTCCTTCAGTCATTTTTCTTTAGCCACTATTAGCTTCCAAATACTCTTTCAAGTCTAGTTTTTTTATCTGAATTAGCCTTCGAATTCAAAAATCAGAAACAATAACGAAAACTCAAAAACAAAACAAAAAAAAAAGCAATAGGAAAATCTGATGAAAAAAATAGCCAGAAATCACTATTTCATTGGTCATCATTTCTAGTTTTGTCAAAAATCCAATCTGTCCAGGCAATATGAGGTTCAATAAGTGCTATAATGGTTTAAATTTGGTTCTTCTTTAAAATCTGGGTTGAGTTTTGAGTCATGGTGATTGTTCCATCGGTGTTTGAGTTGATTTTGAGGGTTATTTGGTTGAATCTAGGGCTTTGTTTGTTGTTGTTGAAGTTCTAGTGTTTCAATTGTTGTTGCTGTTTGATCACTGCTCTAGCTGACCTCTTATTCTCCATTTCTTCTCTATTTCCAGGTACTATCTTTGAACATGCTTTAATGTAACTATGAATTGGAAGTTGAAATGAAGAAGGAGCATTAAATTTATGTGTGGAAGGTTGCTCTTCTGTTGAATATTAGTTTGTAGTCAATTTTATGGTAGTTGTTTGGGTTAATAAGGCTGTATTGCTGGAACATTGGTAGTTCATTTTAAAACTTGTTAGCTAGAACATATATTGGACTGTGGGATGATCACCCTTTTAACGTGTGCTAGGAGTTGGAATCCTGGTTTGGTCTTGTAGTTATGTAAATAAACGCAACAATGGGTGTAGGTCCACTAGTTAATTCCAGCTAGCTTGTATGTTGTAAAATAAGTTTGTCATTTAAATGTTCAATGTCGAGTTTCGATTGATTAGGATTTGAATTAATGTAATAAATTTGCTTTAGTTTTTATCTTTATTTTAGTCATGTTAATCTGAATCAAAACCGTGCTTTTAAATACTGCTGCTATTTTCCTTACTTGAGATTCACCTTGTAACTTTTAAAAGCTCGATAATGAAAAGAAAATAGGTCCCACAGCCACCTGAACTTTGCCAAGGATTCGATCCCTCACAGGCAGCCTGTTTGTGCTGGGCCAAGGTATCTGGGCCATTTAAGCCGTTATGTGGTCCAATTCGATTAGACTAATTTGGACTGCTCAAATGCAGTTTACGTGGTTCATTCATTTGGTAATTCATTTCACGAAAATAAGCTCCTAGGAATTACTCAATCAATGGAAAATTGTAGTTGTGCTTAGGTCGACCTTTAAATAAAATAATGAGACGAGCCTTGCCAAACAAAATAAATTGCGGGGCCTCGAGAAACAATTATAAGAATTGATTAGAATATGGGAGGGCCGTTTAGACAATTTCACAGTCTTCCCCAAAATAATATTGCTTTAGAATATTTAGACGCGTTTTAATTAAAGTACCTTCCTGACTCAGGTGTGCATTGATGCAACCCAAATCCAAATCTCGACGAAGTCGAAATGTATTGAAAACCACTGGTGCCTTGATGGCGACGGGGTTAGAAATGCGTTTTCATGATGTTGTAATTCTTATAGAACAAATAACGATCGAAAAATATTTAAAAAATGGAGACGAGCCTCACCAAACAAAAATAATTGTGGGGCACTCAATAATTGGTTATTAAAAATGATTAGAATTTTGAAGGGCCGTTTAGCGAATTTGAACGGCCTTTCCCAAAACAATATTACGCTAGAACTTTTAAGTCCAATTTAATTAAATTACTTTCTTAAACTCTGGTGCTCATTGATGCGACCCAAATCCAAATCTCGACGAAGTCGAAATGTGTTGACGACCATGGGTGCCTTGATGGAGACGTAGTCATAGACGTGTTTTCACGACGTCGTAAATCTTATTAATCAAATAATGGTAAAAGCGGTATATAAATAAAAGGCACATGAGCTAGCAGGTATTAAAATCAGATAAAATCAAATACAATAGATAAGCGACCGTGCTAGAACCACGGAACCCGGGAATGCCTAACACCTTCTCCCGGGTTAACAGAATTCCTTATCCGGATTAATCTCTCAAGTGGCGACTCTAAAGTAATTAATAACCAAATCCCATTCTGATTGTCCTTTTATTGGAAAAACTCTTTTACGCTCTTTGCGGGGGTGTATAGTGAAAAAGGAGGTGTGACACTAATTTGTGTGCCAAGACCTGGTGTCACAAGCTATGAGCAACTAATAGAAATACAAAAGTATAATAGTATCCTACTGTCCGACTCCGGATATACAACAAAAGAAAAAATAAAAGAAAGACTTCTTCAGTTGCTGAATGGTATGGAAGGGAAGCAGATCAACGTAGAAGTCTCGGGTCCACTCAAGGATGCGCACCAGACCGATAATCAGATGCACCTACCTAATATCATGTACAATTAAGTACAAAAGTATAGTATGAATATATAAATAATATGTACCTAGTAGGTATCCCGTCTAATCTCGAAGAAACACAGACGAGACGTCGACTTGATACTTACTAGGTTCAAATAATATAATAAAGTGCTATACTAAGTATGAGGTTCACCAATAATCAATAGTTTATAACAAAAGGTAAAAATCATGCCCTTAACAATATTTCAGTTAGCTATTTACAATCTTGGAAATACCTAGCAAAGCAAATCAAGTATAAGATTTCACAAATATCAAGAAACACAAAGAATACACACGTAGCTGCATTTATATTCAAATTAATTCTTACAAGGGTTCAACAAGTTTACATGTTCACCTTTATTCCTTTCCACGTCTATAGCATATCATAATGATCACATAAGCAAGTTAATATGGAGATATTTACAAATAGGCATGATGTGGGTCCTAAACTACCCAAGCAATTAACATCATAGTAGTTACGCACGGGCTCTCGTCACCTAGTGTATACGTAGCCACAGTATTTGGTAGCACTTTCTCAATTTTTATACCTATGGGGACAATTCCCTCTTACAAGGTTGGAAAGGACTCTCACATCGCTCCAAAGCGCACCTCCATATATCAAGAACAAGTCCAAGCCCTCAATTCGGATCCGAACAATCCCAAACTCATTAAATGAAGTAAAAACTAGTCAATATAGACTTGAAGATTGAATTCTAACTATTTAACCAATTTTCCAACCCTTTACACAAGTTTCCTAACTTTTGACTCCGGGCCCACGTGCCCGGATTCCGCAAGTTTTCGAAGGAAGTTGTTCTCTATAACCTAAGGGTCAATAATATATTATTTCTCTTCATTTCATAAAAAATTTCGTGGTTAAATCTAAGTTTTATTAAAAGCCTAAGTCTTGCTCTAACCCCCTTGATTTTACCGAATTTCTAGTGATTAATCAACCTAATGTGCAAGTATTAAAATAAGGATGGGTGGAATAAACTTACCCCACAATGCTAAGTGGAAGTCTTCTCTCCAAAGCTCCCAAAATCGCAAATGGAAAAGTGTATATGTGATAAAAATGGTCTTGAGCTCGTATTAAATGAACCTCACTCTCAGGTGATTTTCGAATTTGCGGTCAGGGGACTGCATCTGCGGTCCCGCACTTCCGAGAATTGGACTGCATCTGCAAAAAAGGGAGGGAAAGCTAGGACCGCATCTGCGGTATCAAGGTCGCATCTACGAAGTCGCTTGGGAGTTGCATCTCCGGTTTTCTGGCCTGGCCACATGGGCCGCTTCTGCGATGGAAGGGCCGTATATGCGGTCCAAGAACCGCATACGCAATTTTGACAGAAGCAACAAACCTTCAACCCCTTCCCAAAAATTCCACTTCACTCGAACCTCATTTAACTGAAGCACGGAACTCCCAGGCCCCGCTCGAACATACCGACAAGTCTGAAATTACGAGACGGACCTACTCTAACTTTCAGAACACTTGAAACACGTTAAATCTAAAAACCATACCCTAAAACCAAATGAATCAAACTTATGAACTTCAAGTTCTTAATTTTCCTCCAACGGGCCAAAACGCCATCAAACTACTCGGATTGACACCAAATTTTACAAGCATGTCATAAATGATATTTCGAAACTGTACCACACTTTGGAACCAAAATACGAGCCCGATACCTAGAAAATCAATGATTACTTAGTTTCTTTTGATCTTTAAAATTTCAAATTAATAATTTCTAATAAAAATTCATTACTCGGGCTAGGGACCTTGGAATTTGATTCCGGACATACGCTCAGGTCCCATTTTTTCTCACGGACACTCCGAGGCCGTCAAATCATGAATCTAGGTCCATGTTTTAAAAATATTGACCACAGCCAATCATAGTCTTTTAAGAAAATTCTAAGAACTCAAAGAGGCATATTTCACCAAAACTCCTTTGTGATGAGCATGCGCAAAATGAAGAGAAAACAATGTCATTATAACAGCTATTACATTGAATGCCGGCATTTAATGCCGTTTTTAATTTTACGTTTAGAAAATTGATGCAAAAATAGAAAGACTAGCTAATTACCTTCATTTGAGTACGCTTAATTTGGAACCAAAACTTTATTTGCAAAGGCTCTAACCCTAATCTTTTCCCCAACTCTTTCCTTTGTTTATCATCTCGATGAGGGCATTCTTTGAAAAACCTGTCAAATGACCAATTGATTAATTGTAATAACAACAACAATGACAATAACAAACCCAAATATAATTCATAAGTGGAATTTGGGGAAGGATAGATAGGGCGCGGACCTTATCCCTTCACTGAATGTAAAGAGGCTTCTTACAGTAGACCCTCAGCACACGAGGAAAAGTGAAAAGTATTTTTTGTGAATGTTATGTCAATATAAGAATTGCTTACGCTTCCAATTCATGGATTTGATGTTGTGTATGCCGATGGTATTGTTTTTTCTTGGGACTTTTATTAGGATCTTGATCATCTCCTGGAGGGGCTAACTCCGTGGTATCAGCGCCTGATTTGCTCTCGAATTCATCATCCCGAATCAAGTCCATCTCGTTTTCTGATGTTTTATGGCTCAAATGTAGCAAAAAATTGTGGCTATCGAACATGTTTTGCTGAAACATCTTGATGAACTTTTCCTTCTTTGCAAAGCTAACTAAGGATTTTTAATCTGCGCCGAAACACAAAAGAAAAATAAATAAATACATCTCTATATGAACACACCAAAAATAGTACCCTAGTAGATCTTAAGAAGTACAAAAACACAAGAAATGAAAACTAGAATATTGACATGTACGTGTATATAACTCGCTAATTAAAACCTTTGAATTAAAAATGTGCAGAACAGAATCTTTATTTCCAGTAATTTACCTAATAGCTTAAGATCCAAGCAGATCCCAACAATAGGAAGAGAGATGATAACAAAAGGGAACAGATAAGCATGCAAGAATATAGAGACCACTTCTTTTAAATGGATTTTACCACAGTGAAAATTGAACTCACACCTATTGACTCTCACCGATACTACTACACTGTAAAACGACTTACTTTTCTCGAATCGAGCTTTTCAAGAAAACCCAAAACAACCCTGCATCCTGCTTTCCTCCACCAAGATATACTATAGGCCTTCCAATCCATAGAACAACTTCTATTCTCCGTTCTATATATGTAGATATCTGTGTAGTAGGAGGTAATATTGATTTTTGGTTTTGACCTGTTTAGAAGGTTAGGGCATAGAGTTTTTTTTATAGATAATAATATTCTCTGGTTTTATCCAAGGAAAGACTAGAAGTAAAAAACAAGGAAGAAATGTCTCGGTTGTAGGGTCAAACATAGATTTTGGTAAAAGACTGAAATGAGAAAATTTTAGCAAAAAAACAAAGAGAGAGTTGACATAGTGTGAACTCGAAAAACTGCTTATTCTTTTTCTTATTCACATTTATGTACTCATATAACGTCTACGGGTATCTCGGTAAACTTCAGCTCAACTTCACTGATATTTCTCTTTCTGCAAAAAATATAACGGCAAAAAATAAAAAAAGGTAAGTCAAAAAAAAAAAAGGAATAAGTGAAACTTACTATTATAACTACTATGAGTACTAAATTTTGAAGCCTTGTAACAAAAGCAAGAACGTGTTTTTTTGGAGCATTAGGGTTAGAGGAAAGAGAGAGTTTGTACATGTTTAAATCTGGTTTTAAGGGAAAGTGTTATACCATTTGGAGAGTGAAAAGGTAGATATGTTCATAGGTACAAACACATTTCTTGTGACTAGAATTTAAGAAGAATACTTGGGACAAAGTATGAAAAAGAAAGAAGATAGAATTAATACAGAGAGAGTAGAGGTGCTTTGGAGAGGGAGAAGAGAAGGTGAAGAAGGAAAAAGGGAAAGGAAACAGGTGGAGAAGATGTGGCAGCAAAGGAGTTATTGCAAAGCGTATTGAGAGGATGCAATGGCATTTATGGCTGCCTAGAGCTGTTTATGTTGTTGTTAAGGCAATGAAACAGTGCATTCACGGCGCACGTTAGCAAGAAGCTCTCTCGTCGATTATGGCCCGTCGTCGGCGACAACCAGCATCTCCAGCTACGCAAATCGTTACTCCAGCTCCAGGAGTAACAAAAGAATTGGAACCGTTAACTTTCGGGAACTTTCTACCTGAGAAGTTTCAAGCTAAAATCCCTTTGCATGCAGATGAAATTGTTAGTGTTGAGCCTCAATCAAAGGTAAATGATGTAGATCCTGCAAATATGGCTGTGAGGAAACTTCAATTTTCTGATATAGCCATTTATGAACATTCATCCCCTACTATGGCTGAGGTTGTCAGAGGCAAGCACAATATGGGTAAGGTTTTATCATTTGTTCCGCCTACTGATAGGGATGGGAAAAAGGTAGTTAAAATTAGTGCTGATGAATTGAAACCCCAGTCGGAGTACTAGAGTGCTTCACTAATTGGGTACATCATCGGAGATAATCCTACTGAGAAATCCTTGGAGAACTTTGTTATGCATGTCTGGAATTTTGTGGCTAAACCACAGATTCTAATGCACATTGATGGTTATTGTATATTTCGTTTTAACAGTGTTGAGGACAAGAATCTAGTGATCCAATATGGGCCATACTCTTACAGGAATAAGACAATGGTGCTGAAACCATGGGATGTGGATTTTTCATTTCAAAATGATGTGCTTAGTACTATTCCTGTTTGGGCTCGATTTCCTGGCTTACCAGTGGGTTACTGGTCATCTGAAATTCTCAGCTAATTAGCTAGTGCAATTGGTAAGCCTCTATATACTGACAAAATCACAGCTCATTTTGAGAAGATTTCATATGCCAGAGTTCTGGTTGAAGTTGATGCTGCCTATCCATTGCTTGAGGAAATTGAAATTGGAACTCCTTTTGGGATGAAGATTCAAGGGATTGAGTATGACTGGAAATCTGAATTCTGTAATCACCGCTTGAAGTTTGGTCACAATTCCCTTGACTGCTGGTATAATGGACATAATGAAGGGGAGCAGGAGCTGCCAGAGCAAAGTAAGGAGCTTAAGAAAAGGCATCAAGGAAAGAAACCAAGGCAGGAATGGATTCCTAAAGCTAGCATAAATAACAAAGATACACTGGCAAGTGAAGCAATGAACTCTAACACATTGCCTAGCATGCCAGTGCAATCTGTTCAACCTGGTATTGATACAGTCCCATTGATTAGTGAAGCAATGGCCACCAATACATTGCCTAACAAGTCAGTGTGTTCTGATCAACCAGTTGAAAGGATGCAGAGGATACAAATCAGTACTGATATGGATGCAAGTCATGGATTTGAGACTGATAACCATGACTGTGATGACGGTGGTGCTACTGGGATAGTGCTGGAGCAAGAAAGAGGCAAGGCTATTGCTGGATTTAATGATGATGGTAGAAAGGGACAGCAGCAGGATCCTGGGCCTTCTTTTTGTATGCCTCCTAATATTTCATGATTATAGTTACATGGAATATTAGAGGACTTAATAAAGCCCATAAGCAGAAAGAACTGAAAAACTTTCTGGTTAGGAATAAAGTTGATGTTCTAGGTTGCCTTGAAACTAGGGTCAAAGAACACAAAGCACTTAGAATTGTTGATAAGATTTCTAAAGGTTGGAAGGCTCAACACAACTACACCAATACAGTCAATGGCAGAATCTGGCTAATCTGGAAACCACATATACAGTTACATATTTCCTGTGTAACTGAGCAATTTATTCACTGTCTGGTAGAGGACCCTGTTAATAAAATCAGATTGCATCTGAGTGTCATTTATGCTTATAATACTGAAATTCTGAGGAAGCAACTTTGGAATGATCTGAGAGGCATAAACATTCCAAGTCCAGATATATGGTTGATCAGTGGGGACTTCAATTCTGTTCTATACTCTGATGATAGGATTGGATCACCTGTGACAGATGCTGAAGTTAGGGAGTTCAAGGAACTTATCTCTGATCTCCAACTTACCCCCAACAGATCAAAAGGGTGGAAGTATTCATGGACTAATAAGCAGGTTTATAGCAAGATTGATTGGGCACTTGGTAATTTTCAGTGGATTCAACAGTTTGGCCATTTGGAAGCAGACTTTATGAATCCCTCAGTCTCTGACCACTCCCCTATTCTCATACAGTTTTGGAGACAAAAGTGATTACATCCTAAACCATTCAGATTGTATTATGCTCTTATGGAGGAACCTCAATTCTCTTCTATATTGCAGCAGGTATGGTCTCAAAAGAGTGAAGGATCACCTTTGCAACAGATATGGTATAAGTTGAAGAATCTGAAACAGCATTTAAATGAAATGAATAGGCATATGGCTTCTTATCAACAGAAACTGATCCATGCTAGAGAACTACTGGATATTATTCAAAGCCAACTTCTGCAGAATCCTTTTTCAGAACAACTATTTAAAGAGGAGAAAGAAGCTCTTCATGAAATTGAGAAGTGGAGTAATGTTGAAGAACAGGTCATGAGACAGAAATTAAAAGCAAGCTGGATTGAATGTGGAGATGCCAACACCAAATAATTTCATGCTCAGTGGAGGATAAGAACTAGCCAGAATAATATTACTTCCATTTACACTGAAGCAGGTATAAAGTTAACTGAACCAGTGGCTGTAGAGCAGGAGTTTATTGAGGTTTTCAAGTCATTAATGGGTGAGAGTGCTTCTGAATTGCCTTGTCTTAACTCATCTATTGTTAAAGAAGGAAAATGCCTTACTTTAGACCAGCAAAGAGCACTTATTAAGGATGTTACTCTAGATGAAATATCTGATGCTATTAAAGATATGCCCAAAGATAAAGCTCCTAGTGTAGATGGATTCCTTATGGAATTCTTTACCAGAAACTGGGAGGTTGTCAAGGAGGATGTATATGCTGCTACAGAGGAATTCTTTTCTACTTGCCAGATGCCTCATATGGTCAATACTACTGCCATTGCCCTTGTGCCCAAGGTTGAAGTTCCTAAAACAGTGAAGGACTTTAGACCTATTGCATGTTGTACCACTATCTATAAAATAATATCTAAGGTCATTACTAGGAGGTTAAAAGCTGTTATTGATGACATTGTTGGTATAGCCCAGTCAGCATTCATTGAAGGTAGAAGCATTATTGATAATGTCTTGCTCAGTCATGAATTGTTGAAGGGTTACTCCAGAAAAGGTATATCTCCAAGGTGTGTTTTAAAGGTGGATTTGAGGAAGGCTTATGATACTCTTGAATGGAGGTTCCTCAAACAACTTCTCATTGATCTAGGATTCCCTGCCAAGTTTGTTGATTGGACTATGGCTTGTGTATCTTCTGTGACTTACTTATTAGTGATGAATGGTGGACTCACTAAACCTTTTCCTGCTAGAAGGGGTATTAGACAAGGGCATCCTATGTCTCCTTACCTATTTGTCCTTACTATGGAGTACTTAAGCAGTTGCATAGGAATGGTGATTTCAATTTCCATCCTAGATGCAGGAAGCTTAATTGTGCCCATATATGCTTTTCAGATGATCTGTTATTGTTCTGTCGAGCTGATTTCATATCTATTCAAATATTGCATACAACATTTCTCGCATTTTCTACAACATCTGGACTATCTGCCTACAACACTAAAAGTGTTGTGTACCTGGCTGGAGTACACCAGAATGATAAAGAAGTTATCCTTGAAGCTTTGGGATTCATTGAGGGACAACTTCCCTTCAAATACTTAGGCATTCCACTCCATTCAAAGAAACTTAATACTCACCACTACATGCCACTGGTTGAGAGAATAACTGACAGAATTACCTGTTGGTCTGCCAAGCTGTTGTCTAATGCAGGTAGGAGTCAACTTATCAAAACAGTGATATTTGGAATCCAAACCTATTGGGCACAGATATTCATCTTGCCTAAGAAGGTGGTAAAAGTAATTGAAGCTGTTTGTAGATCCTTCCTTTGGACTGGCAATGCAACAGTGTCCAGAAGATCTCTGGTAGCATAGGACAAGATTTGCAGATCTATCACTGTTGGAGGACTCAATATTACTGATATACATATTTGGAATAAGGCTTCTATTACTAAACTGTTGTGGGATTTAGCAAGGAAAAGGATTGTTTATGGATTAAGTGGATCCATTACTACTATATAAAGAGTAGCGACATTGATGTTCTGACTATTCCCAAGAATGCTTCTTGGGTAGTTAAGAAAATTATAGAATGCAGAACCCCTATACTGGCTGATAATAGATTGCAAGGGGACCTTATGAATAGACTGGAAGGAATGTGCAGATCAGGAAAATTTCAGATTCAGTCACTATATCATACTATGCTCCAAGTCTTCCCTAGGGTGGAATGGAAGAATCTTATGGTGAAAAAAAATGTCTTGCCTAGGCATAAATTCACTACATGGTTGGCTGCTCAGGGTCGACTCCCCACTGTCGACAGACTAATGAAATTTGGAGTAAGTCTGGAGGAGCAATGTGTTTTCTATCATCAATCAGTAGAAGAGTTTGACCATCTTTACTTCACTTGTCCAGTCACTAGGAAACTTTGGCATAGATTTTGCTGTTGGCTGGGATATAATAAGACAATTTGCAGCTGGAATATTGAACTTCAGTGGATATGCTGCTTGGCTAGAAGCAAAGTGTAGCAGAAGGCTGTGGTGGCTACTGCTTTTGTCACCACAGTATCACTCATATGGAGAAGTAGGAATATTATTAGATTTGAGGGAAAATCATTTGATGAAAATCAATTCTGCCGTGAAGTAGCTATGCTTGTACATGTTCGGGGCTGGAAATGCAAGAGATGGCAAATGGGATTGCGACAACTAAATCACTACCCTTAGTCGATAGTGTAAGGAATGTATTAGCATAGTTAGATTTTATATAGTAGTAGTTAGTCTATACTACTACAAAGAACTCCTCATTGTAAATTTGTTAATATAAATGAAAGTCAAACTTTAAAATAAAAAAAATAAAAAAAAAATGTTGTTGTTGAAGAGAGAGGGGTGGGGTAGAGGTGGGGTGGAGGGGGGGATTGGCAAAGAGAGTAGTTGTTCAAGTTTTTTTCTTTCTAGGGCGATGTTGAAACTTATATTGACTATGGTTCAATAATTTATTCTTTTGATATTTTGATATGTATATTTATTAATTCGGAAGGAACCTTGAAGTAATAGTAAAATTCTTAGAATTCATCGTGGCAACAATTACTAATATTTGTATTACAGTAGATTATCTATATTATACTCTTTAGAATGCGTCCTTTTCTTGATTTTAAAGGGTTCGACTATTTCTTGGACTCTACTTGAATACTGAATACATTATATGTCGAGCCGCCGTTAATTGAATTTTGAATTCATAAGTTAAAAGTACAATGAGTTCGACACCTAAAACCTTAATATTGAATCCGCTTATATCATTGACCAGAGATTTTGATTGTTTAATCATAAGAATGGAAAATCCTTCAATATTGTAGCTTTAGACACCCAACGGTTTAAAAAAAAAATCCTCCACATATAGGAATATGGTGAAAACGGTTTACAGCTTCTTCACTCATAAAGCAGTCACAATACAGCTCCAATTTTACTGGATTCACGCCTCTCCAAGATTTCTTCGTGCATAATTCCGATACACTTGGAATCGTTTAGTACAAGGGATAAAAGATAAATAATCGCGTGATTAAATTTAAAATAAGTTTATCCCATATTCAATTAGGATAAAATGGCGGTATATCTAATCCTGAATCAGTTATTTTGGAATTATATTATTTTTTAATCCCTACAAGAGGGTGGGGAATAACTTGTTTCTAATCAAACAAACCCCTTATCTCTCTAATGAAAAAATAAAAACAAAAAACGAAAAAAAAAACATTTTTTACATACATTTATTTCTGTTGATCATAGATTATGTTTCACCTAGTCTCTCTATTTATCATAATGCATTTCTTGTTGATCGTGTAAATTTGAGAATGATCACCTTAATCAGAATTCATAAGTGAGAAATATTTCTTTCAACTAATTATGTCATTAAATGGACATTCCTCCGTATTATGTTTTTGCAAAATTTAGAAGGAATATATATATATATATATATATATATATATATATCTATATATATATATATATATATATATATATATATATATTTGTATCTCGATCATAAGCTTTTCAATACAAATTTAATGTATATACACCAATTACGTAATTTTTTTTACTCTATTATTAATGTAGTTTATATTGATAACTAGCAGTAACATGTTACTTTTTTAGGTAATAAACTTACATTTAATACAAGGATTTCGTATAACTAATTTATAAATGATTTTCAGGTTACATTTTGTCCCTTCTTATTTATTTTATTTTCATGCTATAACAATGTGAAGAATGATACTTTTTGACAAAATTGACAACTTTAATTACTCTGTACTTCATAATTCTCATTGCATCGTTTCTAGCACGGTCACAGTAGGCCACATACCTAAGAAACATTAATAATTACTTAATGAAAATTGGTAGCTTATTATGGAAGCTTATTTATCGAAGAAAATATAGAAGGATAGAAGGGGGAAAAGAGGCTTGAATATTGACTATCAGTTTGATGGAAATAGCGATTTTCTCACCATCCGTTTCCCTAAATCCAAGATTCAGTTGAGCACAATTACAAGAGTTAAATGCATTCTATAAATGCAGAGTATGATGACGATTTTGTTTTTCCTTATATATTTCTTTCCTCATATATATTTGAGTTAATATGATCGCAATCTTGCTTTCTTATTTTTATCCGTATTAAATAAAAAGAAATCGCACGTCCACCCATATCTATATGAAAATAAGATAGTAAGTGATAAGCACCCTCCACCTTCAAATTATCAAGGAAATAACGCGGAAAGCTCCAGGAAGAAAAACAAATGAAAATTTGAACAGTTAGGGTGTGTTTGGTATAATGGAAAATGTTTTCCGTAAAAAAAATATTTTCCAAGAAATAAGAAGTAATCTTATTCATTTTTCGGTATTTGGTACGCAAATTAAGAAAATAACTTCTCTAGAGTATTCATAAATAATTTAGATATAATAAATATGAAGCCATAAACTTTCAAACCAACAAACTTCTATACCCACAAATTTCATAGACTTTCGGACTGCTAAACATTCAAAACCGCGAAATTTCGAACCCATAAACTTCCAAACATATAAACCTCTGAACTCATAATTTTAAAACTTGTAAAATTCTAACCTTTAAACGGATAAATAATAAAATTAAAATTTAAAAATATATTTAAATTTTTTTTTGGGGGAGGGGGTAGGGTGGGGGTGGGGATGTAGCTGTGGGGTGGGGGGGAAGTAAAATGAAAAAAAACAGAAATTTAAACTACAAAAAAGAGTAAAAAAATTTTTTGAGGGGGGCGGAGGGGGGTAGGGGTGATGCGGGTAGGGGGTTGAGGTGAGTGATGCAGAATAAAAAGAACAGAAACTTAAAATTGCAAAAAAGAATTAAGAAAAAAATATATATAAATCTTTTTTTTGCGGGGTAGAGGGGGGTTATGGTAGGGGGATGGAGGGATATTAGGGTGGGTGGTAACGAAAAAACTAAAATTAGAAAAAAAACTTTTTTTAGAAAGAGGGTGGGGTGGATTGGTGCATTGTGAGGTGTTTTCCTTCATGCCAAACACACCCTTAATGTGAAAGTTATTTCTTTCTAGAACGGCAGTGCATCCGTTCTAAATTTATTGTGCAAAAACTTAACGGGACAGGGACACAGTGCGTAGCCACATAAAGTAAAGGGTATCAATGAAACACTTTGGTCGAAAATATACTGAATATATGAAAAATTATGATATGTATATAGATCAAAATTAGTCTTTATAAATATATATTAACTTTTGAACATTTTTTGTAAAATTTCTAGCTCTGCTAATGCAGGGACAACAAACATTTTTGCATAGCCGACCTTTTGAATAAGATCAAGTGCTGTGTGTCTTGAGTATTAAAGTTTTGATAATTAACAAAGTATGACTAAATATTTATCATGTCCTCAACATAGCTGCTTAACTGTTCTGAAGAACTAGCTCCTCGGGAGAAAGAAAGAATAAGCTCCTCATGATTGATACTAGTACAATAATAATCATATGTTCACTTTTCATCCTCCTCTAGTCTCAAGCATGTCATACAAGATCATTTAGATAATTCAACTAATGAAAATCTTAATTTAGGCATGATGTGGGTCCTAAATTACCCAAACATTTCACGTACTATCGTCACCTTATACGTACATAGCCCCCACATTTAATAGCAATTTAGCATTTATCAATCCTATAGGGCAATTCCCTCCCATGAGGTTAGAAAGGAGACTCACCTCGCTCCAAGTGCACTTCCAAATATCAATATCAAGCCCGAGACCTCAAGCAAAGCCGGAAGCGCACAAACTAATCAAACAATGTAGGAACTAGTTAATAAGGGCTTACAAGGTTAAATTCTAGCAATTTAAGTGATTTCCCAACCTTTCCCGCAAGTTCCCAAAATTCGAACCCCAAGCCCACGCACCCGGATTCTGAGATTTTTCGAAGAAAGTTATTCTCTATCACCTAAGAATTACTAATATGTGAATTTTAGTTCATTACATAGCTAATTAGGTGGTTAAATTATAATTTTATCAAAACCCTAGATCTAGCTCTCACTCTTGATTTTATTTGATTATGAGTGTTAAATCTATTTAATATTGGTGTAATTAATCTAAGAATGAGTGGAGGTTACTTACCTTGTGATATTATGAAGAAACTCTCTTTGGAACCTTCAAAATCACCCAAGTGGAGTAAAAATGAGAGAAAATGAGTTTGGATTCGTATTTAACGGACCCCCTTCTGCCCAGTGATTTTAGCTTCAGCGGGCATGTTTCCCCATCTGCGGAGTCCGCTTCTGCAGCTAGAAAGCCGCTTTTGCGGTTTGGGGAAGGCCTGGGCTAAACCGCGTATGTGGTCAGCCAGTCGCAAAAGCGGGGCCGCTTCTGAGGTCCCCAAGACCACTTCTGCGATTTTCTCTCTCTACCCCCTTTTCGCTTCTGCACTCCTGAGACCGCTTCGGCGGTCCCGCTTCTGCAGGACAAGAACCGCAGAAGCGATTATAATAGGAGCAGGTTTTGTTTTTCTCTAAGTTTCAACTTCGCTCGATCCTCGACCATTTGACGCTCGGGGCACCCGGGCCCCGCTTGAACATACCGACAAGTCTGAAATCATGAGGCGGACCTACTCAAACACTCGAAACACTCAAAACTACGTTAATTCAAGGAATTGAAGCCCAAAATCAATTGAATCAACTCAATGAACTTCAAGTTCTTAATTTTCCTTCAACGGGGTTCAAAATGCCCTTAAACTACTCGGATTGATACCAAATTTTACGGGTGGGTCTTAACTGATATTTCAAACTTATACCAAGTTTCGGAACCGGATTCCGAACCCGATACCTAGGTTATTAATGAATACTTTGATTCTTTAATTCTTTAAAACTTCAATTTAATAATTTTACATAACAATTCCGTACTCAGGCTAGGGACCTCGAAATTCGATTTCGAGCATACGCCCAGGTCCCATGTTTTTTCACAGACCTTTTAGGACTGTCAAATTATGAATCCGGGTCCGTTTCCCAAGAAAGTTGACCGAAGTCAAATTTATCTTTTTAAGAAAACCTAAAGGAAATAATTGGGTTTATTTTCACTCAAAACTCTCATAACTTCCGAACTAATCGCACTTGCAAGTTAAAATTTAGCTAAGGAAAGCGTGAGAGGTTTTATTTAAGGGAACGGAGTTCTAAATAGTTAAATAACCAGTCGGGTCATTACACTGTCTAGTGAATGTTTTTAAGGAAATTTAGTTGTAATCAAGTGTCATAAACAATTGGTGAGTTGGAGTGAGTATTTTTCTTTACAAGTTAGAGTAACTTGTGAATCAAATAGGAGTAGTAGGACTACTGGAGAGTATTTAATTATATTCTTGTGATTGATACATTTTGGCTTATTGTTCTAGTGGAGTTATAGTTAAATATCCTATGTGGTAAGTCGTGATTTTTGCATATTTTGAGCCAGGTGATTGTTCACGTAAAATCGTTGTGTTCATTTAATTGCTTATTTACTTTATGCTTAAGGAATATAGTAAAGAATCAAGTTCTTTAGTAATTTATACGGGCACTCAAACTAACAATTGGTGTCAGAGCGGGTTCTCTGATTTACACGACTAACACTTAGAAAGATCTTGGAAGCAAGATAAGTACTCCATTCGGAATTAATGAAGGGCAATCAACCACCAGGCCACCCCTGTTCAATAAAAAATATTACAGTTGGTGGAAAACAAGAATGAAAAACTTTTTGGTAGTCTTCAGCTGAAGATTCTGAACTATTGACCATAGTCAACAAAGGTCTTTTGATTCTTACTAAATAAAATGCACAAAATGGCACAATTTCTAAGGACCCTGCGAATTTGTGGCAACATATCTCAAATTGATGCAGAAGAATACAAAGGGTAAGAAAATCCTTATATTTGGACTTGGTCCTGATGAGTGCAACAAAATTTCTATGTGCTCTAATGCGAAGCATATATGGGATGCACTCCAAATTGCTCATGAAGGAACAAACCAAGTAAAAAGATCAAGGATTTAGCTACTCATGATAAACTATGAGCTTTTCTCCATTAAAGGATATGATGACTAGGTTCCCTATAATAATAAATGAACTAAAATCACTTGGAAAAGTGTTTACCTCAGAAGAGTTGTTTAGCAAATTTCTAAGAATCCCTCCAGCCTAATGGGAATCAAAAGTCACTGCAATCTAGGAAGCCGAGGAATTGGACAAAATCTCATTTGATGATTTGGTTGGAAACTTAAAAACACATGAAATGAGAAAGATAGAATTGCACAAGGAAGAACCAAAAAAGGATAATGCGTTGGTTCTTAAAGCATCTAAGGATGATGAATCTGAATATAATGATCTTGGTCTAGCAATATTTGCCATGTCCAAAAGTTTCATGAAGAATTCTAAAAATATATCCAAGAGAGAGACCAGTAGCACGCCTAAGCATATTGACAAAGCAAACTATAATGAGTGCTACAAGTGTGGCAAGCTAGATCACATGGTCAAGGACTGCTCAATGCGAGAAATTGAACGAAGGAAAGAACGAGCTAAAAAAGAGAAACGAGATAAGATGTGAGAAAATTGTTCCAACAAAGGAAAAATCCTAGGAGAAGGATTTATTAAAGCAGTAAAGCGGGCATTCTTGGAAGCATATGAGGATAGTGAAAGTGATCAAAAGGAAAAAAGGAGGATAAGGCTATAAGTCTCTATGCTATGATTGATGAACACCAAGACATGAAGACAAAACCCCCAGTACAGCTTGGAATGCACATTGAAAGACCTCCTTTGTTTGATGAACAACGCTATGATGAATGAAAGTTGTGCATGGAAATATTTCTTAAGGCTAATAACTTTGACCTATGAGTAAGTTTTTAGTCATGGACCAATTCTCCTAACCAAAATGGATAGTGAATGTAAGAAGTGCAGCAAAAGAGAAGAGGCATACAATGAGGAAGATCGTCAGCTAGTTCACGAAAATGCTAAAGCAAAGGACCTTCTCTACAAAAGCTTGTCTAGAAACACTCTCCTCGGAGTGTCCTCTTGCATCTCTGATTATAATATGTGGAGGACCTTGGAAACTCAATTTGGAAATGAAAGCATCGAAGTGGCTCTGTTGGCGACTGAAGAATCGAAAATAGAGGAAACCATACAAGTATATCTGACTTGAAAGAAAATATTCATGTTATGTCCAAAAAATAACCGATGACCATAATTATGACCCTACTGAATGAAATGGATAAAATGAGTACTGGAAATGATCAGCTAATAAGAAAACTTTCTTGTGTCAAACTTGATCTCAAAGAGCTTGAATGTGGCAATGCTAATTTAGAGAAACAAGTCAAAGACCTTAAGAACAGGTTCTTGAGCTTACTTCTAACAATAAGAAGTCTCCTGATATACATGACAAAAGAAAAATGAGTGATCTGTAGGATAAGCTTGAAAAGGAATTAAAATTTACTAATGATAATCTTTATGATGCTGAATATAGAGCAAATGGCATGGATCTTCTGATGCTTTGAATTGGCTGATGAAAACTATAGCTCTAATAAATCTGGAATTGGCTACAGAAAACCTATCACTAAGTTTGATCCAAAGTATGTAGGAATTTCTGATAATAACATGTGCATTCATTGTGGAAGAGTAGGACACTTTAGAGACACATGTCCTACCTTAATTCATGCTCAGTTTAGAAATACCTTTGGTATTACTAAAAATATGAAGAAGGAAGATAAGCTAAAGGTTAATTCTCCTATCCATACTAAGCGGATTAAGGTTAACAAGAAAATAGCTTCAAAACATCTCCCCTTATGGGCTAGAATGGATCTGATTCATCCCCTTTTCCAACAAAAAGGGACCCAAGCTTGGTTGGATTCCCAAAACTAATTTTTGCAAGCTAAGGTAAGAGGAAACAATCAGGACTAGTATCTAGATAGTGAATGCTCATGATATATGACTGGAGAAGGGAAAAACTTCCTGTCATTGACAGCCTTCTAAGGAGGAAGTGTGTCATTTGGGAATGGAAAAAAGGCTAGATAACAGGTATTGGAAAGGTTGACAAGTCATTATCTTATGCTATAAAAGATGTGTATTATATGGCAGGTCTTAAACACAATCTTCTTAGCATCTCTCAAATGTGCGACAAAGGAAATGAGGTAAAATTCAATTCCAAAATTTGCATTGTCACCAAGCTTGATACTAATAAAATTGTGTTAAAGGGTAAGAGACATAAAAATGTCAACAAGATATTGATTATGTCACTTCCCCAATGTGAGCACACATGTTTTAGTATAGTGGAAGATGATCCACTGCTACATAGAAGACTTGGACATGTAAGTCTCTCTCAACTCAACAAGTTGGCAGCAAGGGACTTGTTCTTTGTGCTACCTAAAGTTGAGTTCACCTTTGATAAGGAATGTTGAGCATGTGTTAAAAGTAAACATGTTAGGCAAACTGAATTTGAAAATTCAAAATTCCTTGAATTCTGTGGCTCACATAGTATTGACCATAATGTATTTGCACCTAGAACTCCACAATAAAATGGGTTCGTATAAAGAAATAATAGATCCTTAGAAGACATGGGGAGGGCCATGTTGAATGCCAGTGGACTGCCAAAGAGTTTGTGGGCTGAGGCATCAATACTGCTTGTTACATGCTAAATAGATGCATGATCAAACCCATTATTAAGAAAACTCTTTATAAGTTACTTTGAGGAAGAAAATCCAACATCACTCACCTGAGAGCCTTCGGGTGAAAATGTATTTTGCATAATAATGGGAAAGAAACTCTAGGTAAGTTTGATGACAAAAGTGAAGAGGGAATTTTCTTAGGTTACTCTCCGCATAGTAAAGCCTATAAGGTTTTTAATAAAATAACTATGTATGAGGAAGAAAATATTCATGTTAACTTTGATGAATCTAATAATTTGGTTGAGAAAGGTTTGCAGGATGAAGATATGACATATGATTGACTGGTGATGGAGATACAAAGGAATGTGATGATTATGGATCTGAAAACCATAAGGAAATTGGGAATGATCATGTAGAACAAGAAGAAAGAAGAACTACTATAACTGCTAACTAGACTAGTGAAGCCACACCTACTGAACGTACTCTTTTGGGTCACTCATCAAGTGAATCTTCTCTAATATACATATCAGACCATGGAAGTATCAAAGCTCACATTCTCTTGAGAATATCATCTATGATCCAAATGTATGGGTGCAAACAAGGTCTTCTTTAAGAAGTCTATGTGCACTTACATCATTCCTCTCACATGTTGAACCGAAGACCATTAAATATTCTCTAAAGGATCCAGACTAGATCATAGCCATGCAAGGGAATCTAAATTGGTTTGAGAGAAGCAACATCTGGCACCCGGTATAGAAATCCAAACAAAAAATGTCAGAGGTACCGGATGGGTGTTCAAAAACAACTTGGATGAATAAGAAAATATCACAAGGAATAAGGCTAGACTGGTGGTTCAGGGATACGATCATGAAGAGGGGTATTGACTATGAGACATTTTCACATGTAGCTAGAATGGAGGCTATAAGAATGTTGATAGCCTTTACTGCCACTTGGAGTTCACTTTATACGAGATGGATGTAAAGAATTCATTTCTGAATTGTTACCTGAAGGAGGAAGTGTTTTTCAAACAACCTCCTAGATTTGAAAGGGTAGAATTTCCTGTCAATGTGTTCAAGCTGGATAAAGCTATTTATAGACTGAAACAAGCTCCAAGAGCTTGGTACGAAAAGCTCTCAAAATTTCATAGCCAACAACTTTATAAGAGTAAAGGTTGACCACACTCTATATCTAAGGAACATAGGGAAGAATATTTTGATTGTACAAGTGTATTTGGATGACATTATCTTTGCGGCTACCAAGGAAGCAAGGAATTCAACATGGTGGGAACTGAATTTGAAATGAGCATGAAGGGTAAATTGAGGTTCTTTCTTGGATGGATATCAAGGAAACACCTACTAAAATGATGATACATCAGCAGAAATATATCAAAGAAATACTGAAGAAATTCAACATGGATTCCTGTAAGTCGATTGACACACACATTACAGCTGCAACAAAGTTGGACCTTGATGAAGAAGGAAAACGTGTGGAACAAAAACTATATAGAGGAATGATTAGGTCACTATTGTACCTCATAGCGAGCATGCCTGATATAGTCTTTAGTGTGGGATTATGTAGAATATTTCAAGCAAATCCCAAGGAATCTAAACTGAAGGCTATCAAAATGATACTAATATATACCCCTAACCTTTGTCTATGGTATCCCAGAGAGTATAACTTTGATCTAGTTAGTTATGCTGATGCTGATTATGTAGGTTTTCATGTTGATTGGAAAAACACTTCAGGAACAACACATTTTCTAGGTTCTTGTCTTGTGGCTTGGGGAACCAAGAAGCAAAACTCAGTGGCTTTATCTACTATTGAGGATGACTATGTGGAAACACCATCCTGTTGTGCTCAGTTTTATGGATAAGACAATAGCTACGCAACTATGGTAGATATGTTGATTATGTTCCCATTTTCTGTGATAACAACAATTCCATAAGCATTGCTAAAAATCTATGTCAACACAAGAGAACCAAGAACATTAACATTAGACATAACTTTCTCAGAGATAATGTTTAAAAAGGGAATATCTCAATTAACTTTTATAAAACTGAAGATCAAATTGCTAATATTTTTACTAAAGCTCTGAGTAAGGATCACTTTAAATAGACTAGAACTAGATCTAATCAACTCTTCCCACTAGGTTGAATCCCAGTGATCGGCTACAAAAGGCATATAATATGCAGATAATTAATACAATGTGTTTGATTCAGCTTTGTGCTTGTATTAAGCTCACACACTTGCTTGAAAAATCTGGTTGATAACAGTGTTGCATGATACTAATATAAAGTGTTGAAGCTTTATTTTAGAAACAAATAGGGAGTTGCTACAGAGCTGGTTGTTTGACTCATGTACGTGCCATACCATCTTAAGTCACTGGGATTTATATCCTAAAATTATTGCTATACTCAAACTTCTAATCTCGTTGGCATCACTTCCAGTTGTCTTCTAGTAAAAGAGTAAGAGAGAATCCTAGTGCAATTAAAGATCAATTACTCCTGAAATCCTAACAATCAAAGTAACTGTTATAAGAGAACCGTTAGAACTCAAATTCAGTCACTTTCTCTCTTCCACTCAAATCAGGAGTAATGCCTTTAAAAGGATCTTATGATCGGCTTCTCAGACCTTGCTATTTCTCTCAAACCCTAAGAAAGAATCAATAGTAATTATGACTAACTAATTCTTTCTTTCTCTTCGTCGAGTCTCTCATTTGATCACCATGCCTAAAGACAGTCAAACACCCTCTAAAGCCAAATAATCAACCAAGGCTGAAGCAAAACTCAAAATCATGAAGCCTAAATCGAAGAAAACTAACAAGCCATCATGGGAACCCACACCCACATTTGTTCCTTCTCCTTTGATATACTCCACTATACCTACATCATCGTCCCCTGTTCCTACTATTCATGCTGTTCATATCATTTCCACCTCCATTGTATCCCCTCCTCGAATAACAGCCACCCATGTATCTGAGCTTCCTGCAAAAAGTATCTCTAAGTCAACAAAGGTCAAAGCCACTCCAAGAAAATTTTTCAAGAAAGTATATGATGTTGCTACACATGATGAAACTGTAGCTAAGGAATCCATGGTTCAAGGGGAATCAGTTGCCAGTCACTAATGATAAGCTACAACATCCCACTTCCAAATTAGATATTTTGGTGTCTGCTATACATGATGCACCCTTAGATACTCTTCTACCCACGAGTTAGAATCCATCAATGGAGAAATGCACTTAGAAAAGGGTGTAGGGGTCCGGGGAAAGAGGTAGATACTACGTATGTCAAGCCTCCGGTTGAGGGGGAAGGAACTAAAGAACCTGTGCAAAAGAAGGCTACTGATGGCCTTTCTTTTAGTTGAACAGAGGATGAGAAAGATGATGGGGGTGAAAAAGAAGAAGAAGCTATGAATAATCATGAGGAGCATGATGCTCAAAACATAGCCAATGAAGAATAAAATAGTGAGAATAAAGGAGCATCTAGAGATGAGAAGGAGAGTGATACAGAGGATAAGAAAGGCGAACAAAATAATGATTTCTCAGAAGAAGAAAATTGTAGTGAAGAAGAGAATGATTATAAAAGCGATGGTGAGGATAAAGAAAAGGTAAGAGAGAGTGAAGGAGGTGATGAAGAGAGTGAGGAAGAAGATGGGAATGTGAGTGAGGAATCTGAAGGTTCCATGACAATTAGAAAAACTGTCATATCCTCTTTAGAAGAAATTGATGAAAAGACAACGACCCAAGAACTAGGGTCTGTATTAACTCTTTTCACTGAGATATAGAAGTTAGTATTGATGAAGATGATGTGACACTATCTAAGGTATGGAAAAAATCCAGGAATACCCTGTGAAAGCTACAAATTCAGTAGACTCAACAAGAAAAAGAGTGGCTCCTCCTGCAGAACTCCTCTCACAAAAAGTAAAATAAAGGTTGCTGATGCACAAATCATTAAGGAGCCTAGAAGTTCAAAGAAGCCAAATGAGAAGGTCTTAATTGTGGAAATTGTTTTTGAGGTGGATGGAGAAAATGAGTCTGGCTCTTCCTTGCTAGTTAAATCTGCTACACCAAAGGAAAGGGTTCCAAAGTCACCAAACCTGCTATCTCTTCTTTGAATGACAGTAGAGGTAAGACAAGAAAGAATGTGCTAGATGTAGTTGATCGACTCAGGGAGGTTTGGAATAGAAAAGTGTTAAATGGGAAGATTCTTGCAAACACAGATGAGAAAGGGGATGACTCAACTGGTTGAAACACATAAGCTACAGAGGTGGAAGCACATGTTGTCAAAGTTTTCCCCCTAGTATGTAATCATGTTGTGGTGAAGTTCTATACAAATTTAAAATTTGATAGGAAGGTATTCAAGAGTAAGGTATGGGGTTTTGAAATAATGTTTGATGCTTCCGAATATCTCTTCCTTGGGATTTGACAATTACTTGAAGAAAAAGTGGCCAGCCATATACAATGATGTTGACACTGGCATGGTCATCAGGATGTTCTCCCAAAAGTTTGAACTAGATGCTCCCCAGAAAGTGTACTAGACAGATATGACTGCCTTCCATAAATTATTGTTTCATTTTGTCAATTCCTGCATACTTCAGAGGTTTGAGAGAAGGCATAAAGCTACTCTGTTGAACATGGCTGTAATGGAGCTGCTTGACACTGGTAGACCTATTAATCTTCTTATCCTGATGATTCAGCACATGCAAAGAGTTAAAGATACGTCCAAACCCAAGCATGCTATGCCATATGGTTTCATGTTGACTAAGTTGTTTGACAAGATCAACATTGCCTTACTTGAGCATATGTTTGTAAACCACAACGACATTTTGGATGTTGTTACCTCAAACAGTATGGGTATGAGGAGATCAAGGCTTGAGTACCCACCCAGAACAAGTAATAGTAATTTCGAGCCTAACATGCTTCACGGAATACAAATATGACAGTATAAGAAAATAGGCAAGTAATTCAACTAAACATCCTTCTCTAAGCTAGCACATGTTAAACTTACAATTAGAATAAATAGGTAAGTAGGAAAACACAATTTAAATACTCCAAGTAAAAACTGATATTCAACAATTAGCTCAAGTGCGCGCTCGTCACCTGATGTATGAGGCATTCAAATATCAAATATCATGTCCTAAGGGGAAAGGTCCCACACAAAAGGTTAGACAAGCTACTTACCTCGAACCGACACAAAAATCAACTAAACCCCACGCCCTTGCCACGAGTATCCAACCCCAAATAGTCCAAATCTATTCAATTCAAATACATATCATAAATAACATCTCAAGTAACCAATTCTACTATTTAATTCGAAGCTAAGGCGCGAAATTAGGTAAAATGACCAAAACGGCCCTCAGCCCAACATCTCAGAATTGGATAAATTTTACATTTTCAGAACCCTCGCATTCTCACGAGTCTAACCATATAAAAATCTCTCAAATCGGAGGTCAAACACCCACGGAAACCCCAATAGTTTTGTCTATGATGTTTTACCCATTTTATATTCAAAATATCTGAAATAAGGCGGAATTCGTGATTAGATTAGTGGGTATTAAACATAGGAGAGTAGAGAATTGTTACCCGGTTGTTGCCCTCGAAAATACTTTGAAATGTCTCCCAAATCCAAGCTCCCAAGCTTGTGTTTTGATAAAAATGACTAACCCTCGATTATGAATTGTTTATAACTTCCCAGGCCCGTTATACATCACGAAAGCTGAAGTGAGCTCGCGTTCGCGAAGAAGAAAAAATGAAGACGCGAACGCGACAAATGGAATGCGAACGCGGTAAAGTAAGTGGGTTCATCCCATAGAGCCAAAAGAATCTACGCGAACGCGATAAGGAAACTAGTCCCCCTCTAGAATTACTCTATGCGAACGCATGGAGGAGGACGCGAACGCGTAGAAGAAATAGGTCAGAGCTACGCGAACACAAAGAAGGAAAGGAACCTGCAACTGCTGTAGGATTTCTGCAACTTTTCACAACTCCAAAATGATCCGTTGAGCATCCGAAACCCACCGAGGCCCCATAGACCTCATCCAAACCTACAGACATATCCCATAAAATCATTCAAACTTGTACCAATCCCTAAAAAATATAAAAAAACTCTAGAAACGAGATATAATCAAGGATTTGAGCCTAAGAACTTCCATTTCATCAAAATATGCTTTCGATAAAAAACCTAACCAAAACACGTCTGAATGACCTAACATTTTGCACACACATCCCAAATGATATAAGGAGCTACTACAACTTTCGGAATTCTATTCCGACCTTTGGATCAAAAACTGTTATCAGACCGAAAACTTAAAAAATTCAAACTTCGGCATTTCAAGCCTAAATTAGCTATGGACTTCCAAAATGCATTCCGAGCACGCTCTTAACCCCGAAATCACCTAATGGAGCCAACAGAACAATTAGATTTCCATTTTCAGACCGTCTTTGCTCCACTCTGACTACAGACAACTTCCCAACACATAAGCTCTCATTTAGGGATTAAGTGTCACAAAAATCTCCGAAACCCAACACGAACGACCCAGTAAACCAAAATAGCAGAAAAGAACTTAGGGGAAGCAGTTAATAGGGGATTGGCGCATAAATTCTAAAACAGACTGGCTGGGTCGTTACATTCTTCCACACTTAAACATTCATTCTTCCTCGAACGAGCATAGAGAACATAGCTGAAGTAGTTAAACATGAGGGTATCGGTTGCGCATATCCTGCTCGGTCTCCCAAGTCACCTCCTCGACCGACTGACCCCTCCACTTAACCTTTACTGAAGCAATGTTCTTTGGTCTCAACTTTCTGACATGCCTATCCAATATAACTAATGGCTCCTCAACATAGGATAGATCCTTGTCCAACTGGACTAATCTAAAATCCAACACGTGCGACGGATCATCGTAATACCTCCGGAGCTTCGAAACATGAAATACCGAATGAACCACGACCAAACTGGGAGGTAAGACAAGCTCATAAGTAACCTCCCCAACTCGCCTTAAAATCATAAATGGGCCAATAAACCTCGGACTCGACTTCCCTTTTTTCCCAAACCTCATGACGCCTTTCGTAGGCAAAACCTGAAGCATAACTCGCTCGCCAACCATATAGGAAACATCACGAACCTTCCGGTCCGCATAACTCTTCTATCTGGACTGGGCGGTACGAAGTCTATCCTAAATCACCTTGACCTTCTCCAATGCATCCTGAACCAACTCTGAGCCCAATAGCCTGGCCTCACCCAGCTCAAACCAACCGATCGGAGACCTGCATCTCATACCATATAAAGCCTCAATCGGTGCGCCATCTAAATGTTGGACTAATAACTGTTGTTGTAAGAAAACTCCACCAATGGCAAGAACTAATCCGAAGACCCTCCAAACTCAATCACACACGTACGGAGCATACCCTCATAAATCTGAATAGTGCGCTCAGACTGTCCGTCTATCTAGGGGTGAAATGTTGTACCCAACTCCACCCGAGTACCCAACTTCTACTAAACAGCCCTCCAACATCGTGATGTAAACTGAGTACCTCTATTTGAAATAATAGGAACTGGAATACCATGCAGACGAATGATCTCTCGGATATAAATCTTTGCCAACCGCTCCGATGAACAAGTAATACATATAGGGATAAAATGAGCATACTTGGTCAGTCGATCCACAATCATCCAAATGGCATCGAACTTCTTTGTGGTTCGAGGTAGATCAGCTACAAAATCCATGGTGATCCTCCCATTTCCACTTTGGAATATCTATCTTCTAAAGTAACCCACCCGGTCTTTAGTTTGCATACTTCGCTTGTTGACACTTGAGGCATCTAGCTACATATCCAACTATATCTTTCTTCATCCACCTTCACCAATAGGGCTGCCTCAAATCCTGATACATCTTTGCAACACCTGGATGGATGGAATATTGCGAACTATCGGCCTCTACTATAATCAACTCCTGAAGCCCATCAACATTGGGTACAAAAATCCGACCCTTCATTCTCAATACACCGTCATCTCCATTGGTCACATCTCTTGCATTTCCATGCTGAACCGCGTCCCTGAGGACAAGTAAGTGAGGGTCATCATACTGCTGCTCCCTGATACGATGGAATAAGGAAGGCTGAGAAACCACATAAGCTAGGACCCGAATAGGCTCCGAAAGATCCAATCTCAGAAACTGACTAGCCAAGACCTGAACATCCATTGCCATAGGCCTCTTTGATGCTAGTAAATATGCCAAACTCTCCAAATTTTCCGCCCAACAACTCAAGGCATCAGCTACCACATTGGCCTTGCCCCGGTGATACCGAATAGTAATATCATAATCATTCAGCAACTCTAACTACCTCATCTGGCGCAAATTTAGATCCTTTTACATGAACAAGTGTTGTAAACTCTGATGGTCAGTATAAATCTCACAAGGCACGTCGTAAAAATAATGACGCCAGATCTTCAAGGTATGAACAATAGCAGCTAACTCAAGGTCGTGGACATGGTAATTCTTCTCATGTATCTTCAACTGTCTGGACGCGTAGGCAATCACCCTACCATCCTGCATCAACACTTCTCCAAGGTCAACCCGTGAGGAATCACAATAAACTGTATAAGAGCCCAAACCAGTAAGTAATATCAAAATTGGGGTTGTAGTTAATGCTATCCTGAGCTTCTGAAAGCTCACCTCACACTTCTCTGTCCACTGAAATGGAGCACCCTTCTGGGTCAATCTAGTCATAGGGGCTGCAATCGATTAAAACCCCTCCACAAAACTAGTGTAGTATCCCTCCAAGCCAAGGAAACTGCAAATCTCGGTAGCTGAGAATGGCTTGGGTAAACTCTGTACGGCCTCTACCTTCTTCAGATCCATCCAAATGCCCTCACTCGATACCACGTGGCCTAAGAATGCCACATAATCCAAACAAAACCCATATTTTGAGAACTTTGCATATAACTTCTTCTCTCTCAGGGTCTAAAGAACGCTCCTCAGGTGCTGCTCATGATATTCCCGACTACGGGACTATACAAGAATATCATCTATAAAACAATGACGAACGAGTCGAGATATGGCCTAAACACACTGTGCATCAAATGCATAAATGCTACTGGAGATTGATCATCCCAAATGACATAACTAGAAAGTCGTAATGAGCATACCGAGTCCTGAAGGCAGTCTTCGGGATATCCAACTCTCGGATCTTCACTTGGTGGTAACTTGAGCGAAATCAGTCTTAGAAAACACATGTGCGCCCTGAAGCTGGTCAAATAGATCATCAATACGAGGCAAAGACTAACAATTATTCACTGTAACCTTATTCAACTGGCGATAATCGGTACACATACGCATAGAACCATTCGTTTTCTTCACAAACAAGACATGAGCACCCCACGGTGAAATATTAGGTCGAGTAAAACCTTTATCAAGCAATTCCTATAACTGATCCTTCAACATAGGAGGAGCCATACGGTACATAGGGATGGAAATAGGCTAAGTGCTTGAAAACAAATTAATGCCAAAATATATATCTCTATCAGGCGGCATGCCCAGAAGATCAGCTAAGAACACATCGGGACAATCCCGTACCACTGGGACTGAATCAACAAAAGGGGTATCAACACTAACATCTCTCACATAAGCTAAATACGCAGCACACCCCTTCTCAACCATACACCGAGCCTTAAAGGAAAGAGATAACTCTACTGGGAGGGTGATCTAAAGTACCACTCCACTCAACACAAGGAATACCTGGCACAACCAGTGTCACAGTCATGGCGTGACAATCAAGAATATCATAACGGGGCGACAAGCCGTCCATGCCCAAGATAATATCAAAATTCACCATATTAACTAATAATAAATCTGCTCTGGTCTCAAAACCACGAATAGTAACCAAAAACGACCGATAAATACGGTCCATAACGAGAGAATCTCCCATATGAGTAGAAACATAAATAGGAGAACTCACAGAATCTCGGGCTACACCCAAATGCAGAGCAAAATAAAAAGACACATAAGAATAAGTGGAGCCTGGATCGAATAGAACGGATGCATCTCTGTGACAAACTAGTATAATACCTGTAATGATAGAATCAAAGGAAACATTCTCTGTACGAGCAGGAATGACATAATATCTGGCCTGGCCTCCCTCTCGAGGGCAACCTCTACCTCATGACCTCTTCCCCTAGCTGGATGGGCAGATGGGGTAGCAGTTGGAGCTGTGATCATTTCCTGAGAACTCTACTGAGCACGCTGTGGCTGAGAAGTCTGTGGAGGTGCACTCCTCCTAGGTCTAGGGCAATCCCTCACCACATGGCGGGTGTCACCATACTCAAAACAAGCTTTGGGAGGGCACGGTGGCTATGACTAGCTCAGACCAGGTCTATTGGACTGACCTCTGAAAGCACCTCGCGCAGGAGGCACGCTAGAAGCTCGAGGTTCATAGTAAGGCTCTTGCGTTCTAGGATGAGCTGGAGCACTACTGGTTGATGGAAGAGTGAATGAACGAGGTGACCCATACAACCCCTAACATAACGGCCTACTGCAGGGGTACGGGTACAAGAGTAGTGGCCCGACTCTCGAGACCTCTTGGCCTCCCTCTCCTCTCGCTCCTTAGCGAGCATACCCTCGATCCTACTAGCAATGCTCACTACCTGTTGATAAGGAATGTCCATCTCCAACTCTCGAGCCATGCTAGATCTGACGGGTGGAATAAGACCCTCAATGAACCGGCGAACTCTCTCGCAGACAGTACAACCAAGACTGGTGCATGCCTAGCCAATCTGGTATAACAGATAGCATACTCCGAAACGATCATAGCACCCTAGCGCAAATTCTCAAACTCTACGCGTCATGCATCCCTATGACTCTGAGGGACAAACTATCTCATGAACATATCTGAGAACTGGGTCCAATTCAGTGAAGCAGCCTCGACTGGACTGTCTATCTCATAAGTGCGCCACCAATCATAGGCGGCTCCCTGAAGCTGAAAGGCAGCAAAGGAAGCCCTGCTGGATCCTGCTATACCCATAGTGCGTAGAATACGATGACACTCCTCTAGAAATCCCAACGCATCATTTTTGCTATTCCACTAAAAACTGGAGGATCATACTTCTTGAATATCTCAAGCCTCTGCTGCCCCATCCTCGGCCTGAACCGGTACTGTAGGTTGTATAGGAATGGTCTCTGGGACCTGCTCAACACGTACTTGCTGCTCAGGAATATGGGCGGCAAGAGTCTGTGCTCCTCCCCCAGCCTGGGATGTGGCTGCAGCAAGGGGAAGCAACCCTGCCTGAGCCAACGTGGTGTACATACTCATAAACTTTGCCAAAGTCTCCTGAAGGGCTGGAGTAGTAGTAGTTGTAGGCATGTCGGGTGCCTGAACTCCAGTTGGATATGTTGGTGGTACCTCAGCAGTAGCTCGCCCATGTGCTCTGGCTGCACCACGTGCGCATCCACAACCTCTACCCCGGCCCCAGCCTCTGATAACTGCAGTAGTGGACGCAGGTACCTGATTATCCCGACTAGCTCGTGTCCTCACCATCTTTGACAGAATAAAAGACAGAAGTTTAGAATTGTGATGTCAAAAATATAGCACGACAGGGAAATCAAATCAAGTGAAGATTTTTCCTAAACAACTACATAGCCTCTCGTAGATAAGTCCAGATGTCTCCGTACGGATTAGCGAGACTCTAATAACCCGGCCTATGTTCTGTGACTCCTATAAACTTAGAGCTCTGATACCAACTTGTCACAACCCTAGTTCGCCCACTGCGAACATGTCATGACGGCACCTAGTACCTACCAATAGGTAAGCCTAATAATGCGGAAAACAAATTAAACTTGCGGAAAATAAATAATTAACTTGAACAACTAGAAGGAAAAACTATATATAAGTGTTGCTCGGTATATACAGCTCAACATCACTAAATCTATAACAACATCCCAAAACCCGAAAACTCACCGGAAACACATTCTAATAGAAGAGTAATACACTACTCTAACTCCAGAATGTATGAACAACTGAAAGAAAGGAAAACTATCTACAAAAGCTGGAATAAGATAGAGACTCCTGGTCTGTGGACGCAGTAGAAGCACCTCGAAGTTTCAGCTAGATATCTCTGCCTCGGGAGTGATACGCCTGGATGGAGGTACCAAGATTTTCTCATGAAAAACATGCGCATAAGGGGCATGAGTACACCATAGCGGTACTCCGTAAGTGCCAAGCTTAACCTCGGTCGGATAGTGACGAGGAAGGTCAAGGCCCTACTGAGATAAAACATAATAAATGATAGGATAAGGGAGACAATATAGATAAAGTCTACAACAAGAATCTAACAGGATAATAAAGGAAAAACAATAATAGAAAGCAGAAAAAAAATAATATAACGAGTACTGCTCATAACATGGACAATAGCCGAGGATCTCTTGGTATCCTCAATACATATATATATATATATATATATATATATATATATATATATTTGGTATCGCGCACCCTTAATCCAAAACATATCCCAAACTTTAAACACACAATAACAGCTCAAACATCATGATAACTGTTAAACTCACAAGAAGTAATAGTAATTTCTAACCTAACATGCTTCACGGAAAAACAAATAAGACAGTTTAAGTAAATAGGCAAGTAAGTCAACTAAACATGCTTTTCTAAGCTAATACCGGTTAAATTTGCAATTAAAATAAGCAGGTAAGCATGAAAACTCAATTTAAATACTCCAAGTAAAAACGTACTTTCAAAAATTAGCTCAAGTATGCGCTCGTCACCTCACGTATGCGGCATTCAAATATCAAATATCATGTCCTAAGGGGAAAGGTCCCCCACACAAGGTTAGACAAGCCACTTACCTCGAAACGATACAAAATCAACTAGAAACCACGCCCTTGCCACGAGTATCCAACTCCAAATGGCCCAAATCTTATTCAATTCAATTACATATTGTAAATAACATCTCAAGCAACTGATTCTACTATTTAATTTGAAGCTAAGGTGCAAAATTAGGTAAAATAGCCAAAATGCCCCTCGGTCCAGTGTCTCGGAATCAGATAAACTTTACATTTTCAGAACCCGCACACTCTCACGAGTCTAACCATATAAAAATATCTCAAATCGAAGGTCAAACACCCATTCAAAACCCAATAGTTTGGTCTTTGAAGTTTTACCCTTTTTTCATTCAAAAATAAATCCGAAATTAAGGAGGAATTCATGATTAGATTAGTAGGTTTAAGCATAAGAGAGTAAAGAATCGTTACCCGGTCATTGCCCTAAAAATCCCTTCGAAATTTCTCCCAAATCCAAGATCCCAAGCTTATGTTTTGATAAAAATAACTAACCCTCGGTTTGATTTGTCTATAATTGCCTAGGCCAGTTATGCATCGTGAACGCGAAAGCGAACTCGCATTTTCAAATAAGAAAAAATGAAGCTGCCAAAAACTCCCTTCACGATCATGAGTAGAGGGACACGAACATAAAGGCATGCGCTTAGGAAACTATGTGAATGCGACAAATGGAACGCGAACGCGGTGAAGCAAGTGGGCTCAACCCTCAAAGCCAAAACATGATGACGAAACTGGTCCCCCTCAAGAATTACTCTACGCGAAGGCGTGGAGGAGGAAACAAACGCGTAGAAGAAGAAGGTCAGAGCTACGCGAATACGATAGGAGAGTCGCGAAGTCGAAGAAAGAAATAAAACCTGCAACTACTGTAAGATTTCTGCAACTTTTCACAACGCCAAAATGCTCCGTTGAGCATCCGAAACACACTCGAGGCTTCCGGGACCTCTACCAAACCTACATACATATCCCATAACATCATCCAAACTTGTACGATCCTTAAAGCACATAAAACAACATCAAAAACTCGAATTAATCAAGGATTTGAGGCTAAGAACTTCTACTTTCATCAAAATATGCTTTAGATAAAAAACCTAACCAAAAATGTCTGAATGACCTCAAATTTTGCACAAATATCCCAAATGACATGATGGAGCTACTGCAAATTCTGTAATTCCATTCCAACCCTCGGATCAAAAACTCACTATCAGACAGGAAACTTCAAAAAGTCAAACTTCGGCATTTCAAGCCTAAATTAGCTACGGACTTCCAAAATGCATTTAGAACATGTTCCCAATCCCGAAATCACCTAACGCAACTATCAAATTTCTATTCTGAGACCATCTTCACATTGTTACGACTACAGATAACTTTCCAACATTTAAGCTCTCATTTAGGGACTAAGTGTTCCAAAACTCTCCGAAACCCAAAACCGAATATCCCGGTAAGCCAAAATAGCAGAAAAGAACTTAGGAGAAGTAGTTAATAGGGGATTGGGGCATAAATTCTAAAAATAACCGTCTGGGTCATTACATTAAGGGTGAAAATAGTTATTTCAAAATAAAAATGGAAAGTGATGTGCATAAGATTCGACAAAATCGACTAAGTTTCAGAAGGTCCATCTTCCAGTAAGTTTTAGTGAAAAGGTATAAGGAATTTTGGAAAACTCAAAGCATGAAAGTTGTAAGCCTTTGATATAGCTTTCCAATAATATATTTCGGAGCCCGAATGGAGCTCTGTTGCAAAATGTTATGTCCATTTTACAAAACAGTGCGTAACCACCACTCTGCCACATTTTTACCTCGACCCCGGTGGTGAGGCAGTGTCCTAGTGATTTATCGCGTTCAGGACCGCAGTCACACAAATCGGGACGCAGTGCATGACTTGGAATTCATTTTGTAGCCTTTTTTCGTCCCCCACATGCCCAAAACATAAAAACTTGATCTATAAAGGAAAGCTCTCAAAAACCTAACTCCTTAAATGTCCCTCCACCATCCAAGGTAAGTTCTAATGGTGATTATAACTTTATTTCAATTCCCCAAAAACCTTATTAACATGGATGAACCCTCCATATTATTAGATATTCGATTGGGACACCATTATTGAGAGAAGAAACCCTAGAACTCAAATTCAAGAAGATTGAACGTCAAAAAGATAATATCTTCACCCTCTAATTGATGATATCATTGAATTAATGGTTATAGACTCTATTTCATGAGATATGAGTTGATGGACTTGATAGAAAAGCATGAATGGTTATAGGTTTGGTTGTTGATTGGTTATTATTGGTTATGGGTGATATTTACCTTATGTATGATAAAGAATAATGTTGATTATAACCATTTGCAACTTTAGAATTTATTTAGGAGAAAGACAATGAGTTATTGGGTGTAGAAACACCATTAATAAAGACTATGAAACATTATGCCACCAAGTGTTCGAGAAAATACCAAAGTGACCAAAACATGAGTATTATTGCTAAGATGGAATCCCTTTGACTTGTATTGATATAGATTGAAGCTGAAAGGGTTGGTAAATGTTGTATTATGCTCAAGAGTAAGAAGATAAGTATGTGAGGCTAACTCTCTATGCTTGGGAATGTTAATGATTCTCCCTACACTACATTTCTTTTACAACACTACTAATTTTATCAGAAATATAGTTAAGCCTATCTCCTTGAATAGTTGCAGAACTTATATTCTCTAGCTTCATAACTCGTTCATGACTTTCATTCTGAACGTTGGGAGCCCAGTGCGTATTCAATATAAACTTGGGTTTGGTTCCCCTAAGTCTTATTATAGATTACTTACTATGCTATAAAGATTTAAAATTCCAGTGTTCATAATCAGTTCAAGAATATATGTCTCAGTCTAGTCCTATTCAATATTCTAGTATTATGTAACCCAGTGTGATCCAGCCTTCTAGTATCATGAAACTAGTGTGATCCAGTATTCCAGTATCATGTAACTCAGTGTGATTCAGTATTTCACTATCATGTATTGCAGTATGATTCTCAGTTCCTGATTTTAAATTCCTAAATACTGAACGACTGAATTTGGGCCTGAGGCCATAGTTTATATGCTTTATGCATACTTGGGCTTGAGATTGTAGTTTATGTTTTATGCATTTTTGGGGCTAAGGCCGTAGTTATGTATACATATACTTGGGCCTGGGGCTGTAGCTTGTGTACATATATATTGGGCCTGAGGCCAGCTTATTCAAATAAATAGGTTGTTCATCATTTAGAAGAGGGAGTATTCATAACCTTACTTTTTTTGTTCAGTTCATCTATCAGTCATCGATTATTAGTTAACATTTTAGTTATTAGCTATCCGTTATCTTTTCAATTTCAGTTTCAGTTTCAACAGTTATCATTTCAGTTATCAATTATCAATTCTTAGTTATCAGCTCAGTAGTAGTTTCAGGAGTTATTGTTCTTTCTTTCGGCTGCTTTACATATCAGTGCAACTTAAATGTATTGACGTCCCTTTTGCCCGGGCCTACATCTCACAATGCACGTAATGATATACAGGTTGACGATTCAAAGTGTTAGGACTCACGTATGAGCTGTTAGGTGATCCCTAGTTCTTTCGGGGAATTATAATTATCTTATAGTCTTCAGTATTTTCAGACAGTCAATGTTTTCATTACTTCATTAGAGGCTTCATATAATAGAGTAACAATTAAACAAAGTCACAAGCTTTTTATATTAAACTATGTTGGCTAAAAATATGTCTGAATTGTATTAGTATTTCCGCACTTTGATTTATATCTTCCAGACTTTTAATATATCAACATGTATTAATTTATCTTCAACATTCAATATATTATGATACCACATTTTAATTCAGCCAGCCAGTTGGTTCGCTCGGCCACATGTAGTTAGGCACCGAGTGTCATTTACGTCCAGGCACATGTTTGAAACGTGACAGATTAGTGCTATGGCTAAAACGATTGAGTCTCTTAACAAGTTTAGGTGTTGCCTAGACTTGGTTGATGTGTGCGAAAATAGATAGAACCCTTGCGAGGGTTGAGGGCAAGGTAGAGAGACGTTGCTCCTGTTGATGAAGAGAATTCAGGCCAAGGGGAAGATTTGTTATTTGTAGCTTGAATTATTTCCTTATATTTTTAGGAAACTCATAGTCCTATGACTTTAGAAAAACCTATTGTCTTAATAGATCTAGGAAAGGAAAACCTATAGTCCTTGTCAAATTGGGAAACCTTTCTCAAATTTATTTGTGATCTTTTGGGATTTATATATAGGGGTTGTAGTTGGGGATTCTATAAATTGTATTGGTTTTTTCTTCTCATTCATAGTGAAAAACTGTCTCTTCTTTTGACCCGAGGATTAGGCTTAGCCGAACCTCGTTAAATCCTTGTGTTGATTTTTCTTCTCTATTTGCTTTGTGTGAGAATGGATGCTTCCGCAACAATTAGCAATGATTTAATTAAGAAGGTTGTAACTAAAGGGTGGTTTACATGTTAGGGATTCATTTCAAAATCAAATTAATGCGTCCCATAAAGTCAATTTTTGTGACAACTTATCGATATGTAAACAGGAAACAAACGTAACATCGACCGTCAGTATTAGTGTCCATAATGTAAATGAGCGCACAATACAAATCTGAATTAAAAGTAACGAATATCAGATGATTACATAAAAAAAATAGTAATTCAGGCCGAAATATAGCCTTTGGTGGACCACAACAAGTTGTGGCAACTGGCTTTCGATTATGATAGAAAGGAGTTCTCTTCTCCTTATTCTTCTCCTTCTTGCTTTAAACTTTACTCCCCAAGTTCACTTTTATATAAATTTTACTCACTAAGTTCACTTTTATATGGTAGTTTTAACTTTTCGGATTTACCCGGTGAGAGTGTCGCATGTCTCGCCACGGCCTATTGTTTTTCTCTGGAGAAGGGCACGTCGAATGAGATAATCAACGATGCCCCGATAATCCTGCAGCTATAGCGCGTTCCTTAAGAAATAATAAATAAAGTGCATAATTTTACCCATATTAATTGATGCATATTTTATTGTATTTGAGGAAATAATTTGAAATGAATAATAAATATTGTGGTTATAACAGGAAATAAATTTGTCTTTTCTCTTAACATGCATAAAGTGACAAGTAAAAATGAAATTCTATTTGTAGTATACATCCCAAATAAAAGTGAACGGAAATATTTTATCTTTCGGGAAGCTGTTCAAATTTCATTGCTAGCTAATTGGCAATGAGGATAGGTGAACGGCTATATTCTTTTTTCTTCTTAATATGAAAAATTATAGAATTTGAATGAGCATAATATCTGCTACGTTGAACTCAATAGCTTTAATATGTTTAATATACTTTCTCATTACTTTCTTTATGTTTCAAAAAACAAAAAACTCCAATATTCTAAGAATCGACAGAGAATTCAAGTTTTGTTAGACTCAACATTCATGACTATTACATGCCAATACGCAATTAATTTTTGCATTTGTGACCAATATTTCCATTCTTGAAGCAATTAGAAAGCTTTCTCATGCTTTACCTAATAAGGACAAGAAAGTGCATCGGTGCGTGAAGGAAATAAATGCCATCATAATTGGTGTAGGGCTGGGCCATACTGCTATCCCTTTTATTTCAGCTGTCATATGACTTTTTAAAAATATAAGATTAAATATATAAGTCCGGAACCAATTGTGGTTCTTTGGAATTCAAAGTACCGAAATAATGAGGAAAAAATTTGGTAACCAAAGTATATAAATACGCTTTTAAATCACGTTTTATCTATTTTGTGATTCACCAATAACTCTTTTTCAGTTTAAAAGAGTTTGATCGGATCTAAATTTATTTTTACGGGCAAATGAGGAGCAAAGAAATAATTTCTCTCCTACTTTACATAATCCATATGACGACTGGTAAACTTTAATTTTTCTTTGTGTTACGATGTTTATTTTTGTTGTATTGAATTTGTATTAATACTCATATATTTCACAGAGGGTACCGTCCAGATATAAATTTTACAAGTTATGAACCCACACCCAGTTGGAATGTGCATAGCTTTGGTGTGTTGGATCACGGTGGTCCATCTGGGAGTCATCACTAATAGGATAATGTCCATCATGGAGTGTTAACATATTACGACTTGTAAGCGAAGTGATATAGCTATATGTAAAGTATTTATCAATTTGAGTAGCTTATTATTTTATTATTTATGTAGTGAAAAACGAGTAACTTGATGGTCCTATCCTCACTCAGTTGCCCATAGATGACGTATTTACTTGGAATTTCGCAGATATGCAGAGTCAGAAAGATAATAGGGATTATGACAACAATGCCGATAAGTATGGAGATGACACACGCTTCCCCGACGAGGGTGATGAGAAGGAGGAAGTGAATGCCGAACCTGATTTGACGAGGGAGTATGCTCCACATCCCGTTAGACCAAGAGTGTACGAGTCCCACGTGTCGTTTCATTCAAGGCATATTGTGTCCCTTGATCATTTGCCAAGTATGCCGGATGTGGATGCCTTCACAAGGGATTTTGACGAAATTCGGACAACAATGTGGGATGAGTATAGACCAAAGATGCTAGCAAAGGGCATGCTTTTTCCTAATAAAACACGCCCAAGCAAGGCGGCAAAAATATACAACATAAAAGAGTGCCGTAAGATGATGGTATGAGAGTCAAGTCCGGATGAATATAAGGTTGTTTGCCGTAAATGGTTTATGGATTGTCACTGGATGTTGCATGTGAGCAAGAAGAAAACAAGGTTGTGCAAAGTGGGTAAATATATTGGCACCCACAGTCATGAAATGGACACATTAAATGGGAATCACTTCAACTTGGAGAGTTTGGGCCAATAACTCTCCCTTTCATATGCGGGCGGACCTATGATCGCCCTATAACGATAGTAGCTAATCGCTGGAAGGTCCGGGATGAATAGGCGGCACCTCTATGTCGCCTACTGTAAATTAAACAACATTAATTACATGTTAGTGTTATAATTTTATATGTTTATTTGTAAGTTAAATCATTAATTTTTGTAATTATATAATATTAATTATTATACATTCACATAAGGGTTCCACGCTCAATATTCGAGGCGCATTAGCACCATGATACCCTGAATTCTTTGTGTTAGTTTTCTTATTTTACATATTTATTTCATAATTTATATGTTTGTTTGCAAATTAAATAATTATTTTTTAATTATAAAATATTTAATTATTAAATATTTACATATAGGTTCTAGGCTCGATATTTGAGGCGCAGTAACACCAAGATATCTTGAATTCTTATCTGTGTTAGTTTTCATAGTTTACATGTTTGTTTTATAATTTTATATGTTTGTTTGTAAATTAAATAATTAATTTTTATAATTATTAAATATTTCCATATGGGTTCCAAGTTCGATATTTGAGGCCCAGTAGCATCAAATATCCGAAAAATATTGTTCTTTTCTCGTGTTATTTTCTTATGATTGTTGACTATAATTGGACAGAGTTTGCGTTTGATATATCAATTATTTTGACGTATTTTTGAGTATAATAGATACTTAAGCTACATGGATACTACGCTAAAAGGCACTATATTATATGACGCTAAAAGGTAATATATTTTACTACCTTAAAAGGACGCTATATTACTAGTCTTTAAGCAAATAAATAATATAAACCAGATAAAACTAAAAGATTTATTTAATCACAAAACATTTACGAAAATACATATACCACAGTAAAAAATCTATTAACATTTTTTTCAAATAATAATAATTTCTAAATTTTTACATATTTTTTAGCATACTAATATCTGAGTCCGAATAAAATAACATATCCGTTTAATCGCAAAAAATACGAAAACAACATAGAACACATGTAAAACAATTAATAAGCAATTTTTATACGAGTTTCGACAAAAATTAAATCGGAATACCTCGATTTATATTTTTTGGAATATTAAAGAATTGAAGATTATAATCCAAAACGAACAACCATAACGAGAGAATGCCTTAGCTAGGATGTGGGACCAACACTCTTTACTTTTTATGGGACGGGTGGGGTCCACTCAAGTTTTTAATCTCGTTAAGGCGGGAGGGGGAACCGTTGTTCGAATTATAAAAGGGAGCTTTTGGTTTGAACATGGGGGGAGGGAAGGGGATGAATATTTGAAGGTGAAAAACATGGTTTATTAAGGCGCTTTACATAAAATTCTTTATCAAATCACATTTTACCTAAACGTCTTATCAGCTTCAGGTAAAGCGTTTTTGAAAATGTATTTTATATAAAACGCGCTTTTAAATCGTGCTTTACCTTAATGTTCGTTTTGGGACGTTAAGGTAAAGCGTGGTTTGAAAAAGAATTTTATATACTTTGGTCACCAATTTAATTTTTTCCCACTTATAAGTATATTGAGTCTAAAAGACTCACAATTCGGTTCCGGGCTTCATAATATTTACGTAGACACCTGTAACTCCCCGTAAATTTGAATCAGTTGTGAATGCATTAATTGAATATCAATGGGATTTTTATTAATTGGTTATGATAATAAATGTACGACGCATATCATATGTGATTTGGAGTCCAAGGAAAGACCTAAGTCTAAGCCAAGTTGGAAAATTTCACGACAGACTAAAATTCTAAATGAGCATGCACAAGACTATATTTTGAACGAGCATATCTACCTTTATATAAGGTATTATATGCTCCACAACCTATCAAATGAAAGATCATTGAGTCTAGTTTCTAACTCTTCAAACCGTTCGTCATTTGGCCACTATTACCAGAAGTTATGATCAAATTACCAAAAGCATCGTAGAATTTTACACTACCTCACCGCGCCATGTGCCGCCCCATGCGGCGCACTTGTGTAAATAGAAGAGAACCTCCAGATTTTGTTTATAAATACATTTTTCATTACCACGCCGCCCCATGCGCTGCGCCTATGCAAATCTTCCTGTTTTTGTCAACCCAACCCTATTTTGTTATAAATCTTCGGGGTTTATTTTTCCTACTTTATTTGGACGAATTCTAGGGTTTTACTCCACTTTCTCACGACCTTTAACCCCTCCCAATCTTCAAGGTAAGCAATCTCCATTATCTGTGTGTGAATTCTATCATTTATACACTAGTATTGATGGCATCTAGACATAAAATACTTAGATCTTCAAGGGATTTCTTCAAGAACTCGAAGGAGGATATTTCAATATTTCTTCCAAAAATGTAACCCTATACCCTTAGACTTTCATGTATGAAGTTATTAATGGAATATGATTATGAATAAGTATTGGAACTCTTGGTATGGTGATTGGAAACCATAAGTTCCAAATATAATTACACAACCATTATAGAGTTTGAAAGATGTTTATTTAATGGAACTTTATTGTTTATGATTAAGAGTGTTGTTTAACTTATGGGTGACAAAGGATAATATTGATTATAAACATTTGAGACTTTAGAATCTATCTACGATCAAGAGAATGGTTTTTTGGGTGTAGAGACACCATTAATAAGGACTATGAAGCTTTATTTTGACCAAGTGTTTGATAAAATGCTCCAGTGATCAAAACACGATCATCATAACTAATATGGAATCCCTTTGACTTGTATTCCCGTAGATTAAAGTTGAAAGGGGTGACAAACATTCTATTACGCTCAAGAGCAGGAAGATAAGGTATGTAAGACTAACTCTTTACATTTGGGAATGTCTATGATTCTCTCTACGTCCTATTCATTATGACCATTACCAATTTCCTTAGAAAGTAAGTATTCCTCATGTCCCTGAATAGTCGTAGAAATTCTATTCTCAATATGGATCATTATTTCAGTATCATGTATTGCAGTATGATTCTCAGTTCATGAGTTTAAATTCCTGGATATTGAACACCTGTATTTGGACCTGAGGCTGTAGTTTATGCTTTATGCATTTTTGGTTCTGAGGCCGAAGTTATGTATACGTATTGGGTCTGAGGCCGTAGCTTGTGCGCAAACACACACACATACAGATAAACACACACACACACAGATATATATATATATATATATATATATATATATATATATATATATATATATATATATATATATATATATATATATATATATACGCTCGAGGCCGTAGTTTATCAGATAAACAAGTTGTTAATCATTAAGAAGAGGGAGTATTCACATCCTTTCTTCATTGTTCAGTTATCAGTTTATCAGCTAGCAGTGCAGTTTCAGTTTCAGTATTTACAGTTCTTTTGTTCATCTATTTTACATACCAGTACAATTCAAATGTACTAACGCCCTTTTTGCCCTGGGCCTGCATCTCGCAATGCAGGTAACAATTTTCAGGTTGACTATTCTGCTTGCTTGGACATCTCGTATCAACTATTGGTGTGCCCCAATCTACTGGGACCTTATCTCTCTTTTGTTTTAGTCATTATAGTATTATAGTTAATAAGGTATATCAGGAACCTCATCCTGGTAAACTGTTAGCAGTTTAAGTGTTCTTTAGAGGCTTCGTAGACTATAACCCGGCCAGTCAGATATTATTAGGCCTTCATGTATTAGCCTTGACGACTACTTGTTTATACTTCCAGACCTTTCAGTATTTTCCTCATCTATGCTATTTTAGTCAGACCCTTTAGTAGATTATCATGTCGTATACTTACCTCTAGCTCATAGTTATACCACATGTTGATCCAGCCGTGCAATTGGTTCGCTCGGTCACAAGAAGCCAGGCACCGAGTGTCGTGTTACGCCCAGACCATGGTTCGGGGCATAACAAAACTTGGTATCAAAGCCCCAGGTTCAAGAGTCCTAGGGAGTGTATGAATCCGTGTCCGGTGGGGTCTCCTTTTTGTGTGTGTGCGCGTAGCACATATGAACAGCTGACCACCAAGACATCTAGGATTGTTTCATTTCATTCATACTTTAGATCGTGCAGTTAGAGCTATGCTTTTAGGAATTTCTCTAACCCGTGAAAATTGCATATTTCAGAAAAATGCCTGCAAAAAGAAAGTACACCAGGAGGGCCTCAGCTACTAGCCAGGGGGCCACAACTAATGCTGCTCAGGAGGAGGAGACTCCGGCCCAGGGGGTTGCACCGGGCTCAGTGCCCAGTGCTTCAGACATGGATGTCAGGAGAGCTATCCAGTTGCTCACCTAGATTGTTGCTACTCAGGCTCAAAGGCAGGGAACCAGTGATTTTCATGAGACGGGTAGTTCCAAGTCTAGGGAATTCCTCAACATGAAACCTCCCATCTTCACAAAGTCCAAAAAGGATGAGGACCCGCAAAACGTCATTCATGAGGTTCAAAAGATATTTCGAGTGATGCATGTTACGGACACTGAGGCAGCAGTTCTTGCTGTGTACCAGCTGAAGGATGTTTCCAACACTTGGTATGAAACATGCGAAGAGTCCCGAGGGGAGGATGCGGATCCTGCAATGTGGAAGGAGTTTGCTGATGCGTTCCTTGAGCACTTCTACCCATTGAGGTCTTGGAAGCTAAGGCTTTGGAGTTTGAGAGATTCAGACAGAATAATATGAGTGTGAATGTGTACCTCAGGTTCGTCTCTCTGGCCAACTATATTCCGAAAATGGTATGTGATATGAGGGAACAATTAGGCGGTTTTTGTTGGGGCTTTCAGATGATTTGTTTGCTGATGCTAATATAGCTGCTCAGAATAATGACATGACCATCACTAAGATGGTTGCCTTTGTTCAAGGGAACTAAGACAGGTTGAAAGAAGAAAAACGGCTACAGAAAGAGAAGGACATGGAATTCAGCTAGAGAGCTAATAATGCAGGCGGTAGTCGAAACCGCTTGTATGCACTGACATAGCGTCAGGATACAGAGGCTCATGGAGATGTTGTCGCAGGTATGCTAAAAATATTCATTTTTTATGTCTATGCTCTTATAGATCCTGGATCCACCCTATCTTATGTAACCCCATATATTGCTAAGAAATTTGGGATAGAACCAGAAAAGTTATGTGAACCCATTAAAGTGTCCACTCTAGTTGGAGAATCAATTATATCAAGGTGTATTTATAGGGGATGTCCAGTTAAAGTGCATTATCGTCTTACTATAGCAGACTTAGTAGAATAGGAGATGTTAGATGTCGATGTGATCATGGGCATGGATTGGTTAGAGGCATGTTATGACAAAGTAGGTTGTAAAACCAACATAGTAAGTTTTGAATTTCCTAGTGAACCAGTCTTCGAATGGAAAGGTGATGCAGTAACACCTAGGGGTAGGTTTATTTCTATCTTAAAGCCAGAAAGATGATCTCCAAGGGATATATTTATCTCATGGTTCGAGTAAAGGATGCAAATGCTCAGATCCCCACTCTCTAGTCGGTACCGACTGTAAGTGAGTTTCCAGAAGTGTTTCCCGAAGATCTCCCTAGAATTCCTCCCCGATAGAGAGATTGACTTTGCAATTGATCTACTTCCAAGCACTAAGACAATATCTATTCCGCCTTACATAATGGATCCATCAGAGTTGAAAGAGCTAAAACTCCAATTGAAAGATCTTCTAGATAAGGGATTTATAAGGCCAAGTGTCTCACCTTGGGACGCACCAGTCTTGTTTGTCCAAAAGAAGGATGGGTCTTTGCGTATGTGCGTTGGCTATCGTCAGTTAAATAAACTCACCATCAAGAACAAGTACCATCTTCCCAGAATACATGATTTATTTGACCAACTTCAGGGTGCCCATTATTACTCCAAATTGACCTCAGACCGGGATACCATCAGTTGAAGGTTAATGAAGTTATTATTCCGAAACAGCTTTTAGGACTCGATATGGGCATTTTGAATTTTTGGTAGTGTCATTTGGTTTAACGAATGCACCAGCAGCTTTCATGGACCTTATGAATAGGGTCTTCAAACCTTATCTTGATTTGTTTGTTATCGTATTTATTGATCACGTCTTGATTTATTCCCGTAGCGAGACTGACCATGCAAAACATCTCATAATTGTGTTGCAGACGCTGAAGGATCACAAGCTACATGCAAAAATTTCTAAGTCTGAATTCTGGTTGAAATCAGTAGTGTTTTCGGGCCATGCCATCTCAGAGGAAGGCGTGAAAGTAGACTCTTAGAAAATAGAAGCAGTGAAGAATTGGCCTAGACCCACCTCAATATCCGATATAAGAAGTCTCTTGGGTCTAGCAGGCTATTATAAGCATTTCATAGAGGGATTTTCTTCTATCTCATCCCCTTTAACTAGATTAACTCCGAAGAAATTCATGTTTCAATGGTCGGAAGCGTGCGAGAAAAGTTTTGAGGAGTTAAAGAAAAGGTTGACTTTAGCTCCAGTCTTGAAACTACTGGAAGGAACCGAATGGTTCGTCATTTATTGTGAAGCTTCAGGGGTTGGTCTTAGGTATGTATTAATGCAGCAGGGAAAAGTCATAGGCTATGCGTCGAGACAACTCAAGACTCATGAGAAGAATTATCCGACTTATGATCTTGAACTAGAAGCTGCGGTGTTTGACCTTAAGATCTGGCGCCATTATTTGTATGGTGTACATGTTGACATTTTTACATGTCACAAGTGTCTCCAGTACATCTTCAAGCAAAAGGAATTAAATCTACGTCAGAGAAGGTGGCTCGAATTACTTAAATGTTGTGATATGGATATCCTCTATCATTCGGGGAAAGCAAATGTCATAGCCGATGATCTCAGTCAGCGTTCTACGGGGAGCTTAGCTCACATTGAAGCAGACAAGCGAACTATGATGAAGGAAGTCCACCGCTTAGAAAATCTAGGAGTTCAACTTTTAGACTCCGAAGATGGTGGCGTTGTTCTCCAGAACATGGCTGAATCCTCTTTAGTAGCCGAAGTAAAAGAACAATAGTTCAGTGATCCCTACTTATTGTAGCTGAAGGAAGGAATTCACAAACACAAGAGTATGGCTGTTGAACAAGAGGGAGATGATGGTACTTCAAGATACAGAACCAGACTATGCATTCCAGATGTAGATGGGCTCAGAGAGAGGATTATGTCAGAAGCCCACAATTCCGGGTATTCTATTCACCTATGCTCAACAAAGATGTATCATGATCTTAAGGAGGTTTATTGGTGGAACGATATGAAAAAGAACATAGCAGATTTCGCGGCTAAGGGTCTAAATTGTCAGCATGTGAAAGTCGTACACCAGAGACTTGGCGGTTTAACTCAGAATATAGAAATTCCCGTTTAGAAATGGGAGATGATAAACATGGACTTCATAACAGGTCTACCTCGCTCGTTCTGGAAGCATGATTCGATTTGGGTGATTGTAGACCGACTTACCAAGTCCGCTCACTTCTTGCCAGTGAAGACTACAAATTCGACCGAGGATTACGCCAAGTTGTACATCAAAGAAATTGTCCGATTGCATGGGACTCCTTTGTCATCAACTTAGATTGTGGTGCTATGTTCACCGCAAACTTTTGGAAATACTTTCAGAAGGGATTGGGCACAAGGGTGAACCTTAGCACCGCCTTTCATCCTCAGACAGATGGCCAGGCAGAACGCACCATTCAGACTCTCTAGGATATGTTGAGGGCATTTGTTATTGATTTTAAAGGTAATTGGGACAACCATCTACTCTCATTGAGTTTGCTTACAATAGCAGTTATCACTGTAGTATCAAGATGGCACCGTATGAAGCTCTATATGGGCGGAGGTGTAGATCACCGATTGGTTGGTTCGAAGTCGGAGAAGCGGAGTTGGTAGGACCCGATTTGGTCTATCAGGCTATGGAGAAATTCAACTTGATACAAAGGCATTTAAAGACGGCTCAAAGTCGCCAAAAGTCCTATTCTGACGTATGGCGTAGAGGCTTAGAGTTCCAAGTTGATGATTGAGTGTTTTGAAAGTATCGCCCATGAAAGGAGTTATGAGATTTGGGAAGAAGGGTAAACTTAGTCCCTACTATATTGGTCCAAATAGAATCCTGTGAAGGATCAGACAGGTGGATTATGCGTTAGAATTTCCACAAGAACTAGCTGCTGTACACCCGGTGTTTCATTTGTTAGCCTTGACGGCTACTTGTTTATACTTGCAGACCTTTTTAGTATTTCCTGCATCTATGCTATTTCAGTCAAATCCTTTAGTAGATTATCATGTTGTATACTTACCTCTAGCTCATAGTTATACCACATGTTGATCCAGCCATGCAGTTGGTTTGCTCGGTCATATGAAGCCAGGCACCGAGTGACATGTTACGCCCAGACCAGAAGTTATAGGGGTTAAAGACAACCTATCTTATGAAGAAATTCTAGTGTCTATTCTTGATCGTCAAATTCGCAAGCTCAGAGCTAAGGAAATTGCTTCAGTAAAAGTGCTTTGGAGGAATCAAAGATTGAAGAGGCTACATGGGAAGTCGAGGAGGACATGAAGTCCAGATGTCCCCATCTCTTTGAAGGGCAAAAGGAAAATGTGGAAGGTAATTGACCATTCCATTCAGGTCTTATATTATAATCTCCATGTTCTTCAGTATTTACTCAGCTTAGTATTTAGTGATCACATGCTCGTTCATTTTGATGTACATGTATTCATGATATTTCAGTATTCTCATATCTCCATCACACCCATTTAATGTTCATAGATAGTCGTAGTTGCAGCCAGGACCATCATTCGAGGACGAATGATCCCAAGAGGGAGATAATGTAACATCCCGTAAATTTGAATCAGTGGTGGATGCATTAAATGTGTATCAATGGGGCGGTTATTAATTGGTGGTAATAATATGTGTACGATGCATATTATCAGTGATTTGGAGTCCAAGAAAAGACCTAAGTCTAACCCAAGTTGAAAAATTTATGATAGTCTAAAATTCTAAATGAGCATGCACAAGACTATACTTTGGACGAACTTATCTACCTTTAAATAAGGTATTATATTATTCACAACCTATCAAATGAATGATCTTTGAGTCTAGTTTCTAACTCTTCAAATTGTTCATCATTTGACCACTCCTACCAGAAGTTATGACCAAATTGCCAAAAGTAGCACATAATTTTATACTACCACACCGCACGAAGCGCCGCCTCATGCGGCGCGGCTGTGTAAATTAACAGAGAACCTCTAGATTTCTTTTATTAATACATTTTCATTACCACGCCTCCCTATGCGCTGCGCCTGTGCAAATCTTCATGTTTTTGTCAACCCGACCCTATTTTGATATAAAACCTTCGGGGATTATTTTCCCCACTTTATTTGGACGAGTTCTAGGGTTTTCCTCTACCCTCTCACGACTCTAACCCCTCCCTTCTTCAAGGTAAGCAATCCCCATTATCTTGCTGTGAATTCTATCATTTATACACTAGTATTGATGACATCTACACATAAAATACTTAGATCTTCAAGGGATTTCTTCAAGAACTCAAAGGAGAGTTTTGCAAGATTTCTTACAAAAAGATAATCCTACACCCTTAGACTTTCATGTATGGAATTATTAAGGGAATATGAGTATGAATAAGTATTGGAACTCTTGGTATGGTGATAGGAAACCATAAGTTCCCAATTTAATTACACAACCATTATAGAGATTGAAAGATGTTTATTTAATGGAACTTTATTGGTTATGGTTAAGGATGATGTTTAACTTATGGTGATAAAGGACAATGTTGATTATAACCATTTGAGACTTTAGAATCTATCTAGGATCAAGAGAATGGGTTTTTGGTTGTAGAGACACCATTAATAAGGACTATGAAGCTTTATTTTGACCAAGTATTTGATAAAATGCTTAAGTGATCAAAACACGAGCATCATAGCTTAATATGGAATCCGTTTGACTTGTATTGCTATAGATTAAAGTTGAAAGGGGTGACAAACATTGTATTACGCTCAAGGGAGGGAAGTTAAGGTATGTAAGGCTAACTCTTTACGTTTGGGAATGTATAATTCTCCCTACGTCACATTCATTATGACAATTACCAGTTTCCTTATAAAGTAATTATTCTCCAGTTCCCTGAATAGTAGTAGAAATTCTATTCTCAGTATGGCTCATTATTTCAATATCACGTATTGTAGTATGATTCTCAATTCCTGAGTTTAAATTCTTGAAGGTTGAACACCTGTATTTGGGCCTCATGTCGTAGTTATGTATATGTATACTTGGGTCTGAGGCCATAGCCTATGCACGCGCACGCGCACGCGAACACATAACTACGGCTTCGGGCCTAATACACACACACAAGTATGTGTGTGTGTATATATATATATATATATATATATGTGTGTGTGTGTGTGTGTGTGTGTGTGTGTTGTGTGTGTGTCGTGATTCTTTTGGGCTTGTTCTTTAAGAAAGAATAGTTTTTGATTACTTTTCCCTTATTAATTGTTTTTTCAATTTATGTATCATTTTTATCAATCACATTATTCATATTTTTATTAAATGTGAATGCAATTGATTATTAAAATTAAAAAAATATATAATAAGTTTTGTTATGAACTTCTAAAATGATTTATAATTTAAATTATTTTTAGTAATCATGATACAAATATGAGACGGAGGGAGGTAATGTATACAAGTTGTTCTCATTGTGAGCTTGAAATCTGTGGCACTAAACCAGCTGGCCGGCCTTCCCAACTAGCCGAATTGGGTCTACTATCTTAATTGCAATTGTGGTCTCTGTTGTCTTTGTTGTTTAGGACCATTTAAGACCATCTCAGAATTTAATTTCAGCACTCACGAGGGACTTTCTACGGTTGGCCTTTCTTTGTTTCTAACTTATGAATCATTTTTTAATTGTAACCAAAAACAAAAAGGAGTATTAAAGGAAATTAATAGGGAGAGGGGACCAAAAGTGTTGATACAAACAAATAAGAAAATCTGAAAATTAATTAAAAAGAACATAATCAATATGGTTTTTAGTTGCATGCAAAGTGATGATCAGCAACTGTAACGTTATTTAATTCCTCAATGATAAGCTACTTTGAAAGGCTTAGCTAATAACTCCTTTTTTATTAATGATTTATTTAAAATACTAAGAAAATTGATTTAACATGATACTATACACATGAGCAAAGCTAGCATGCGAGAATACGGGTTTGACCAAACATAGTTGCTTCTTAAGAAATCTATTAACTATTTATAAATTTTCAAATGAACAACATGTTGGAATAAATCCGACTATATCTGTAGCCTTCATATCGAATTATTTGGAACTATAACATAAGCGGAAGCGTACCTGAATCCATAAGTGGAGGCTCCTTTGATCCTTCTTGGAGATCGTCCGGGGTTAGGTTTTCCACTTGATATGCAAGCTAGTATTACTCTCTCTAGCAATGGGAACTCAAGAGGCTTGGCTTGCATACAAATGGGAACCATAACCCTATTTATAAGCATGTAACCCTAGTTAGCCCATCATTAATTAAGGTTACTCTTTATGGGTATCTAAAAAAATTTAGACTCTACACTTTATATGACGATGTATTGGCCTACTTAATAATAATATCCTAAAGACCACTAATTTAGGCCAAACCGAAAGATAGCACATAACATATAATTAATCCACATATTGTCCATATGTATGTAGTATAAGTCCATATTTCTAACAATCTCCCACTTGGAAGATATACTCATGCATATGTACATACCTTAGCATCATATGTTACATTATAACTTTGTGAGCTCAGTATTGCTATCATAATAAAATCGTCATGATCAATCCGGTCCATCAATCATATCAGCATAGGATCTATGAGATCTTAGTTACTCTTGTGCAACTAGACCCAACATTGATCACGTATGTCAATATAACCAACGACAAGGATCAAGTATAGGTGTGTAGCATGGAAATAACATAAAGCATGGTTTGAAATAGAATGTCTATTTCCAACTGGTTCACCTTATTGAGATCAATCATATACCGTAAGAGTACATAAAACTTTAAGACTGAATATCTGCAGATAAAACCTTAAAGACCGAATTACCGAATGTACTGGACAATGCATAATTGTATAACACAAACTCCCACTAAAACTCATAATCCTCAACTGATTTGACACCCATGCGAGCAACATGCTCATGAAATACTTTGGGTGGCAATCCCTTAGTAAGCGGATCCGCAATCATGGAGTATCTACTGATGTGCTCTATGCACAATTGTCCATTTTGTACTCTTTCTTTACAACCCGAACTTGACGTCCATATGCTTTGGCTTCGTCAAACTACTGTTATTGTTAGCATAAAGGACTGCTGATCTGTTGTCGCACAATAGCCTGAGTGGCCTTTTAATACTGTCTACTATGCGCAGTCCACTAACAAAATTTTGCAGCCATAATCCCTCATTGGATGCCTCATAACATGCCATGAATTCCGCTTCCATGGTGGAAGTCGCCGTAAGAGTTTGCCTGATGCTTCTCCAAGAGATAGCACCGCCAGCAAGCATGTAGATATAGCCTGATGTAGACTTCAGACTATCTTGACATCCAGCAAAATAGGAGTCGGTGTACCCGATGATCTCAAGCTGGTCCAATCTCCGATATGTGAGCATGTAATCCTTTGTTCTCTGTAAGTACTGCATGACCCTTTTGGCTGCCTTCCAATGGTCCATTCCCGGATTGCTGAGATATCTGCCCAGCATCCCAACAATGTATGCGATATCAGGTCGTGTGCATACCTGAGCATACATCAGACTCCCTACAGGCGAAGCATAAAGTGTCTTCTCCATTTCCGTGGTTTCAAAACTATTCTTTGGGCACTGTTTGAGACTAAACTTATCTCCCTTAGCAACAGGGGTGTCACCTGGTTTACAATCCTGTATGCCAAATCTGTTAAGAACCTTATCGATATAGCCCTTTTGTGACAGACCGAGAACACCATTGGAGCGATCTCGATGTATCTGAATTCCTAGTACAAAAGAGGCATCACCAAGATCTTTCATTTCAAATTTCTTTGAAAGAAATTTCTTAGTTTCGCACAATAATCCTATATCGTTACTGGCAAGCAGTATGTCATCGACATATAAAACCAGAAAAATATGTTTGCTCCCACTGAACTTATGGTATATACAGTCTTCAGCAATATTTGGTTCAAAACCAAAAGATGTAATGACTTCATGAAACTTGTGATACCACTGACGTGAAGCTTGCTTGAGCCCATAGATGGATTTCTTTAATTTGCAAACCCTTTTCTTTGAGTCTCCCGAAACAAAGTTTTTAGGTTGCACCATATAAATTGATTCCTCAATGTCACCATTGACAAATGCTGTCTTAACATCCATCTGATGAAGTTCAAGATCAAAATGTGCTACTAGTGCCATTATTGTCCTGAAAGAGTCTTTCGATGAAACTGGAGAGAAAGTCTCTTTATAATCAATGCCTTCCTTTTGAGTGTAGCCCTTTGCAACAAGGCGAGCTTTAAACCTATTGACATTGCCCTCTGAATCCCCCTTGGTTTTAAATATCCATTTGCAACCAATTGGTTTAACACCTTCGGGCAATGAAACAAGCTCCCAAACGCCATTATCGCTCATAGACTTCATCTCATCATTCATTGCATCAATCCACTTTTGAGAGTTAGAACCTTTCATGGCTTGACGGAAGTTGATTGGATCATCTTCCTCAAGTCCAATGTCACTTTCTTGTTCTTGGAGGAAGACAAGAATATCTTCCACCATTTCCAAGTTTGCCTCATGTTCTTGGAGAAATACAACATAATCGTCCGGAATTGCACTTCTCCTCTCTCTAGTGGATCTCCTTAATGGCACTTCAGGTTCTTGAGGTTGTTGAGTTTGATTTTCTTCAATAATATCAGGAACTTGATCAGGGAGATTATCAAGATTGTCTTGAACTGGAGTTGTGTGATCCGCGTCAGGATTGAGAACACCCTGATCAAGATCAACAACTGGAGGAAGAGACACGTGTTCTTCCTCAAAGACAAAATCTCTAACTTTATCTCCCCACCCCCCAAACTCAATATCCTCAAAGAACCGAGCATTACCCGTCTCAAAAATAGTTCTAGAAGTGGGATCATAGAACTTATACCCCCTGGATCTTTCAGAGTATCCAACAAAATAGCTACTAACTGTTTTAGAATCCAGTTTCTTTTCATTTGGCCTGTAAGGCCTTGCCTCAGCTGGACAACCCCAAATGTGTAAGTGCTTTATACTAGGCTTTTTTCCAGTCCAAAGTTCATATGGGGTTTTGATTGTAGCATTAGTTGGAACCCTATTAAGTATATATGCTGCGGTTTGCAATGCTTCTCCCCAGAGTGAGTCTGGCAAAGTAGTATGACAAATCATACTTCTCACCATGTCCTTTAGTGTTCGATTTCGTCTCTCAGCTACACAATTCATAGTAGGACTGCCTGGCATAGTGTACTGAGGAACGATCCCACACTCATCTAGGAATTTGGCAAATGGCCCTGGACGTTGTTCACCTGAACCATCATATCTACCATAGTATTCACCACCACGGTCAGATCTAACGGTTTTAATCCTTTTGCCTAGTTCATTTTCAACTTCGGCCTTATATGATTTGAACACGTCTATAGATTGGGACTTCTCATGAATGAGATATAGGTATCCATAACGAGAGTAATCGTCTATAAATGTGATAAAGTATTGTTGACCATTTCTACAAGGTGTAGGGAATGGCCCACAAATATCTGTATGTATCAATTCTAAGACATCTAAAGCTCTCTGGGCACCTAATCTCGTCTTGTTTGTTTGTTTAACCTTGATACAGTCAATGCAAATATCCGAATTTGAGGAATCAAGAGAATCAAGAATTCCATCTGACACGAGTTTCTGAATTCTTTGTTTGGATATGTGACCCAAACGCTTGTGCCAGAGTGATAAGAATTCTCATTGGATAATTTTCTTTTGGTACCACACGAACTTGTATGCAAAGTTTCGTTATGTGAGGTTATTATGTCAAACAAATATAGGTTATCATATGCTGATAAAAGACCAGTACCGATAAGATCTGAACCTTGAAAAAGACTCACTTTATTGTTACCAAATGAACAAGAATAACCGGATTTGTCCAATTTGGGGACAGAAATTAAATTCCGTCTAAAAGACGGTACAACAAAAGTCTCATTTAAATCCAAATAAAAACCAGTCTTAAATAATAGCCTAAAATTTCCAATAGCCTCAACTTCGACCCTTTTACCGTCACCAACATAGATGTATCTTTCACCATCACTTGGTTTTCGGCAGTTCAGGCAACCCTGCATGGATATACTTATGTGAGTAGTAGCACCAGAATCTACCCACCAAGTATCGTTAGGTACCGAAATTAAATTAACTTCAGAACAAACAAGAGCAAGAGATATACCTTTTTTCGCACGCCAAGCGTGGTATTCGGTACAATTCTTCTTCTTGTGATTAGTCCCCTTACAGAAAAAGCAATCTGATTCTGTAGTTTCAACCTTATTTTCCTTGTGTTGCTTCTTCTGGGGCCTTGAGACCGCAACTTCCTTATTTTTCCTTTTCTTGTTGTCTCTAGAAAATGATGTCAAATGAGCACTTTCTGTCTTATCTTGCTTTATTCTCTCTTCCTCTTGCACACAGTGTGAAATGAGTTCATTAAGAGTCCATTTCTCCTTTAGGCAGTTGTAACTGACCTTAAACTGATTAAATTGTGCAGGGAGAGAGATCAAAACTAAGTACACAAGCAGTTCCTCAAGTAATTCCAACTTGAGTGACTTTAGTTTTGAAGCAATATGAGACATTTCTAAAATGTACTCCCTTATGTTTCCTTTGCTTTTATACCTCATGGAAACAAGTTTACTCAAAAGAGTACTAGTTTCCGCCTTTTCGTTTTGTGCAAAACGCTTTTTAAGGTCCTCAAGGAAAACTTTGGCATTATTTTCTTCAGTCATAGTGCCCCTAAAAGATTCTGGAATTGCACGTTGCATGATCATAAGACTCATGCGATTTGAGCATTCCCACTTTTCCATCTCTTTCTTGTCATCAGAAGAAGATGTATCCTTAAGAGCAGTAGGTTTCTCAATCCGAAGTGCAAGGTCTAGATCCATGCAACCGAGAACTATCATAATGTTTTCTTTCCATTCCTTAAAACTTGTGCCGTTAAGCACAGAGATGCTGTTAATGTTCGCAGATATTGTAGCAGCTGAAGAATTCACTGAAAATAGAACAAGGACAACTTAAAACATGCTTACTATTATTTGAATTTTAACTTTAGTATACAGATTCAAGATAGGACAATCCCATTACAAGATACCTAGCACAATATTGATTTTAGTCTTTTGACAGAAAATCAACTTGTAATCAAATATTGACAATAAACTCCTGTCAAATATCAAGCCTTCCTTTGGGCCGACTTAATATTCACATGGAAAACTTAATAATTGTCACATATTTATCGCCACAAGCATGCTCGAATTCCTGCCAAATAACAACCTTCCTTTGGGCCGGTGTTAAACGCATGGAATACGAACATACACAGTCATCTTATATCTTAAAATCAATCAATCTTCACAAAAGAGGTTACTTTGGTAACATAATGTTTCAATTGACTAATCTAAAATATTAGATGCAAAATTAATTATTTCTTTAAGCCATATATGAAATCTTAACCGAAAAATACATATGAGCTATGTATTGAATTTCAACTTAAATATACATGTTTATAATGTAAAAGCTGAATCCATGAAAAATATAGATTCGATATTTTTAAAATTTCCTTACACAATTATATATCAACAGCAAGATTCAACCTTAATGAAAATTCCAAAAAAAAAAAAAATCCTTCAATTTGCCGAAACAAGCAAATTCAATTGAAATTATAAATGAAGCTTCAAGACATGGTGATTGTGTACGGCATGCTCAACAATAAAAAAAATAAAAAAATAAAAATCACTTTCTCTTTCTTAATCCATGATAGCATATTGGCCACAATATTGTACTAGAAAAATACAGTAGCACACAAAATTCTTGAATTGCAGTTTTGAATTACGTAGCTATAAAATTTCCAAATAACCCAATACGAAGGAGGCTCTGATACCAATTGTTGGAATAAATCCAACTATAAAACTGTAGCCTTCATATCGAATTATTTGGAACTATAACATAAGCGGAAGCGTACCTGAATCCATAAGTGGAGGCTCCTTTGATCCGGCTTGGAGATCATCCGGGGTTAGGTTTTCCACTTGATATGCAAGCTAGTATTACTCTCTCTAGCAATGGGAACTCAAGAGGCTTGGCTTGCATACAAATGGGAACCATAACCCTATTTATAAGCATGTAACCCTAGTTAGCCCATCATTAATTAAGGTTACTCTTTATGGGTATCTACAAAAAATTTAGACTCTACACTTTATATGACGATGTATTGGCCTACTTAATAATAATATCCGAAAGACCACTAATTTAGGCCAAACCGAAAGATAGCACATAACAATAATTAATCCACATATTGTCCATATGTGTGTAGTATAAGTCCATATATCTAACACAACAATCCCGAACCCATAAATTTTAAATCATGATTCCGCCTCAATATAAGCCACTGCTTATAAGCTATTTTGTAGTGTTTGGATATGTTTTATTCAAATAGGGTGCCTTCTCTTTGCCCGTAAAAATAAAAAAGAAAATAAAAAATTCATGACATGTTATTTGGATATTTCTGAAAGCCCCCTCTTGTTTTCTTTGGGTTGACACAAAATTTAGTAAAAATTGCACCAAACGTCCTATTTGGTCTCCTCCATAATCTATACATATTTTTAAAAAAACTTTTAACTTGTACCCACGTTTTAAATAACTTCACTCCCCTTTCTCCCACTTCTTTTCCTAGTGATCTCCATCTCTCTGGAACTTAACATTGACGTAACAATATCTCTCCTTCTGTGGCTTCGCTCAATTCCTCACAAGCCATCTTACTATACATAATTAAGATTAATTGTAATGTAAAAAAACCTTTTTGTGATACGGTTGATGTGCTCAAAAGTACAAGCTGTTGGTTCTTCTGCCATTTTCCTCTGTAAATTTCTGTGGTGTTTTGTTTCGAAAATTGTAAACCAGTAAGTTAGAATTTGCTTTTTGCTGACGTTCTCTTACTGATTTTTAAATTTTATTTGTGATACCGTATTTGAGAAATGGCTTGCCGTATGCAAACTGCAAGAAAATCTTGAGTAGTACATAGAAAGGTCAATTTTCCTCCCCCATAAATAGAAACTTCAGTACATATTTAACGATTTTAAAAACTTTAGTTGCAGAACTGAAGTTCGCAGTTACAAAATAAAAATTTCAGCTCTAGAGCTCAAGTTCGCCAGTTATTAAACATAAACTTCAGCTGTAGAGCAAGACTTCTCCAATTACAAAACAAAAAGCTCAGCTCTAGAGCTGAACTTCAGGCCGAATACTAGAATGCTAAAGTTTTGCGTGATTGTCTTTGCTACTTCAGCCCTGTATGCTGAAGTTTTGCGAAAAATGAATACGCTTGAAATTATCTTTTACAAAAAGAATGCAAATTAAAACGTGACACAAAAAATAGGTATTGATGCAAATAATTTAGACAAAAGCAACTCATACTCTCCCATCTAATATGGGATGTGCTGGGCCGAAATATAAGCCCAAACGAACTATTGGCAAGAATAGGAAAAGACTTGATTTAACAATTGGCAAATGATGCTTTAGTTGAATTTATAGCCTGTTTGGTAAAACTTTTTAAATTAGCTTATTTTGAAAAGAGTTCTTTCTATTCAAAAAATTCTTCTAAAAAAAGTTACTTTTGTTAAGAAATAATTTGTATTTATAATCAATTTAAAATATATTTTTGGGTAATAATTAGTATTGACCAAACTTTTTAAAAGTGTGTCAAAATTTATTTCTCAAAAATGTTTTTAAAAAGGTATTTTTAATTTAAAAGCATGGTTGACCCTATTTTGCATTTTAGGGAGAAGTTTCTCTTTTTAGTTTATCATGAAAAGCTTGTGCATGTATCAATAGCACCTTTTCATACTTTTTGATGTCGTTTTTTAAATTTTATAGAATAGCACTATTTTGAGAAAGAAGAAGAAGAAGCACTTTTGACCTTAGAGAAGTTTGGACAAATAAGCTATTAGACCTATGAAGCATATCCCACCAATCAACAATTACAGTAAGAAGAGTTAATCAAAATAACCGTTCACTCAATCACTTACATTAAAAATAAATAATGGATGTATAATATATCTATAATTTATGTATAATATGTATATAACCATATGTAATCAGTATATAATTTTTGTATAAATTTTGTCACGCTTTGTGTTACTTTTGGAACTCCCTTGTCGGATTAAAGTCAATATTCTTCTACAATTTAATCTTTCATCTTGAATGGCTCCATCTTTTAATTTAAATGACAGAGAACTATGAGAAGAATTTATATCAGAAATTACTAGATTAAAGATGGTGTTTGGTGTTAAAGTGTATTACTATCTCAATTTAAAATAATTCCTTTAATTCAAATCAAAAGTAATTAAAAAATTAGTTCAATAATCAGCACAATTAATTAATGATTCTACTCTTTACATTGTATCTCTTCTGGGATTTATGTGATTTTCCAGTTCACGCGACGATTTTCAAAAAACTTGACAGACAATGTCCAGAATTTTTGGAAAAAAAGCACGATAATATTACGCGACTTCTATATTTGCTGGTTTTACAGTTCCTTCAACAAATTTAGCCCTGGATTTTGCTGCTCCTGAAGATTTCGACGAAGAAGATGAACTAGAAATTGGAGAGGAAGTTCCCTTGGATTTTCTCCTCTTCTGCTTCTTAGTATGAACATGAACCTTCTTGTTATTTGGACTGTCCTTGTAAATCTCAGATGTTGATTGCCCTCTATTTGTCTCTCCAACTCCTTTTCAAACATATAAATAACAGACAAGAATAAATGATTTTAACCTATCATGTCACCCAAAAGAATAATTACACGTAACTCTCTATAGTAACTTAGAAAACAAGGCAGGTAACCTGCTACAACATGCTATGATTAGCTGTGTAAAAAGAGTATGCCATGTGAGCAAGAAAGCCTACTACAAATTCGGTCGAACCTAATAGGTTTCGCTCAAAAAATATATTTGTATTAAAAATTTATTAAATATGTATAAATATTAAATTTAGAATCCAACTATTAGCACTCGAAAAGTCGTTCTAAAATCCAGTAGCTCCGCCTTTGTGCCTTGTTAGTTGTTTGTAATTCTTTTCTTAACTAAAGCAACTTAGGTGTTTTTCTCCAAAAAAATCAACTTTGATCTAGTAAACATCGTTACTTTCTTATCTATTCCCGCAGAAATATAATTTTCCGAACATATTGTATTTGAAATTTGATTAGCTTTAGCTCCAATCTGAACTAATTACATAAGCATAATCAGAAATAAGAGCTGATATTATTGGTTAATTGTATTTTTCTTGACTTAGATAGTTCGGGCGCGGAAGTATAATTAATAATGTTTGATTAAAATATTGAGAAAATGTTAATGTATAGCCTCTTCCAAAATAATAACCGAAAAATATACTCCTATATTACACACACACATATATATATATATATATATATTATATATTTTACGGCTATATAAATAGTTTTAGCGACGAGCTAAAAGTAATCTTTTGCCCAAACATTTTGCCCAGCAAACAACAACTTCTTAGACAAATAGACAAGAAAAACTGTCCCTTTCTAGGGCCTAGTTAGACATCTCGTGAAGGATGAGCCAAAAATCTTTCCCTATCTTAAGGCAAAGAATCTTAGAGAAAAGGAAGAATAAAAAATAAAAATCTTTCCCATTCTTTCAAATATAACAATTTTCTCCTTATAATCCAACAAAAAATAGGACAAGCTTATCAATCTTCATCCAACATCTCAACCCGTGACAAAAGCCCATTGTCTGATTATATTGTACAAGTTTATATGCAAGACATATCCATCAAATTCATTGATTTGGTACAAACGCAACGCATAATATTTTGATAATTAAAGTGTTGGTTTGTTGCATGGAATTTTGTGTCTCATGGAGGGACAAAACAGATAAAAAAAATTATTCTTAGAAGCATTTTCACATAAGAAATAACGGACAACATAAATTTAGCTAACCCTTTTTCGCCGGATCCATTGCAAGAAAGGGATAATATATAATTTTGAATTGTCAATTATATCCTTTACAGAAATAGTCGTGAAATTTCTAGCACAAGTATTCAATTAGGTCGGATGGTTACCTTGAGATGTCCATGGAGATAGGGCAGAACCAGAATGACCAATAGAAGCTGCTGCGAAATCAGGCCCTTTCTTGAAATGATTCATCTATATTTGCACAACCCACACCGAACAATAAAATGTTAGTTTTATTAAAATGGATGTTGAACTTATCTTTACCCTAAAAAGGTAAAAACTGCCCTAATTCATATAGAAAATAACAGTTCACTCCCTCATCCGAGATGGAACAATCCAACGTACACACTTTGAACGTTAACATCTGGAGTCATAGCTTGGAGTCCCAACATTACAGAATTAAAGAATAGGAACATATGTGACTCTGATATCATGTTAAAATGTACATAGGATCTACCTTAATTTTAAATCTAAATTATTTATTGAAATTATCCTAAATTATATCCCTCGAATATACGGACAATCTAATAATTATGCACGGAAAACCTTTCGTACAAAAAATGATGAAATTGCAGATGGGCAAATAAAAATTTGAGGACCAAATAAACGATGGCGCAAAAGCAGAGAACATACCCAACTAGGTGCATTGCCAGAGGGGCCATCCCAACCAATATGTGCCACATGTTTAACATCAGTTGGACATCCAATCTCCAACTCCCTCTCCTTTGTTGCTGTTATCACAAAACCATTTTACTTATCAGCCTAAAAAAAACACACTTAAAAATATATAATTAGTCCTACATAATGGAAAATTAGGCATTTACCAAAAATATTAGATATATATTTGAACCCTTTGAAGATCCCCTTCATCTTATTTCCCATGGAAGAGACAATAATAGCCCAAGTCAAAAACCTATGAAATGAACATAGCAAAGAGGTAAGCACCACAAAAATGTCAAGAAATAATTTCCTACCCTAAGCAAAAGGCAAACACATTGAACAAATGATAAAATTATAAATTTTCATGACATAAATATACAGAACTCAGAATCTAACCATGGTGGTCTCCAAATAATTTGTCCATCTTAAAAAATTAACGTAAAAATTAAATTCTGAATCCACCTTTAAATTCCTAACCTTCCATGATTTATTCTCTTTTCTTTATTTCCTTATTTGGAGGAGATGAAGTGGAGTTAATTGGGATAAAAAGTAGAAAAGAAAAAGGAAAAGGAAAAGGAAAAAGAAAAGATAAATGGAAATTATAATACCTTATTAGAGCAATATTGACACCATACACGAAGATGGGGCAAGAAAAAGGAAAGCTAATTCTCCTTCCTTTGCCGCTGCATTTTCCATTATCTTCCTCCAAATAATTTTGATATATAAATGCAACAAGCATTCATGCAAATAAGCCAATTAAAGGTAAAGGCAAGCTAATTAATCCATCCAAAATTAAAATCAAAATGTGATAGTGGAATAGGCGAAATTAAATGGCAGTTGAAGAGAAAATATTGCTCTTTCTTCTTCTTTTTTGTTTGAATGGAAATTGAAGATAGTTTTGTATAGATATCAGAGGAGGAAGAAAGAGATAAAGGAGGAAAGAACAACTTAGAAAAAGAAAGAGAAAGTATGAGAAATAGAGAGGTGGCCAACCACGAAAAGATACCAAAAAAGAAAAGCTGGGAGATAGTAATAATGTACCCAAGACTGAGTATATTTAAATACAGGATTAATGTATTAGAAATATTCCTCTCCATAAAATTTTCTATAGTATAGTTTTTCCACTTTGACATTTTTGACACTCTAACATCTACAAGTCATTTTTTATATATCGTCACGTATTTGAATAGGTATTGCATAGTGCGCGAGTTTACACTTTTGCGGACTTAAGATGAAATTCATTCACTATTAATTAAAGATTTTCAGTACGAACTTTGGAAATAAAGAAAACCTTTATAGGGAATGTTTTTCCTTTAAATGACTTCTTGCAACACAAATCTAGAGTAGTCATGTCAGTGAGTTCGAATATTGACGGAGAGGTATTCGATAACTGAGGAAAGATATGGGCGAAAAGGAATCAAATGCTCTCATATAACACCATATTTACCTTAAATATTTGTAAAATAATTGCTTCCCTCGTCCTTTATTTCATCCGTTACGTTAAATGAAGCATTAAGTCAGAATTGAAAAAGCTTTAATATTTGATAACAATAACAATACAAAAGTATTAACGTTGGTTGTCACTATTTACCCGTAAAATTATACACTTAAATTTATACGTGATTTCTAGACAAGTGAACTAATCTGATCCTGAAATAATAAAATAATCAGAAAAAATGCAATACTTAGCCACATAATTTAGATGAAATGACAGAAATAACAGTTCAGGGAACAAGGTTAGTGTGCATAGCAATGTTGAGATCGAAAAGTGAAAAACTAAATTATACTAAGCTTTGTATAGAATGTAGTGTAAGTTAGCCAGAAAATTCATGTCCTTTGCAATGATAACTGAGCTCACTATTTATAGTTGTGTCTAGGGAAGGAGGTCTTAGGATCGTGCCCTCCTTTAATGTCAATTATGAGGGTCATTGCTGAAGATACAATGGTGAACATAAATGTCAAATTCTCTGTAACGGGTTGTTATAATTAATGTTGCAGTATATTATTTATTAAATGATACCGGCCGCAGAGCATTTAATACACCTTTATGAATGTTATCCCTTCATGTGACAAGCGGCATAACTGTGTTCAGTCCGCGACCATCCCCAGCTTTGGTTCCATGTGACCATCCTTTAGATGACCATGCGTCATATTATATTTTATCGTATCGAGATAGTCCCCTACTTTCTGGTAACACAACTTTTGTGTCACCGAGAAGTTGGCAGAAATATTCTTTTGGCGAGGATTACCATAACTCCATCTGAAGCCTTCTGACGGTTGATTAGACGCACATCTCTCTGCATTTAATGTCTCAAACACGCGTCATACCACGATTCAGCATAACTTTTGCCGATTATCGTGGTAATCATTGCCATTCATTTAGCCGCAAAATTTTACTTATACGCATTATTCTTCTCCAATGCACTTCATAATTTCTCAAGCTTTTGACTTGCATCTTTGTTCTCCACCTTTTCTACGATTCGCTTAAAAAAAAAACCATTTTGCTTCTTCTATTCAATGGCTTCTTTTTCAAAACGCGCTAGTTCTTCAGAGGGAAAGATCAAAGCCGAAGACTTGGCTCCTCTAATGCTGGGTTCCATCATCCCTAGAAGTCTTAGCACCACAAAATACTTTGAATAAAAACTCCCTACTACTAACCCCCATACATGGACTGTTAGTAGGTATCCTTCTTCCATTCATCCTTCTAGTGTTCCTATTGTGAAGGAAGATTGATGCTGCTATGGGCTAGATATTATTGCTCCTAATCTATCGGAGCGAGTGGCCCTTTTCAATTAGGGTTTTATATATTTTTACACGTATTTTTTTACTTTGGGTGTTTCTTTGAGTGGAGAGCTAGACTCCATGATTGCGGAGTTTTGCCTCCAATACCAAATATATTTGGCACAAGTAAATCCTTCTATGTGGAGGGCGGTTGCGTGTCTTCAACATTTATTCCAGGAGACTGGAGAAGAGCTAACCTTAGATCATATGATGAATCTCTACCCTCCCAATATTTTTCATAGGGGAATGATAAACCTCTACAAACATGGCCACCATGTGCTGTTGACCGTTATGGATTATAATAACGAGCGTTGATGGACGAAACGGTTCGCTGTAGTTGCCACCAATAGATTCATTTCGACAACGGCTTCATCCTTTTCGGCCATTTAGAATCGTACTCTTAAGATTTTTTAATTAATATTTCCCTTTACTAAATATTTCTTTGTGGTCATATTGACTTTTCATCCCGTTACATGTTTCAGCAACTCGATGGGTCCCTCCAGTGGAGAAAGGCTTAGACCGTTGGGTCCAGAAGATCTTGGATGTTACGGTGCCCGAAACTCGTTTGTGAAAAGTACTGGCCCTTAAATATGGGTGGAAGGCCAAAAATTATGGTAATTTGAACTTACCTTGCATCTATTTTTTATGTGAAGAACTTGGTTGAACTCTTCTGACTTGTTCATGAAATTAGGTCCACCCGCGGGCTCTATTGCTCTCCCCGAGGAGCGTTTTGGCTAATCCTATTGATTCGGAAAGGTTGCATCAGGAGTGCTTACTCAAGCATGTGTCTCTTGACCCGGTTCAACCACATGTGTTTTATTATGGAGTCCTCGGCCACAAAACATGCAACAAAAAAGGCGTTCTTTTGCGGTCAGGGAAAAGAAAAAGAGGGCGAAGACTATTACCCCTGAGTCATCTTCGGAAGTCATGATCACTAGCCCTCTTTCCGGGATGGTCACAGACACCGTGGTGGTTGACGATGATGGAGAAGCCAGCGATGATGGGGCTTGTCTACAAAGAAGGCGGCATTCATCATCAACTCAACAAAATGCTTAGTCTGTTGAGTTAATTACTCCAATCAAGGATGACGTCTCGATACTATGGGGGGAGTTTGATGTGGTAGTAAATGCCAACTCACGTTATCGGGTCTCAATTGATGTGTCCGGTTCTGTGGAGCTGATTACCGAGTCCCTGTCGCCTTTTGTTGGCGAGCATCTAATTACCAACATTGCATTTGATCCAACTTCTTCATACCCATCAACTCCATCAGCTTCATTCCCTTCTTTTCCAGCAACATCAACTGCTACATCATTTCCATCTTCATCCGCTCTGCCACCAGCAATTGCTACAATATCTCCACTGACGGCAGCTGATCGCAGAGCAAATATTCCTCCTTTCCAGTCCCCAATTCATGGAAATCTGGGGAAAAATTATGCTGCTCTTTCTGAAGGTCCCCATCGGACGAGGAATGTTACCTTTTCGATTTTTACCAGGTGCAACCCGCTTTCCTGGCCAGCTGAGCTTGCTAATTATATAAAGCCTTTGGCTTCAAAAAAAGATTAGGACACTACAAAAAATTGGATAATTAGTAGCGACATTTAGCAGAAACCCTATAAGTTGCTACAAAATGTATATTATCAGCAGCGACTTTAAAAATCGCCACAATTTGAATATATTTAGCAACGCCTATTTATGGGTCGCCTCTAAAATGGCTAAAATTTTCACTCCCGTTAAAACTGAAATTTTGGCTCCATATTTATTGTGGCGACTATTATAAAGTCGCCGCTAAATAATAATTGCACCGACCGGGTTGCTTCTATTACCTTTTAAAATAACAAAAGAAGCCGAGTACACTAGAAATTAAAATAACAAAAGAAACACTAAAATTGGTCCAGACTCCAGAGACAGAAGTGAGGAACACATCGACTCGATGTGAAGAACAGTAAAACTCCCAAAATCCGTCATCTATTGCTAGAAATCCCAAATTGAAATCCAAAATCGGTCCTCTCTGGTTAGAAATCTTTCCAGATTGAAAAATGCTAGGTTGAGATGAGAATCGAGCTTCATCTATTTTTGGTTCAGAGAGTTCGAAAGAGAGAGATAGTTCATATATTCTGAGTGAAGAGAAAAATGACCTAACCGAACTCTCTAAATTCCCTTGCTACTCATGATATATTGGCTGCCTTATTACATTGGGTCAAAGAAATGAAAGTGGGCTTATTTTATTGCTGGCCCAAAAACAAGATATGGCCCAACTTAATAAAAAGGAATTACAAGCTAATTAAATAAGAATGTACAAAAAGATCAATGTTTATGCTTGGGTTTAGAGGCTAAATAGTCCATTAGCCCAACACCCCCCTCAAGTTGGAGGGGGAAACCACCTTCAACTTGCCCAAAAGATCATATGAACAGTTCCAGGCAAAGGTTTGGTGAGAAGATCAGCCAACTGTTGAGAAGTGAAAACATGAGATAGAGAAATCAGCCCATCAGAAAGCTTAGTCCGCACAAAATGACAATCAACCTCAATGTGCTTGGTCCGCTCATGAAAAACTGGATTCCTGGCTATATGTAAAGCAGCCTGGTTATCACAAAATACAGAAAAGGGAAGAGACACAGAAACACCAAGGTCGGTGAGCAGTCTGGAAAACCAAGACAATTCAGCAACCACCTTGCTAAGAGCCCTGTACTCTGCTTCAGCAGAAGATAAGGACACCACCGGTTGCTTTTTGGACTTCCAACTTACCAAGTTACCCCCTAAGATCACACAGAAACAAATGACAGATCTGCGAGTATCAGCGCAAGCTGCCTAGTCACTGTGTGAAAAGGCATGTATAGAAAAATCAGGAGAGTTAGAATAGAAGAGCCCCAAATCCAGAGTGCCCTTAAGATACCTAAGAACATGCAGGGCAGCAGACACGTGAGGCATTCTAGGTGACTGCAAGAACTGGCTCAAATGTTGTACAGCAAAGCAAATATCAGGTCTGGTATGTGTCAAAAATAGAAGCTTCCCAATTAGACTTCTATACTTGTCAGGAGAAGGGAACAGATCACCAAAATAGCATGTAGTTTGGTTTAAGGTCTAAAGGACAAGTTACAGGAGAAACTGCAGTACAGTCAAATTGCTGTAACAAGTCAGAGACAAATTTCTTTGATTAAGAAGTACCCCACCAGGAACAGTAGACACCTCAATTCCCAGAAAATAATGTAAAGACCCCAGGTCTTTGATTCTAAACTGATCATCTATGAAATGTTTTAGGGCAGGAATTTCAGTTGTATCATCTCCAGTGATAATGATATCATCCACATATACTGCCAGCAGCACAAGACAGCCAGGCTGACCCTTTATGAACAAAGAGTAATCATTCAGAGAGTGGATATAACTCTGGAATATAGAGATTGACACAATTTGGCATACCATTGTCTTGAAGCCTGTTTTAACCCATAGAGTGACTTCTTCAATTTGCACACAAAGGGAGTGGAAACAGAAGAGATAGAAGGAGCAGAATGTTCAAACCTGGAGGTAGCTTCAATTACACTTACTCATCTAGGTCACCATGCAAGAAGGCATTGTTGACATCAAGTTGAAAAAGATCCCAATGTTTCTTAACAGCTACAATAGTCAAACATTTGACAGTAACATCTTAATCACAGGGAAAAATGTTTCAGTGAAATCAACCCCCTCAATCTGAGTGTCTCCTCTAATAACAAGCCTAGCTTTATACCTTTCAACACTGCCATCAGCCTTATATTTTATCTTATAGACCCACTTGCAACCTATGGGTTTCTTACCATGAGGAAGGGGAACAACATCCCAAGTGTAGTTGGCATCCAATGCATCAAACTCCTTTCTCATGGCATTCTGCCAAGCTGGAATTGTGGCAACTTGAGAATAATAAAGAGGTTCAGATTCCAGACTGGAAGTAGAGGAAGAAGATCCAGAAAAAGAAGGTAGTTGACAAACATAGTCTTTGAGATAAGAAGGATCGGTGTGTTGCCTTCCAGATCTTCTGTTGATAAGAGGTTGTGTAGAGGAAGAAATAGCATGAGGTGGAATATCAGGATTGAAGGATGCAGAAGGAAGAGGTTCAGAAGGTGGGGAGTCAGAAGCAAAAGAAGGAGCATAGTTGGAAGCAGAAGGAAAAGAGTTAGAAGGAGAGGGAACAGGGGAACCAGGTGGGACAGAAATGTGTGTCCCAGAATTTTGGTGATCAGAAAAAGGTACAAGAGGAGGTGGAAAAGAAAATATAGAAGAACCAGAGGTAATATAAGAATTAGTTGCAAAAGGAAAACATGTCTCATGAAACACAACATCCCTGGACACAAAACATCTTTTGGAAACTAGATCATACAACTTGTAACCCTTTTTGGAAAAAGGATATCCTAGAAAAACACATAAAAGTGCTCTAGGTTTTAGTTTGTCTCTCTGTGGAATGGGGACAGTAGCATAAGCAAGACAACCAAATGCCCTCAAATGTAAGTAATTAGGAGTCTTACCATATAACACTTCATAAGGGGATTTGTTTTGAAGAATTCTGGATGGAATCCTATTGAGCAGATATGTGGCAGTTAATAAAAAGTCCCCCCAAAATGATACAGGCAGTTTGGACTGAAAAAGTAAAGCTCTACAAGCTTCAAGAAGTGTTCTGTGTTTCCTTTCAACAACACCATTTTGTTGAGGAGTGTGGAGACAAGTAGTTTGATGGATAATACCCTGTTGGTTGAAGAAAGAAGCCCCATCAAGGCTGGACCCTAATTCCAAGGCATTGTCCCTCCTCATAGTTTGAACAGTAACACCAAACTGAGCTTTAACCATGCAAAAAACATTGCTCTTAGATCCCAGTAGATGTGTCCAGGTGGCCCTAGAAAAATCATCAACTATTGTAAGGAAATATCTTGATCAAAAGGAAGTTGGTGTGTGGTAAGGACCCCAAGTATCTACATGAATTAATTGGAAAGGTCTGCTTGTACGGATGGAACTATCAGGGAAAGGAAGCCTAGTTTGCCTAGCCATAGGACAAATAGAACAAGGAAATGAGTGTTTAGAAGCAAGGGAAAGAGACAAGGCAGAAATAAGTTTCATATTTGAAAAAGGAATGTGATCAAGTCTTAAGTGCCAAATGAAGTTCATGTCATTTCCACTAGCATTATTACAAATGGAGTTATTTACAGTGAAATGCAAAGGAACATCTCTAGAGCTAGAGGCACAAACAGAATTATAAGAATCAGAATAAGAACACACAGAAACAGGTTTGCAAGAACTAGAAGAGGAATGTGAGGGTGGAATCCAAGCAAGCTTGTACAGACCATCCTCCTCCTTACCAAGATCCAGAGGCATCCTCAGAGAAGGGGCATGTAACATGTGAAGAAAACAAGAAGTTGCAGTAAACAAAACTATACAGTGCAAGCGCTTTATCAGTTTGTGGACAGAGATTAAGTTGTGTTTGAAAGAAGGAACAAATAACACATTATGAAGTGTGATAAATGGGGTTAAAGCAAAGGATCCTGTGGAGGTCACCTTTACTTTGTATCCATTTGGAAGAGTCACAATATAAGGTACAATTAAGGGTGTGATATTAAAGAGTAAACCTTTATCAGATGTCATATGGTCAGGAGCCCCTGAGTCTATTATCCAAGAAATAGAGTTGATTTGAGTAAGCATATAGAGTTTGGAATCAGAAACAGCATTCTCAGTTAGCATAGTACCAGCAAAGTTGGCAGTGCACATGGGAGTGAGAGCCTGAGTATTGGAGTTTCCCAACTGAGTCTGTTGAAGCAAAGTCATCAATTGATCATATTGTTGTCTGCTCAAACCTGGAACCAAAAAACCTTGTTCATCCACATTTGGAACAGATTGGTGACCCTCAGTGGAATTACCAATAAGATCAGATGTGTGCCCTTCAGAAAGATTGAAGTGAGCACCAGTAGTTACATGAACAACAGCAGTTTTCATTCCTTTGTTAAACTTGAGGTTTTGAGGATACCCATGAAGCTTGTAACACTTATCAATTAAGTGCCAAGATTCTTGAAGTATCTACAAAATAAAGACCCCTTGGTCTGATCAAAACTGACTCTTTGTGTATATTGTCTGAGAGAAGAAGGATTAGGTACTGCAGCTTGATTTATTCCAAAAGAAGATGCAGGATTTTTGTTTGTATTAACACTGAAAGACATGGAATCAGGATTGAATTGAGAGTTGGATTGGACTTGTCTTTGTTTCTCATCATTAAGGAGAATGTTATACACACTATCAAGACTAGGGGGATGTTGCATCATCAACAAGTTGCTCCTTACCCCCATATATGTCTCATTAAGGCCCATGAGAAATTGGAACACCTTATTTTCCTCATCCTCTTATATGATCCCATTTTTGGCAGCACAAATGCACCTTTGGCCATGGTTTGTACACACTATACCAATTCATCCCATAACTTGAGTTTGTTAAAATATGATGCTATATCTAGAGAACCTTGAGAAGTGTGAGTAAGTTCTCTTTTGAGTTCAAAATTTTTAGTCCTATTAGCACTACCATATCTGGCTTGCAGTTGTGCCCATATACTTTGTGCAGTCTCAGAATATTGCACACTCTCAGCTATCTGAGGAGATAGAGAGGCAGTCAACCAGAAAATCACCATATTGTTACATATGTCCCACAACTTTTGTTCAGCCACATTAGTAGTTGGTCGGGGACAGGTACCATCAACAAAACCAATTTTATTCTTAGCAGATAAGACCACTATCATCTTTCTCTTCCAACCCCAAAACCACTACCCGAAAAAGGAGTAGGAACAAGTGAAACACCAGGAATATCGGAAGAGTAGACAAACAGAGGGCTCGTAGGATCAATAGATGAAGCACTATTAGGATTCATATTTAACATCAGGAACAACATTAAGTAGAAATCGATTCAATTTCTGCGAGCGATTCGACACACTAGATTTTCACCAAAACACATGCAAACTTCCTAACTAAAAGTGAGAATATGTTTACCCGACTTCTTCGCTACCGGAGAAGAACGGCCTTCAATGCACGGTCAAAACCCTAGCTCCGAGTGATACAAAACCAACGCTTGTGAATCCGCCGGAATCAAGCATGAAAGGTGTCGGAAATCTACCCCAAACACCAAGCTGAGGAGAATGTTAACAGGTGAAACCAAAACAAAACTCCGATTCAGCAGCTAACTGAAAACGCACAGAAACTGGAAACACCAGTGAGACCTCAACAAAACTGAGCCGGATCAACAAAGAATAGAGAAGAAGAGTCCCGAAAAACCACGCTCTGATACCGTGAAAACATGCTAGGTTGAGATGAGAATCGAGCTTCATCTTTTTTGTTCCAGAGAGTTCGAAAGAGAGAAAGAGTTCATACATTCTGAGTGAAGAGAAAAATGACCTAACCGAACTCTCTAGAGTCGCCTACTACTCATGATATATTGGCTGCCTTATTACATTGGATCAAAGAAATAAAAGTGGGCTTATTGTATTGTTGGCCCAAAGATAAAATATAGCCCAAATTAATAAAAAGAAATTACAAGCTCATTAAATAAGAATGTACAAAAAAGATTACTGTTTATGCTTAGGCTTAGAGGCTAAATAGTCTATTATACCAACACAGATATAGAAATCCCAAATTGAAATCCCTCAAAAATCTCACCCAAATCAAAATCCCTCAAATCAGAATGTGAATTTGGGTGTTTCTGATACTTGCCAGAAACTTCATTTTGAAGCTAAATATCAAGATTGGAAGCTGGTTTGACGAGTTTCGGTTTGAATTTGTGAATCAGAGCGTGGGAAGAAGAAGACCGTTGCTGCGGAAGTCGATTCAAAGCATCTTCAACTTTGAGAAAAAGTACTTGCGTTAAGTTCGTTTAATCTCAAAATATCATCATACAGATATGTTAATGAGACTAGATAAATTTCAAATTATCAGTTTCCTATTTGATGTCATCTGCTTCCTTAATATTGTATCTTACCGTGCTTATGCCTTGCAGGAATGTGTTCAAGTCAAAAATCACTATCCGTCTCACAGTGCAGTGACTAGGTTCAGACCGAGTTTGATATTTCTCTGCATAAGCCCTGTAATTTTGCAAGGCTCCGCTTGTGGGATTATACTGGGGTTTTTGTTGTTGTCCTGTAATTTCGTAAGGATCAGGGAGGCATCTTATTTCTAGTTGTTCAGGTAAGCAATTTGTATGGTTCAAGCAAGTACAATGTATTTAATTTACCTGGCCTTTGTTTGAATGATATACATTGGTTGGCTTTGTAGGTTAAATGATTTTAGTTGTTAATTTTGTTGTTGTTACTTTTTTCTTGAATTTGTAATCCAACACGTGCTTTTTCCTTGTCGTTTTCAGTTTGTACCCCATAGCGTGTTTCTTCCTTGTAGTGTTTTCTCTGCCCGTTTAACTATTGATTTTTGCCCTTTAGAATTGAAACAATTAGTAAATCTTGAAGTATTTACTCTTTTGTTTAGTTCTTAGTTGTGGATTTGTAGTTTAAGCTAGTAGATTTGATGTATGTATTTTTGGTGTTTACTAAAGCAGAGTTTGTTTAATTCTTGGGTCTGTTCTTAGTTACTGAAGAATTATGAAAAGTCATGCACCAGAGTTTAATTGGAATTATTTCTAGATTATTAATGTATTTAGAGTTCATGCTGTAAGATATATGGACTTATATCTACATACATATGAACAATATATGGATAAATTATATGTTATGTGCTATCTTTTGGTTTGGCCTAATTTTGTGGTCTTATGGACATTATGTTAAGGGGGGCCAATGTGTTGTCATATAAAGTGTAGGACTAATGTGTAGATACCCAAAAGGGTAACCTTAGTTAATGATGGGCTAACTAAGGTTACATATATGTAACCATGGTTACAAGCTTGTGACTCTTGAGTTATGTAACTCTTATGACTCTTGGGTTATGTAACTCTTTTGTTATAAAGTGGGGGTTATGGTTCCCACATTATAATAAGACAAGACTCTTCTTCCTCCCATTGAATCAAGAGCAAAAACACCATTGTTGTCTTGCAAAAAATTTTGGAAAACCATATACCAACCTTTGGTAATTGTCATATTATTATTGTGAAACTATACACATATTGTTTAAGCCTTGTGAGGGATTATTGTGGTGATACAAACTTCAAGAAATCTTGAAGAAAAGGATTAAGGAGTTCACAAGGACATTTGGACAATCATCAAAGGAGGTTCAACAATTTCCACACATGGATTCAGGTTAGCTTCCGCTCATGTAGTTTTAATTCCGAATTGTTCAATATGAAGGTTATTGTCTTTAGTAGGAATCATAATCCTAACAATTGGTATCAGAGCCACCTTCATTTTGGATAATTTGGATGTTCATGAGATTCATGTTATGTTAGGATTCATGTTCAAGTTTTGTTAGAATTTTATTTATGAAATTCAAGTACCATGAAATAGCATGTTTCTTATGAATGTTGTGTTTTGATTAAATTTGATGTTTTAATATCATGTTTCTTTATATAAATTAAAATATTGTATTATGCATGATTTTAGTTGGTAGACAACATGTTTTCTTGTTTAAGATTTTTGTTGAAAATCATGTTAAAACAGTAAGGTTCACTGCTCCAAGATAATCGATTATTTTGGACAAATAATCGATTATCTTAGTCCAGTGAGTTTGAAACGTTTTTATAAATACCAGAATAATCGATTATCTGGCTTAGATAATCGATTATTCTGGTCCAGTAACTTAAAATTTTTTTCTGTATACCAGATAATCGATTATCTATTTTAGATAATCGATTATCCTGGTCCAGTAGCTCAGAAAATTTTTCTTAATACCAGCATAATCGATTATCTGGTTTAGATAATCGATTATTCTGGTCCAGTAAGTTATGAAAATTTTCTTAATACCAGAATAATCGATTATCTGGTTCAGATAATCGATTATTCTGGTCCAGTAACTTATGAAATTTTTTTTATGCCAGAATAATCGATTATCTGTTTAAGATAATCGATTATCCTGGACCAGTAAGGTTAAAAACGTTTCAAATCTTTTAAGTTTCAGATTTTAATTGACATATTATTATTCAATTGAAATATTTAAGTTTGATTATTAATGTATTATACATTAATATTTAAGTTTTCAATGTTAATTGTTTTTTTCAGTCCATCAATTTTCATATTTTTGGAATTGTCCTCTCAAGTAAAATAACGATTAATATTCAGTTGTTGCATGTCAAAACATGTAACATATTAAGTTAAGATTCATAATATGGCTTAAGGAACTAAAGTTTTTAGCATCTAATATTTTAAATTAGTCAATTGAAGCATTATGTTGCCAAAGTAACCTCTATTGTGTAGATTGATTAATCTTGAAATATAAGATGACTGTGGATTTTAGTCTTCCATGCGTTTAGCACCGGCCCAAAGGAAGGTTGTTATTTGGCAGGAATTCGAACATGCTTGTGGTGATAAATATGAGACAATTATTTGGTTTTCCATGTGAATATTAAATCGGCCCAAAGGAAGGTTTGATATTTGACAGGAGTTTATTGTCTATATTTGATCACTACACCAAGAGTACCACTTACAAGTTATTTTTCTGTCCAAAGACTAAAATCAATGTTGTGCTAGGTATCTTGTAATGGGATATGCCTATTTTGAATCTATAAAGTAAAGTTAAAGTTCAAGTAATTGTAAGCATGTATTCAGTAATCCTTTTGTTCTATTTTCAGTTAATTCTTCTGCTTCTAGGATCTCTGCCAACATCAATAGCATCCCTGTGCTTAACGGCACAAACTTTAAGGAATGGAAAGAGAACGTCATGATCGTTCTCGGTTGCATGGATCTTGACCTTGCTCTTCGGACCGAGCAACCTACTCCTCTTGAGGATACATCCTCTCCTGATGAAAGGAGGGTGATGGAGAAGTGGTAACGCTCGAATCGCATGAGTCTAATGATAATGAAACGTGCAATTCCAGAATCATTCAGGGGCACTATGAATGATGAACCTAATGCCAAAGTTTTCCTTGGAAACCTTGAACAGCGTTTTATGTAAAACGAAAAGGCGAAAACAAGTACACTATTGAGTAAACTTGTTTCCATGAGGTATAAGGGCAAGGGAAACATTAGGGAGTACATTACGGAAATGTCTCATCTTGTTTCGAAACTAAAGTCACTCAAGCTGGATTTTCCTGAGGAACTGCTTGTGTACTTTGTTTTGATATCTCTTCCTGCACACTCTAATCAGTTTAAGGTCAGTTACAACTGACTGAAGGAGAAATGGACTCTTAATGAGCTCATTTCACATTGTGTGCAAGAAGAGGAAAGGATAAAGCTAGATAAGACAGAAAGTGCTCATTTGGCATCCTCTTCTAAGGAAACTAAGAAGAGGAAAGGTAAGGAAGTTGCGGTTGCAAAGCCCAAGATTAAGCAACATAAGGAACCTAAGGTTGAAATTACTGAATTAGGTTGCTTCTTCTGTAAAGGGACTAATCATGTGAAGAAAGATTGTACCAAGTACCATGCCTGACGTGCGAAAAAAGGTACATTTCTTTCTCTTGTTTGTTCTGAAGTTAATTTAATTTTGGTACCTAAGGATACTTGGTGGGTAGATTCTGTTGCTACTACTCACATAAGTATATCAATGCAGGGTTGCCTGAACTGGCGAAAACCAAATGATGGTGAAAGATACATCTATGTGGGTGACGGCAAGAAGGTGCCAGTTGAAGCTATTGGCAAATTTAGGCTGTTGTTTAAGACCGGTTTTCATTTAGACTTGGATGAGAATTTTATTGTACCGCCTTTTAGACGGAATTTAATTTCTGTTGCCCAATTGGACATATCCGGTTATACATGTTCTTTTGGTGACAATAAAGTTAGTCTCTTTCAGAATTCAAATCTTATTGGTACTGGTGTTTTATCAACATTTGATAGCTTATATTTGGTTGATACAATAACTTCAAATAAAGAAACTTTTCATACAAGTTTAAGTGGTACTAAAAGAAAATTAACTAATGAGAATTCTATATCACTCTGGCATAAACGTTTGGGTCACATATCCATTCAAAGAATTCAGAAACTCGTGTCAGATGGAATTCTTGATTCTCTTGATACCTCAAATTTGGAAATTTGTATTGAGTATATCAAGGGAAAACAAACAAACAAGACTAGATTAGGTGCAAAGAGAGCTTCGGACGTCTTAGATTTGATACATACGGATATTTGTGGGCCATTTCCTACTCCTTGTCGGAATGGTCAACAATACTTTATCACACTCATAGACGATTACTCTCGTTATGGGTACCTATATCTTATTCATGAAAAGTCCCAATCCATAGACGTGTTCAAATCATTTAAGGCTGAAGTTGAAAATCAACTAAGCAAAAGAATTAAATCCGTTAGATCTGACCGTGGTGGTGAATACTATAGTCGATATGATGGTTCCGGTGAACAACGTCCAGGGCCTTTTGCTAAATTCCTAGATGAGTGTGGGATCGTCCCTCAGTATACTATGCCAGGAAGTCCTACGATGAATGGTGTAGCTGAGAGACAAAATCGGACCCTTAAGGATATGGTAAGAAGTATGATTTCTCGTACAACTTTGCCAGACTCACTCTGGGGTGAAGCATTAAAAACCGCAGCTTATATTCTTAATAGAGTTCCAACTAAAGCTACAATCAAAACCCCATATGAACTTTGGACTGGGCATAAACCCAGTATTCGGCATTTACACATTTAGGGTTGTCCAGCAGAGGCAAGGCCTTATAGGCCGAATGAAAAGAAACTAGATGCTAAGACGGTTAGTAGCTATTTTGTTGGATACTCTGAAAAATCCAGGGGTTTTAAGTTTTATGATCCCACTTCTAGAACTATTTTTGAGACGGGTAATGCTAGGTTCTTTGAGGATATTGAGTTTGGGGGGTGGGGAGATAAAGTTGTTAGAGATTTTGTCTTTGAGGAAGAACATGTGTCTTTCCCTCAAGTTGTTGATCTTGGTCTTCATGACACGGATCACACAACTCCGGTTCAAGACAATCTCGAAATCTTCCCCATCAGGACCCTGATATAACTAATGAAAATCAAACTCAACAACCTCAAGAAACTGAAATGCCATTAAGGAGACCCACTAGAGAGAGGAGAAATGCAATTTCGGATGATTATGTAGTATTTCTCCAAGAACAAGAAAGTGATATTGGACTTGAGGAAGATGATCCAATCGACTTCCGTCAAGTCATTAAGTGTTCTAACTCTCAAAAGTGGATTGATGCCATGAATGATGAGATAAGTCTATGAGCGATAATGACGTTTGGGAGCTTGTTACATTGCCCGAAGGTATAAAACCTATTGGTTGTAAATGGATTTTTAAAACCAAAAGGGATTCAGGGGGCAATGTTATTAAGTATAAAGCTCGTCTTGTCGCGAAAGGCTACACTCAGAAGGAAGGCATTGATTATAAAGAGACTTTCTCTCCAGTTTCATCGAAAGACTCTTTCAGGACTATAATGGCATTAGTAGCACATTTTGATCTTGAGCTTTATCAAATGGATGTTAAGACAGCATTTCTCAATGGTGACATTGAGGAAACAATTTATATGGTGCAACCTGAAAACTTTGTTTCGGATGAATCAGAAAAGAAGGTTTGCAAATTAAAGAAATCCATCTATGGGCTCAAGCAAGCTTCTCGTCAATGGTAATATAAGTTTCATGCAGTCATTACTTCTTTTGGTTTTGAACCAAATATTGCTGATGACTGTATATACCATAAGTTCAGTGGGAGTAAATATATTTTTCTGGTTTTATATGTCGATGACATACTGCTTGCCTGTAACGATAAAGCATTATTACTTGAAACTAAGAAATTTCTTTCAAAGAAATTTGAAATGAAAGATCTTGGTGAAGCTTCTTTTGTATTAGGAATTCAGATACAACGAGATCGCTCTAAAGGTGTTCTCGGTCTGTCACAAAAGGCCTATATCGATAAGGTTCTGAAAAGATTTGGCATGCAGGATTGTAAACCAGGCAACACCCCTGTTGCTAAGGGAGACAAATTTAGTCTCAAACAGTGCCCAAATAATAATTATGAAATTTCGGAAATGCAGAAGACGCCTTATGCTTCGGCGGTAGGTAGTCTGATGTATGCTCAGGTATGTACATGACCTGATATAGCATACATTGTTGGGATGTTAGGCAGATATCTAAGCAATCCGGGAATGGACCATTGGAAGACAGCCAAACGGGTCATGAGGTACTTACAGAGAACATTACATACCGGAAATCGGACCAGCTTGAGATCATTGGGTATACTGATTCCGATTTTGCTGGATGTCAGGATAGTTTGAAGTCCACTTCACGCTATATTTACATGCTTGCGGGCGGTGCTATCTCTTGGAGAAGCATCAAGCAAACTCTTACAGCCACTTCCACCATGGAAGCGGAGTTTATGGCATGTTATGAAGCATCTAATGAGGCATTATGGCTGCGGAATTTTGTTGGTGGACTGCGAATTGTTGATAGCATCAAAAAGCCGCTTAGGCTATTTTGCGATAACAGATCGGCAGTCCTTTATGCTAATAACAACATTAGTTTGACGAAAGCAAAACATATGAACGTCAAATTTCGGGTTGATAAAGAAAGAGTACAAAATGGACAATTGTGCATTGAGTACATTAGTACAAACTCCATGCGTGCGGATCCGCTCACTAAGGGATTGACACCAAAAGTATTTCATGAGCATATTGCTTGTATGGGTGTCAAATCATATAAGGATTATGTATTTTAGTGGGAGTTTTGTATTGTACATTTATGTATTGTTTATTATATTCAGAAATTCAGTAATTCTGTTATATCTGCACATATTCAGTTTTAAAGTTTTTGTACTCTTACAGTTTATGATTGATCTCAATAAAGAGGTTGGAAATAGACATTCTATTGACCACACTTTATGTTATATCCATGCTACATACCTATACTTGATCCATGTCGTTGGTTATATTGATATACGTGATCTATGTTGGTTCTAGTTACGAATGAGTAACTAAGAGCTCTTAGTTCCTATGTTGGTATGATTGATGGACCGGATTATTCATGACAATTTTATTATGATAGCAATTTTGCGCACCTAAGGTTATTTTGTAACATATAATGCTAAGGTTTGTACATATGTTTGTGTATCTCGTCCAAGTGGGAGATTGCAAGATAAATGGACTTATATCTACATACATATGAACAATATATGGATAAATTATATGTTATGTGCTATCTTTTGGTTTGGCCTAATTTTGTGGTCTTATGGACATTATGTTAAGGGGGCCAATGTGTTGTCACATAAAGTGTAGGACTAATGTGTAGATACCCAAAAGGGTAACCTTAGTTAATGATGGGCTAACTAAGGTTACATAGATGTAACCATGGTTACAAGCTTGTGACTCTTGAGTTATGTAACTAATGTGACTCTTGGGTTATGTAACTCTTTTGTTATAAAGTGGGGGTTATGGTTCCCACATTATAGTAAGACAAGACTCTTCTTCCTCCCATTGAATCAAGAGCAAAAACACCATTGTTGTCTTGCAAATAATTGTGAAAAACCATATACCAACCTTTGGTAATTGTCATATTATTATTGTGAAACTATACACATATTTCTTAAGACTTGTGAGGGATTATTGTGGTGATACAAACTTCAAGAAATCTTGAAGAAAAGGATCAAGGAGTTCACAAGGACATTTAGACAATCATTAAAGGAGGTTCAACAATTTCCACACATGGATTCAGGTTAGCTTCCGCTCATGTAGTTTTAATTCCGAATTGTTCAATATGAAGGTTATTGTCTTTAATAGGAATCATAATCCTAACACATGCATATTGAGTGATTAATTTCAGCTTTAACATCCATAATTTACATATTTTTTTCCACATAACGCCAATACAAGTAGCTTTAAACGAGAGTTTGTCTAGAGGCTGCTTTATGAAATGGTAAATAGATTAACGGACAAAACTCGGTTGTCTTGCTTGATGTTGCCTGATCTGCGTTGCTATGAGCCGCCATCACAGTTCGTTTTACCTCAAGTCTTTGGCCACTAAGAGTAATGAGTTATTTGTATGACTTTATTTATAATCATTTTTGCTTGTGATCTTCCCTTGAAATTATTTCCTTAACTTCACTAATTCTAATTCAGTAACTGGATTTTAGCTCATTTCAATCACTCTACCATTTCTAACCCAAGTAATTGATTAGCAAATAAGGTTAAAGCAGATTTCTTCTTCTCTGACTATGTGACCTGATAATTTGCTTAAATTCATACTAAAGCACCTTGCCGAGTCATAAGCTGTTCTATGCAAATGCTTTTTAGAGCATGGAAAGCTCGACTCAGCATTCTGTACTCTAAGTACACTACTAATGAAGAAAGATTGTTTCATCGACCTGAAGATGTTGAGCTTGAGGACTGGAAATACCTAATACAATATTTTGAAAGTCCGGAATTTAAGGTATTAACTTAATACCTGAAGTACATCTTGCTATTTTCACAAATGCCTTAAGTTCTTGAAGGAGGTACATCTCGCTGCTTAAGATGTTGCTTCCAACCACTTTGATCCTCCCAATGCTCTTTGGAATATTTATTCAGAAACTTCTTCAACATTTTTAAAGGTACTTAAGTCTCATTCTGGCCTAGTTTCTTCACACTACTTATCAGAGGAGCTGGACAAGTTGCACATAACATACATGGATGCTAATTCAAGGCTTAAGAGTGTTGGTGGTGCTGATTCATCCACTTCTGATGGTTCTGATGATATTGAAGCGGAAGCAAATATATACTTCCATCAAATGTTCTCTGGTCAGCTGACTAATGTTACAGTTCAAATGCTTGCTCGTTTCAAAGAATCGACTGAAAAGAGGTCAATTTTACAAGAATCCATTGTTTGATTTGTTTAAAGGCCATTCACAAGGAAAGCATCATCATTGCTTTTCTTTTTTGCTTCTTTGGTTCTTACGGAATTATTGTTGCTTCTCCTTTGGCATTGCTCTCTTTATGCTCTTAAAAGCCATGTAGCTTTTACTTAATATTTGTTGTTCTAATGCGTTGGTGTGAGGGGTGAGGTCGTGCCGAATATGTGGTAATTATTTAAGAATTCAGATTCGACAGAGTAACTTAATGTATTATGAAAGCTCATTGCATGAGAAAGGTCATTTCAGTTACATTGTCATAAATTTTGCTCGACTTTGAGGTGTTTTTCTTAGAATTTACATTTTTCTGACAAATCTTTTCAGTTATTAAATATGGACAGTTAACGTTCCTCTATAACTTCTTAAACATGTTAGTTTCCTTATGTCCTTTGAGGGGCTATTCTTTGCATTCTAGATTGCACCGAGATTCTAGACAAGAGGATCTCTCTAGAAGTGGAGAAGAAGATGCACGAACAATTTGCTAGTTTCTTGACCAGAATGCAATAACAACAGGTACTTGCTCCGCTCCTTCTTAATCATTCTTCTTCCTTCCTTCTTTAGTGACTTCATGTTTAGTGGTTTAGTAATGTGTTGGTATCTCTGGTTTTAGTAATGTGTTGGTTCTATTTCAACAGAAAGGTTGGCTTTTGTACGTAATGTGTTAGTATCTCTTATTTAGTACGAAAGGTTGGTTTGCCTGGTGGTTAATCTGCTATGCTTATGTTGGCCCTGAACTTGTGACTTTCTGCAATGAGCAACATCAGTGGAGGAATTGTTCCTTCTCGCCTATGTTCCTGCTATGCTTATGTTGGCAATGAGCAAGACTTTTGGTTAATTATTTTACTAACCTTCAGCTGATTTTTTTATTGATTGTTTAAGTAGTTGTAATTAGTTTAGTTGCTAGCTGTTTTAGTTCTACTTCTTTGTCGAGGAGTTTTGGTTATATGGCAATGAGTCTAGTTGAGAACTGCCCTCAAAACACCCTAGAACCCAGCTCTAAATAGCTCCAAAAACTGCCCTCAAACCACCCCCAAAACATTCCTGAACAGCCCAAACTGCTGCAGCTTAACCCGCTCTAAACCCCTTCATGAATCAGCCTTTAAAACCATCCTGAACAAGCCCCAAAATCACGCCAAATCAGCATGAAAATCAGCTGAAAGTAACCCCAAAAATACCTCCAAACTAGCTCTGAAAACCTGTCCATAAACCATCCAAATAAAACACCTCTGCTGCAAAATCAGCTATTTAGAAGCCACGAAAAGAGTCCAAAAAGAAGCAAAATTCATCCCCTAAAACAGCTCGAAACCGCACGCAAGCACCAATTTTCAGCCTCCTAAATCTGCCCGAAAATGGCTTCTAAACCTAGAAAATCCTCACAGAAATGCCATGAATCGACTGAAATGCATACATAATCACATATCCCAAAATTAGAATTACAGCAAAAGAGAAGAATATGAAACTAGTCTGAAAATTCTGGTTGCAACAGTCAAGCTGCACCACCAGCAGCCTTGCTTTTCTTCTTCTGTAGTTTCTTCATGTAGAACTCAAGCTCTTTTCCCTCCAAAATGTACACATCTTCTTGCCACATCGACCAGGGCGAGAACAAATACAGGCCAACAGCCTACCACCGCCAAATTGCTCTTAAATATGAGGATCAAGTTTACGATCCTTCTGGCTTGTCTCAATCTTCCTGAGAACATGGTTGCTCTTCTTAGTTCCTCTGCAGCGGCAGCAGCACCTTCTCCTTCCTCAGTACTTTCCTTCTTAGCAGGCCCCTTCTACTTCCTACCAATGTCAACACCATAATGCTGGAGGTACCATTGTTTAAATGGTGTGGCATCAACTTGAACAATAGCATTCTTGACCAGAGTTTGTGTGCGAACAAGCTCATTGTTTGAGGCATTGTAAACCACATCAAGGATACGAGTCTTGCATGTGACTGCCTCACTAACCCATGAGTAATTTCTAGTAACCAATCTTAGTGCCCTCCACTTCACATTGCCACCATGCACACGAATTAGTCGAACTGTTTCGTTAGCCGAGATCTTAGTATTAGCAGGCTGGCGGCCAGAGTCCATACTTTTGCTCCTTCCTCCAAGCTTTCTTCTTGCCACCAATGGCACGCTCTTGTGCATAGAATCTTGTCAGATACCCATGGTTGCTGAGAGCTTAGCCGTCTCCACATGAAAGTTCTTTTGATCTTGAAATGGTTTATTGAAGATAGTTTTAAAGATATTGATGGGAAATTTTAATCGAATTTAAGATATAAATATATTTCTCCATTTTTGCTGCAACAATATAGACAACTTTTGCAATTGTTAAGTTGCTTTTTAATACACAAACTTTGGTCACAATTTCCAGCTTTCCTTTGACATAGATTGATAATTCTTAGAATTTTTATAGTAGTTGGATATAACAAATCTCATTATGTTCCTTATATATATTTCTTTTGTCTAGCAGGGGCAAGGCACTTAAACAATTGTCCAAGCATGAAGTCGAGCAAAGAGCAGTTACAAGGCACTTAATATTTTGTCTTTTTTGGGATATGTATATGCGTACAATTACAATGCACAATGAAGTGTCAAGTAGTATATATGTAATTGTCTTTTTAGTAATGATAATATTTGTAATATTCGGCTTGAGAAATTCTTTTGGTGTTTGTCAAGCATTATTGGTTGCTTTAATATTGATAGTCAATTGATATGAATATTTCTACATGAAATTTGAGAGAATTAGGTTCCTACTAGTATGGAAATGTATATAATTTTGGTAGTTAGAAAATAACTTTTAGTGGCGACATAATCTTGCCACTGAACATAAATATTTTTTGTAGCAATTTTAGTCACACTAAAGAATATTTATAGTGGCGACACAATCTTGCCACTGAATATAAATATATTTTGTTGGCGACAATAGTCGCCGCTAAAGGTGAATATATAGTGGCGACACTAATATGTGTTCTTGTGGAACAATTTTGTAGAGGTTTTTACAACCTTTTGTGGCAACTCTGTCGCCGCAAAATTTGTTCGTTTAGTGACGACTGTAAATTGTCGCTCAAATAACCCTCAGCTACAGTTTTCTTTGTGGCAACACAAACGTCGCCGCTATTAATTTTTGCAGCGACATTTACGTTTTTAGTGGCGACGTTTGTTGCTGCAATAAGTGTGATTTCTTGTAGTGCGAAAAGGTTAGGGTACTCTCGAGAGAGCGCATGTTGAATAATGCTATGCACAATGTCGTAGAGATATACTCCTTTCTTCATTTGTTATTTATTCTATTTTTGTATGAACGTATTATGAGTTTCATCTTCTTTTTTTGCATGCCAATTTTCTCGCTTTCGAGGGCCTTCAGCGGTTGATTTGTGATAAAGAAGAACTCATTTCCACTTGGGATTAGCTTATGGCAGAGTGGGAGCAAAGTATCGCTCTCCTCTTGGAATTGGAAGCCAAGGCTGCTAAAGCTATTATATTGGAGGCTTGTTTGCAGTAAAGTAAATAAGAGGTGGTAACCCTTAGCCAAGAAATTGGCTCGCTGAGGATACGATTTGATGAAGCCAAGGCCAAATATGCTGAAGTCGATGATGCCGTTCTTGCTGCAGCCGAGCATGAGACCGCCACTGTTGAAAAAGTGACTAACCTAGAGGAAGCTTTGTAGAGTGTCATGACCCAAGTTTCCCTTCGTAGGATGTTGTGATGACACCTAGTCTCTAATACTAAGTAAGCCTAGCAATTGCGGAGAAGAACTGAAATAATGACTAATAACTCAACATCAGCAGTATATAACTGAAAATTACTGCTCGACATGTACAAGTAAAATTTGCAACTGAGAGAAGAAATAACTCCCAAAACCTGGTAGTTACAAGTCACAAACTCTAAGGAATTTCTAATGTCTCTATACATCAGCGTCTAATAGAATAAGAAAGACATCATAATAAGGATAGAGGGGGACTCTGAGGTCAGCAGATGCTGGCAGATATACCTTGAAGTCTCCAAGTAGAAGCACACTCTACTATCGATGCTGATAAGATGTACCTGGGTCTGCATAAAAACGTGTGCAGAAATGTAGTATGAGTACATCACAACGCTATCCAGTAAGTGCCAAGAATAACCTTGGTAGAGTAGTTACGAGGTCAGATTAGGGCCCTACTGGAGTATAAGAAATAAGGCAGAAGGTTAAATGATAACTACAATGGCAGGTTAATGAACAATAAGAATGTATAGAAAACAACAGCACGGAAAAACAAGAAGAAATTACAACACGTAAGGAAAAGAAACATCTTGCAAGTTGATGAAAAACAACAACAACAACAACAGCAACAACAAACCATACAACAAAAGGAGGAAATCAACAGCGGTGCTCCCGAGGTACTACCTTGTTGTCCCAAAAGTAAATATCTTACAATGGCACGGCAGAAACCTCATGCCACAATCTCACTCCGCATGGAAGAAACCTCGTGAAAAGTCATACTCGACACGGAAGAAAACTCATGCCAATCACACTCTATACGGAAAATACCTCGTGATAATAACACCCCAAGAAATCTCACCCCAATAGCACTCCGCATGGAAGAAACTTCATGCCAACAATACACCGCACGAAAGAAACCTCATGTCAACAACACTCCGCAAGGAAGATACCTCGTGCCACAACAAAAAGGTCATCACAAAAATAATCATGAAAGTCAACACATAATAAATACAACAATGATATTAGAAATACAGAAATCATACAGTTAAAGAACAAATACGGAATCAAGGAAAAACATGTAATTCAACTAAGCAAGTTGTACACATTGCAACTAGGATATGAAATACATATACATGTGAAATTAGGCTAAACATGAAGACTAAATGTTCTCAAATAACTCATTTAAGATATAAAAAGGAAAATGCTTAGCAAGGACAGAATTTTTCAGTATTTAGCCCATGTATGCAATCGTCACCTCACGTACACGTCAATCACTCATATCAAAATTTATTACAATAGTGCCAAATCCTAAGGTAATCTCCCCCAAACAAGGTTAGTAAGTTATTCACTTCAAACTAAGCTCAATTAGTCAATAAGAATGCCTTTCCCTCGGCTTTCTGACTTCGAACAACCCAAGTGTAGCCAAAAGTAGTTACATTCTATAAATATAACTACAAGAAACTAATCTAATTAGTGAAATCATGACATTACCAAAAGATTATAAAATTGCCCCAAAACGTCCACCCCGAACACATGTTCAACCACGAATTTACCCATACCAAAATTACTCAAATCCGATACCAAAATCTCGATCAAAACCTCAAAATTTGGTCTAAGAAAATTCCTCCATTTCCACCCCAAATCACTAATTTAATAATGAAATCAAATGCATAATCATTAAAATTAACCAAAACAAGGTAAGAATCACTTACCCCAAACACCCACATAAATATCACTCCAAAAATCGCCTCCCACCGAGCTCCCAAATCAATTTTTGTGTTATAAATTCAAACCCTCATTTTTGAACATTTAAATTTGCCAAGTGTTTTCCTTCTTTGCAAACACAGAAGCTTCCTCGTGTTCGCGAACCACAAAAAAGCTACTGCCCCAAAAACCTCTTACTCGAACGCGATGGCCTAGTCGCAAACACATTATTCACTGCCCCAGGCCTTTGCGAACATGGAGTCTCTCATGCGATGCGTATCCAAGAACAAGGTCTGCCCATCTACCACTCTTTTTGACGAACGTGTGGGCTTACTCACGAATGTGAAGAGCATTCCTCACCTGCCACCCAGAATCCCTTCGCAAATGCAAGGCTCCTCTCGCGAACGCATTGAAGGAAACCATACATTAGAAACATCAATGATTTTAGCAATTCAACAAGTCCCGAAATGATTCGAACATGATCTGAATCACACCCAAGGCCCCCAAGACCTCGACCAAACATACAAACAAATCCTAAAATATAATACAAACTTATTCGAGCTTTTAAATCACATCAAGCAATGCTAATACCATGGATCTTAGCTCAATTCAAGCTTAATGAACCTTTGAACTCCTAACTTGTACATCCGATGTCGAAACCGATCAAAACACATCCGATTAACCTCAAATTTTGCACACAAGTCACATTTGACATTGCAGAACCACTCCAACTTCAAGAATCAGAAGCCGACCCCGATATTAAAAATTTCACTCATGGTAAACTTCCTAAAAAAACCTTCTAATTTCCAACTTTTGCCAATTAACACCAAAATGACCTGCGAACCTCCAAATCAACCTTCAAACACGCTCATAAGACCAAAATCACCATAGGAAACCATTGGAATTGATGAACCCCAATTTGGAGTTGTCTTCACAGAGGTTAAACTACAGTCAAGTCTTACAACTTAAACTTCAAATTTAGGAACTATGTGTTTCTTTCCACTTCGAAACTCTCCCGAACCCAACATCAAGCACCCCGACAAGTCAAGTAAGCATAAAAAGACTCAAAAGGAAAAATAAATCGGGGTCAGGGCTAATACTCTCAAAACGACTGATAAGATCGTTATAAAAAGCTTGTTTCTGTGGGGGCGAAACATGCCCAGTTGGAAGATAAGTACAAGAAAACTATCGAGCATAATAGGATTTATAGTTAAACTGTCTGCGACCTTGATATTAGCCTCGAATCTGTTTAGGTCCACCCGTGAAAGCCTTCCTGCCGAGGTAGCTCAACTCAAAGAAGAACTTAAGCACCAAGCAGCTTCCCTCGTTGTGGAGAAAAATTACACTATGTATACCATGAGGAGAAAGACCTTGGAAGAGGCCAAAATTAGTATCATTGATTTTGTTGTCGAAATTGCTGTTCATCAATGGCTCCCATAATTGTCGTTTAAGAGGATTTTAATTCTAGGACCTTGTTCGTTAGGTGTAGCTTTAGATTATGACTTCAATAGCCATTGTAGGTAGACGAGTTTTCTAACAAAATTATGTGACAAATTACTCAAAAGCTCAATAACACTGTATTTCTTGTCGATTTATATTCTTATTATTGCCTTCAAAATTTCTGATGCCAGAACCAAGCTATTTGTATTCTTATCTCGATTTTAATGCTAAGTCTTGCATTTTATTTAGCTCATTTATCATTTTTGGGGTCAAACTGATTCACTTGTATATAAATCACGTACAAATTCAAATGTACATTTTACTGGTAAATAATTTGGTGCACACCGTGGGGATTAGACAATAGAATAATTGAGTTGATCTTTGCATCTATTACTAATATATTCAATTCTTTGTTTCATAAAATAAAGTCATAAGAAAATGGTAGATAATGATGTCAACATTACACAACGTCGAGGCACAATGAAATAGTCCTTGACATGAAGATTCGATCAGTGATACTCGCAATGAGGAGGACATAGCCACGCTGGTTGTCGTCCTCCCTTTTTCCCTTCCCCTTTTGGGGGGGGGGGGGGGGGAGGTCCGGGTTTTGACATTCTTGAGGTGTATTGACTCATTTATTTTTGGTAATTGGGTATTGGAAGAGTTGCCATCTAATGGATCATGGTGCGTTAAGGCACCTAAAGCGATTAACTCTTGGGTTGGTTTGCATAACCAGAGATTATGGTAAGGGCTCAAAGTAACCTCAAGGGGAAGGTTCTAGGCACCTCTCTTGGTCAACAAATGTGGGTTCCGACCGAACTTATATTCACAAATTAGTCCATATAAATAGTTGAATCAAATAAATTGCAAGTAAAGTATGTTGGATAATTCAAGTAGTAAGATATAAGTTTGAACATGTTGTAAAACAAAGATTTTACAAAGAAAGGATTTGGTAATGAGGGGTCCTAGATTGGTTATCCTATAGGATCATCCTACACAATGTCCGATAAACACTCCTCAATGAGGGGCTACACGTGATATTTACGCGTAGTCATCATATCCCATGTCTACCCTTCCCATCCCCTTCTTGGTCATGCAAAGTGAGTGTTTGGTCAATGGTTCCTATTTCGTGCTTCTATTTCATTGTAACTGAAATTGGATCAAGTCCTCTATGCATGACATCTATTATTGAACTGATTTTAAGACACAATTGCGTGGGACCTGTAAGCATGATTTCTAAGCGTGATAGAATATAAAACCTCATAGTTTCTACTTGATGAGAAAACCAATTTAAAAGTGAAATCCAATAGGCATAATTTCTAGTCGGTAAAGAATTCAGATTTTAAAGTAAAGCCATGAATAATTTTCTATTAGGCCAAGCAAACATATTAAAGAGTAAACCTATAAGCATATTTTCTATTAAGGTAAACAATTGGACTTTAAAAATAAGGTCCTAACAGCAGGAATTCTACATGTATTATCCCTTTAAAGTATGCATCTACCTACCACTTTTTACTAAATACCCCAATATCTGTTTACAAATTGTTACATGCCAATGAATAAATTACATACGTAGAAATAGAAAATCAAGAAGTTGTTCTATAGGGATCTTTCAAGTAGGCCCGGGTTTACCAAAGCCTCCAATGGTCTCATAAGACTCAATTCCATAGACAAATCACAGTCTATGTGCATCAAAGTTCCCTTAGGATCTCAAGGACCCCGGGTAATGCTTACACCTAGACTTAGTAACTAATAAATTGAAAAAGTGCAGTGTGGAAAGGCCAGCCTCAGTATTCCAGAATTTAGAGGGTTCTCAAGAGGATCCCAAGTAAGTACACCTACTAGAGGGGGGAAGAACTTATTGAATAATAGTAAAGTGAAAGTGAAAGACACAAGTTGAAGAAGATTTATTAAAAGACTGTATTATAAAGTATGTTTTGAAAGTAATTAGTAAAGCATCGGACATTTTTTAAATAATAAACAGACTGGAGTAGTCAACAAAGTTCAAGCACCTTAGGAAAGGGTCATACAAAGCTAGTTCATAGAACCAAGTCAATTTAGTAGTCACACAAGGGTCAAGGGATTTGGGAAACATAGACATTTGGCTGCAAACACTTAACCCAGCAAGGGTCTTAGGACTGGTTTAGACATGCTCAGAAATAGCTAGCACTTACATAGTCACAAACCAGTCATGAAGAACACAAACACATAGATGGGTGATAAGGATTTGAGGATTCATAGGATGGTAAGTACGCAATAAGTAAAGGATAATTGGTAAGACATGCTTAGAAATATGCATAAGGGGAATGTGCTAATCTAAAGGACGGGGAAAGACATTATAACATGCTGATTATGTAACTCCTAATTTAGATATCACAACAAAACTACAAATAGAAGCAAATCAGAAACAAGAGAAACTGAAACAATAGGAGAAGCATGTTGTTGTTGGAATTTTAAACTGAAACTAGGACATATTAGTGAAGAGAAGAGTAAGCAGAATGAAAGAACAACATAGTACAAATAGTTAGCCTTGGCTTGCATCCAGCCAACAAGAGACAATAGCACAAGATAGCAGAGATTTTTTTTGGTAAGAGAGATAGTTTTTGAAACCAAGTGTTCATGTGTGTTCATGAAAGTATTAGAGTATTTATAGTTGAAAATAGGTAGTTAAATAAGCTAAGAATCACAGTGGTATAATAATTAAGGAACCCAGAGTCAATTAATTAGAAAATCTAGGAAGTACTCCCTTAAGTTAAGGGAGTTAATTCAAACGATAAGAAACAACATCATATATGGCAAGAAAAAGAAAATTAGTACAAGACTAGTTAAGGAAAGAATCAAAGTTCAGTAAGTATAGGATAGTCAATTAGGACTAAATTAAGAAAAGTTCAATTAAGAAAATGACTCAAGAAAAATAAAGTACCATAATGAAATCAGTCAATCTAAACAGACGAGGTAGAACTTTGGGGTTTTTAAATAAAATCTTTCAATCAACCTATCAATTAAGGAAATCAGAATCAATCAAGAGGGAGTCATGATTCTGTACTTCAACATATAAATAGAGAAGATCAAACAGAAGCAACATGCAATGTTAGCCATATCAACAGAAGGAAGCAAGCGATGAACAAATAAGATGAACACAATCACACAAAAAGTGATACAAGTAGGCTAGAGACCCAGTATAACATATTCGAAGCATGGTAACCACAGAAGCTTAACAAGAATCAAGTAGTCAGGCTAACACACAGAACCAAAGCAAAGAAGGCTTTTGAACATATGAGGGTTAAAAAGTAATAAGTAAATAAGACCAGTCAAGATAAGTAAGGAAAGTGGTTTAAGCATACAGAAATATCGGTTAAAACAAGTGTAGAAGAAACTCCAGGAAATCCTAATATTAAATAAAGTAAAACAGTTTAAGGTTGAGAATTTTTCAGAAGAACTACGAGAATAGTGAAAAACAGACATAAAGTGTTAAAAATATCACATATCTAAGAGATATAAACAAAATATAGGGTTTTAAAGGAAACCCAGGTAGAGACAGAAGAACCTGCTATAAGCTTCAAAGATCGTAATATATATGGTGTGATTTCGCCCAAAATCACACCAGAGAAGCCGTGAACAACCAAACTAGAAACCCTATATACAAATTGGCATGGCCCAGGGCCCTTAAGTCCTTAGAGATGATGAGCAAGGTGATGGAGGTACCATTGGAGGGTTGGGATAAAAAGGTGGTCGCCGAAGATGATCGGAGAAGGAGGAGTAGTTGAAGAATGATTAGGGTTAGGTTGAGAGAGAAGAGAGAGATGAAAGCATCTGAAGGCGGCGGATTTGGGAAATGGCCTAGGGTTGAGGGGGGGGGGGGGTTGTATGAATTAAAGATCTAGGGCCGTTGACCTTTTAGAACAATGGCCAGGATTTGAGATGGCTTTGGGTCGGTAGAACTAATAGGGGCGAGGGTCGGTAGGAGTAGTAGGGGTGATGGTCGGGTGTTATAATCTACAGTTGGGTTGGGGATTGGGTCCAATTTTGCTAAAATTGAAAGCCAAATATGGCTATGTTTCCAATAGCCAATTTTCCCTACTGTAATTTATAATAAATATAGGTAATATCTGGAAAATAATTTAATGTGCCAAAATAATATAAAAAATATAATTATCATTTTTAAAATATAAGGACTAATTTCATGCATATAATATATAATTACACATTAAAATGGGCTAACATTACAATTATATACAATTTAGCTTAAAAAATACTAAATATAATTATAAAAATGCACGAAAAATATATTAGCCATATTTTGGCATAAGTATTGAAATTAAATAATTCAGGAAATAAATATTGGGAATTCATGCATAAAAGGGGAGTAAATAAATCGATTTCAACCCTTAAAATTATGAAAAAATTGTAAAAACCTTGTGCATGCGAAATAATATATATATATATATATATATATATATATATATATATATATATATATATATATATATATATTATTTTGAAGGTATTTATGAATATTTAAAACATATAGGGAAAAATAGGGTATCAACAACCGCCCCTCTTTATGCGGGAAGGATGAAAGAGTTTCCGGGTAAAAAAATGATGGCAAATTTTGACCGGTAGGAATGTTTCAAAAGACAGAGGACAACCTCCAGTTTTCGAGTTGCCTACAATATCCCTAATTTTACAGGAATCGGGCCTTGTGTAGTTCTGGATTCACATGCAGATTATGGCGTTGAAACTACCGCAAGAGCGGACACGAGATATGGAAGCGGCAACAGTTAAGGATCAGGATGGTTGAAGGGAACGGGAGTGAGATCGCTCCTGCTAAGATAGCGCTTGCTTACTAGTTATCTGCAGATAAAAGATGCTACAAACGCATTTGCAAAAATTTAAACATCATGCAAATTACCTTTGGACCAGAAAGATTATTTTAAGACGATTAAAGATGACGTCCTTGACCATGACGTCCTGGGCCATGAATTTTTTAATGAGGAATTTGCATGCTATGAAATGATATTCTCGGGCCATGAAAATGGTTCCTCCAAACCATAACACCATTGAATAATGATATGCAAATTTGAGAGATCCTCAGGCCATGGCATGTGTCTTCCAAGGATGGTGTCTTTAGACTATCATGCCTTTGGACAAATTGGGAATTTTCTAGCCCATGACATGCAATAATATGATGTAACAATAATGGATTAGTCTTGCAAAGTGGAGGGCAGAGTTTAGGCCGATTGAAAAGTAAGTAGATAGTAGCAGAAATAGAGCGTTATCTGTGCAAAAAAGGGAAAATGCTTAGTCATGTGCAAGTGGGGAGGTAAGGATTGGCCTTATGAAAATGGGGAGGCAAGGATTAGCCTTATGCAAATATGGAGTCCAGAATTAGACTCATGCAACTATGGAGTCAAGGATTAGACTAATGCAAAGATGGAGACAAAGCTTAGTCTCATGAAAAGAGAAGGCAATGCTTAGCCTTATGCAAATGTGGAGTTCAGGATTAGACTCATGCAAATATGGAGACAGGGCCTAGTCTCATGTAAAGAGAAGGCAGTGCTTAGCCTTGTACAAATATGGAGTCCGAGATTGGACTCATGCAAGTATAGAGTCAAGGGTTGACTCATGCAAATATGGAGTGAGAGATTAGACTCATGCAAATGTGTAGTCAGCGATTAGACTCATGCAAGATTGGAGACAAATCTTAGTCTCATGCAAATGTGGAGTCAAAGATTGACTCATGCAAATATGGAGTCAAAGATTAGACTCATGCAAATATGGAGTCAGAGATTAGACTCATGCAATATTGGAGACAGGGCTTAGTCTCATGTGAATATGGAGTCAGATATTAGACTCATGCAAGATTGGAGACAGGTCTTAGTCTCAGGAAAATGTGGAGTCAAAGGTTAGACTCATGCAAATATGGATTCAAGGATTAGATTCATGCAAATATGGAGTCAGAGTTCAGAATCATGCAAAGATAGAATAGATAATAAGGGTAGAGTATGTCTTAGCTACGATATGTTCAGTGTTTGATGGACGGATGGATGGTGAATTTTCTTTGTGTATGCGTGTTTCACGAAGGCTACCGTTATGGCGAATGTGCCTACGTTCCAAGAAAAATAGTAAGTTTTATGAGGGGAGGTTGGTTCTTGCTTTGTCTGCCAGCCTTGCTCTGATCTGCTTAGGAAGCCCCCTTTGAGTTCCCCTAGGTGGCACCTTACCGTTAGAAAAAATAGAATTTTCAAAAAATATGCATTTATTGGTAAATTAGAATTGGTTTGGAAGCGCATTAATATATCAAGTATTTTTATATAAACTAGTGATCGTGACACATTTCAAAGGCATTTCAGCTCTCTTATGCTGGAATTTTGAGGGTCCTCCTCAAAATTCTGCCCCGGTTTGGTAGATGATTTTTAACTATTTACGGATGGCGGACCCAGCTGAATCTTTCCCGGAATTTTGAGAATCCTTCTCAAAATTTTGCCCGTATGACTGACTTCTTGGCATGTGAGTGCTCTAGCTAGACATGCTCCGTAATTTTGAGGATCCTCCTCAAAATTCTTCCCCAATTTCTGATTTTATGGGGAATGAAAATTTATTATATGACCAAGCCCATAAAGCTTCCTACGTATGCACTCTTAAATGAGAGTCAGTTCAAGCGTAGTTCAACTGCATTAGAAAGAAATGTGAAACAATATAGGCGTAATGTCTCTTGACTGTGTCCAAGTTGATTGGTTTTGGCCAGATTTCTCCTTCCATCTCTGCAAGTACGAGTGCTCTTCCTGTTAGTACTCTGTGAACCATGTATCGACCTTCCCAGTTGGGAAAGAATTTCCCTTTGGCTTCATTTTTTTGCGGGAAGATTTTTTTCAATACCTGCTGCCCTGGTGCGAACTTTCATGGTTTGACTCTTTTGTTGAAAGCTATGGACACTCAGTTCTGATAAAGCTACCCATGACACAGTGCGTTCATTCTCTTTCCACTGATAAGGGCCAATTGCTCATACTGGCTCCTTATCCATTCTGCATCGCTGAGTTCAACTTCATATGACTCTTAAAGAAGGAATCTCTACCTCGGGTGGGATGACAATCTCGGTACCATAAACTAGCATAGGGGGTTGCCCCAGTAGAAGTGCGAACTGTGGTGCGGTACCATAACAAAGCAAATGGTAACTTCTCATGCCACTGCTTCTGATTCTCTACCATTTTCCTTAGTATCTTCTTAATGTTCTTGTGGGCGGCTTCTACGACTCTATTTATTTGAGGTCTTTAGGCAGTGGAATTCTTTTGCTTGATTTTGGAAGTTTCAAATATAGCTTTCAACAGATCACTATTGAGATTGGCGGCATTGTCAGTAATAATGGACTTATGAATTCCGAATCGGAAGACAATACGATACTTGACAAAATCTGCAATGACTTTCTTGGTTACAGCTTTGTAAGATGCAGCTTCTACCCATTTTGTGAAGTAATCAACGGCTACCAGAATAAACCGAAGTCCGTTTGAAGCATTGGGCTCAATCATACCAATAACATCCATCCCCAGGCGGCGAATGGCCAATGTAAGCTTGTTGTATTGAGCTCACTTGGCGGCAATTTTTATCATCTCGGCATGCACCTGACATTGAGAGCATTTACAGACGTACTGAACACAATTCGTCTCCATGGTCATAAAAAAGTAACCTGCTTTGAGTATCTTGTTGGCCAGAACAAAACCATTTATGTGCGGACCACATGTCCCCGCATGCACATCCTCAAGTAGCTGAGAAGCTTCCTTTGCGTCGACACACCCCAGTAAATCCAAATCCGGAGTTCTTCTGTACAAGTTTCCTTCGCTGTGGAAGAGGTGATTTGATAATATACGGAGCATGCATTTCTGAGTGTGATTTGCATGCTCCAAGTATTCTCCTTTTGATAGGAACTCCTTGATATCATGGAACCAAGGCTTTCCATCTATTTTTTCCTTGACATGAGTATACTATACCGGCTGATTATGGGTCATCACTAGGATGGGATCAATATAGTTCTTATCTGGATGTTGTATCATGGATGATAGTGTGGCTAATGCATCGGCAAACTCATTTTCAATTCTGGGCACATGTCGGAATTCTATCTTTGTGAACTTCCTTTTCAATTCTTGCACATGGGGAATATATGGAAATATCTTGAAATTCTTGGTGGCCCATTCTCCTTGTACCTAGCGCACAAGAAAATCTGAATCACCAAACACCAACAATTCTTGAATGTTCATGTCGACTGCTATGTTGAGCCATAATATGCAGGCTTAATACTCTGCCATGTTGTTGGTGCAGGAAAATTTGAGTTTAGCAGATACGGGATAATGCTGACCTGTTCTGATACCAAAACACTTCCAATGGCTACTCCTTTGAATTGTTGCTCCGTCAAAGAACATCCTCCAACGCTTGTCTCTTAACTGCCTTTTGAGCTACATAGACGATGTCGAATGCACTTAGTAATATCTTCCATGTAGCCAACTTCCTAGTAGGCATGGGCTTCTGAAATATGTACTTCAGAAGATCCATCCTGGAGATGCAGTATGTAGTGTAAGCATATAAATAATGCCTCAATTTCTGGGTTGTACATGTCAAAGCACATCAAGTGCGTTCAAGAAAAAGTACTGTGCTTCATAATTTGTAATTTTCTTACTTAGGTAATACATGGTTTTCTCCTTTTATCCTATCTCATCATATTGTCCTAGAACACAACCGAAGGCTCCATCTAACACGGACAGATAAAGTAGCAAGGGTCGTTCTGGTGGGACCAGAACTGGCGGTAAGGACAGGTATTCCTTGATCTTGTCAAAAGCTTTTTGACAATCCTCACTCCAACTTGTCTCGGCATCCTTTCTTAGTATCTTGAAGATGGGTTTACATATTACTGTAGACTGTGCTATGAATCGACTGATATAGTTGAGCCGTCCTAGGAAGCTCATCACATCCTTCTTGCTTTTAGGTGGTAGTAACTCTTGAATATCTTTGAATTTAGTTGGATTTAGCTCAATCCCTCGGCAGCTGACAATGAATTTCAATAACTTTCCAGCACTAACCCCGAACGCACACTTTGCGGGGTTCAACTTCAAATTCTACTTCTTGGGCATGTCGAAGAATTTTCTCAAGTCTGCTATGTGATCTGCGGCCCTCTTGGATTTGAATAACGTCGTCCACATATACCTCTATTTCTTTGTGTATCATATCATGAAAAATGGTTGTCTTGGCCCTCATGTAAGTAGCATCAACATTCTTTAGACTGAATGGAATTATCTTGTAACGGTACACCCCAAGGCATAATAAACATTGTCTTCTTGGCATCTTCTTCATCCATGTGATCTGCGACCCTCTTTGATTTGATAATGACATCGTCCACATATACCTCTATTTCCTTGTGTATCATATCATGAAAGTTGGTTGTCATGGACCTTATGTAAGTAGCCTCAGCATTCTTTAGACCGAATGACATTATCTTGTAACAGTATTCACCCCAAGGCATAATAAATGATGTCTTCTTCATCCATCAAGATATGGTGATAACATGCGAAGTTATCAATTAAGCTGTATGTATTTGGTAGCAGGAAGTCATCTTTGGGACTTGCTCTGTTTAAGTAACGATAATCAACACATACCTTGACCTTTCCATCCTTCTTCGGAACTAGCAAATATTAGCTAACCAGGTTGGGTACTCAACCACCCTGAGAAATTTGACCTTGATCTGCTTGGTGACGTCCTCCTTGATTTTCAGACTCGTGTCTGGTTTGAACTTTCTGAGTTTCTGCTTGACTGGCGGACACATGGGATTAGTAGGAAACATGTAAGATACTGTGGAAGTGCTTAGACCGGTCATGTCATCATACGACCATGCAAAAAATATCCTCGCACTCTCTTAGAAACCAAATGTACTCTTCCTTCTCTGTTGGTGACAAGTGAATGTTGATGCGGGTTTCTTTCACGGTCTCGGCATCTCACAAATTTAGTGCTTCTGTTTGGTCTAAGTTGGATTTAGTCTTGTTCTCAAAATTCTCAACGTCTCTGACAATTTAATCGGGTATCTCATCCTCTTCTTTTGAATCACTATTCTCATGTTGCGTTACCTCATTACATGTCACAATCACTGGTTTATTAGGAAAAGTAATAATAACACTTTAGAAGGAAAAAGTATAAAAATAGTAATGAATAATGATAAAAGGACAAATTCATTTGAATAAAACTGAGAAAATTTTTCAAACAAAGCTTGGCTCGGTAAATGGAGCATTTATTTTGAAACAAAAAAATCTTAAAAAAATTGCTGAAAAGTAAAAATGCCTAGAACGACTATAAATTCTGCCAAGCTACCCACGAACTCGGCGGACTGGAGTGGTGTGGCGGTCCAGTTTTTGAGAACAGCTCTCTTTGCCACATTCTAAATAGTGAGGTCTTCTCCTACTCCTCCTCAAGTCCATATCCTCATCTGCCAAGAACAAATCCTTTAGTCCAGCTAATGTTTCTTCTTCTGCAGTTTCCCATATTGTGTTTTCCTGATGGAAAGCTTGTTCCAGACGTGGTACATGTTGCTCAAGAGGGTAGTATAGTCCACGCCATGGAGGCGACTAATCATTGTACTCTTTCTATGTGTATTGGCATCCAGGCCCAAAGCCGTTATCATGATTTTTCAGCCGTATCGGCTTGGTGAAACGCTAGAGTTTCTTTCCCAATCCTTTGTTAGGTTCAAATCCAGACCATGCTAGTATGCTTTCTACTTTGTTTCTCCACAGCTCATCCTTCTCGACAACATTAACTCGTTCAATGTGATGATAGGTTTCCCCTTCTAGCCTCATTATATGTCCAATGGTCGGAATGGTTTGACTGGTGTAGATGGTGTTACTCCCATCTCCATGAATAATTACCTCCTGACGGTTTCATTCAAATTTCATGAATTGATGTTGCGTATAAGGCACGGCTCCGGCCGCATAGATCCATGGGCGGCCCAAAGAAATATTATATGAGCATGGTATGTCAAACACTCGGAATTCAATTTCGAACCAAGTTGGCCCCATCTACAAGTAAAGGTTGATTTCCCCGATCATGACCCTCTAAGACCCATAAAAAGCTTTCACATTCATGCTTTCGCTTTGTATTTCATGGAAACCTTTGTCCAACCTTTTCAGGGTATCCAGTGGACAATTATTCAGACTAGAACCTCCATCAACCAGGACCCTGGCAATGAACTTGTCTTCAAATTGTACTGTAACTTACACTACTCGATTGTGATTTAGACCTTCGGGCGACAGTTCATATTCGTGGAAGATAATCTTATGGCTCTCAAGCACTTGACCGACCATGTTGGCCATTTCTCCACCTCTAATATTATTGGGTACATAAGCCTCACTCAGTACTTTTATCAAGGCATTCTTGTTTACCTCTAAATTACATAATAGCGACAAGATAAATATCTGAGCAGGGAATTTGTTCAGGTGATCAACAATAGAATATTCTTTTGCTTGTACTTTTCTCTGTAGGTCATCTGGTCCGTTCTCAATGACAGGCTGCCTAGCTGTGTCATCCTTACTTGATCCTCCAAGGTGTCCAGGTATGTAGACTCTTCCAGTTCTAGTCATCCCTTGTGCAGTTTCAGGTTCCTCTATCTTTGTCTTTCTTTTTTACCGAGCTTTAGCGATATAATCTCAGGGTATCTTTTTTGAGTTGAATGGGGGTGTAGTTGACACTGTCATAGTAAACGGTGTGACCATTTCTACTTCAAATAGAGCAGGGGTGGCTGCAGGTGGAGGTACTTCTACCTCAAATGGAACTGATACATTTACCTCAACATTAATAGGTGCCTGAGTTTGAACCATGATAGGAGTAAGTGCAACTACAACCTTACAATCATCGCCTTCTCGGATAAGCCTAATTGACCCCTTCGGGTCCCATTCTTCATTTATTTCTATCGCATGTACACCGTCACCTCTATGATCAAGGAGGGGATTGTTGCGAACATTAGGTGTGGCTTCCTTTGCTTGTATGACCATGTTGTCAATGAGTTTCTGGATCTTATCCATCAATTTTTGGCATTCAGCAGTGGTGTGCCCTTTCATATCGAAGCGTTACACACAGGTTTTGTTTGGATTGACCCATTGGGATGGATTTTCTAGCGCCACAGGGGGAATGGGAGAGATGTAACCTTCGGATTTTAACCATTCATATAGTTAGTCGATAGGCTCAGCAATGGCAATGTATTGTCTATGTGGCTTGTGGTCGAAGTTGGGTCTTGGTCTTGGATAATTTTGGCGAGTTGGTAGTGAATTGAAGTAGGATGGTTGGGAATTGTATATATGATGGACAATGGCTGGTTGGGAATATCTGGGAGATGAAGGTTGATATATAGGTGGTGGTGCTTGATATGTGGCTGGAGGTGTTTGATATGTGGGTGTAGGTGTTTGATAGGTGGGTAGAGGTGTCTAGGGTGTGGGTAGGTATGCTTGATATGTGAGTGGAGTTTTTAGGCCTCGGGCCACCATTACTGCCCCAATATCTCTCTTCTTCGATATGCCACATGATTGTAGTGCCTTATTTGTTGCCTGTAGTGCCTCGAAATGCATTACCATCCCGCTCTTAATTCCTTCCAAGATCCTTTCCCCGATCTTGATGATATCAAAGAAGTTTTGATTTTCGATGACCATCAACCTCTCATAATATTGTGGATCCTATGCTCCAACAAAGAACTTTATTCATCTATTCTTCGTTCAAAGTGGCTTAACCTTGGTGGCTTCCAACCTCCAACCAGTAACATACTAGCGAAAAGTTTCAGTAGGTTTCTTCTTGAGATTTTGAATGTAGAAGATATCTAATGCATTCTCTGTGTTGAACTTGAACCGGTCCTTGTAATATGACGCCATGCTTACCGGATTAGACCATTTCTTGGGATTCTGGCTGATATACCAAGATAAAGCATCTCCAATAAGGCTCCTCATATAGAGCTTCATTGGAATCTTTTCATCTTTTCCAACCCCAACCAGCTTGTCACAATAAGTCCTTAGGTGAACCCTAGGATCACCTATTCCATCGAACATTTTGAACTTGGGAGGTTTTTATCCCTCCGGTTATTCAACATCGGACTGTATACACATATCTTCATAGTTCAAACCTTCTATTCCTTTATTGCCTTCAATACCTTGAACTTGGCTTGTTAACTTCTTGAGTTCATCCGCCATGTTCTTAATGACCAAGTCCTTTTCGGAGGGTTACGGTGCATAGGATATTGGTTGGGTAGACTGTGGTATAGTTTCCACGTATTTGTGGTTGCTCTGATGGGTACCTGGGACTTGGGTATAGTGATTGTCATTGGTGGAGTTTTGTGGATCAGGAATGAGTGGTGGTGTTGGGGAGTGTGGAATGTGGTAGTTGGTGGGTACAAAATTGGTTGATGATGATGTTGTAGTGGAGTTGGTACCGGTGATGGATTGATATTTTGGTGGTGGAGTTGCGTATTGATTTGGTACGGTAGAGTTTTGTGGGAGTTGGTTTTTATGTTCCGAGGAGGTGTTGGGTTCTTTGTGCTCTGTTGGTGGATATTTGGGACATTGAGGGTGAGAGAAAAATGTGCCACATTGTGGACCTTCTCAAGCTCTCCTTGCAGTTCTAGTATCTTTTGTTCCAGTCTCAAAACCAGGTCATTCGGGGCTAGAGTACTACGGCCGTTGGAAGTCTCTACATTCTCACCGTTTTCCCTTTGTATTACACTTAAGTCGCCTATTATTGCTTGCCCTCTGCTTTTTGTGTTTCTTGGAGTAGAAGGAGGTGGAGGACCTTAGATCTGGTATGATATGCTGATGAGACCAGAAAGGATGAACCAGCCTAAAGGGATGTGAATAATAATAAAAATAAACAAAAACGAAAATGTAACAAGTTAGTGAAGATTCTAAAATATTTGTAGTATTTAAACACATATTGCAAAATATAAAATCGTATCCTAATTTGGGAGACTCGTTGTGTACGAGGTAAGCCTAGCGATAAATAGATTTGGAGAACATTAAATACCAGTAAATGCTTCATTTCATAACATGAAAGTAGACAAATCCAAAAATGACACTAACGCAATAATAAGACAAGTTACTACTAGCCCTTGGCCTTATTACATTTTAAGAAAAGAACATAAATCTAATATATTTGGTCCATATTCGATATTTTGGACTTCATCGAATAGATCTCCCAGCTCGCGCAGTCCCAACAACAAGTAGGCTCGGGCCAGATGTCCCTCTCTCGGCTCCTTCAGCATTCTGATAGTTTTCAATCCTTTTTATGACTTTTCCCTCTAGCTCCACTATCCCTCACTCCAGATATTCCAATTTCCTATTGGAAGTTACTGCCATCTTTTTCCATTCCTTAATCAACCTCACGTTCTTTTCATGTATCTCCCGATGGTCATTCTCAGAGTCGTGGACTCTTTTGTGCAGCCTGTTGTATTTGACTTGGGCTTTAGCTTCCTCGTCTATGATTCTATTCCCTCGACCATTCCCCAGTTTCATCGTTCCTTTCAGATTGTCATCCAATCATGCAGGGTAGAGAGGCTCGCACCCCACGTGATATCTTCCTGGCCCAACAGTGCTTTTCTCAACAATGATTTTGTAGTGCCACATGTGCCGAGCTTGGCACTTGTTAGGTATGTTATCATCTTGGAAATCCGCCCTGAAATTACTCATCTTGATGACCCTTGGTACAACCCATTTTCTTCCTACTTACGTCATAACTCGCATATGGACAAAAGGATGACCCTTTCAACCCAATCAACACTAATTGTGGAGAATTCTTGGACCTGATAATGAACTCCTCCGTTGGAAACCATTCAACCATCCAATGCATCTGTCCCTCTGTCAGATTGTCGAAGAACTCTACCCATTCACTGGAACTTTCTAGCTGAGCAAACTTGTCCGCAAAATAGGTCATCTGCTTAGGGTGATGTAAAGCAATATCGTTGTTCCAAGCCCTTAGCGAAAATTCTTAGTGATAGTGACCCTTTTGGAGATGCTCCAAAAACCATAACTGCAACAATAAGTTGCAACCCTCAAAACGCTTGACCCCTCTTTGATAGCGCTACAGGGCCCTGTAGATATCAGCTGTGATCACGGGGACTATGATATATGTCTGTCCATTAATTGCCTCCATAAGAGTTTTGGCGACCATGGCTAACCTAGTGTGGATTCTTCTCTTTTTCATTGGGTATACTATCAGCCCTTGAAAGCACACAATGAATACCAACACTCTGCAGTGGATGTGACCTAGTGAAGTGAGGGCGATATCATCATGATAAGTGCGGAAAGACTTTCTATAGCCATACCTTTTATAGAGATATTCGAAAAGAATGTAGGAGTCCTTCAGGCACACTAGGTCGACATTATTTTTCAGCCCCATCATCTTAAATCACCTGCCTGTACGGTTTTTCGGCACCAAAATTCCAGGACTATCCCAGGTCAACCCTGAATGTCCTCCACTTTTTTCTAGAAGCGGTATCATTTCTATTTCCCCGAAATAGAACACAAATCTTTTAATATCCCAGAATAAGGTAGCAACCTCGATCAATTTGTTGTTTGGTTCAATACCTAGCAGGGAACGCAAGTTACCAAGGTACCTTTTTACATGCTTCTTGTCACTTGAAGAAAGATCCTCCCACCAATCTAGCAACAATGGACTGGATGTTGCTAACCATACCGAATCTGGGGACCTCGTGCCTCATTTTCTACAAAACAAAAGGGCCTTACCCCCACTGGACTTGACTATTTATACATTTATGATCAATATATCGGCATTTAGTTTTCCAAATTAATGCAGAAAATGTGGTTGCATCCGTTGGGATTATGGAAAACCTGATGGACTTTGGATAAGGCTTATCTAAAAGGATAATTATGTGGACAACATAACTTATCCGACTAGGTTTAACCATGATGCATGCACAATTTAAATAGAGTAAGGTTTCTATGGGGTTTTAGACTGGTACCCTTAAGCGGACAACTAGAAGGGGAAGACATGGAATCGTTGACTGCAGCGTTGATCGACTTGTTTTAGCGCAAATAAGCCTTTGCAAATTTAAGGCTAGTAAATAAGAAGAGCGCAACCACTCATTAAAGTATTGCTATAGGATTTGATACGCACGAATGGAATATGATGCGGAGCATGATTTATACAGCAATTAATAACATATTGTCAAGTATTTTCACGTAGAAAAATAAATATAGTGTTTAAATAATTAAAAAAACAATTACTGAAAAAGGAAAACAAAGAGACAGGCTAGTTTCATGAATAAAAGAAACATAAATGCTTAAAATAGGCAGCTAAGAGCATGCTTGGACTAATTTGTCAAAGACAAGTTTGTTATGGTAAGAGCATGAAAATAACCCCAGCAGAGTCGCCATGCTGTCGTGCCCCCTTTTCCCTCCCTTTCTTGACTGGGGAAGAGGTCCGTGTTTTAACATTCACGGGGTATAATGACTCATTTCCTTTTGGGAATTGGGTATTTGAAGAGTCTCCACCTAACGGATTATGATGAGTTAGGCACGTAGAGCAATTAACTCTTGGGTTGGTTTGCATTACCAGAAATTAGGGTAAAGGCTCGAAGTAACGTCGAGGGGAAGGTGTTAGGCACCCCTATTGGTCCATTAGTGTAGGTCTTGACCAAACTTATATTCACAAATTAGTCCATATAAATAGTTGAATCAAATAAATTGCAAGTTAAGCATGTTGGATAATTCAAGTAGTAAGATAAACGTTTGAACATGTTGTAAAACAAAGATTTGATAAAGAAAGGATTTGGTAATGAGGAGTCCTAAGATAGTTATCCAATAGGATCACCCCACGCAATGTCTGGTAAGCACTTATTAATGAGGGGCTACACGTGCATCCCCTTATTGGTCATGCATAGCGAGTGTTTGGTCAATGGTTCCTATTGTGTACTACTACATGTCCCGTCTTAATGGTCCTAGAGGGAGTTAGAACCTCTACCTACAGGTAGTTTTAGACGTACCCCTAAGGTTTAGAAAGGAAAATAATTCTAGGGAAAAAGTCAAAACATTTAGGACTTTCTCATATAATTGGGAGAAATTAAGAGGCTCAGAGTTTCCTCCTAAAACAAACACGCAAGCAGCACGACTCAAACACAGTTAAGTTCTTTAATAATCAATGTCCTAAAGTAGGATGTCTAAGTGAATATGCAGAAACAAGCTAACTTTTTTTACTTAGAAGTTATAATCTAGTAGTTTCCTAAGGACTCCTTTTAAATCCTGTTAGAATCAGAAATATTAAGCGAGAGAGACAATTTAAGAGAAGTGCAATTGTGGAAAACGCTCTATGGCTTGGCAATATGCAGAATACTTGTGTCTATGTTAATGTAGAAACAAACAAATTTTGAAATAGAATCCTTTAATAACTATATGCATGATATCTAATGAGGTTGAGGTAGTTTGAAAGAACCTATTTTAGAAATGCTTAATACTTAACAAGACCAGTTTAAAAATGAACTAGGCATAATGAAGTTGATTTATTAGACCAAATTAAATTATCAGGCAGAATTGCATGTACAGAACCCTATAGGCATGATATCTAGGCGTATTACTAATTTTAATAGATTTGCAGGCATAATCACATACATAAATACTCGTTGTAACTGAAATTGGATCTAGTCCTATAGGCATGGCATCTATTATTGCACTAATTTTAAGATACGATTTCTTGGGACCTATAAGCATGATTTCTAAACGTGATAGAATATTAAACCTTATAGACATGGTTTCAACTTGATGAGAAAACAAACTTAAAAGTGAAATCCTACAGACATGATTTGTTATCGGTAAAGCAATCACATTTTAAAGTAAAGCCTATGGACATGATTTGTATTAGGCTAAGCAAATAGATTAAAGAGTAAGCCTATGAGCATGTTTTCTGTTTAGGCAAACAATCAGACTTTAAAAATAAGGTCCTAAGAGCAGGATTTCTACCCGTATTACCCCAATAAAGTATGCATCTACCCACCCCTTTTTACTAAATACCACAATATATATTTACTAATTATTACAAGCTAATGAATGAATTACATAAGTAGAAATAGAAAATCAAGAAGCTATTCTATAGGGAGCCTTCAAGTAGGCCCAGGCTTCCCAATGCCTCCAATGGTCTCATAAGCATCAACTCCATAGATAAATCAGAGTCTAGGTACATCAAAGTTCCCTAAGGGTATCAAGGACCCCGGGCAATGCTTACACCTAGGCTTAGTAACCAAAGAATTGAACAAGTGCAGTGTGGAAAGGCCAGCCTCAGTATGCCAGGGTTCAGAAGGTTCTCAAGAGGATCCCAAGGCAATACACATACTAGAGGGGGAAGAACTTATTGACTAAGACTGAAGTGAAAGTGAAAGACAAAAGTTGAAAAAGATTTATTAAAAGACTATATTAGAAAGTCTGTTCTGAAAGTAATTAGTAAAGCAACAGAGATTTTTTTGGAAAAAAGAGATTGGAGTAGTCAACAAAGTTCAAGCACCTTAGGATAGAGTCATACAGAGCTAGTTCATAGAACCAAGTCAATTTAGTAGTTACATAGGCCTCAAGGGGTTTGGGACACATAGACATTTGGTTGCAAACACTTAACCCAGCAAGGGTCTTAGGACTGGTTTAGACATGCTCAGAAATAGCTAGCACTGACATTGTCACAAAGCAATCATAAATAACAAAAACACATAGAGGGGTGATAGGGATTTGGGGATTCATAGGATGGTAAGGACACAATAAGTAAAGGACAATTTGTAAGACATGCTTAGAAACATGCATAAGCGGAATGTACTAATCTAAAGGAAGGGGAAAAACATAATAACATGCTGATTATGTAACTCCTACTTACATATTTCACAACAGAACCACAAATAGAAACAAACCAGAAACAAGAGAAACTTAAACAATAGTAGAAGCATATTGTTTTTGGAACTTTAAATTGAAACTAGGACATACTAATGAAGAAAAGAGTAAGCAGAATGAAAGAACAAGAGAGTACAAATGGTTAGCCTTGGCTTGCAGCCGGCTAACAAGAGCAAATAGTAGAAGGGAGTAGAGATCTGTTTTAGTAAGAGAGATTTTTTGAAACCAAGTGCTCGTGTGTGTTATTGAAAGACTTAGAGTATTTGTAGTTGAAAAATAGGTAGTAAATAAGGTAAGAATCATAGTAGCATAATAATTGAGGAACTTAGAATCAATCAATTAGAAAATCCAAGAATTACTCCCTTAAGTTAAGGGAGTTAATTCAAACGGTAAGAAATAACATCATATAAAGCAAGAAAAAGACAATCAGTATATGACTAATTAATGAAAGAATCAAAGTTAAGTAAGCATAGGATAGTCAATTGGGACTAAATTCAGAAAACCTCAATTAAGGGAATGACTTAGTAAAAATAAAGTACCATAACAAATAAGGTAATTAAATCAGAGTCAATCAACATGGAGTCGTGATTCTGTACTTCAATTTATAAATAGAGATGATCAAATAGACGTAGCAACAGGAAAGGTTAGCCTATCGATAGAAAGACGAAAGATATGAATACAATCACACAGAAGTGATATAAGTAGGCTAGGGACTCAGTAAGACACATTCGAAACATGGTAACTACAGATGCATAAGAATAATCAAGTAGTCAGGCTAACACACAGAACCAAATCAAAGAAGATCTTAAAATTAGGGCTTTTTAACACAGGCGAGTTAAAAAGTAGTAAGAACATAAGATCCGTCAAGATAAGCAAGGAAAGAAGTTTATACATAAAGAAAAATCGATTAAAACAAGTGTAGAAGAAACTCCAAGAAACCCTAATTTTAAAGAAAGTAAAACAGTTTAAAGTTGAGAAATTTTAAGAAGAAGTTTGAGAATAGTGCAACATAGGAAGAAACAAACTTATAGTGTTAAAAGTAACACAAGATCTACGAGATACAAACAAAAAATAGGGTTTCAAAGGAAATGCAGGTAGAGATAGAAGAAACTTCTATAAGTTTCATAGATCGTAAGATATATGGTGTAATTTTGCCCAAAATCATGCCGGAAAAGCTATGAACAACCAAACCGGAAACCCTAGATACAACTCGGCATGGCCCAGGGCCCTTGAAGGCCTTAGAGATGATGAGCAAGGCGATGGAGGGACCATTGCAGGCTTGTGGTTGAAAGATGGTCGCCGGAGATGACCGAAGAATGAGGAAGTGGTTGACGAATGATTAGGGTTATGTTAAGAGTGAAGAAAGGGATGAGAGCACCTGAAGATGGAGGATTTGGGAAATGGCCTAGGGTTGGGGGTTGTAATAATTAAAAATTGTAAGAACGATCTAGGGCCGTTGATCTTTTATAAACAGCCAGGATTTGAGATAGCTATGGGTCGGGTAGGAGTAAATAGAGCCAAGGTAGGGTATTTTTTCCGCAATTGGGCTGGGGATTGGGTTCAATTTGATTAAAATTGAAAGCCAAATTTGGCTATGATTTAAATAGCCAATCTTTCCTATTTTAATTTATAAATAAATAAAAGGTAATTTCTAGAAAATGTTTTAATATGCCAAAATTATTTAACATATATAATTATAATTTTAAAATATAGGGACTAATTTCACGTGTATAAAATATAATTATACATTAAAATGGGCTAACATCGTAATTATATGCAATGTAGCCTAAAAATGCTAAATATAATTATAAAAATGCATGCAAAATATATTAGCTAGACACAAGTATAGAAATTAAATGTTAAATTATCATAACAATAATTTTGTATATAAATATTAGAGATTTTATGAATAAAAGGGGAGAAAATAAATCAATTTAAACCCTTAGAATTATGGAAAAAATTATAAAAACCTTGTGCATGCGTATATATGCAGGAAGGCGGGGGAAGGCTCATCATAAAAAATAAGTAAGAAAAGGCTTAAAGAGGACTGGGGAGCCTCTCGAAGTCTCCAATCTCACAAAGCCCAGGCCCTGGATAGGATTATAGAGGAGTATTCCAGAGTTCTTAACTTTCTTTGCCAATTCATTCCATGCAAAGGGATAAAAGCCTTCTACCTATAGTAGCGAAAGCTATCGTTATTCTTATGGAGAAATAGAAGTAGCAAATATCGCAATACAAAGTAGTTTATCCTATGTTTGGGGTATGTTTGGTGTTCAATATATTCCCTGATGTCAGTAAACCATATGCTATTTTGAAGGTATTTATGCATAGTTAAAATATATAGAAAATAATTGGGTATCAACATCGTTCCATGGTTGGAAATATCTACGATACGTTAGAGAGGTAATTCCTGATGATGCTGAAGATGAGCATGTTGTGGAAATAGTGAGATTCTTGAAGGAACAATTCTAGGCTATATTGGTCATCTCACACGACAATATCAGGTCATGACGGAGTTGAAGCAAGCATTGTCGGGTTCTTCCAACAATACAAATGGAAGAGGTCCAGTTCTTCAAGCAATCAATAAATTCCTTCGAGATTCTTGCGAATTCTTTTATCAAGGACCATGCTGGTGCCAGGAAGGTGGAGGCTTGAAAGGGTGATATATGTAAAATTTCACAAGGAGAGTCAGAACTGCTATGAGAGTTCGTGAACAGATTTCAGAAGGAAATGATGCTGCTACCAGTCATGCTAGATGAATGCGCAGCTGAGGCATTTACTATGGGGTTGAACCTGAGGAGCTATGACACTTCCCCAAAAACTGGGAGAAATTCTTCTCAACATGGGTAGATATCCAGTACCACTATGAATCGAAGATAATAATAGAGAGCCCAATTTCACGACATCAACCAAAGGTTGGGACCGAGAGGATAATAAGAAAAACTTGAAGAATGATTTCAACGCAGATCGATAGTTTTCTAAGGTCTGGTTTTGACCTACAAAAGGGCCGGACAAAGGTTTCTGGTCGACTGACTATTCGCTACCAATAAAAGAGCCGACGGTCGTCGAAATAACATATCGTGTCAGGACAAAGAGGTATCGTGCTCCCGAGATTTCACCTACCCGGATTTTCCAAGTATAAATTCAATGTCAGCATAATGGAGCTGGTATTGGTGGTAAGGAACATTAAGGAAACACGGTTTTCGAGGACAATGAGATCCTACCTAGTTAGAGGAATCTTAATCTATGGTGTGAGTATCATGGGACTATCGGCCGCCGGATAGGGGACTTCCGACATCTGCGTGGTGAGGTGGCGATATTGCTGAAAAATAGCCATCTCAGATAATTCTTAAGCTACCAGGCTAAATATAACTACGACTCCAACTGGATAATGCAGAACTCTCAAAAATAGGAGAAGATCCTCCTCTTCTGATGATCAACATGATTTTTGCAGGGAACAAGACTAATGGTGTAACCTTTTCAGCAGCAAAAAAGAGAAAAGTATTGATGACTCATAGCAAGAGGCTCTGGGAAGTCGCCAAGGACAATATCACCTTCATAGAGGAAGATGCCAATGGACTCCTACTACTGCACAATGATGCCCTTGTAATCTCTCTAAATATTTTAGATTTTTAAGTCTTACGCTCTTATCGTCAACCTTCGTGGCTTTTTGCTCATTTGGTCTCGCTATTTCATTCCTGGTTCTCTCTTCGGATCGCCACCTACACAAGCAAATTGTTAATAGAACTTCAAAATGGCATTTTCTTTTGACCCAATTTTTTCTCTCTCCTTATCACTCAGAAAAGACAAGAAAATTTCAGGATAGCAAACATTCTCTAGAATTTCTCTTAGATTCAAACCCTGATGATAGAACTAGAATAGATATTTTTTGTTTCCTACTTACACGAGCCCATATCCTTGCATTTCTATCACTTTCTAATTCTGATTTTCCTCCAATCTGATATTATGGTGCCGGTGTAGACCGAAATTCCATTATGGTCCAATTCTGATCGGTATTAAATGTGTTTTGGCGGACTAGGAAGTTTCAACCAATGTTATCTAATGGAGAGTTCTAGAATAAGTCCAGTTAATCAGAAGTGTCATTCCGACGAGAAAGCTTATCGCGGGTTCAACTTAGCAAGTGTGATAACTCGAGAGGATATTCTACGGCCCACCAACGCTGAAGGGGTCATAAAGATGACCCTATTTGAAGTAGTAGATGGTGACATGGGCTGTGATATTATTCTTGGAAGGACATGGATACACGAGATGAAGGTTGTGCCATCAACATTCCATCGACTTTTGAAATTTCCAACTCCAGATTGAATAAAACAATGAGAGGAGATCAAAAAATGGCAAGAGAGATGAATGCAATCTCAATTTATAGTAGTAAAGGGAAGGAACACGTGGCATAACAATTACAGGACTTGGTGCCTGCTCCCGAGACAAACAAAGTTGACAGAGGGGAGGAGCAATCAGAAACCTATCAGGTTCCAAGATATTTCTAGGTACCACTAGAAAGGGACGCAACCAAATCCACAGCAGAAGAACTCGAACAAGTTGCATTATTCGAATAGTTCTTGGAGAGGAAGTTCTACTTAGCTACGAGAATAAACCATGATATTAGCTCAGGATTTAAAAATTTCTTAAATTTAATAATTGTATTTTTTTGTGTGGTCCTATGCGGATGTACCAGATATCCCGCCATGGCCATGCAAAATTAAGCCTGGATGCCAATATCCCTCCGCTAAGGCAGAAGAAAGGCCCTATCATCAAGGTATGAAACATGTTTGTCAAAGAAAAAGTAACTCGATTGATTGATATCGGTCTAATGTAGGCGGTAGAATATGACAAGTGTCCAACTAACGTAGTAGTAGTTGGAAAAAGAATCATAAACTTCGCATGTGCATAGATTATAAGAATCTGAATAAGGCATACCCAAGAGATTCGTTCCTATTGCCAAACATTGATCCAATAATTGATGTGATGGCCGGGCATGACTTGATAAGTTTCCTTGATGCCTATTTCTGGTACAACCAAATCAAAATAAACTTGGAGGATCTGGAAAAAACTTCATTCATACCAAACTTTAGCACATATTTCTACGATATGATGCTTTTCGGGCTTAAGAACGCCGAAGCCGCTTACCAAAGGCTTGTGAACAAAATATTCAAAAAGCAAATAGGGAAAATAATTTCCTTTTACATAGACAATATGATGGTTATGTCTTTGGATCATCTTAAAAATCTCAAAGAAACCTTTGACATCCTAAGGAAGCAAAACATAAAGCTTAACCCCGAAAAGCGTGGGTTTGGTGTTAGCTCGGGTAAGTTCTTGGTTTTTATGGTGTCATAAAGGAGGATCAAAGTCAATCCCGATAAAATCAAAGCCATCGAGAACATTCCCACCAGCTATCAAATATGAAAGAGGTTCAGAGGTAAACTATATGACTATCCACTCAAAGCAGGTTCTTTTTTGGGTCTTAAGAAAAATGCCATCACTTCTTCTCACTGCTGAAAAAGAAGAACAACTTCAAATGGACTCTGAAATGGCAACAAGCCTTGAAAGATTTGAAAAGGCATTTATCGAGCCCCCCGTTTCCATCTAAATAGGAGAAAGGCTAATAGTTGCTAAGTTACTAAGAAGTCTTGGAGGTTGCAGTAAGAGTCGTTTTAGTCCGTGAAGATGAAGGTACACAATCTCCTATTTATTATATCAGCAAAATTTTAAGTGGAGCGAAAACTCTCTACACACACCTCAAAAAATTGGCCTTACCTCTTATAATCACCGTTCGAAAACATTGGCCTTTTTTTCAATGCCATCGGACAACCATGGTGAAAACCTTGACCCTGCAGAATATACTTCACAAACCTGTTGACCAGCCTAATAGGCAGTCAAAATGAGAGATTATGACATAGAGTATAAACCCAGGACTGGGATCATATTGCATATTTTGGCCGATTTCAGTCCTGGACTTTTGCCTTTGTCCACCAAGGAAGTAGAGACTCTGTCGGAAATAAAATCAGGAGTTTGGACCTTGTTCATCGATAAATGGGGATTTGACTACTTGATTGTACCTTTTAACTTTTGTTTTAATGTGAAATATTAAATTGTGTTCCTGAAACTAACGAATTTATGCAAATTGCAAGAATACTAGAAGTTTAGTCTCATGATATGAAATCTGACTAAAAAAGGAGTGTTCCAAAGAGCAATGCAATAAAGGGCGCATAAGCACAAATGTGCAGTCTGTAGAAGGAATTCTGTGGCTGTGGAAGAAATTGCGGACCGTAGAATTTCATCTGCGGTCACAAATAAAGAAGAAAACTTAGCAAACATTTCAGCAATATGCGGACCGAAAATGAATTGTGCTGCCGCAAAATTGAGCAAAGAGTCAAAGATAAGAGTGTATGCAGAACAACCAAGTCCAGGAGCCTTTATGAATTGCTGACCACACTAGAATTGAGCGGCCGTAGAAGATTACCTCTCGGCTGTAGTCCAAAAATTTGCGGCCGTAGTTTAGAAATATACGGATGCAGAAATCCACTTCCTGCCAGCTGGAGATATTTGCAGACCGCACATGGAATTGTGCAACCAAAGAACCTCCCTAGGGGCATTCTGGAATTTTGAGCCTTGTATAAATAGATGAGTTTCACAAAATTAGGTCAAGTTTGAACATATGAAGTTGCTGTAGCCATTTTTCTATACTACTTTAGTAAGTTTTACATTATTTTGGTGTATTTACATTGGATTTCATCAGAATGAGTTTAATTAGCTTTTCTTCTTTGTTTTCTTCAAATCCCATTATCAGCAGCTAGATTTTTTCTAGGTTGTGACTCAACCCTAGTGTGTAAACCTTATGGGTAACTAATTTAGTGCATTTTAATGACTGGGTGTAGATTATATAGCTTATTCATGCTTCAATTTTTGAATTAATAATTGCAAGCGTTGATTCATGACTATTTGACTTGGTCTATACTTGAGAAAGAAGGACCTAGTCTAGGATAACTAAACTAATAAAGAATTAGGTTAATTGAGATATTGATTAAACCAATTAAAGGTTTCAACCTAGAGATACTAATAACCCGACTTGGAGCTCTTATCAACTATTTTGGTTGATCCCCATTTTGTCTTGAGAAAGCCAATTTGGGAAAAACCACTCTCTGACCAAGAGGTAAGAAGTGGGTAATACAAAGTTGCGAGCTATAATACACCCCAATCAATAAAATAAGCATTAACGTCTTTATCCCATTAGGCAAACACCTAGGTTATAGTCACAACCCTAAGACTTCAATCTAATTGTAAAAACCTTAAAAACATTTATCTCTAATATATTTTCTTTAGCTTGCATTCATTAGAGTAATTGTAGAATCAGAAAATAAAACTGTATTATAGAAGTGCAATCTAGTTAACCATTTTCTTGCTTCAAATATATACCCTAACTCCCATCATAACTCCCGAATCGATCCCAACTCCTAATTGGGTATCTATTATTGTATACAACTGTTTCATATCTCAGTTGAGATGTGTTGTGGACGTGATCAATTTATTACGTCATTGCCGGGGAGTTAAAAATGATGTTAGCTATATATTTGGGTTTGCTTTTGGACTATATCCTTTTCCTTCCGTTCTTACTAACTTGTTGAGACAATTGTTGGTAAAATTATTGCGCCAAACAATGAACTCGAAAATATGCCTTTGGGGGATGTGGAAGTCGACGATGAGTAATTGATGAGGTTCTCTTGAAATTTAAGCCAATAGAATAGGCCGAGTGCCTCATAACAATGTCCCTACTCCTCCTCCACCTCGACCAAGAGTGGCTCCACACCAGGTGTTACCCAATGAAGGGTAAGCTAGTGTAATAGTCCCTCCCCATATTAGGGCTGAAAACTTTCAAATCATCAATGTGATGCTCACATTTCTATAGTAATGAGGTTTCTTCAACGGTGCTCCAAGTCAAAATGCATATAAATATCCAAAGGGTTGTGTGGACACTTGTTGAGGAAAAAACAAACAAATGTCTCCGAGGATGCGCTAAGGCTAAGGCTTGTTCCCTTCTCTCTACGGGGGAAAGCTTTTGATTGATTGGAACAATTACCAAACCACTCCATTCGTACTTGGTATGAGTTGGTAGAAATGTTTATTGCTAATTTCTTTTCTCCCAAATGTATTTCTACACTTTGAGATAAGATTATTGTATTCAAGCAAGATCCCAATGAACCACTACACGAGATATGGGAGCAGTATAGAACAATGGTTAAGGAATGTCCCAACAGCGATATGACCAAAACCATGATTTAACAAACCTTCTATCATGGGATTAACACAACCAACCAATGTGTAGTGAATTAACTAGTTGGTGGGAACTTTATGACTACGCCTTATGTAAAATCGTGTGAGCTTTTGGATGAAATGATAGAAAAATCATCGGCATAGAAATCACGAGCTAATATTCCACAAGGTAATCCGAATGTGATCCACCTTCATAAAGAGTTGCATGGCCATGGGCAAGCCACTTCCAAATTGCAACTATAATGAATCAACTAGCAAAGGATCAACTTCATCAAGTGAAAAATCCTAAGCATGTCAATGCCATGGAAGGGTTTAACATGATGGTAAACAAGCGAAGGACCAAGGGTCCACTAATGCGAAATCGAGTGGAGAATTATGTTCAGGAGATAGTGGGTATGATCAAGATGGTTCTTATAATGAATAAGAACATAGGGTGCAATGTGTGAACAATTTTCAAGGGCAAATAGACAACTTCCAAGGCCCAAACCAACAATAATGGCGAATTCAAAACAATCAAGGCAATTAGATACCAAGGCAATTGGAGTGGTGGCAACAATCAAGGAAACTGGAGTGGCAATAATCAAGGAAATTTGGGGGGGGGGGGGGGGGGGGGGGGTAAAAAACAGGGCAGATGGAATAAAAATCAAGGCAATTGGGGGCCGGGTTTTTAAAGTCCCCTGATGTATCAATAACCGAGCAACTCACCTCCTTATCCTTCCCATGGTACAAGTTCTTCAAAAATGAATTAGGGCATATTGAGAATATGTTCAAGAAAATTGTGGGAAAAAATTCTGATTTGGATGCCCAACTTGCCTCATACAACACATCAATTTGCAACTTAGAAGTTTAAATGGGGAAAATCTCTCAAGCTCTAAATGTTCATCCTAATGGGACACTACTGAGTGGTATAATGGTAAAATCGAAGATTGGAAACGACAAAGGACATGCCATGTCCATTACCATAAGAAGAAGAGGTGGGAATGCACCTACCTCAAGTCAAAGGCAACTTGTGGATGATGAGCAAGTAGTGCAAGAGGAGGATATCCCGAAAAATATGGTGAATCCTAATGATGAGGTTAGGATTGATATTGATGATAGTGTGGAAGAGACTTAAGAGGAGGTGGACCCATATAGGAATCACATTATTGACATACTGAATCTGTAGTGCAAAGGGCTAAGGAACAATTGCCTAAGCTTCTACCTCCAGACCCTCAGAAACTTTCCAAGCAAAATGGTGAGAATTAATTCAAGAAGTTCATTCAAATAATGAATTATCTCTCAATCAATATGCCATTAGTTGAAGCATTGGAATAAATGCCTGGATATGCAAAGTTAATGAAGTATCTTGTGACAAAGAAGCGGTCAATGAATTTTGAAACCACCAGAGTCACTCATCAAGTGAGCGCAATTGTGCATTCAATAGATACTAAGTTGGAGGTTCCCGATGCTTTCATGATTCCTTGTACAATTTGAAGTGCCACATTTTCTAAAGTTCTTTTGTTATCTTGGGGCAAGTATCAATTTAATACCCTATTCAATTTTGATGATTTTGGGAATTGGGAAACCATGACCCACCACTATAAGATTGCAAATGGCCGATCGAACTATAAAAAGACCCTTGGGGGTGATTGTAGATTTCTTAGTTCATGTTGATAAATCTGTTGTTCCGACGGATTTTTTCATTCTAGATTATGAAGTTGATTATGCGGTGCTTGTTATTCTATGCAGACCTTTCCTTGAGATGGGGAAGGCTCTTCGCTAAGTTGAAGGCAGAGGACTTACTTTCAACATTGGTGATGAAAAAGTGGTTTTTCAATTGTGTAAGTCCATGAGGCAACCAAATAGCAATGAGGTATTCTTATTTATAGACTTGGTGACAAATGTGATTGTTGATGAAACAAGTGCTATGATCAACGTGGGTGATATGTTGGAAGTCATATTGCTCAATTTGATGATGATGGGATGGTATAACGACCCAAATGATCGTTTTGAGCATTTTCACGTCACTCGTTAGTTTATGGGCATGAGTAGCTCTATATTATATATTTGACATATGTGAATTATTGGTTTTGGTTTTCCAATTATTTTCAATCAATTTGGAAGAATGAATGCCATGATTGAAGCTTTAAGGTGGAAGAGTTAACCAAGTGTGGCTTTTTAGTATTTGACCTCGGATTGGAGTTTTGAAGGTACCTTTAGGTTCGTATGGTGATTTTGGACTTGGGCGTATGCTCAGATTTACATTTGGATGTTTCTAGAAGGTTTCAGCACAATTTGGAAAAAGTTGGAAATTTGAAGTTCTGGAAAGTTCATAAGATTTACCGGAAATTGTTTTGAGGATATCGGATTTGGATTGTGGTTATGGGAATTGGAATAGCTTTGTTATATCTCATGGGACTTGTGTGCAAATTTTGGGTTCATTCTGGTTGATTTATATGTTCCGGCACGAGTTTTAGAAGTTGAAAGTTCAAGGTTCATTTAAGTTTGATTTGCGGTGTCATTTGTTGTTTCGATGTTTTTATTCATGATTTGAGGCCTTGAGTAGGTCCGTTTATGTTATGGACCTGTTGAAATATTTGGATTGGGTCTCGAGTGGCTCGAGTGAGTTTCAGATGAGGTTCCGATTGTTTTGATTATTTTTGGCTAAAGTTGCTGGTGGCAGATTCGGTCTAATTGCACCTGCAGCTGGTTTGTGTAGGTGTGATGGTCACAGAAGCGACAAAGGAGTCGCAAAAACAAGGTTTGAGTTGCTGATGAAGATTGTAGAAGCAGAATTTAAGGGCACATATGCGCGTCTGTAGAAGCATAAGTCTAGCCGCAGAAGCGAAGTGTGGTACAGAAGCGAGAGTGGGTTGTCGTACCTACGTATGCGCAGAAGAGGAAAAATTCCATAGGTGCACAAGGGACGGACTTGATGGGGATTCACAGAAGCAAGATTGTATCCATAGAAGCGGGGGTTGCAGATACGACAATTATACGGCATACGCGGAAATGCTGGGCAAAATGCTATAAATCGAGGTTTGTGGTTCTTTTCTCATATTTTGAGATAGGGGGCTTGGATTGACATGATGTTTAACGTAATATTTTCCCATGTGTATTGGGGTAAGTGCTCTCTACTTGGTTTTGATTTTTATTTCATGAATCTATCCTCATTTGTGGCAATTGGTTGATGAATTTCAAAGAGAAATTAGGGGTTTTGTCTAAAACTTCATAAAATGAATTTCTGCATTTTGAATCTCGATTTGGAGTCGTATACGAGTGAAACTACTATGATTGGACTCCTAATTTAATGGGTTTCCGTATTTTATAAGTTTCGTCGGGTTCTGAGGCGTGGGCCTGAGTTTTGACTTTTTTGACGATTTTGGGATTTTGATTAAGGATTCAACCTTTATCATTTAGAATTGTTTCCCAGGGCTTTATGAGACGTATTTGAGTTGCCTTTGGCTAGTTTCGATCTGTTCTAAGGTTGATAAGCACATAAGGACATCTTTGTGGCATCATTTGTCTTGCTCGGTATTGGACTTAGCTTTTTCGAGGTATATAACACTTCTAAAACTGGTGTCGAGTGTACGAAACCCCAAATTATGTGTTATGTCATTCAATGTTGTTGAAGGGCATGCTAGGTGACGGGCATGTGTGCGTGCACCGTGTAAATTGTGATTTAGTCTATTACATGAAAATATGTAGCTATCTTATATGAGCATTTAAACTGTACTCTATGTGTTAGGGCACCTGAGCTGTAATTAATTCAAGAAATGATGTTTAGTTTATAAGTCGGTGTCATTGGGGCCCATGGTGTTTATTTCTTGATGTTTATTTATTTTCTTAATTTTAGTTATATACCCAACCTCATTCATCATTATATATCATATCTTCGTCTATGTTATTATTTATTATCACATCTCATATCATTGATTTGTGCTACTCAGCATGAGTGTTGTGAGATGAGATACTAAAGAGATTGATGACTTAGTGAGGCCGAAGGAATGATTGTGAGGACATTGATACTTTAGCACGTGAGTTGTTCGTGCGGATCCAAATATTTATATTATAGCACATGTGTTTTCCGTCCAACATGTGAGTTTCCCGTACACCATGTGAATTCTCCGTGCAGATTATAACGCTTGGGCTGAAATTGCCCCGCCGGAATCTTTACACACCCCCTAGTAAGTGCAATTGATTTATATAGAGAGATGGATCTTCCCGGAGCATTTTCGAATCACTTATAGTTGGGGATGGATCTTCCCTTGTCTAGGTTGGCCGTATACAATACTGAGTGACTGACAGTTAGTTGACATATATATTTGGTTGGATCTTTCCTGGGCGGTATTGACCATATACCGTACTAACTGACTGGGCGTGTCGAGTGATTGAGCCTGATGAGTGGAATTGGGAGATTGTGTACTTTGCGAGTGTGAGCACATGAATTCATCACTGAGATACATTGCATTGATAAGTGTATTTTAGATACATACATAGAGATTTTTTTTGCCATCCGATTTTGGTGAAATTCATAATTTCACCTGTATAGTGACATGTAGGCATAGAGATGTACTTTCCTCATGCTATCTGGAAAAAACAAAACATCTTATTTATTGTTGAAAAAGTTTTAAGAAGAATTACAGTTTTACAAACCTACCCACAATTTTTAGTGATTTCGGTAAAAGAATTAGGTTTTCACTAAGATACTTGAAAAACATGCCTATTTTTTAAGAGTTGTGAATGAGTTGAGCATATTATATCTAAGTATGTTTCTTGTAGCACCATTCTTATGTTATTATAAACTGTTGTTGGCTATTAGTGTTGGACTCTGACCTTTGTTCCAGCTGTTCACTTCTTTCAACCTAAGGTTAAGTTTGTCACTTATTGAGTACATGTGGTCGATTGTACTCATATTCCACTTCTGCACCATGCGTGCAGATGTTGGATGCTAATGTTGTTGTGCTCAATGGAAGCTGGATTGAAGATGTACCTGCATTTATAGCTGTCTCTTGTTCATGGTAGCTCTAGACATAAGGTACTTTGTTTCATACTAGCTTTGATAAATTTTAAATTTTACACGCTCATGATTTGTACTACCAGTCTTTGGGGATTGTATAAGATTCAGATATTTTATTTACTTAATTGTCTTAATAATGCTCGTTAAATTAGGTAGTTGGCTTACTTAGCGATTTGGGTTAAGTGACATCAAGGCTGGTCAGATTTTGGGTCGTGACATATGTATTGTCCTTAGATCTTGAAAATAGGACAACTCTTCCTACAAATCCTTTACCTTCGAGTTGAAGCTATTGTCTCCATATCTTCGGTATGAATTTCTTGGTCCTTGTTCTACTACTTGTCGGTTATTCTTTCAACCTTTTTGAATAATGTGTAGGTGGATTCAACTTTGGTGGTGCTAATAAAGAGGAAGAAGGCTATTGGGTGGACATTGGTGTATATGGTGGGCATAAGACCCGCATTTTGCATGCATAAGATCAACTTGGAGGAAGACGCAAAACTATCTATTGAACATCAAAGGACACTCAATAAGGCTATGCAAGTGGTTGTCAAAAATGAGATTTTCAAGTGTTGGATGTCGGGGTTGTTTACCCCATCTTAATAGTTCGTGGACTTTTCTGGTTCAATGTGTCCCAAAGAAGGGGGCATGACGGCGGTCACCAATGAAAAAATTGAGTTTATTCCTACAAGAACGGTGAGCAGTTAGAGAGTGTGTATGGACTATCGCAAGCTCAACAAAGTCACAAGAAAGGATCATTTTCCACTTTCTTTCATAGGTCAAATGGTCGTTATATTGGCCGGGCGTGCTTTCTATTGCTTTCTTGATAGGTATTCCGGCTACAACTAAATTCTTGTTGCTCCAGAAGATCAAACAATAACAACCTTTACATGTCCCTATTGTGCTTTTCCTTCAAGAGGATGCCATATGTGAATAAACACAATTGGTGCTCGATTGGGAGAAGTGCCATTTATGGCCGAGGAAGGCGTTGTCATTGGCCACAACATGTCAAATAATGGAATTGAAGTTGACAAGTTAAAGATTGATGTGATTTCTAAATTTTCACCTCCAACTTCAGTGAAGAGTGTGCAGAGTTTCTTAGGCTGCAGGGTTTTCCGACATTTCACCAAGGATTTCTCTAAGGTGATGAACTCATTGTGCAATATTCTCAAGAAAGATGTTAAGTTTAACTTCAATGTTGGTTGCATCAACGCTTTTGAATTGATAAAGATCAAGTTGACAACTAATCCCATCATCACTGCTCCAAATTGGAGTGTCCCTTTTGAACTCATATGTGATGCAAGTAATGTAGTGGTTAGGGCTGTTTGGGAGAAATGCATCAACAAGATTTTTCATCCGGTCTACTATGATAGTAAGACCATGAATAGCGCCCAAGTCAACTATACTGTAACGGAGAAAGAGCTCCTCGCCATTATGTTTGCATCTGAGAAGTTTCGCCCATACATGATGGGTGTAAAAAGTCATTGTCCACACAGGTCATGTGATGCTTTGTTATTCTATTAGCAAGAAGGACTCCAAAGCTCAGTTGATGTGATGAGTGCTTTTGTTGCAAGAGTTTGATATTGACATCTAAGATAAAAAAGCGAGTAAAAAACAAGTGGCGGACCACTTGTCTCGTTTGGGGGAGGTGGGGAGTGTTGATACATAATTTTTTTTTCTAGGTATTGTTTATACTAAAAATAATTTAAATATAATATATATATATATATATATATATATATATATATATATATATATATATATATATATTTGATATATATTTTTAATGATTTTTCAAAATTTTTAATGATTTTGAAAAACCAATTTATTGTCTATTTTAGCACTACGAAATTCAATAATTATTCCCAAAATTATTATTTTAGTGAATAATTTATTTTATTCTCATATTTATACTAAAATATAATTTAAATTATTTTTACAAATTTATTTGGTATTTTAAAGCTAAATTACATATAATTGTAATTATAGCTTATTTTACAATTAGTAGTATTTTGTAATTATAAAATCATTTCCAGTATTTTTATGCTAATATTTATACATTATTTATTCTTTTAGTGCTTTTAATTTATTTTAAAATTATTTCTAACTATTTCTTATAAAATAAAAAAGGAAAACTGGATATTTAACGTTTAGCCTCATTTCATTGCAATTATAGCCCATTCAGATTTTAATTTTAGCCCTAGATTTACCCAATCCTAACCCCAATCGGACCAACCCATATTTTAATTAATCAACCGGGCCCAACTCCATTTTAATCTGAGTCGTTGATCAAATGAGAGCAACGACCTAGATTTGATTTCCTTAATTAAAATCCTAACTACCCCTCGACCCATCATTTTCCAAAAAGATCTCTCTCTCTCTCTCTCTCTCTCTCTCTCTCTCTCTCTCTCTCTCTCTCTCTCTCTCTCTCTCTATATATATATATATATATATATATATATATATATATATATATATATATATATATATATATATATATATATATATATATATATATATATACTGACTCTCCCTTTCCCTTCTCTCTAGAACCTTCTAGTTCTCTCTTTTTCTCCCATGAACCCCACCGCCTCTCTGGCCACCTCCAGCCTCACTAATTTTGACCACCAGTCGCAGTGAAGCTTTAACTTATTGATTCCCTCCATATTTGAGGCCCCATGAGCCTCCACCATGCGAGATAGTCACTGAAGGATTGGTCTGGTTTGTCTCCGGCCTTTCTCCGATGGGTTTTAGTCCGATGGTGGTGTGGACACAATTATTGCTGAGTTTTACAGCCACGTTTCTCTTATAAACCCTAATATCTACCCAACCTATCAAATCTCTATAGTTTTTATGATTTTTTTAACCTACACCTTTGTATTTTACACTACTCTGTAACCGATCTTTAAGATTGTTCAAATTTTAATTGTTTTGTTCCCCTTTTTGAAGCTAGGGTTTATGAAACCCTTTTCAAAATCACTTTATTTTCTTATTTTTTGAGTACTGACTCGTGATTCTCAATACTATTTTAAACATTTTTCATAAGTTTGATGAAACCCTAACTTTGTATGATTGTGTTTGCATATTTGCATCTTTGTGTGCTCTTATGGGTTCTTCTCCGAGTTTCATGTTCTTTGCTTTAATCTCGTTGTTAGTGTTTCATTCTCATACCATTCTGTGTTCTTCGGTTAAAGCTACGCTAACTCCTTACACGAGGATTTTATACTGATTATCCGAGCCCTCTTTGAGGCTGGGATACTTGCTTTTAAATTGTGATTCTGCATATTTTCCCTATAGTTCGAATTGCTTACTTAAATTATTGGATACTTTCCTTGATTAATACTTATTTCCCAGGTCTTCAATCTCGTTCATTTTTTGAAAACTATTTTCCTGAATTACAGTGGTATTATTTCATATATATGTGCACAAATTTATTGATTGATTTGCCTGACCTATTTTCCTAATTAGAGTGTCATGTACCCAGTCTTTATTAAATACTATATGTTACTCTATTTTATTATGTGATTATACCCTACTTTGTAGTTTCTTTCATTTTAAATGACTGATTTTTACCGTTTGATTTGGATTCCTTAATTAAAGAGAAGTCCATATGCTAATTTGATTGTGATTGATACTAGTTCCTTAATTAAAGGACTGTTGCCTTATTGTTTACTCGTATTCAATACGATAAATACCCCATATTCTCTTTTGGAAATACATAACAGTCTTCTGACTTACACACACCTTTGAATACTTTCAAAATCTCTTTTGCTCTTTTGCTCTATTGTTTTGTCTGCTCCTGGTCATTATCAGTCGGTTGAAAGCCATGGCCAATATAATATTACTACTTTGTCTTTGCATCCTAATTTTTCTGTTTTACTGGTATGTCTTCTATTTGATTTACAATTTTTAAAATAACATGCTTTTGCGTGTATTGCACTTCCTCTTGTTTCTTTTATGCTTTTACTTATGGTTCTATTGTTCTCATTGTAACTAGCATCCCCCTGTCTTAGTTCATTAATGTTACTATATTTCCCTTAATTCTGCATGCATACTGCTTCTCTTATTTGCTTAATGCATGTTCTCCCTTATCCCGTAACCCAGTACATTACAAGCATGCAATCCTGAACCTTTTGGGATAAAGTATGTTGTGACTGTCTAAGTTCTTAAATGCTTTCTTTGATGTCTATGTATGTGCAATTGTGCTTTTACATGTAAATTACTTATCCCCTTTGTCCTCTGTTCCCTGTTTGAGTTTGCTTCCCTGAACTATGTGTAATACTCTAGTATGAGAATGTCTTACTCACCTTCTTACAAGAGCTATCACACTCTTCTATTGTTCTCTTTCAAGAACTTATTCTATGTGGATCATTTTCACTACAACATTTTATGCCTACAACAACACTTATTAAGGCAACACTTAAAAAGTGTTGTCAAGAGTATCCGTGGGAAAACCTTTTAGGCGTGGCCTTTGAGTATTTTCTTCGGCCACAACTATTAAGATAACACTTATAAAGCATTCCTTTTAAATATAAAAATAACATTTTTGAACTGTTGTCTAAATCTAAAATTTTTGTCCACGCTTCTTAAGTCTATTTCTACGTTTTTAAAGGGTTTAATAATGTCACATTAAATACAGCACTTTACAAGCATACCCTAAAAGTTCTTTATAAAATATTTTCCCAAACATTTCCCACCAAAATTGCACTTTATAAATATTTTCCTCAATTTTAATAAGGCTAAAGACGTTAAGTTACAAAAGTCTAAAAATCTCTTATATAAAATTTTATCGTCGTCCTTTTCCCCAATTTTTTCTCTCAGTGCAGGTTCACCTTAATTTCCTCCTTAACTTAATTTATTTTTTTCAATTCTCTGTTTGTATGTGTTTTCAGATTACTCTCATTCATATATTGCAAATCTCCATCCCTTTCTCTATTCGTATATATTTCTTTGCTCAAAACTTTTCTATTTTTTTCAATTTTTAGTTTTGTTCTTATACTTTAAGATTCAATTTTTCTAGTTACTTAGTAATGGGGATGAAAAAAATAATCCTTTATCGTGTACAATATATGAGTACTTCTGTACAATCTTTCTTTTATATTTAAAAGTTTTGAACTTTTTATAATTTCAGATTCTTGGGCTAAAAAGAAGTAATTTTATTTTGTTTAATTTTTTATATGCTTCGTTAATTTGGTTTTCACTTACACTAATTTGGCTACCGGGTGACTGTAGATTTACTGATATGTACTGTTTTGGACCTTTATTTATTTGCTTACTTTGTATTTTTTTTTTCTTGGTTAAATAGACTAATTTGGGTTCTGGATAAACGAAATTAAACTAATTTATTTGCTAACTTTGTGTATTTCGTTAGTTAAATAGATTAATTTGTTTACTTACTTTGTGTATTAAGTTGGTTTTCTTGTGATCAATTATTTGTGGGTTCTTTAAGATAGACTTTTTCTTGATGGTACGGTTTCAGCCATCATAAACTTCTCCTATAATTTTGGTTGTGTGAGTAATTTTCTTTTGGGGTCGGGGATCATTGTGTCGGTTGACGGTGATGTGCATATATATTAGCTTAAATTTTGAGATGATTCTCGAATAATATTGTAACATGAAGGTTACCAAATTTACCACTGGGTCTGATCTAGTCAACTCTGTATTCATAGAAAAAGTCATTATCCGAAAACAGTACCAATATTTACATGTATATTGAATTTCAATACCATTAAATCCCATTCTTGCTATAGAAAATATAGCTGCATCCACTTGTGCATATAACATGTTGTCCTAATGTAGTCTTGTGTAAGGATCAATCATCCCATGACTGGAATTGAATAGCATATAGTCTAATGAGATTTTGTCGGGATTATCTTTGTATGCAAATTAAGGGTATGCATTGATCCAAAAAGGTGCTCTTGTTGTAACCAAGAATTGCAAGAATTGTAGCATAATACCATTAAGATCAGTCCTAAAATTACCAGCTGAAGGTGGATAAGAATTTGCTAAAACTGCTAGTGAATTAGGAGAAGAGACTTGAATATATTGGTTGAGTCCTGTTTTAATAAGTGCTGAATGAATGGTAACCATTGCTGGCACAGCATATATCATTATAGATGTATCTTCATCTGTGAAAATATCGTTCCCTACCGCGATTCCTATGATATTTGTGGCCGGAAAAAAAGACTTAATATTAGTAGTTACCCATTGAAGGGCTTGTTGTTGATCACCTAATGTGGCTAGCATTTGATTTTCCACTGTCACAATTAGCTCTATGTTGGAGTTGGCAAATGCTGTCAAGACTTGAGCTATATTTGCATCAATAAACGAATGCAGATGTATTTTGTATATTGACATTTACAAGTTAAGCATAATAGCTAGTTAGATTTTCTCCTGTACAACTGACTCCCTCAGCATATTAGACTGCGCGACCCTATCAGTACCTTCAAAATGTGAGAATTAGAGAGTGATGCCTGCTGCACGTTAACAGAAAACTAGGCTGCTGCTTCACCAGATTGTCCAGCTTTGTCATGAGCATCATTCACATTTTTTGCACCTGTAACATCACCATCTTCAACTTGTTTACCCAAAGCCCTCCTAACAGCAACAACTTCAGTTGTTCCAACTAACTTGTAGCATGCCACATTTCCCTGCAAAGGTGAAGCTATGCAGACTTAGAAAACTCTCCAGGAAATTTAACTCCTATAGAAAGAACTCCAATCGATCCCTTTAAACAGTGTCGATGTTAGAGGGTCGAAATCAATTTGGCTTTCTCAACAGTTTGGCTTATATTATCGTTTATTGCACATTTTAGATTGCAGATTTGTGATAAATCAGAGGAAAAGAATGAGAAGAAAAGCTAAAATCTATGGCTGGTTTGCTATGGTTATTATTCCTATCATCATTTCATATAGTAGAACTAGCACAACAAAGGAACTTCAATATAACTCGCGGTTCTTCTCTAACACCTACTGCCAATTCATCATGGTTTTTACCCTCAAGACGCTTTGCCTTTGGGTTTTATGAACAATCCAATGGCTATGTTGTTGGAATCTCCATCATCGACACGCCTAAGAAGACATCGGTGTGGATATCAAACAGAAGCAACCCTGGTGTCCCAAGCTGCGATGTCTTGCTCTTAACTACTGACGGAAGGCTCATTGTACAAGTAGGACAAGGCCAAGAAATCACTGTCATAAATCCCTCTCAATCCATTGCTTCATCTTTCATGCTGGACACTGGTAAATTTGTGCTCTATAATTCTGATCACAATATCATATGGCAAAGTTTTGACAACCCAAATATATTGCAACTGGTGCTCTATAATTCTGATCACAATATCCTTCTCACCTTGCTCATGTACACTAAGAAAAACATCAAAAGAGTTTGAACACTTGAAGGTTTCTGTTGACCTTTCAAGATTTTTAAGATCTGAAGCCTCCTTCTTGCTATAAGAAATCAACAGAAACTCATGTGTAATTGATTAGACAAAGATATATTGTGAAGAGTTCAAGGAAGAATTTTGACAGTGAAATGTTTGAATATTTTTGTAGCTATGATATAACTATTATATATATATATTTTTCAAGTAGCTGCTCGCAATAGGTGATTTCTTCTTTGATTAAAAGTATATATGGCCTTAGGGTACTCATAAATTTCATATTTTTCTTGTTCTGCACCTTCGCACCAATCTCATTTTCTATCTTGGGTATGCACAAATTTTATATTTATCATGAATGATTTTTATGATGTTCCCTAATTTAGTAATTAATGCCCTTTCTGTTCCTTTTCATGTCAAATTTTTAAATGTACAAACACCTAGTTTGCAATAGTAATTCATGTTTCAAGCTAAGATCTTGTCTTCTTAGAATCTTTAGATGTTCATCAATTTAGGTATGTGTAGATATCTTTTTTTGCTACAAATTGATATGGTCAACAATATATATTCTTATTGCTTTAATTTTCTTTGATTTGTTTTGTGGATCCTATTTTTAGTTTTTTTTATCCAAGAAGATAATTCACGCTCGGGAAGATTTGCAGTGGAATTAAAGTTATATATGGTTTAGCTTAAATGTCATGAATAGGTAAGAAAGTCCTAATATTTTACAATACATGATTTTACAAATTTATTCTTGATTTAGTTTTACCATATAATTAATGCGTTAATGATAATATATTTGAAAATCTAATAAATTTTATTTGTAAGAATTCAAATGTTCCATCCAAGGAATGAATGGATCTACCAAGGTATAGCAAAGATTTTATCGGGGGTGTTCAATCTTTATTGGATCTTGTTTACTCTTATGGAGATCCTTAAGGCGAAGAAATTCAATGCCCATGTACAAAGTGTTGTAATATTCGTTGGACTCAAAGGAATTTGATAACGTGAAAACTAAAATTCTGTATTCTATTCTCTCACAGATGGTAAGAACTCGCGCTAATGGACATGGAGGATGACCACCAGTACCACCTACTAGAGGCCATGGACGTGGTCGTGGAGCTAGACGAGGGGGACCAGCAGGGGTAGCACCTGCAGACCCACCAACTGCACAGGTCTAGGATCAGCCTCCAACTGTTGATGCTACAACTGCACCTATTCAGGCACTGGCAGTGCCCATCGTGATTCCTGGTCTCCTGGAGGCTTTGGCCCAAATTTTGTCTGTTTGCACTGGCCTAGACCGGGCTGTTTTAGCCACTACAGCAGCGGGTACTTCTCAGACTGGGGGGTGGTCATCAGACCCCTGATGCTCGCACTCCCGAACAGGTTGTTCAGGGCTTACAAACACCTGAGGTTGCTCCAGTTGCTCCAGTTCAACCAGTTGCTCCAGTTCAGCCTGCTGCACCGGTTGTTCCAGTTGCGCCTGTCGCACCTGTTCCAGCTCATGTCGTCCCAGCTATGCCGGATGATGAGCAGCGACACTTGGAGAGGTTTGGTAGGCTCCAGCCTCCGATATTTAGTGGTGCTGAGGGAGAGGATGCCCATGGTTTTCTGGATAAATGCCAGCGTATGCTTCGTACGACGGGTATTCTGGAGTCTAATATAGTGGCTTTTACCACTTTCCAGTTCACAGGAGCTGCATTTACTTTGTGGGAAGAGTTCGAGAGGCGTAGGACTATTGGGGAAGCTCCCCTCACTTGGAAGCAGTTATCCACGGTATTTTTGGAGAAGTATGTGCCACAGTCTCACAGGGAGGAGCTGCGTCGTCAGTTTGAGTGGTTGACTCAAAGAGATATATCAGTGACTCAGTATGAGTTGCGGTTTACCCCGCTGCTAGGCATGCTATGTGGATGATCCCGGCAGATAGACAGAGGATCAGGAGGTTTATAGATGGCCTCAACTATCCGATCCGTATACTGATGGAGGTTGTTGATATGGCTCGTCTGATTAAGACAGATCGTCGCCGGGAGCGTGTGGAGAGAGAGGCCAAGAGGCCTTAAGGTCTAGGTAATTTTAGCAGCGCTTCATCTAGAGGCCATTTCCAGTAGGGTAGAGGTTGTTCCTTCAGGCCTCCTCTGTTCGGATGCACAGAGTCCAGTGGAGCCTTCAGGCCGGGGCCATCAAGGTCATCCGCAGAGTCAGCCTCCATTGAGTGCTCTTCTAGCTCAGAGCTCTGCTCCTGCTCCTTCAGCTCAGGGTTCGTCTGCAGCGAGGGGTTCTCATTAGTACCCTTCTCTGGCTTCAGTTCGTTGCTATGATTGTGGTCAGTTGGATCATATAAATAGGCAGTGTCCTCGACCCCGCTGTAGGCAGCCCCATCAGAGGGATCAGCCCTCGTCTTCTGCACAGGTTTCTTCAGCTTCCACTCAGATAGCTAGGGGTGGAGGACAGACAGTCAGAGGTCGCCCCAGGGACGAGGACCGTACTGGCGGTGGCCAGTCCCATTTCTATGCCCTTCCATATCAGAGGGACGCTATTTCCTCGGATGTAGTTATCACAGGTATTATCTCAGTCCACCACAAAAATGCTTCTGTTTTATTTGATCCCGGATCTACCTATTCATATGTATCCTCTTACTTTGCTCATAGTTTGGGTACGACCCGTGGTTGTCTTGCCTTGCATGTGCATGTATCTACCCCGGTGGGTGATACTATTATTGTGGATCATGTCTATCGATCATGTCTGGTAACTATTGGGGGTCTGGAGACCCGAATTGATTTATTATTATTGTGCATGGTGGATTTTGATGTAATTTTGGGTATGGATTGGCTATCTCCGTACCATGCTATTCTGGACTGTCATGCTAGGACAGTTACACTAGCTATTCCGGGTATTCCGACGATCGAGTGGCGAGGCGTGACTGACTATGTACCTCGCAGGGTGATTTCTTTCTTAAAAGCCCAACGGATGGTTGGCAAGGGGTGTTTATCATATTTGGCTTTCGTGAGAGATATGGAAGCCGAGGCTCCTAGCCTTGATTCGATTCATGTTGATAGGGATTTCCCGAACGTATTTCTAGCTGACTTGCCAAGCATGCCGCCGGACAAGGACATTGACTTTGGTATTGATCCAGTGTCGGGCACTCAGTCCATCTTTATTCCTCCCTATCATATGGCTCCAGCAGAGTTAAAGGAGTTGAAAGAACAGCTTCAGGAACTCCTGGATAAGGGGTTCATTCGCCCGAGTGTGTCACCCTTGGGGTGCAATGGTATTATTTGTAAAGAAGAAAGATGGCACAATGAGAATGTGCATTGACGACAGGCAACTGAATAAAGTGATAGTGAAGAACAAGTACCCATTACCATGTAGTGAGGACTTATTTGATTAGATCCAGGGAGCGAGGGTATTCTCTAAGTCTAACCTTCGATCAGGCTATCACCGGCTAAAGATTAGACAGTCACACATTATGAAGACGACTTTCAGGACAAGATATAGGCACTATGAGTTTCTAGTGATGTCTTTCGGGTTGACTAATGCCCCAGCCGCGTTCATGCACTTGATGAACAGTGTATTTCGGCCTTATCTGGATTCTTTTGTGATTGTGTTTATTGATGATATTCTGGTGTATTCGCGTAGTCAGGAGGAGCACGCACAACACTTGAGGGTGATCTTGCAGCGATTGAGAGAGGAGAAGCTTTATGCAAAATTCTCTAAGTGTGAATTTTGTCTTAATACCGTGACTTTTGTGGGACACATGGTGTCCAGTAATGGTATTCAGGTCGACCCAAAGATGATTGAGGTGGTGCAGAGTTGGCCCAGACCGTCCTCAACTACTGATATTCAGAGTTTCCTCGGTTTGGCGGGTTATTACCGTAGATTAGTTCAGAGGTTCTCATCTATTGCTTTGCCTTTGATGAAGTTGACTCAAAAGAATGGTCCATTTGTGTGGTCAGATGAATGCGAGGAGAGCTTCCAGAAGCTCAAGTCGTCTTTGACCACCGCTCCGGTATTAGTATTACCATCAGCTTGAGGCTCTTACACAGTGTATTATGATGCTTTGAGAGTTGGGATTGGTTTTGTGTTGATGCAGGAGGGTAGAGTTATTGCGTATGTTTCTCGTCAGCTAAAGCCCCATGAGAAGAACTATCTCGTTCATGACTTAGAATTAGCTGCAATTGTGCATGCCTTAAAAATTTGGAGGCATTATCTTTATGGTGTATCTTGTGAGGAATATACGGACCGAAGCTATGTCCTTTGTCTCAACTTTTGAACCTGACGACCCAAAATAGCCACCGGCTCCACATCATAGGTCAAGTCTTCATCTAACTGGGTCGTGCTGAAGTCTAACACATGAGACGGGTCCCTAACATACTTCCGGAGCATAAAAACATGAAACACCGGGTGAACTCCCGATAAGCTAGGTGGCAAGGCAAGCATATAGGCCACCTCCCTAATTTTCCTAAGTATTTCAAAAGGCCCAATGAACCTTGGACTCAGCTTCCCTTTCTTTCCTAACCTCATAACGCCTTTCAAAGGCGAAACCTTCAACAAGGCCTTCTCACCCACGGCATAAGATACATCTCGAACCTTCTGGTTCGCATAACTCTTCTGTCGCGACTGAGCCATAGGAATTCTCTCCTGGATTACTTTCACCTTCTTTAAGGCATCCTGAACTAACTCTGTCCCCAATAATTTAGCCTCGTCGGGCTCAAACCAACCAACCGGAGATCTACACCGTCTCCCATATAAGGCCTCATATGGCGCCATCTGAATGTTGGATAGATAGGTGTTATTATACGCAAACTCCGCAAGTGGCAAGAATTCATCCCAAGAACATCCAAAGTCAATAGCACAAGCACATAACATGTCCTCCAATATCTAGATCGTACGCTCGGACTATCCGTCCGTGGATGAAATGTTGTGCTCAACAGTACCTACGTGCCCAACTCCCGATGAAAAGTCCTCCTGAACTGGGAAGTAAAAATGGTACCCCTATCTAATACAATGGAAATCGGGACGCCATGCAACCGTACAATCTCCGAATGAAAATCTTTGCTAACTTCTCCGCCGAATAGGTAGTACATACTGGAATGATGTGCGCGGACTTAGTCAGCATATCCTCAATCACCACAATCAAATCAAACTTCTTTGAGGTACGAGGAATACCACTCACAAAATCCATAGTAATGTTTTCCCATTTCCACTCCGGGATATCCACCCTGGAGTACACCACCGGGTCTCTGGTGCTCGTATTTGACTTGCTGACAGTTGAGACACCGAGCCACGTAATTCACAATATCCTTTTTCATTCTCCTCCACCAGTAATGCTATCTCAAATCCTGGTACATCTTCGCGGCACCCGGATAAATCGAATACTGCAAGCTGTGAGCCTAACTACTTTCTTCCTAATATCTAGAACACGAAGTACTTTTTTTAAAGTAACTACTTTGCCATATGTCATCTTCAAGAAAATCTTCCCATAGCCTTCAATCTTCGTTGTTGCGAAGTTGCCCATGAAGATGGTCTTGTCTGCACCTGCAGAACCATAAGAAGTAAATTACCCTTTGTTAGAACAAACCTTTCGTATAGCTCATGAATCAATCCACCATTCCTTGGAGTTTCCTACCAAGTTACATTCAGAGAACATAACACACAAGTTTTCTATATCATTGTTCTTTTCAAAAATGATTGCTTGATGTGTTCTCTTATCCTTCTTAGGAGCACGACATTATGCAATTTTGTGCCCATATTTCCCACAATTGTGACAGTTGCCTTTGAGTTTCTTCTTAGGCGGATTCTGCTTTGGTCCAGACAACTTCTTCCTTTTCTTGCTATTAGTTTGTGCCTCTTCAATCATATTTGCACCAATAATGGAAGAATTTGCATGAGACTTCTTTTTTGCTGCTTGTTATCTTATTCTATCTTTATGCGCTTCAAGTGTCATTTTCCTGTGTTTGTGCTTGATTTTTGAAGTCCTTCCATAATGAAGGCAATTTGTCAATAAATGTTTCCACTTGAAAAGGTTCATTGATCACCAAGCCCTCTGCAAGCATATCATGAACCAACACTTGCAACACCTGAACTTGAGAGATAACAGACTTGTTGTCCACCATTTTAAACTCTAGAAACTTGGCAACAACAAATTTCTTAAAACTAGCATCTTCAGTTTTGTATTTCTTCTCAAGAGCGTACCACAACTTTTTTGAAGTTTTACAAACACTAAAGACATTGTACAAACTATCTTCTAAACCATTTAGAACATAATTTTACAAAGAAAATCAGAATATTTCCAAGCCTCTGTTACCAGAAATTTCTCGTTGTCAGGAGTTCCTACAGCCACAACAGGTTCGTCTTCGTTGATAAACCCTTTGCAGACTGAGGGTTGTTAGATAGAAGAATATTTTCTGCTGCCAACGTTTAAAATCAAACCCAGTAAATTTACTGGATTTTTCAGCCTTTATAATTGTTGGAGTAGGGGCAACGTTTGGTGCAGCATCCTGAGTAGAACAAATTTTTTTTGTCCCAGTGTTGGCAGAAGCATCACTTCTTCCTCCTAGGATAATAATGGAAAAACATTTCTGTTATAGTGGCAATACAAATTACAGAATTCCAACGAACTCAAATGCAAATCCCACGACTTACTGTTTTGTTTTAATAAAAAATGATGCAGTAATATAGTTAGGAAGAAAGAGGGTTTTTTGAGTATTTTCCGTAAAAAACTGAGTACTGAAATGAGGCAAAACCTCTGGAATTTATAGGAAAAAATTGAAAGAGATGCGATGCTTGGTTTTGAAAAGGTATCTGTTCATAATTTTACGCATCCTGCCGCGGTTACTCCAGGACCGCGGCCTGAGTATTCTGCAGATAAAATATGCAGCAGTGCCACACCTGGGTAGCGACTAACTGACTGGCATATAATTAAGTATTAAATAATTAATTAAATAAATTTTGGCCAAAAATAATCTTATCGATCATTTTCCAAAGCCGAAGGCGAGCCGAGCGACGACGATGACGCAAGGGGTTTCCTTTTTTCTCAACCTTTTAAGAGATAAAGAATGTGTTTTTTAATATAAACACATCTTGGATGGTTTTCCCATCCAATATGAAACAATCTATTTTTAACACTTTAACGAATTTGAATTTTTCATTTCCCTCCAAAAGTCATCTCTCTCCATTTCCCTTTCACTCCACTTAATTAAAGATAAATTATATCTTTAAATTTCAACAACAATCACATACAGATCATACTTCGAGATTTTGAAAACTTCAGTACGGATACAACTGCTTACAGATCCTACTTTAAGATGTTGAACACTTAGGGGTCGTTTGGTAGGGTGTATAAGAATAGTGCGGAATAAGGTGTATTAGTAATGCATGAGTTAGTAATGCAAGCATTTGTTATGCAAATATTATTTCTTATCTAGTGTTTGGTATGGTGTATTAAAATTATAATGCATTGCATAATTTTAAAGAAAAATAATTGCTTACGAAAATGTCCTCCATATTCTCTTGCTTTAAGGGACTTTAAGGACAATTTTGTCTTTACCCATGTTAATGAATGCAATAAATACTTGGTATTACTAATACCATGGTTTTCTATGCATTACTTATGCATAAGATAATGTCAAGTATGATGTATAACTAATATAAGTATTTGTTATACACAAGTTAAAAAACAATATACCAAACAAGATATTAGCAATGTATAAAGCTAATGCTTGCATTATTTTTTCTAAAACCTCCTACCAAACAAACCCTTAGAGTAGCATAAAAGATTAATGTAAACACAAAAATAACGTAAGATAGAAGTTCATATATAATGACACCTTCGGCCCATCATTTTAAAGGCGAATCGAGAATTTGAAATATATGAATTCCTACAGTGATTTCAAAGTATATTTAATAATAATTGAATTTATTTTCTTAAATGTATATATATAATTCAGATAAAAGTTATCAGATTCACATAAAACACATAACTGATATTGTTGACATGCCCATGTTGATAGGGGCCGATGAACGTTCAATGAAGCGGTCAACGAAGCAGCGTCACACGGCACCGCTTCGTCAAATTTTTTATTAAATATATGTATTAATAATGTTAGGAAATGAAAAAGTAAAAAAATGACACCACTTAACTTAGTGCCTCCATGATTAAAAATTATAACTAAGTAGTATTTAACTCCAGACTTTTGTTAATTAACTTAAGATTCCACAAACCAATAGTCTAAGACTATTTTTTTTGTAGGAACATATTAAATACAATTATTTATTCTTGTTCATTTATAAATTTCGATAACCTTTATAAAAATCCCTTCGTCCGCTCCTTCCTGCCAATCAAATTCGAGTGAGTAAAATGAAGGACAAAAAATGTCATTTTCCGAGTATATTTCTGCGACCTAATTACAACAAGTCATATTTTGGTCAATGTGAACTCTAGTGTTTGTTGCTGCCAAATGTGTAAAAGAAGAAAAATGAAAAGATAATGATTACCAGTACTAATATATTATTTTGCAAGATTAATTATGAGGGGAAAAAATAAGAACGATTAAGACTCAAGTTAACGGCGTTTCCACTGATTATAATATAAAGTTAGACGATTCTGCAGCTAAAAAGTAGCAAAACAAGCAACATCAATATAGTAATCTTTCACATAATCTAATTATCTGAATTTGTTATCCCTATATCCGGAGTAAATCATGATATATTTAAAGGGATAATCAATCTATACATATTATGTATAGATTTGATACGGAGTAGAATTATTATATAAAAAGATATGGTAAAAGATAAAATTATTTAATAATAATAATAATAAAGGGTGAGATGAGAGAAAAAGATAAGATAACGATGCGACCACACCAAATCGGTCGTTACATAAAGTGACACATTTCATCGTTACGTAATGACGAATTTAACGATACACTACAATAAAATTTAAATAACAATCAAAATAAATATTATATCTAAAGTAACAATATAATATATCGTTAAGCAACCCAAGAGCAAGGTGGGAAGCAACCCCACTTCCAACCGAGTGGTTGTGAATTCAAGTCTCCCAAGAGCAAGGTAAGAAGTTCTTGGAAGGAAGGATGTCGAGGGTCTATTTGGAAACAACATCTCTACCCGAGGTAGGGGTAAGGTCTGAGTATACACTACCCTCCCTAGACCCCACTAAATGAGATTATACTGGATTATTATTGTTGTTGTTTGTTGTTGTATTTAATGTAACAATACGATACAATACAATAACAAACAACAATCCAAATAAGCTATTAATTGTCCATATTTTATTAATCTATGAGGTAATACTTTGAGAAAATATACAAATAGGTGATAGATACTACATGGAAAAAAATATACATGCACCAAAATATGTTAATAAATCGTGATTAAATTAATGAAGATATAAATACAAATTAATTAATTATGAAGAATTTCGAGTACATAGATACAAAGTTTTATTTCTAAGCAACTATACAAGGAGAAAAGACGGAAGGAGAAAAAAGCAAGTAGGTGACTTGTATTTTTCATTTATGTGAAACATATTTTCATTTCGGCTATACCTTTTTCAGCTCGCACGTTGTCAAAATACAGTACATCTCTGGTCACTCTTTTCGTTGATGTGACTCATCTTTTAATTAAGAAACAACTTATCTTCTACATTGATAGCGTAAAAATTAATAATTATATTATGAAAATGCCTAAAAGACAATTACAAACAATTTTCATAAGTAAGACAAAGTTGTAACTTAAAAAATGAGATAAATAATTTATTAACAAATCAAATACGATTAAAAAAAATTATTTGTCTTGACTGTATTAATAAGTTAAAAATTTAAGAAAATACTTCCAGAAGGATGTGATGAGACAAATGAAATCTCTTCGTCTTTAGCTAGAGATTTCGAATTCTGAAACGAAAAGAGTGATTTTCTCTTTAATAGGTTATACTCAACTTGACAATGAATTAGTCGAACACTGTGAACCTGAACTAGTCCGACCAATGCATATTGAATACCATATGGTTAATACCTTAAAAAAAACTTTTCAACTAAAAAATACAAAAGTGCAGTGGTGGGGGCAGAGGGAATTTGGTCAGCCAAGAATCTATAAAATCAAAGTATTTCAAGTCAATCTATCTTGGCATCACATTAAATAGCCATCAAAAATATTTTCTTTCCCTAGTCATTATATACTTTGTGCTCCTTCTTTTTCTTCGGATTGCTCGTTCAAATCCAATTCTTTAATGGCCAATGGTCTGATTAATTTCCATTGGTTTCTTGTTCTGTTTATTGTTTGCTATTTCTCTTTACTATGTTCTGCATCTAATAAAGTTAGACAAGGAGAGATTCTAAGAGATGGTAACAACATAATTTCTCCAAAAGGGAAATTTAACTTAGGATTTTTTAGTCCAAAACATTCTAATCAAAGGTATCTTGGTATATGGTACGCTGATGTTCCAGTTTTATCAGTTGTTTGGGTTGCAAACAGAGAGAAACCAGTTTGTGATCAAAATGGTGTATTTACAATTGAGAAAAATGGGAATTTGGTCGTTAAAGATGGTCGTGGCGATTTACTATGGTCGACAAATGTTTCTGTTGTTGAGACTATAAATTCTACAGTGTCTCTTTTGGATACTGGCAATCTTGTTATTTTGAATGATAATAATAAGGTCTTGTGGCAGAGTTTTCAGCATTCTACAGATACATTTTTGCCAGAAATGAGAGTTTATATGGATGGAGTTTTGAGGTCTTGGACAAGTGAAAGTGACCCTTCACCTGGAAGGTAATGTTGCGTTGTTGACGATCTCATTTAGAAGTTTAAACTGTTAGAGATAACACACTTTCTATTTACTTAATTTTATCTTCAACATTTCACCTCACGCGCGAGCCTTATTCTCTTTTATGAGCCAAGAGCTCTGTCTACTCTGGTACCATGTTGCATTCAGTGGTGGAACTAGTTTTGATCAGTGAAGTTCAATTGAATCTCATTCGTCTAAATATATACTGTGCAAATACGGTAAAAATAGAAAATTTCGATATAGATATATTTTTTGAATCCTCTTGATATACGGAAAGATCTAACTGTAATGGCAAATGTGGCTCCAAAATTGCTTTAGGTCGTAGGTTCACACTCTTGCATACTTTTAGAATCCTTTATCGGGATTTCTGGCTCCGCCACTGGTTGGTTGCATTGTATGACCATATCATTTAAAAGCTCTAAATATTAGGGCGAGCACACGTTTATTACTTAATTATATCTTCAACAGGTACTCCTTGGGCGTTGATCCTCGCGCATCACCACAGATTGTGATATGGGATGGATCAAATAGACATTGGCGAAGTGGATATTGGGATGGACTCTCATTCACAGGTGTACCAGATATGAAGGCTTTGTATTTTAATGGTTTCAAGCTTTACAATGAAGGGAATAGGCTATACTTCACTTACACTGCAGCAAACACTTCTAATTTGGTGAGGTTTCATATTAGTCCTAGTGGATATGAGCAGCAGCAAATGTGGGATATGGATAAGAGAAAATGGAGCATGATACAATCTCATCCATTGGGCTATTGCGACATATATAACTCATGTGGGAATTTCGCGAAATGTGATATCTCAAATTCACGAAAATGTACTTGTCTATATGGATTTGTTCCAAAAGATTGGGAGCAGTGGAATGCGAGGAACTGGTCAGGAGGGTGCGTTAGGAGGACCCGACTGGAATGCGGAAGAAATAGCAGTGTCTTGAGGAATGATATAGGAAATGGGGACGGATTCCTGGAGATCAAGGGAATCAAATTGCCAGATTTCGCGGATACAGCAACTGCAGAAAACGTCGACGAGTGTAAAAGCACGTGCTTGGAAAATTGTTCATGTACTGCTTATGCTTTTGTTATTGGAATTTACTGCATGATTTGGAGTGGAGATTTAGTTGATCTACAGCAGTTCAACGAAGGCAGGAACACTCTCTATGTCCGCCTAGCTCATTCTGAATTTGGTAAGCATTACCATCTGCTGATATAGTAAAATGTTTACGAATTCATTTGGTATTTATACAATCCTTACTGATTTTTGGGTGTTCCCATTTCAAACTTTCTTTATACAGGTAAAAAGAATAGAACAATCAAAATTGTGCTAATATCCATTCTGGTAGCTGTAGCGTTTGTTATTTGTATGGCGATTTGGCTACTATGCAAGTACAAAGCCAAAAGACGAGGTAAAATTTCAAAATAACTGGCGTTTTCAACTTGGCTTGTAACTTTTATTTCACATAACATAGTGTATTGATATCAGGATCTATCAGGATCAATGAAATGCCCATACGCGATCCAATTAGGAGCGGAGAACTCCCTATGGACTTATCAGGACCAGGAGACCTGAGTGTTGAAGGGCATCAAGGAAGTAGTTCAGAACTGAAATTCTTCAGTTTCAGCAGTATAGTAGCAGCTACGCGCAACTTTTCTAATGAAAACAAGCTCGGACAAGGGGGATTTGGCCCCGTCTACAAGGTTGAACTTCTATCTTATTTTCATAGTGTGTTTTTTGCTAGGGAAGTATGGCCTTATTGTCTTAGACTAACGCCGATGTTAATTATTTTATATTAGGGAAAGCTACAATGTGGTGAAGAAATTGCGGTAAAGAGGCTTTCAAGAAAGTCAGGACAAGGTGTAGAGGAGTTCAAGAACGAGATAATGCTAATTGCCAAATTACAACATAGAAATCTTGTTAGACTTTTGGGCTGCTGCATTGAGGGTGAAGAAAAGATTCTGCTATATGAGTACATGCCCAACAAAAGTTTAGATTCATTTCTATATGGTTAGTTATGGAATCTAAATTTTGTAATATATTTTTCCCTTGGATGAATATTGATCACTTACAATTATTTTGGCAGATCCTGCTAAGCAAGCCCAATTAAACTGGAGGACACGCTTCAATATTATTGAAGGCATTGCACGGGGACTACTATATCTCCATAGAGATTCGCGACTCAGAATAATCCATAGGGATTTAAAGGCTAGTAACATTTTGCTGGATGAAGAGATGAACCCGAAAATTTCAGATTTTGGTATGGCCAGGATATTCGGAGGAAACCAGAATGAAGCAAATACAAACAGGGTAGTCGGCACATAGTGAGTATCAATTGGTGTTTTACCTTTGACAGTGCAAATTATCCATTAGCTTGATCAAAGAGCTAACTCCATCTCATATGTATTTTTACTTAAACCAGCGGATATATGGCTCCCGAGTATGCAATGGAAGGCTCGTTCTCTGGAAAATCTGATGTTTACAGCTTTGGTGTACTATTGCTAGAGATCATCTGTGGCTGGAGGAATACAAGCTTTCGTTCTGATCAGCACTCAAGCATTATTGGTTATGTACGTCTATTCAATTTTCTGATGAACTACTTTTTAATATTCAATGTGAAGCTAAAGGCTTTATGTCTTGTAAGAATACTACAGTTATAAACTCTGAGTACGAAATCATTGGTATTTCCTTCTCTTACTTCTGTTTTCCTTTTTCATATGGAAATATTTCAGGCATGGGAGAAGTGGGATGAAGGTAGACCGACGGATCTAGTGGATCGTTCTATCTGGGACGAGTGTCAACATAATGAAGTATTGAGATGCATACACTTAGCGCTACTTTGTGTGCAAGACATGGCAGTTCACAGACCGAATATGTCTTCTGTCGTGTTAATGTTGGAGACTGATAATATAAGGTTGCCCTTGCCTAGACAACCTACTTATACCTCAATGAGAAAACATGAAAATGCAGATATATGGAATGAGAAACAGGAGTTTTCCTCAAACGATGTCACGATGAGTGTTATAGTTGGTAGGTGACATCTGCTATTTTGCAGAAATATGTGATCAAATTATATACTTATTGTGACATTCTTTCCAGAAGTTGAGTTTGACTATTACAAACTAGTCATTGCATTTACCATAATTTGTAAGCAGTCATTTTTTTCATCATGTGTTCAAAGTCAGTTAACCAAAATAACAACAAACTAACAATAAAACAGTAAATATTGTTAGCCAAAAACAGAAACAGAAAATGAATCCGAGCCTACAATTTGCTTGTGTGTATTTAATAAATTTAATTCTCTCATTGTTGCCCGTGGATTTATAAATTAATTCCTTCTATGATAGAACAAAAAACTATTATGTGATAGCGGCAATTCAAATCGGCAAACTCAAATGGCGGAGCAAATCATACAGTGAACACTTACATTTTGCTTTTGAAAACTATGCAGAAATGCAGAGAAAAATGGGAAAGTTTGCAAATTTTCGATGGTAAAAAATATGGCCAAGCATCTTAATTTATAGCCAACTAAAGTTGAGTTCCAACAAGTGCAAAGATGCTTATTCATTTGATAAGGTGTCTATTAGACAGAAATTATTTAAATTTCAGTTAAGTGTACTATATGATCGCGAATTTGAACGCGTCGAAAAAAATACTGCAAATTTAATTTTAATTTAAAATTTAGTGTGAAAAAATAGCAGGGCTAAGCTATAAGCCACATTCCCCACACGGTCAAGGATCTCAAATGGGCCAATATACCTAGGGCTAAGCTTGCCCTTCTTCCCGAACCTCATCACGCCCTTCATAGGCGATACACGGAGCAATACCCTCTCACCAACTATGAAAGCAAAATCCCTGACATTACGATCTGCAAAACTATTCTGCCTAGACTGAGCTGACCGAAGCCTGTCCTGAATGATCTTGACCTTATCTAATGCCTCCTGTACCAAATATGTACCCAATAACCGAGCCTGTCCCGACTCAAACCATCCGACTGGGGACCGACACCGTCTACAATACAACGCCTCATACGGGGCCATCTGAATACTGGACTGGTAGCTGTTGTTGTACGCAAACTCCGCTAACGGCAATAATTGGTCCCACGAGCCTCCAAAATTTATAACACAGGCTCGGAGCATATCCTCAAGAATCTGAATAGTCCCTCGGACTGACCATCCGTCTGGGGGTGAAATGATGTACTCAACTGGACTTGGGTGCCCAACTCATGCTGCACCGTTCTCCAGAAATGTGAGGTAAATTGTGGACCCTGATCCGGAATAATAGATATGGGCCCCCCATAAAGGTGAACGATCTCCCAGATATAAATCTCAGCATACTTCTCGGATGAATAGATGGTGGCAACTGGGATGAAATGCGTTGACTTAGTCAGCCTATCAACAATAACCCATATAGCATCAAACTTCTTCCGAGTCATCGAAAGGCCAGTAACAAAATCCATGGTGATTCTCTCTCACTTCCACTCGGGAAGCTCAATCCTTTGAAATAACCGACCGGGCCTCTGATGCTTGTACTTAACCTCCTGACAAGTTAGACAACGAGCCACATACGCAAAAATGTTTTTCTTATTCTCACGCCACCAATAATGCTGCCTCAAATCCTGATACATCTTCGCGGCGCCTGGGTGAATAGAATACCGAGAACTGTGGGACTCCTCTAAGATTAACTCTCGAATACCATCAACATTGGGCACACAGACTCTCCCCTGCAACCTTAATATGCCATCATCTCCCAAAGTCATCTCCTTGGCACCTCCCCTCTGCACCGTGTCTCACAGGATACACAAATGGGGATCATCAAACTGTTGCTTACGGATACGCTCTATCAATGATGAGCGAGCAACCGTGCAAGCTAACACCCTGATGGGCTCAGAAATATCCAATCTCACTAACCTATTGTCCAAGGCCTAAACATCCAAGGCAAGCGGTCTCTGACTGACCGGAATATATGCAAGACTACCCATGCTGGCGGACTTTTTACTCAATGCATCGGCCACCACATTGGCCATCTCTGGGTGGTATAAAATAGAAACATAATAATCTTTTAACAACTCCAACCACCTCCGCTGTCTCAAATTCAACTCTTTCTACTTGAACAAGTACTGAAGGATATTGTGATCTGTGTATACCTCACATGTCACACCATATAAATAATGCTTGCAGATCTTCAAGGTATGAACAATGGCTGCCGACTCTAAGTCATGAACTGGATAATTCTTCTCGTGGATCTTCAACTGACTTGAAGCATATGCTATAACCTTGCCATCCTGCATCAACACTGTGCCTAGTCCGATGCGGGAAGCATCACAATATATGGTATAAGGCCTAGATCCCGTGGGCAAGACCAATACCGGTGCCGTAGTCAGAGCTGTCTTGAGCTTCTAGAAGCTCGCCGCGCACTCATCTGACCACCTGAACTGGGCACCTTTCTGAGTCAATCTAGTCATCGGGGGTGTGATGGATGAAAACCCCTCCACAAAACGTCTGTAGTAACTTGCTAACCCCAAGAAGCTTCTAATCTCTGTAGCTGAAGTTGGTCGAGGCCAGTTCTTGACTGCCTCTATCTTTTTTGGGTCCAACTGAATACCCTCTGCTGATACTAAATGACCCAGGAATGCTACTGAACACAACCAAAATTCGCACTTTGAAAACTTGGCGTACAACTGGCTATCCTTCAGAGTCTGAAGAACCATTGTAAGGTCCTGCTCATGCCCATACCGAGTACGAAATGCTGTCTTAGGGACATCGGACGCCATAATCCTCAGCTGATGATAACCAGACCTCAAATATATCTTCGAGAACACCCTAGCACCCTGAAGCTGGTCAAACAAATCGTCAATCCTCGGCAGTGGATACTTGTTCTTTATTTTCACCTTGTTCAACTGCGGGTAATCAATGCACATCCTCATCGACCCATCCTTTTTCTTAACAAACAATACTGGTGCACCTCAAGGTGATCCACTAGGTTTAATAAAACCCTTATAAATCAAGTCCTGAAGATGCTCCTTCAACTCTTTCAACTCTGGTGGGGCCATACGATAAGGTGGGATAGAAATAGGCTAAGTGCCTTAGGCCAGATCAATACAGAAATCAATATCCCTGTTTGGCGGCATACCCGGCAGGTCTGAAGGGAACACCTCGAGTAACTCCCGTGCAATAGGGATAGAATTGATAGTTGGAACCTGTGCGCTGGAGTCGCGAACATACACCAAATATGCTAAACACCCTTTCTCAACCATACGTCAGGCATTGACATACGAAATAACAATACGGGTGGCATGACCTGGGGTCCCTCTCCACTCAAGTCGGGGCAAATAGGGGAAGGCCAAAGTCGCAGTCTTGGCGTGACAATCCAAGATAGCATGATACGGGGACAACTAGTCCATCCCGAATATAACACCTAAGTCCACCATGTCTAAAAGCAATAAGTCGACACGGGTCTCAAGACCCTCAAATACCACCACACAAGAACGATGCACTCGGTCGACTACTATAGAATCACCAACCGGTGTGGACAGAAATACGGGAATACCCAAAGCCTCACTAGGCATGATAAAATATGGTGCAAAATAGGATGACACATAAAAATAAGTAGATCTCGGATCAAATAATACTGAAGTACCCCTATCACAGACCAGTATAGTACATGTAATCACAACCTCAGATGACTGGGCCTTTGGCCTATGGCCGGCAATGCATAACTACGGGGCTAGCCCCAATATCCCTGAACGGTATCTTTAGGACGATCTGCTGCGGGCTGACCCCTACCCCTAGCTGCTGAGCTCCACCTCTACGCTCCCTACCTCCACCTCTATTGCCTCTACCCCTGCCTCTAGCTGGCTGGGCGGCTTGTGGATCATCTGTTGCCTGAATCATGGGTCGAAGACCCTGCTGCTGTGAATTGCTGGAAGCTCGAGGGAAATACTTGGCAATGTGCCTCAGATAGCCACAAGTGAAGCAAGCCCTCGGCTGCTGAGATTATCGATGTTGTGGTGCACTGATAGGAGCTGATGGTGAGCTGAGTAGCTGCTGGTCAGAATATTATGGCTGATAGCTACGACCACCTGGAGCACTATGAGAAGCCTGGAGTACAGACTGGAAAGTCTCGGGGGATGGCCTCTGTCATAGAAATCCCTACCTCTAGATGAGGTACCACTAAATCTGCCAGAAAGTCGAGGCCTCTTGTCCGAACCCTGACTACCTCCTCGAACCAATGCCATCTCTACTCGGCTGGTCGCATTGGCCGCCTCCTAAAAAGTAATATCACTGCCAACTCCCACAACCATATGTAAGAAAATGGGCTGAATCACTCCATTAATGAACCTATAGACCCTATCTCTGTGGGGAGTATCACTACTGCATGGCACGCCAAGTCGACAAATCTGGTCTCATACTGTGTAACTGTCATGGAGCCCTGCTGAAGGCGCTCAAACTCTCTCTCCCGCTGAGTGACGGGGAGAAAGTTCTCCAAAAATAACTCTACAAACTGATCCCATGTCAAAGCTGGTGACCCTGCTGGCCTAGATATGCAATAATCCCTCCACCAAGTCTTGGCGGACTCCACAAGCCTGAAAGTGCAAAAATCGACCCCATTGGTCTCTACTATCCCCACAATCCTGAGGATCTCATGACAATTGTATAGAAAGTCCTGAGGATCCTCCGATGAAGCACCGCTGAAAGTAGTAGTGAAAAGCTTGGAGAATCAATCAAGTCTCCACAAAGCATCCGAAGACATGGCCGTCTTATCTCCGGCTTGGCTGTAATGCCTGTCTGAGCTGCCACTGCGGGCTGAACCAACGGAACCTGAGTCTGGGGAGCAGGAGTTTGAACCCCTCATCCAGTATGAGAAGTGGCTGGTGCTAATGGAAACAATCCCGCTCTAGCCACACCATCCATAAAGCCTGCTATGTGGGCAAGAGCATCCTGGAGATCCGAAGAAAACATCACTCCTCTAGGGACCTGAGCTGGGTCCACTGGAGTTGGTGGAGCTGGAACCTCCTCATCAAAGTCAATATGATGTTCCACCTCTGGAACTGTTGCCTGGGCCTGAGTTCTGCCCCTACCACGGCCTTTAGGACGTCTCGGCCCCTGCTCTTTGCGGTAGCTGCTATTGGGGGCTCGGGCTGCTGTGCGGAAGAAGAAGAAGCACGTGTTCTCACCATCTGTGAAAGAACAGAGTAGAATGACAATCAATATTTGAGAAACAGATTGCACGACAAGAATGAACAACGCGAAACTTTTCCTAACTCCATACCGATCTCTCAGACTCTACCGAGCTTGTCCGTGAGTTGTGATCCAAGTAACCTAGTGCTCTGATACCAACTTGTCATGACCCAGATTATTTTCCAACTTCGGGAGTCGTGATGGCGCCTACTGTCTGAGCTAGGCAAACCAACCTTCTTAATCATTTTCTCCAAACTTAGATCTAAACAAGTTAAATACAAAAATAATAAATTAAAACATGCGGAAGTCTTTTAACAACAATAGCGATAACATAATGCAAAAATTAACAACATCCTTCTACCCAGTACCCAGTGTCATTACTCACGGATGAGTAAAGAGTACTAAAAGCAATAGTCTGAAATAAATACATCACATGTCTGTTTGATACAATAAAAACAAACTAGAAGAGATAGAAGAGACTCGAGGCCCGCGAACGCCAGCGATCTACCTCAGAATCTCTGGACTGAAGGATCGCCCCCTAACTATTGCTTCGGTCCGTAGGTTGCGTCCTGACCTGTGCACAAAAGGCACATAAGTGTAGTATCATAACAAACGACCCCATGTGCTGGTAAGTACCTGGCCTAAACCCGGCAAAGTAGTGACGAGGCTAGACAGGACCTACCATAATTAACCGGTGCAATAATGATGTACAAGTTCAGGAAACAAACAGTAGCAATATAATATGAATAAAACTGGGGAGAGGATACAAAATAAAGATGGAACACAAGTAACAACAATTACTTTATCTCAGCTTTTCATGATCTACTCATCTACAATGGACGGCGCGCCACACGTTCCCTTTGTGTAGTATACAAGTGGACGGCGCACCACACGATCCCATAATGTAATGTATAAGTGGACGGCGCGCCACACGATGTTGCGACATCTCAGGCTAATTACAATAAGCGGACGGCCCGCCACACGATCCCGTGATGTATTAAATAAGCGGACGGTGTGCCACACGATCCCATATTATAATTGAATAACTCCAACAATCTCCTCAAAGGAGGCCCCATTAGGGAAGTTCATCAACATAACAGTCAAACATGGCAAGGGTACAACTAACAGTCCAAGAATATCCCAGCAAGTTAGACTAAATCAACAAGAAGTCCCGGCAAGGGAAAGATAAATCAACAATAAGTCCTGGAAAGGGAAAGATAAATCAACATTAAGTCCCGGCAAGGGAAAGATAAATCAACAATAGGTCCCGGCAAGGAAAAAACACCACACTTCCTCCTTTAACTCATTTACCTTTCAACTATCACTTCATAATTTATTTAGCGGCCAATTAACTCACTTAATTCACATCTTTCGAATCTGAAGACAATTATGACTCATGGTCATGCCAGAAACCCGTGCATAGATACTCGTCACCATGCCTATACACCATACTCGATCATTTAGCAAATAGCAATCAAATACTCTAATCCTATTTCCTCAAGCCAAAGTTAGGTCAAACCCTTACCTCGAAAGCTTCCAACTCAACGCACGCCTCTAGAATAGTTTAACCCCTCGAATTCGTTTCAGAACCCGTTGAATCACCCACAATTTACTCAAATGTATCAACAAATGCCAGTTTAATCAATTTGAATGCATAAAAATGAAATTCCCAAAGTTTTACCCAAAAATTCCTAAAATACCCTCGGGTCCACATGGTAAAAACTTGAGGTTCCAACCAATACCGGGTTACCCATTCCCTCACGAGACCACATCTATGATTAGATTTGAAATTGGACCTCAAATCGAGATACAAAAGCCCAAATTATTGAAAAACCTAAATTCTACCCATATCCCTATTTTTAACCATGAAAGCTTTGATTTAAGGAAGAAATCATGTTAGAAGATGTTAATAATTGAATAAAACCAGTAAAGGTTGACTTACAAGTGGTTTGGGGACGAATGGGTTCGAGAGAAATCGCCTATGGAGGTTCTGGGTTTTTTGAAAATATGAAAAGTGAAGTTAAAATCGGCTAAGTATAAAATGCACAGACGCAGGTATTGCAATTGCGAGAAAGAAGTCGCAATTGCGAACTAGGCAGAAAAAAGAGAACCTCGCATTTGCAATAAATGGTTCGCAAATGCCAACTGTACAGGAAAATGGGGGAACTCGCATTTGCGAGAAAAGGTTCGCAAATGCGAACACAGGCTAAGGCTGGGGGAAATTTCATTTGCGATAGATGTCTTTGCATTTGCGGAGACTGGCTGGTAAATGGGGTCATCGCATTTGCAATATTTTACATCGCATTTGCGAACTTGGCAGCAAAAGGGAAGTCTCGCATTTGCGAGGCTAGCTTCGCTATTGCGAAGCCTGCACCCCAGGCATACCAGCAGACCAAACATGCAACCAAAATGAACTCGCGGCCGATCCAAAGCTCTCCCGAGCCCTCGGGGCTCCAAACCAAACATGCACACAACCTCAAAAAGATCCTGCGGACTTACTCGTACGATCAAATCGCCAAAATAACATCAAAATCAAAGAATCAACCTCCAAAACTCATTATTTTTATTTCAAAGTCCAAAACTTTCTAATTTGTTTCCATTTTTAGTCCGAAACACATTAAACGACGTCCATTATCAACCAAACTATACAGATAGCGCTTAACGCTCATTTAAGACTTGTACCGTGTGTCGGAACCAAAATACGAGCCCGATAAAATTTTTATTTTTATTTTTCCTTAAGTAGTTTCAAAAACAATTTCACATAAATGCTCTGTACTCGGGCTTGGAACATCAAATTTCGACTCCGGCAATACGCCCGGGTCTCAAATTTCCTTACTGACCCTCCGGGACCGTCACATTATGGGTCCAGGTCTGTTTACCCAAAACGTTGACCAAGGTCAACTATAGCAATATTATTATCAAAATTCATAGTTTTTAACACAAAATTCAAATATTTCCACTTAAAAATTTTCCAGCTTTGCGCCAGGACTACGCACGCAAATTGAGGCAACCAATTAAGAGGTTTTTCAAGGTCTCAGAAGTGCAAAGAAAGGGAGAATTACGGTGATGACCCCTTTGGGTCGTCACACCTAATGCCTTTTACGAGATGTGCATGAATATGCTTTTAGTTTCAAGAACATCGCGAAACCATTCAAGTGCTATCGAAACTGATCTTTTGGAATTACAACATTACAATGAGCTTCTTACTTCCATCCATAAAAGATTTTTTGTTTCTTAAGATTCCGCTTATGGCTATTATGTAATGTACTAATATTGTAATATCATCATCAAGGAAAAAGTAAGAGCGAGCTGGGCACGTTCTCGAAATATGGTAAGATGTTATCCAAATCTAAGTTATTCAAAGAGTAACTCCAGTACGTGGCAAGGAAACTATTAGTCATGACTTCTTTGCTGAGAAATCAAGCATACAATAACACAGTAAAAGAATAATTATTCAAGTTTTGTAACTCATAGTTTAACGATGGATTTAGACTAGACTCAACAAGTACGACAAAACTTACACCTTGTCTCGGACAATGCGTCTGCAAGCATTTAATTGTTTGACCTAAAATTTAGATCTATATTTAAACAATTAAATTTTCTAATAGATTTGAATTAATCTTAGCCAATAATAGTATCTGTTTGGCTAAAATGTTAAATACTTGTTAAGCTCAAGAACAATCAAAAATAATATAGGTTAATCGGAATCAAGGATAATATGAACCAGAGAAAACTGTTTTGTTAAGATCTATGATAATAGTGAAGGTCGCATAAGATGTAAGTAATGATCTTTTCACAAGAAGGAGAGAGATAAATAGAGAGAGAGAGAGTTTATATTCTTAATAATAAGATACACATGAGTCCTTTACAAAGGGAAGGTCCCCTTTATATATTAAGGGACCTTCAAATAATCAAAGAAAAGTATAAGGGTTGGTGGTCTCAGTGTACGGGTAAATCAGAACTTTAAACGATGTCATCTTGAGTCATGTCGTTTGGTCCGTCCGCTCACTGGGGCAAACCTTATTCGAGTCGGCCTCAATTAGGTCGTTCTCTACGTCAAATGCGTGCGTAGATAACCTGAGAAGATAGGGAACCAAATTTTCCCTTTAGAGATAGTCCCTCCGTTTGTTGGGGACGTAGACGAGAGACGTCTCCCAAGAACGGATATGTGTTCTCGTCCTTTCTATACATTTGGTTACTCCCGTTGACACTGTGGAAAGGGGGTGATATCATATGCGAAGGGGTTACGGTGTTGACATAAAACCTCCTTTTTAGGCTCCTGTTTTAGTATGACATCATCGATCACGTGCGTGATCATTACCTTTTCTTTCGAGGCGGTTCAGGACATGACATGACATTTTGGTTTCCCGCGGCGGTCTTCAAACCAAGCCTTTTTTATTTCTGTTCACCTTTCCTTATAAATAAAGGAGAGGTTGAATCCAACTCATCTTTCGAACTGTTGGAGAGAAATTTCCCAACCTTTTCCTCATCTTTCTCTGGCATCCGTTGATCTTTTATTTTAAAATATTCGTTCCTGGGAATCGAACCTTGTATCCTTAAAACGCCTTTCTCTCATAACTTCCATTATGGCTAAGCACCGTCACGATAGCACCAGGACAAAGAAGATGCCCTCTCTAAGGTTTCGTCGTCCTCAGATGATGGGGAAGCCGAGGAGGTTCTCGTTCCCCTATCAACGGCCAATATACTTCCACTGGATATAGCTGCACGGAAGGATTTTAAGAACCAGTGTAAACTTCCCCCTTGGGAACTCAGTGAATTGATGCCATATCATTTGGCTACTCTTAGGGAGTCGTATAATATCCCTGGCTACATCGAGATGGATCCCGCTGGGATGGACTATGCCAACGTGCATAGGCCCGGGTATTGCACATTCTACGAGTATGCTTTTCAAATCGGGTATATCCTCCCTCTTTATCCTTTGGCGGAGAAGCTTTGTCGCTTGTACAGGGCGTGTCTGGATCAACTTACTCCTTACACGTTGAAGGTGTGTAGGATTCTTACTACCTACGCGGCGAAGCTGAGAAAGAGGTTACTGTTCACCACCTTTTGCAAATATTCGGTGTGAACTTTATGAGAGGCTCAATACTCCAGTTAGTACGCCGGGGCAAGATGAGTTTTGTGATGCAAGCGAACAACAAGGCCTGTCGCAAAGTTTGGAAAAGATTTTTCTATGTGCGTACTGAGCACCTGGTGTTTGACCCTGAAAGGTTTCCAGAGGTGTGGAACGAAGAATTTAAGCATTCCTGTATGTAGCTTTTACTACAACAATCTTATTATGCTGGTTTTTACCATTGTAGATTTCCTTTTTCCTTTATGTAGTGACTGCTTGCCCTCCTCGAAGGATCGATGACATTAGGTCGTGGGTGCGAGCGTTGATACCGTTTGCAGAGGAATGTCGTACCTGGTCGGAATTCCTTAGAATCTACGGCCAATCAGGTAACGGCCTTGCTTGATTTTTCTTTTCCGTTCTGACTTAGGGGTTCTCCATAATTTTCTTGCCCATCTTATACATATTTTGGTAGGTCGGGGCGCCTCTAAGAAGGCGCAGAAGAATATGAAGAAGAAGAAGAAGAGAGCTGTGGCCAGCCCTTCTAGGGCATCATCTAACCTTGGTGAGGAGGATATGATCCTCGTAGGTACGTCCTGGTGTAGTGTTTCTCCCCCCTCAAGATAGGAGATCGCATCAGAGGCGGCTCTGGAGTTAGTATCTGAGGCAGTGCCAGGGGCCATACTTGAAACAACGCCCGAAGAGATACGGCGGCTTTGCCTGGGACCGTCCCCGAGGTTGCCCCCATAAAGACACCCACTGTTGAACCATCCCAATCTAAACCCGTCTTGCGTCCCACTGAGGGGGACCTTGAATAGGAAGAGACATTGGAGAGGCGTAGACGTCATATTCTAACCGGCAAGGCTGTGGTTACTCAGACGGGGAAGGTTAAACCACTACATCCTGAATCTAGGCCGGTTTTTATGGACTAGGCCATTTTCTTGGGGAGGTCGGCTCTGAGGAAGGAAGCTGCAGAAAGAAGGGGCGAAAGTGTGGACGTGGCAGGCTCGGAGGTCGCTGTGGAGGACGCGGGAAGAGAATACGGGTCCTTAGACCAAGTGGAGATGGTGGGTGGCCTGTCTTCCCGTCGCATAGTGATTCCTAGTCACTATAATTTGTTGGAGAACTGCAAGGAGAAAGCTACCAGCATGACACTCCTACGTGCGGGCGCTGAGAGCGCTGCTCTGGCGGAGCTCAGTGACAAGGGCTTGGCCTGAAGAGTGGCGGGCAAGGTCTTGCAGGTATGTCTTTTGCCTTGGTTGATGATATTTTTTGCATTAGTGGAGGACGATTTTCTTTGTACTGACCTTTCGTTTCGTTTTTTTATACTCTTATCTTGGAGGCGGAGAGGGGTCGACACCTGAAGAAGAAGGTGGCCAAATACAATAGGTTGGTGCAGAAATATAACAGAACACGTGAGGCGCACCAGACCTTGGGAGATATGTACAAGCAGGACCCTAACTTCAGTGTGGTTCGTGAAGGCCTCGTGCAGTCCGAGGAGCAACTGAAGAAGAGGGTGGCCGAGCTAGAGAAAGTCGACGAAAACATTATGGATGTTGTTGCTCGGACTGCAGAGATGGAGGTCCTTATTCAAGCTAAGGACGAAGAGTTACAGTTTGGCAACATAGTGGCGGAGGAGGCGGCGAAATTGCGCACTCGGGTTGCAACCTTAACGGAACTCGATGACAAAAAGGCTGAGGTTGAGGACCTCAAGCGGACCCTTGCACAGGCTGACGCGTCTTGTGAGGCACAAGAGATGTGAGTGTACGCGGAGGCCCGACTGGTAGTGCTAGAAGAATTATTTGCGACTGGGCGAGCATTTGAGGCAAAAGTCGAGAGCCAACGCCAACTGGTTAGAGCTTCCCGTGAAGCGGCCGGCTATAGTCCTGAATCTCCACCCCGGGAGGAGGTTAAATCTGCAGATGTCAACCGTTTGGAGTCCAACTCTTGGATTTCCAAGGCGTATCCTCCTGGAAACAAAGATGGGCCCATGAAGGCCAGGCGTAGCAGGATAATAAGGGCGGAGAGGACTTTAAGACCTTTGTAAATATGTTTGTAAATACTGATTTTTGTATCGTGGGTGATAACCCTTTTGAGGATAAAGATATACCACTTTTGTTATTGTTAATCTTTTATGTTTTCTAGAACACTATATACCTTTTTTTGCCGTAGCTGAAGCTAAGTGCTCCATCCGGTGGCCTTGACCGTGTGAAAATAATGGTCGTAGCCAAGTAAGATTTTACTGCCATAACCGTGTAAAATTCGACGGCTTTATCCGTGTTAAAAGAATGGTCGTAGACGTGTAAAAAGGATGGCCTTTTCCATGTAAAATTCGACGGCTTTAGCCATGCTAAAATAATGGCCGTAGCCATGAAAAAATAATGGCCTTAGCCATATAAAATTTGACGGCCTTAGCCATGTTAAGACAATGGCCGCAGCCATGTAAAAATGATGGCCTTATCCATATAACATTCGACGGCCTTAGCCGTGTTAAAATAATGGTCATAGCCCTGTAAAAATGATGGCCTTATCCATGTAAAATTCGACGGCTTAAGACATGTTAAAACAATGGCCGTAGCCATGTAAAAATGATGGCCTTAGCCATATAACATTCGACGGCCTTAGGCGTGTTAAAACAGTGGACGTAACCGTGTAAAAATGATGGCCTTAGCCATGTAAAATTCGACGGCTTTAGCTGAGTTAAAACAATGGTCGTAGCCGTGTAAAAATTATGGCCTTAGCCATATAAAAATCAACGGCCTTAGCCAAGTTAAAACAATGGCCGTAGCCGTGTAAAATGATGTCCTTTGCCATATAACATTCCACGACCTTAGCCGTGTTAAAATAATGGTCCTAGCCATGTAAAAATGATGGCCTTATCCATATAACATTCGACGGCCTTAGCCGTGTTAAAACAATGGTCATTGCCGTGTAAAAAAGATGGTTGTAGTCGCGTAAAAATGATTGCTTTAGCCATGCAAAATTCGACGGCCTCAATTGTGTTAAAACAATGGTCGTAGCCGTGTAAAAATGATGGCCTTAACCATGTAAAATTCGACGGCCTTAGCCGTGTTCAAACAATGGCCTTAGCCATGTAAAAATGATGGTCGTAGCCATGTAAAATGATGGCTTTAGCCATGTAAAATTCAACGGCCTTAGCCATGTTAAAATAATGGTCATAGTCGTGTAAAATGATGGCATTAGCCCCTTTATGCATTTGGAGTTGGCCGTAGCCTTTTCGTCCACTTGGAGACGGCCGTAGCCCTTTCGTTTGTTTGGAGATGACCGTAGCCTTTTCATTCATTTGGATATGGCCGTAGCCTTTTCATTCATTTGGAGATGGTCGTAGCCTTTTCATTCATTTGGAGATGGTCGTAGCCTTTTCAATCATTTGGAGATGGCCGTAGCCTTTTTTCATTCATTTGGTGATGGTCGTAGCCTTTTCATTCATTTGGAGATGGCCGTAGCCTTTTCATTCATTTGGAGATGGTTGTAGCCTTTTCCTTTCATTTAGAGATAGTTGTAGCCTTTCTATACATCTCGAGATGGCCGTAACCTTTTCATTTCATTTGGAGATGGTCGTAGCCTTTCTATACATCTGGAGATAGTCGTAGCCTTTTCATTCATTTGGAGATGGCCGTAGCCTTTCTGTACATTTATAGATGGTCGTAGCCTTTCTATACATCTGGAGATGGCCGTAGTCTTTCTATACATATGGAGATGGCCGTAGCCTTTCTATACATCTGGAGATGGTCGTAGCCTTTCTATACATCTGGAGATGGTACTAATCCAGTCCCTGTATCATGTCGGGCTTGGAGAGTACACGGAGGGGGTGATATGATACATTTGTACTGCAAACATCTCCAGGTGTTCCCTTTGCCGCCTCGTAAAAAACCTTCCCGAGAAAACCTAATTGGGACAAAACTCGGGTAAGGGAAAAAGCGTACGACTCAGGGGACGCCTTTTAGAAGTGAAAATGTTTGAGGTGAGCGACGTTCCAATTATTTTGGATTATTTTTCCATCCATTGACTCGAGCTGGAATGCTTCTTTCTTAGCTGCCGCTGTGATCTTGTAGGGTCCTTCCCAATTTGTGCCCAGTTTTCCTTTATTTGGGTCTTTGGAGGCCAGCGTCTTGGCTTTGAGGACGTAGTCTCCTAATTTGAGGGGTTTTACTCTTGCCATTTTGTTGTAATACCTTTTGATTTGTTTTTTTGGGCTACCATCTTGATGTGGGCCATTTCCCTTCTTTCTTTGGCCTCATCAAGGTCTTGGAGTCTGCTGGTGTCGTTTTCTGTTCCATTGGTGTGTGAATACCTTAAGCTGGGTTCGCCTACTTCGATAGGTATGAAAATGTAGGTTTCATAAACCAGTGAGTACGGCGTTTCCCCGGTGCTTGACTTGGGTGTAGTTTTCTGTGCCCACAATACTTCAGGCAGTAGTTCGGGCCATAGCCCTTTGGCGTCTTCCAATATTTTCTTCAGTATGTTGAGGATTGTTTTGTTAGAGGATTCCTCTTGACCGTAGGCGGTGGGGTTGTATGGCGTGGATAGTATCCTTTTGATGCGCTATTTCTCGAAAAACTCTATCATTTTTTGACCGATGAACTGACGCCCGTTGTCACAGATTATTTCTTTGGGGATGCCGAAGTGGCATATGATGTTCTTCCATATGAAGGTGATGACTTCTTGTTCACGTATTTGCGCGTACGCACCTGCTTCTGCCCATTTAGAGAAATAGTCAGTTAAAACAAGTAAGAATCGTAGATTCCCTCGTCCTGCTGGCAGCGGGCCGACTATATCCATTCCCCACTTGATGAATGGCCATGGTGAAGAGATGGAATGGAGGGTTTCTCCTGGCTAATGTATCATTGGGGCATACTTTTCGCATTGTTCGCATCGGCGGACATACTCGGCTGCCTCTTTTTTCATAGTGGTCCAGTAGTAGCCGGCGTGTATGATGCACAGCACAAGGGCGCGATTACCGGTGTGAGCACCGCAATGGTCTTCGTGTACTTCTACAACTACCGGCCTCATTTGGTGCGGCCCTAAGCACTTGGCTAGGGGGACACCAAACACCCTCTTATAAAGGTCGTTGTTGATCATGCAGTATCAGGTGGCCTGTACGCGAAGCTTTTTTGCCTCCTTTTTATTGGGGGCAACGTCCCATCCTGCAAATAAGATATGAACTGGTTATGCCAGTCCCAAGTCAGGTTTAAGGAAAGTACCTCAGTGTGGTCAATGGGTGACTGGAGGAGCGTGATCACAGTTTCTTTGTTGAAGTTTTTGGTGGCTGCAGCCAACATTGCCAGGCCGTTCGCTTCGACGTTTCATGCTCGGAGAATTTGTTCGAAGTGGCATTCGTCAAAACATAGCCATCAGTTTGTGGATTTCTATCAGGTACTTTTGTAGCCTCTGCTCTTTGACTTGATAAGTGCCAGTGACCTAGTTTACCACAAGTTGGGAGTCATAGTGGAGGAGGATTCGGCGAGCCCCGTATTTGGTGGCCAGTTTTGTGCCTGCAATAACGGCCTCGTACTCGGCCTCATTGTTAGTCATTTTCAGGCATCGTATGGACTGGCGAATTATTTCAACCGTAGGAACCTCGAGAACCAGTCCCAATCCCGATGCATTGGCGGCGCCATCCGTATAAAGGAACCATAGGTCATTATTGGAGGATACGCGTTGTGCCTTGAATTCTGCCTTTGGCATGACTTCCGCGCTGAAGTCAGCAATAAAGTTGGCTAGGACTTGAGACTTGATGGTGGTCCTTGGGAGGTATGTGATATCATGCTCGCTGAGCTCAACAGCCCATCTGGCGTGTCGTCCTGAGAGTTCGGGTTTTTGTAAGATGCTCCTTAAACGGAAGGTCGTTACTACCCTTATGGGGTGGCACTGGAAATAGGACCGAAGCTTCCGTGAAGCTACTACGAGCGCCAATGCCAGCCTCTCAAGGTGTGGGTACTGGGTCTCGGCGTGCACTAAAGTTTTGTTAATGTAATAGATAGGAGATTGTGTACCTTTATTGTTGCGCACCAGGACTGCACGGACTGTAACTTCCGATACAGCCAAGTACACCAACAGTGGTTTGCCTGGTTTGGCTTTGACCAAAATGGGTGGAGATGACAGGTATGCCTTCAAACTTCTTAGGGCGTCAACGCATTCTTCATTCCATTGTAGTCCTTGGTCTTTTTTCAAAACACCAAAGAATTTGTGGCACCTATCGTAGCAGTGTGAGATGAACCTGGAGAGGGCGGCTATTCGAACCGTCAGCTTATGCACTTGTTTTTATCTACTCGGTATTTCCGGGATAGCTTCTATGGCCTTGATCTGGTCTAGATTGACTTTAATGCCCCTTTGAGACACCAGAAACCCCAGGAACTTTCCCGAGGCTACGCAGAAGGCTCACTTTTCGGGATTCAGCTTCATACCATATCTCCTTAGTATTTTGAAGGATTCCTTCAAGTGGTTGAGGTGGTCCTATTTTTTCGACAACTTTACTAGCATGTCCTCGATATAGACCTCCATCGTCTTGCCGAGTTGCTCTTTGAACATTGTATTCACCAGCCTCTGGTATGTAGCCCCCGCATTCTTGAGCCTGAAGGGCATTACCCTGTAGCAGTGTGTTCATTGGTGAGTGATGAAGGTCATTTTCTCCTGATCCTCCTCAGCCATCATGATCTGATTGTAGCCGGAGTATGCATCAAGGAAGCTCAGTAGCTCATGTCCTGCCGTGGTGTCTATCAATTGGTCGATCTGGGGTAGCGAGAATGAGTCTTTTGCACTTGCTTTGTTTATGTCGGTGAAATCTACGTACATTCGCCACTTCTCATTTTTCTTTTTGACCATTACGACGTTGGCGACCCACCACGGATACTTGGATTCCCTAATGGAGCCATTAGCCGGCAGCTTGTCTACTTCTTCACTCACCGCTTCATTGATGGCGGCATTGAATTTTCTCATTGCCTGCCGCATGGGCGGGTGTAGCGGATCTGCATTCAATTTTTGGGAGGCAATTTCTTGTGGAATTCCTAGCATATATGCTGGGAAAAAGCAAAGAGGTCTGCGTGGTTAGATAGAAATTCACGATACTTACTTGGATTTGGAAGACCGTGGCCTATGTAATCCTTCTTTGTGGAATCGATGTTGCTAAGCTAGACGGGGTCGAGGTCTTCGACCGTGGCCTTTATAGCTTTGATGTCATCCGGATCTTTGATTGCGTCTTATGTCGGGTGGACCTTAGTCCCCGACAGGGCTGATTGCTATGTCTCCGCGCTTGCTCCTTTGAGCTACTTGGTGTGAGTGTAACTTGAGCTATTTTGTAACACTCTTGGGCGGTGCGTGGGTTGCCCTGTATAATGTACACTCCCCATGGGGTTGGGAATTTGATAACTTGATAGAAACTAGAGGGGACTGCCCTCATGGCATGTATCCATGGTCGTCCAATGATGAGGATGTATGTTGTTTCTTGGTTCATTACATGGAAAGTGGTTTCAATAGTAACTCCTCATGCCAGGAGGGCAGCGTTACATCGCCAGAGGTTTTTTCAACTGCATTGTTAAAACCAGTTAGTGTTATTGAGCGGGTAATTATCTTATCCTCGAGTCCCATTAATGCAAGGACTCTTGGATGAATGATACATGCGCCGCTGCCATCGTCGACCATGATCCTTTTTACATCAGTATCTACTATGCATATAGTAATAACTAAAGCATCATAATGGGGTAAAAACAAACCTTCGGTATCAGACTTATTGATGGTGATACTATCTTCAAAGTCGTCATATCGTTTTTGAGTGATGGTTCGCTTTAATTTGTGACTGGTGGTGAACTTGAAATGGTTGATCTCTGAGTGATTGCCATCCCCAATGATCATGTTGATGGTGTGTGTTGGTGAGGGCGTCCTTGGTGGGCCGTGAGGCTGTTCCCGCCCGCGTGCAAAGTTGAGTTTTCCTTTGTCGCTGAGCAGTTCATTCAAGAACCTTGGTTCAGCAGCCAGACCACCTCCTGTCGGAGACCTATGTAGTCTTCAGTCTTGTCTCCTCTTTCCTGGTGGAACTCACATAGGATGTTTGATTTTCTGATGGCGGGGCCAAAATTCATCTTCGCTGGCCATTGTACTTTGTTGCCCAGCTTCTCCAGTGCGTACACTACTTCTGAAGGTGACACACAAAAGTTATGTGCAGATAATGAAGGAGGCATACCTCTTCCATTCCTCAGTGAGGCAACATGTCGTTGTAAGGCGTCCACATGCCTTGGTGGTTGCGAAGATCTGATGTAAGGTTAATGTCTCTCCCTGTTGAGGCGTGGGACTTATTCCCGTCATCCCTCATTGCGTCAGTCTCTTCAAATTTCTGGGTTTACGGCTATTAGCTGCCTGGTCGGGCCATTAAGGTCATCGTCATCTCCACGTACCTCGACGCAATAGGCGTTGGGTATTTCTTCCCAGGTGGTGGGGGGATATTTCACAAGACGGCTAAGCAGTTTTCTGGTCGCCCGTGAGCCGTCCCTGCTGAGTCCGTTCTGAAAAGCTGCGACTGCCATGCCTTTGGACACGTTTGTTATGCTCATCTTGACCTTGTTAATCTTGGCTAAGAACTCTCTGAGCCCTTCTACTGAGCCTGCCAGACAGCAAAGATGTTGTTGATCCTCTGTTTTTTTGTCTCCTGCGTGGGCGGTGACAAATTTATCTGTCATTTCCTCAAACGTGGAGATGCTTTTGGCCGGCAACTGGGTGTACAATTCTAGGGCCCCTCCTGTTAGTGTTTCACCAAACTTCTTCAGAAGTACGGATGGCACATGTTCCTTTGATATATCATTACCTTTAATCGCCGTAATGTAGTGTATCAGGTTGTCCTCGGGATCCGATGTCCTGTCATATACCTTCAATTAGGGGGCATTTTGAAGTTCATTCGGATGGGGTAAGGTGTAGCTCCTTCTGTGTATGGTTCTTCAACTAACCTCCCCACGTCTCGCTTTGGCAGCAGCTTAGGTGCACCCGGTATCTTGTCCACTCTTTCTTGGTGCTCCTTCATTTGGTCGTAAAGCGACCTATTTTCGTTTTCCATTTCTTCCATTTTTTTTAGGATGGCTGTAAGCGCCGCCCCATGAGCTGGAGCATCGGCGGGCACGTTGTTTGTTCGTGTGACCTTGAGTTCATCTTCGGATATGGCATGGTCCGTCACTAGAGTTGGTGTGCATCTAATATTTTGGGGCGCTTTCCAGCTAAGTTACTCAGAGCACTTGTCAACCATTCTTCCAATAACCTCTTTACCTCTGGTGGTGCTTCTTTGGTTTAGATGTAGAGGCCTCTTTTTCCCGTGGAACCACCTGATCTTCAGAAGGGGAAGGTAGGTTTGCCACGCTTATCAGGGTACTAGGGGTTGTGTGTGGAGCATCCCCTTCGGTAGCCGCATTGAAAGGGCCCACAGTATTTAATGGACAAGAACAAAGAAGATAGCATTCAAGGGTAACAAATAAATATAATGGTATTAAAGTAAATAAATACAAATGAGGTAACCGAAAAAAAGAGTTGGATTCACTTATATTCCTCCTGACATTGATAAATGATTGATAAACATTTGAATATTTGTATTTTTCTTGGACTGTGGGTAAATGTTAGGATCAGATCTCACAAAAAAAAAGTATATTTTGGATGTATATAAAGCAAAAATATTTAAAGAATGCCAAAGTATTCCTTTTTACAATGAGTGTCCAATCCTCCTTTATAATTATGTCTTTCCATTTATAAAGGAACATGTGCCGCAAACCCCTAATAGAATATAGAGATGACAAAATTATTTCAAGCACCAACAGAAGCAGAAGCACCCCTTCTTTCAAAGAGAGCAGGACGAGTTAGTAGATGCAAAGGTACAGATTGAAGATCTCCAAGAGACAGCCCCGGTGCAGATTCCGAGAATCTTCACTGGAATATTCTCTTTAAAATCTTATCCTAAAACTAGACGTTATCTTATTACTCTGTAGGAGAGTGCTCGTCCTCGACCTTGCCTTGTCGTGGAATATTCTCTTTAAAATCTTATCCTAAAACTAGACGTTATCTTATTACTCTGTTTAAGGAGAGTGCTCGTCCTGGACCTCAGTCTTTGTTGACTCCTCGACCTTGCCTTTGTCATTTGTCGAACTCATGCCCATGACACGTGGCAATCTTTGAAGGTTCTCCTAATTAATGTTGATTTGGCCCTAACGGAACTAAGGTAATTTTGGCCCATACATTAATTAGCTACTTTATTTCCAATTTTATGCGGTGAAAATATATATCAAAGTTTCTCACTCAAGTGTAGGAAATTTGGAATCCGTGCAAGTATCATGCTTGGCTTTTGTAGACTTGCAGACCAAAAAGCAACAGCCGGTCCCCGACTACTGTCCTAATTGTAGACTCCTTGACCACAACATTCAATCATGCCCAGAAATATCCGATAAAGAAGAGCAATTGAAGAAAAGAATTCACTCCCACAACCAATACACCCCTAAATACAACAGGAAAAAACCCCAACACCAAAAATACCTCAACAGGAAAAGCCACAACAAAAATAGGAAAACAACCAAAAACCAAATGAAAAGCAAGCCCAAACAGATACAGGACCAAGCAATCAAGCAGAAATACAAGAAGAATGGCAAACCTAGAGAAATAAAAGATCAAAAGGGGGGATTTAGACCAAACAGCAACATGCTGTCCAGTATCATTTTCTTTTGAAATAATCATGTAGCAGAATACTAGGGGTATGCCACCAGAATACCATGGCCACTTTAGCAATTATGTTAGTCAAACCACACAAAAAAAACTGCAAGCAACTCAACATATCTATTTAAAGGGCATAGTTCGTCATGTGAAAGTTACTCATGCAGTCATGCTGTAAATTTAGCACTTACACCAGCCAAATAATAATAGACCATCAACCAACGCAGAAAAAATATTCAAGAGGGATCATATATTTGTAAATGAATTGGAAACAATCGATGTGAAATCATGCATGGCAATCTTTTATCACAGAATAAAGATACTTAGTTTTCATAAAATAAGAGCGGATCATCAGGAGAAGGAATTAGGAGATACGTAATAAACAGTTGACCAAAAGATACGCATGAGTTTGATCCATTCAGAGAACCATTAAAGATAAAAGGCAAACATATATTTCCTGAACATGCATAAGAAGAGGAATGCAACAATTTGCACTATGAAAAAGTTGTTTAGGAAAACAACACATCAACTCAATAGCTTCATTGTTTTGAGTCCACAAATGAAAGCAAGCAGAGTGCTGAGAGCAATTCACAAAACGCCATGAAATAACCACCTCATGACAAATTTGTTGATGACTCAAGTTTCTTAACAAGGAGGTAAAATGTAATGTAACAAGTTTTGTTTGACACTCTGAGCCAACTAAACTACAAAACATAAATGCAATATTCTCTGTGATCTTTTGAACAGAGACACCACAGATCCAATAATTATCATTTATTACAAGGTGTGAAAAATAGAAATCATAAAGTTCCAAACTAGGTAGATATGTCATAAACGGTTTAATGTGTTTGATAATGATAGTGCAGTGATAAGAATGCGGAAGCTACTTGAGTTTTCTCACTAATTATGAAAATCAAAGTTAACTTTTTCATATGCATTACAAGTTATGCAAACACAGAACACCTAGCCAAGTTCTTTTAATATTAAATTTTATTAGTTATGGCAAACCATAATCTTAAACATTATCTCTTGGCAGCACATCAGCCAAACACTAGTACACTACGGCGTCGGATTAACTGTATGAAGCTAAAATAACACCACAATCACCAAAACAAACATACTTTTTTTCAATTAACATAAGTGCATCAATCTGAAGAAACCAAAAACCAGATCCATCAGTAAATATCTTTTTATTCGTGTTTTTGGATTTCAATAAAGGAAATATCAAAAAGGATGGTTATCCAGCTACTGATAATAGTGCTCCATCGACCATAATAGCGCAAATACAAAAGCCAAAAAGGATGATCACCTCTGTGCGATATGCACCAACTCCCAAATTCAACTTCATGGGGCTGGTATCTTTATTGTAAGCAATAGTTACCTAATACACCGTTACAGGTGATGGAACGTCAAAGTGGTGAACTACAAAACTTGACTTTTAACAAATAAGCAGCACCAGTATCTAGTTCACTGAGCACCAACAACCGGGGAAACAAACAATTATGTACACTACGGGAAAGTATAAAATCAAATAAGTTTATGGTGCGACTCAAACATTCAAACAACCAGAAATTAGAACTCAAACTTTTTTGGCGGAAAATGGAAAAATTGGAGAAAATATTTCTGAAAAAAATTCACCAGCAGTTAAGCGCTTTTTGGACATTTAGAAAGAAAAGGAAAAAGAAAAAGAAAAGAAGAAGAAGAATCAACAGCAATTTGACTATAATATAGCCGGGGAATAAATTGATACTAACCTTGATTGTTGCTACCTTCAGATTGTCGACTGATCAGTTGATTAGCAGCTTGTGGTGCAGAGGCAGCTTCTCCTTGTGACGAAATAGACAATGTTGCTAGTACGTTTGTATTAATTAACCCTGCACGCTGAAGTTGAGCAATTACATCTGCAGTAATTTCTTGACGTATAGTTCTCCTTTTTTCCTCCATCTTTCGAATCCTTTCTTGCATTTCTTGCACTGTGTCATTTGTGGAATTTGAAGTCGGCTCGAAATGGCCAATTTTACTTTCAAAGTAGTCTTTGTAACCCCCCCCCCCCCCCCCCGTCCATATAATCTTAAACGTCCTGGATGTTCAACCCATGACAGATGAAAATGCATCAACAGACTGACTGCCATCTACACTTTGTTGTGTTTCAATTTTTCCCATTTCAGTCTAACAAAGCAAATTCAACAAAAAAATTAAATAAATAAAAAATAAGGAAGAAGAATAAATAAAATGATATCATCTAGAACATGCATATAGATAATATGTATACAATTTTACTAGTTGTATTTTCGTTTGAGTCCTTGGACACACGCCCAGGTTTTCTTACTCTTGTGGACACAAACATCTCCTTAAGTGATACAGGTTCCTTAGTTTTTTCCTAGTTGCACGAAAATGGATATAAGAGATCTTTAAAAAAATATAATAGATATAATAATAAATAATAGTACACACAAATTCATTACGGATTAAAGCAAAATTGGTTTTTCCAGCAATGTGTGGATCTGTCAGGTTTTGTCGATTCTTCTTGTTGATTTCGGATAATCTCTGCAAATAAATGAATCAATACAATACGATAAACCAAAATAGAACAAAATATAACCAAAGTAGAGTTATAGCTATATGCTGCGGCGACTAAGCTATTGGGATACGTTTCGTTGAACTTGATAGCCAATCTATGAAGTTCTTATTCAAACTCTTCCTTATCTTGAGAGTATTCCAAGCAAAAAATAGTAACAACTATATCAAAAGAACCATGAGATACGCAGAACCATGATCATGGTTTATATACTGGTCGTAACTATTGTCAAGATCATAGTTTATATTTACCTTTAGTTTATCAGAACTCTAATATTTTAGGAGCTCATTAAACTGATATTCTGGTATGTAATCAGGCCTTTTAGCTTTTCGAGCTTCATCATTTGGATAGACATCTTAATGATCTTTCTTCAGTTGACTTTTATGCTTTATCCAAGCATTTCCAATTGCAAAACAAAGTCCATGTTTTTGCAGCACCGGGAATATCATACTTCAACTACAATTTGATTTCATTTGATTAGCAAAAATTGGAACATACTTTTAACAAATAACTGAATATTTGGATCAAAACTTCAAACCTTGGTATATGTCCATAAATCGTCTTCTATATCCATTTTTTCTCCAATCCAATAAATCCAGCGGGCAAAGAGTTGCAGTCCTCTCCGATGTACCGAGGAAGCTACCAAACTCTCTTACATCTTCTTGAGTAGGACCAATGGGTTGATTCAAATTATTAAGTGTGATCACCTCACGCGTCTTTTGGCTATGGACACTACGCATTTGTGTCCTGCCTTTTTTTGGAGTTACAGGACCAGAAGCTACAGGAAAATACAAAAAACTCAGAGGTGATGAATGAATTCAGTAAGATTCTTAGTTATGTTGACTTACCTTGTTCTTCAGACCGTTCTGTAGCTATAGGAGTGGTAGAATCTATTTGCATCTGCTCATCTACAATGTGCCCCTCTACAAATTGCTCATCTACATGTCGTTCATTTGCTTCAGATCGTTCTCCTATTGTTGGATATTCTTTAATTAATTTTAGCAGATGTTTTTTCTCTGACCGTATAGCTTGAACGGTTTCTCTTGTTGTCAATGACATTCTTTTTTTTTTTTGCCAAACATGATAAACTTCCAGCTTGAACAAATGACGCGTTTTTTTCTTTTTTATTTTTTCTTGAAGCCCCTTCTTGACCCATGACATCTAAATCTGTGTAAGTTTAAGAAAATCAAAGCTAATCAGGCTAGACAATGGAACATAACAAAGAAAAAAGGACGAAAAGGTATGAAAGTGAAATTTTTTGCCACTTACTTGAAAGAGAAAATTTATGCAACTTACTTGAATCAACAATCAGTAACAATTGTTGGTATAAAACCTATAAAATTGAAGCAATTCAACATAGAACTGTAAGGAAAAAAACAAATGCAAAAAGTCTAAAAGCATACAAACAAGAAAAACAATCACATAATATATCTAAAAATGGCATTATTACTCACAAAAAAACAATGGCGACTATATATTTAAAGAAGTATAGAAGATCATTTATCAATCATCAGCCTCCATCCAATCACAATCAGTATCATCATACTCATCCTTCTCTTCCAGCGTTCCCATAGTTGTATCTTGTGATTGAGTAGCCATATCAATGATATCAGCAGGTATATCTTCTCTCGACCTTCTGGCATCCAAGTCGAATAATATATTTGATGAACCAATATCATCATTAGGTTCTCTCCAAAAAATTTCTCCAATATTAGGACAATTCTCTTATTCCAAATCATGCAAATTAACAAGGACTTTATTTCTTGCATAGTAAACATCTTTCTAAATTGGATCCTCCACATAAAAAACTTGATGTACTTGAGATGCTAGTACAAAAGTATCATCTGTACTACATTTTTTGTTGAAGTACACTCGCATTAATCCATATCCATCAATTTCATTATGAAACCAATCACATCTAAATAGTACAACACTAAAACAGTCCCAATAATCAATTTCAATTATATCCTGAATAGCTCCATAGTAGATAACTGTTCCACCGATGATATTTTGGCCCCTAGCACTAGCAAAACTATCAGTTGTTGCTGACAAAGTCACTCCATTATTTTGAGTCTTGCATGGAGCATCTCGTAATTGTATGAAATCGAAATGAAATAAGCAGTATATCTTTTAGCCACTATGTTAGGCCCCCTTTAGCTAGCCATCTTAAGTGATTGGGCACTTCAACATTTTTAACTTTCTCTCTAAGCCAATTTTCGAATTCTCGACTATGAATTCGTGATTTTAGCCATGCATTTCCTTTAGTATGATTGTCAATGAAATTCTTATGTTCCCGGTAGGTATAAATATAAAATTTAATCATCAGACCAAAGGAGATATTGTTTAAAATAACTTATGATGAAAAAAATAAAGTTTAAACTACAAATGAAAGATATATATTTTATCTTACTTGATAAATGCCTCACTTGTTCATCTCCAGTATTGAACAAAACATATCGATGTGCTTCAAACCATTACTGTAAATCCATGTCAAAAGTCTTGTCTTTCCTTTTATTCTTATTTCCATTTGGTGGCCGATATTAGGAAATATAGGCGAAGAATAATCTCCCTCAATGCCTTCATCATCTTCAGTTTGATAGCGACTGAATCTTGTTTTCACCCCATCATGTAAGTATCTCAAACAAAAGTTCAAGCACTCTTCCGCCAAATATTCCTCTACTATTGATGCTTCTAGATGAGCTCGATTACGAACAAATGCTTTGTACTTACACAGGTTTCTCTCTGTGGGATACATCCAACGCAAATGAGTTGGACCGCCAAGCTTAATTTCATCCATTAAATGGATAGGAAAATGTGTTATATATCAAAAAACGTTGGCGGCAAAATGATTTCGAGGTCACATGATATCTCTATAATTTCATACTGCATTTTATTAAGATCACTTTGCCTTATAACCTTACTACATATGGTTCTACAATAATTTCCCAACTTAATCAAGGCCAAAGAGACATTCTTGAGTTACACTTTTATAACCGAAACTTGAGGAAAGTAATGCATTATGAAATCAGCATCATGGCTCTTGTATCTTGATACTTTCATGTCCTCCGCTTGCACTCGATGTTATATATTTGAGGCACACCCTTTTGGTAATTTGGCATTCTCTAAGACATTGCAAAATAATCTTTTTTCTTTCGGTTTCATGGAGTAACAAGTTTTAACAAGATGAACTTTTCCACTTTTATCATCTTATAATGGTTGAAGCTCCTTGGTATCCCCAATTCTTGCAAGTCATAGCGAGAATTTACATGATCCTTGGACTTTCCAAGTATATCTAACAAAGTCCCAAGCAAACTATCACATATGTTCTTCTCTGTATGCATCATGTTAAGATTGTGCCTCAATTTATTATGTGCCAAATATGGTAATTCAAAAAAGATGGATCTTTTCTTCCACGGACCGTCATTACGCCGAGGCCTTTTTTTGTCCTTTTCCAAGGATATTATTGAATTCGCGTAGTTCTTCGAGCACGTCTACCCCCAATAAGGGAGTAGGCATGGCTCGATGCTCCTCTTTATCATTAAATGATTTCTTATCTTTCCAAAATGGATGATCATGCGGTAAAATTTCTCTATGCCCCAAGTAACACATCTGACGACTATGTTTGAGATATGAGAGCAAGTATCATAATTACAAGTGGGGCATTCCCATCTCCCTTTGGTGCTCCATCCGGAAAGCATTGATGATGCTGTAAAATCACTAACTGTCCACAATAAGGCTGCACGTATTAAAAATGTTTGGTTAGTTTCAGCATCATATGTTTCTACTCCATTTCCCCACAATTCCTTCAACTCAGCAATTAGTGGTTGTAGGTACACATCTATATCCATTCTTGGAGGCGATGGACCTGGAATGATCATTGACAATATTATATACTCCAGCTTCATGCAAATTCATGGTGATAAATTATAGTTCATTAACATGACTGGCCATGTACTATGGGAAATGCTCATGGTTCGAAATGGGTTAAAACCACCACTTGAAAGACCCAATCTAACAATACGAGGATCTTTAGAGAAGTCCGGGTGCAACAAGTCAAAATCCTTCCAAGCTTCCCCATCAGCAGGATGTCTTATATTCCATCTTTGGGTCCTTCAGTAGCATGTCATCTCATTGCTACAGCTGTTTCAGAACACATGAATATCCTCTGAAGCTTTGGCTTTAAAGGAAAGTACCTTAAAACCTTTATAGCAACTTTGGTGTTCCTATTAGCCAATCCATCACGCACATTCTTCCATCTAGAAGATCCATACACAGAGCAATTATCTGCCTTCTCATTCTCATTCCAAAATAACATACAATCGTTAGGGCATGCATGTATTTTATCATAATGAAGACCCAAATCTTTTATCACATTTTTTTGCCTTGTGAAAAGACTCAGGTAACTTAGCAAATGGAAAAGCCTCTTTTATCAAGTCTAACAAGTCAGAAAATGTCGCATTACTCAACCCATGAATGCATTTAAATAAGGACAACCGAATGGTGAAATCCAGTTTAGACTTGTTTTCCTTCCTCCACTAATTTAAAAAATATCTTTGCATCTTTAGATGGTCCCTCTCACTCCTTCATGGCTCAAGTCATCGTCTACATTTCTAAAAGTATCATGAAGCAGACCATCAATATCTTCATGCATATCCAAACTATCATCATTATTGGTTGGACATGGCAAATCTCTTGAGGAAAACCTTTCTCCGTGAAAAACCCATTCGGTGTATCCATATGTGAACCCATAAGCAACTAAGTGATCCTCCACCATATTTTTATAATGTCAGTAATGATTAAAGCACTTTTTATAGGGGCATAATATTTCATTTCCTTGGGAAGATCGTTCAAACGCTTTATCAAGAAAATCATTTACTCCACAGATATAATCATCGGTGGATCTTCGAAGACCCATCCAACTTTTATCTCCATTACTCACTGAATATCCTATGAGACACATAAGTAACTCAACAATTAGTCATCCTTGTTCCAGTAAGCTGCAATTTTAGCATTCATGTAATGTTGTATCACTAAACCATTTAATAATTACTTTCCACTGTTCCAAACTAGTTGTGAATATTCATTGCAAAGCTGGAAGCCATAAGGAGTGCTAGACAAGTGAATAATTTAAACAGAAAATAGAATACATAAGCAGTAAGTACCTTCCGTACTGAGTCTCAACTTGCAATCCAAAAGCATGCAGAATTAGAACAGACTCTGTAGTATGCAAAAGCAATTAGCATGAAAGATATGTCAATAAATTCCAATTGATACTAGTGTCTTCTACTATTCTTAGCTTCTACACATGGAAAGAAGTAAAAGCCAATAGATCTTCCACAAAATAAATTAGCACTATCTTAAGAGAATAGTGCTTTGTTACTTCAATGAAGTTAAGAATGTGTTGTACATGAACTGCTATGTGAAATGATTATTCCTAACAAAGTGAAATGACAGTTTATAGAACAGGTATGACACTGGTAATGTTATATTAACGTGATGCGTCGAACATCTAAGGCCCAACATATCCACAAGATGAGCACTACAAAAATTTGAATTTTAAGATTGATCTGCGATGGAAGAAGATCGAATAAGATGAGAAACGATCGCATTAAATAAAGAATGCAACACGCAAAGATAAATAATAAAATGATGGAAGTTCGTTTATGATGGTTTAGCCATGTCCCACGTAGAATAATTTAAACAGAAAAGAGAATACATAATAATAATAACCCCTAAACTACTACAAAATAATTATTTAGCGACAATTATTTTGTGGCAATACCTTAATGGCCGCTAAGTCATTTGTCTGTAATCTTTTTTTAGTATTGGTGATAACTTCTGTAAATGATTTTATTAATGTTCTTTAGTGGATTCCTAAATTGAGACATTATGTTCCTGAAGTACCAATTATACTTGTTCAAACAAGGTAGGTTAGTAACTCTTATTTAGTCTAATTTCATTGTTAACTCATTAAGTGTTCAGTTTTTTAATAGCGCAATACAACCTCTATTCAGTTTTTTAGTAGCACAATACAACCTCTATTCTGTTGCAGCAACAACGATAAACAACAAATCCAAACAATAAAACAGAAAGAAGAAGAAATAAAAAGAGAAAAATTCGACGAAGTCACGGAAAAAAAAATCAAAGAAAGAATAAAGGACATGAAGTAACGAGAAGAAAGAAGAAAATAGATGAACAAAAGCATACCTGATGAAGAAACTTGAAGAAGAAAGGAAATGACTGGTCTGCTGTCGACTAGAAGGAAAAAGAGTAAAGAAATAGCATCCCCTAATTTTTGTTTTAACAATCTAACGGATGAGGCATCTTTGTCAAGGCTGCCACTTGAAAATCCCTATAGTGCAGCGTGTAGACAGATGCAACAGCTCGATTATTATAGTATACAACTATTCAATGCAATTCTCTAAATAGAAATGACTTTCGAATGATCTTGCTCGATTATTATAGTATACAACTATTCAATTCAATTCTCTAAATAGAAATGACTTTCAAATGATCTGTTAGACTATGTTTCTAGACGTGAGAAGAGAGCAAGGCGAATAAACAAGACTACACATACACATACACATACATCAGACATAGGAAAAACATCCAGTATTGGACCTATTTTCTTCGTGAGACAATGTTGAAAAATAGAAATCTACATCTCTGCTACTGCTGTATCCTTCTTTACTTTTCTTCTTTTGCAAAAAATCGACGCTACAGCTCGCCACACGCAATAGAGAGTCACACGTGCTCGATAATATCATTTTCAGCTTCCTGCAAAAAATTGGGAATACATAAATCAGTTAACTTTGTTCCTTCAAGAGATCAAGAATTTGAAGTTTAAGAAATTTTCCCTGAAGAAAGTGCAAAGCAAGTGAAACGCATCATCCTATCTAACTGCTGCTGGAAATAAATGAATAACAAAGTGTCTCCCGGTATTCATATTAAGAAGGCTTCCAGAATGGAGACTCTCACCAGATATGAAGATAGTGAAAAACTATAACAGTGAAGGTAAGCTCTACCCACACATCTACAATAAAGGCATACTGATCATACAATCACATTTGAAAGGATTGAAATTAATTAAAACAGAGAAGTAAGAGGTAATAAATCAAAAAGAAATAACATATGTCCCATCTGAAGATCAAATCTCCAATAACGAATAAGGATAACAGACAGATAAAAGAATGCACATTATATGCCTAATGTTGACACCATGACAAAAGTAAGTTGTTGTCTCACTGGACGAAAGAAATGGTATTTACTTTCTAGAAGATGACAAAAGACTGAAAGAAATATAGCAAAAATATAAACCAACTAAGAGAACAAATAGTTGAACAATTACATACATAATAGCAGTCAGAGCTAAGTAAAGGTGAACAGATAGCCAGAACACGCACACCAGCAAATGCAAAGGTTAGATGATAATCATGGTACTTCGAAATCAAACTTATGTATGTCTGAGCATGTTGCTAACGGTCTACAAACAGTTTGGCAAGGTACTTAATAACTATAATTCTTCATATAAACTTAGGAATCAAGTGAACAATCCAATGTCTTATAGTTATTCTAAAAATATCAGGCTACTCACAATAGCTGTAGCAGTAAATAATCCATATAGCTGGTCAGTTACTACATTTTTCACAATTAAATAAGTTTCCTTGATACAGTACCTCTTTTTCTGGTAACTGGGGAATTTCATTAGTTGTTCTCAAGTTGTTAATTTAAGCGACATTTGTAGCATCAATCGCAATAAAGATGAGTGAATAACACGAGCCAATAAACCACACACCAACCTCTGTTTTAACAGGCAACAATAAGAGGGTACAAGCACACACAACTTTTGTTTAAAAAGGGAATAATAAAAGAAATATGCCAACTCAAAAGGGAAAATATCACTAACAAGTGATGACAAATGGTAAATGAGAAACTACACTATCATAAGTGAAGTTACTGAATTGAAGTTAGAGTGGCTATAATTCTTACAATGAGACCTTGTATTTTGCTAGCTCGCCGGACAACCCAGTGGTGAACGATATGTTGTAGGATAGTACTCCGTGAAGAAACTTTCAACTGTTTCACTGTAGCTTTTTCCTGATGAAATTGGTATACTTCGAACTAAACTGGTAAACTGATGTGGATGAGGTTTTGATGAATAAAAGTAAGAAACCCTCTTTGATGAAATATACTCATACTCCTGGAATTAGGTGGCATCTCATTGTAAGTTGAACTTTAGCAATGATGAACAAGAAACAAAAGAAAGAATGTGGAAAATCACTTACAAAGTAAAGAAGATAGCAGACCATTGCCGTGAAGATATATACAGCTGAGAAATGAATCCATAACCTTGAAAGACAAAACAAATAACTCTTTCAGAATTTAGTTAAGTGCCAACTACCAATATAAAATTATTTGTCCAACACATCACGTGATCCTCTCTCAACTTCCATTAGTAATTAGTAAATAATTTATAGATACATTTAGTTCAAGACAATGACACCATAACAATGTTGATATATAAGATGCAACATAATAGGTGTGGAACTGTTACTGAACACTTTGATACACTCTTGATAACGATGTTATTCTTTGGGGGACCCACTTTGAGCACTCTGATATCGTGTAGCTTCAAATGTATGAGCATAACTGGTAACCAAGTGAGAAATTTAGGATGTATGTGATTTATGACATGCAATGTGTTATCTTGAGCAGAGCTGAAAGGCGATTTAACACAACAATCTTTAAGCCATAATTCGCTCGCACTTCTAGGAGAAAGCTAACAACATAACTTTTACTTTGAAGGCCGATAGTCATTAACCCTCTAACAAGGTCAAGAAAGCCACTTAGTGTAAGAAAGTCACTTGGTATTTACTTCTAGTAGAATCCTAATGTATTTCTTTTTAGCACTTCTGCTCCTTTTTTAATTAAAAGAAAAATGCTTGATTTCTGCTTGCCTGGTGGTCTTTCACATCATATTGAATTAGCAGCATCTGTATCATGTACATTTAATACAAAACCAACCTACAGGAATAATTTTTCTTAGTCTATCAGCATTTCATAAAGGACTAAACACAAAATCGCCACCTAGTTCCATGACCGTTTCTAGAAATAGGCTAAACTGTCTTTTTCAGCACACTACACTCTCATCATTCTTTATTTTATTTTTTTTAAAGATTCTTTTACAATTCTTTAGAAATTGACATCCAAATTAAAAAATCAAGAAATATGCACAAGTATCAAGGGTACCATAAATTCTGGTGAATCATGAGTTGAATGTCAAAGCGATTTATATCAGGATTTTGCATAGTGGTTCGCAATCTAATTTCCATTGTTGGCATTGTAACAAAATGCTTCCTAATAAAAACTTATACATTCATGGATACCAAAGTCCTGGATTCTGCCACACCACTGTTTAAGCAACAAAATATCAACCGACATCTTTTAGCTACACTTTGTTACTAAAAGAAACTATATTTTCACCAAGACTATAAACCTAGTTGATTTTTGTTTCATGGAAAGTAAACTCAATGTTCAGTACAAACTAAACTTCAAAACAAAAATTGGCTCAAAGAATTGAAACTCAGTTTCTTAAACTCCTATTTGACTAAAACCCAAAATTTAAGTAACTTTCTTTGATTTTTTATCACAGAGATTTCCACTTCCCCAAATCAAAGATAAAAAGTTTAAACCACACTAAACTAGAAATCAAACATAAATTAGAACAAAAGACAGTAACTTCATAGAAACCCATTTGTGTATTCTTCAAGCTTTTCCAAAAACACTTGAATGGAAAATGTAGAGATGGGGAATTTATAAGCTATGGAGGAGAGCATGCAGACCTATTGTGGTAGAGAGCAATGTGAATCGATCTCCTTTGCTAGTCGAAATACTCCGGTGATGGAAATACTTCGCCGGATTTGGAGGCGTTATCTTGAAGAAGATGGAGGGTTTTTTGTTATAGTGAATCAATAATATGGAAAAGAGGTAAAAAGACCCCTCTTTTAGTTCGATACATGTAATTTCAGTATTTTTATTTTTTTTAATTATAAAAAGGAGATTTGCGGGTTTAGTGAAATAATTGGAGGGAAATTAAATCCTCTTTTTTAAAAGAACCATCCCCACAGAGTTATTTTAGCAAATTGTCTCCATATACAGGTTTATGGCAGCGGTTGTTATACTACTACAACGGTTTAGTTTTAGTACTGTCTTAATAGGCTCAAAAGGATATTGGGACGGTTATAACCCTTGCAATAACCATTTATTGCAACAGCTATATAACCGTAGCTAAATAACATATGCAATAGGCTTATTTTCTAGTAGTAGGTATAAGTAGGAAATAAGACTGTGCGTCTGTTTGAGCATAAGTGGATGCAAACATTCCAAACGAGGTGGATGTATTAATAATGGGTTAAGACAATGTGTCTTGGACATAGGGCAAGGAAACAAATGGGATTGGTAGAAATGTTAGCTGGGTGAGGAAAGATTATTGTTGGTAGAAGAGGGTACGCATGAAGCGCGTGAGAGAAAACCTAGTTCATCAACCCCAAAGACATGGTTTCATTTAGGGATAAGGGTAGTGAGGTATGAGTTATGGGTGCTGTAACGGATGGAAGGTGTAAGATCTAGCTGGTACTTGTGGATACCGGTATGGTTGGAGTCCAGCGTAGAGCCTGAACGGTAACCCCCACTCACAAATGATTGGTTGCTCTCTACCGATGATACTCCTAAGGAAGCAAAATAAGACCTCCCTGAGTTGCGAGGATCCTCACGCCGACTTAGCTCTGTCATCATCATATCCATCCTTCTTTGTGGTTCATCATTCATCCTTTTCTGTATATCTTCGATAGATTCTAATCTCTGGTTGGATTCTTCCAAGAAGGTTTTCATTTGAAGCTCCAGGTTAGAGGAACCTCTAGCACTATCACCGGCGCGTTGTTTATCTACTATCAATGCTAAGATAACCTGGCTCTTAATACCATATATAATGTTAGCTACGAGATTTGATCGAAGAGAGCTCAAGGAGCAATAAAAATAAACCAACAAATAATAAATAAACTTGGATATTTGCTATTCAATGCATTCTCTGTCAATTAACGGCTACAAATATAGGAAAATGGCAAAGTGGACAGTTGTCAATTGTTGGACCCAACAGATAACCACTAATAGTACTAATAGACACATGTCCTTGATTTACTAGCTAGTTATTCCTCATACTGAAGATAACAATTATTTGACTTAGGGACTGAAGTGTCACTCTTCTATAGTTATCTAATATTATGTAATTAGGTCCTTAGTAGGTAGTCACGAATAAATTCGTGACACTCTCGTAAGAAACATTAGTAAAATATACTAGCATAATTGGATTTAATTAGGGGATGTATCCAGAAATATTTTAAATTTTTTAATATTTAGTAAAATATTTTTCTTGTGAACTCATTTTCCTTCAATTTAAAGAAAAAACTTTTCTATCATGAGTAAGGAAAATATTTTTTAAAATTTATTTTACACCATCGCTCTCCTTATTTCCCCCTCCAATCTAGTCACATCACCCCCACCTCCCTGACCTAGTGGTTCATCACCTACCCCCGCCCACCCCCAACTTAGGCATCCCAACCCCACCCCGCCTAAAACTTCCCATTACCTTGGTACCCCCGATCCCGACTTCACCTTGCCCACCTTTCATCATGACATCCTATACCACCTCCTACCTGGCCCACTACCCACTCCCCCTAAGTCAATCACCCCCACTGTTCTAATCCCGCCCACCTCTCACCCCGACATCCTAGCCCACCCCCTGCCCTGGACCATTACCCACTCCACCTAAGTCCATCACCCCCAAAGTCCTACCCCGTCCACCAACTCCTATCACCCCTACCCTACTTAAACCAATACCCTCGACCCCAACTCCGAACCCCTGACCTCGAGTATGATCACTAAACTTCACGCTGACTTCGATCCCAACATTTGAATCTCAACCCACTACCCCAAACCTAACCACTATCTCTAACCACGAACTCGAGCCTCGACCCCGGCCATGACCTTCAAACTTGACAAGAACCCTTGACCCCTCACCCAAAATCTCTAACTCCTAACCTTGACCCTCAAACCTTACCCCGACCATCAACCTAAGACCCCACCATGACCCCCCCCCCCAACCCGTCATTGACCCCTAACTCACGACCATGACCTCAACTTTCAACCTTAATCCTGACACTCTACCTCAACCTTGACCATGACGAACCCTACCACGAAGCCTCCATTCATCCCGTCTCCCATAGTATTTTTCTTGATTATATATAAAAAATTTCTCGGGATAATATATTCTACTTACAGACTGAAAATAAATAAGAAAATATCTTATTTTGTAGAAAAATATTTTTCATGAAAAATATCTTTATGCAAACACACTCTTATTTGTTATGGATTTTTCTACCTCATTAAACTAATGATATTTTGTTAGAAATCACTATCGTTACGTAAGATATTTTTAGGAGCTTGAAAATAAATTGTTTTGGCTGACGAAACGTTACAAGGAGTAAGACTTATTTATATTTGAATTTGTCAGGTATTGTGTATAATGATTCCCCCGTTGACTGTAACTAAGAGTTAAAATAACATGAAAAACTTGTAAAAACAACGTGCTTAGAATGTTTAAGAAATGGTAATTTCATTAAACATTTGGCATGATATTGTTAGATTATTCATGAAAGTCTACTTAATTGTCATAATTCGTATGTGTTGTTCAACAGAGTGTTCTTCGAAATTGAAATTTTAATTTCGATCAAACCATTCCATATTCATTTCAAATGATCTTAATTTTAAATAAATCTTCCAAATGCCAACACAGATGATTGTCAATCACTAATTTTGTTAAACAGTAATACCAAATAAAGAAGAACCACTTTGTATTCTTCAACACTTTTTAAGAACAAAAATGAAGCTAAAGCAAATCATCTAAATTTTTATTTGAACTAAATATTTAAGCATAAATTATCAATATTTAAATATTTTTTATAATAATCAATCATTAACTTCTAGTTTTTACCCCCAAATAAGAATTTCAAGTTTCGAATATAAGAATTACGTTGCTCTTGGTGAAAAAGAACCATATTATCATAAGAAAGTAAAAAATAAAAATAATATTTAAAGACATGTCCCTTAGAGGAACAATCGAGGTCAACAGAGGATCAGGTGAGGAGCCTTAACTAAGGATCCTGCGTTGGAGTTGGAGGAGAGGTTGGCGGCTATGGAAGCCTAGAAGAGTAGTTGTATGCTAGCGTTATGTTGACAGCGACGGCGGACTGTATAAGGGAGGCAGCGAGAATGGTGTTAGGCATATCGAAGCGTTACTCAGGCGGGCCCCGAGGCAACTGGTAGTAGAATGATGTGGTTCAGAGTAAAGTGAAGGCAAAGAAAGCGGCTTCCCTTAAGTTAGTGGAGAGCACCGACGAGGAGCTGAACGAGAGCAAAGATAAAGAAATAAGGAAGCCAGGAGGAGACAAAAGTAGCAGTCACGGAGGCTATGACTGTTGCATTTGGGCGGCTGTATAAGGAACTGGGGGTGAAGGGTGGGGGGGAGGGGAGGTAAAGATGGGGACAAAAAGTTATTTTGGCTGGCCAAAGTAAGAGAGATAAAGGCTCGTGTTCTGGATTAAGTGAAGTAGATCAAAGTTGAGGAAGGTCGTGTATTGATGGAAGAGGCCCAGATAAAGCAGAGATGGCAATCTTACTTTCATAGACTTCTGAATGAAGAGCGCGACAGATACATCGTCTTAGGGGATTTGGGGCACTCTGTGAGTACCAAGACTTAAGGTACTATGGGCGTATTGAGGTGGAGGAGGTCACGGGAGCGATGCTTAAGATGAGACGGGGGAAAACGACTAGACCAGACGAGATTCCAGTAGAATTTTGGAGGTATGTGGGTAGAGCAGGCTTGGAGTGGATGACTAAGCTATTTAATATTATTTTCAGGACAAAGAAGATTTCAGATGAGTGGAGGTGGAGTACCATAATCCTGCTGTACAAAAATAAAGGGGATATCTGAAATTGTAACAACTATAGGGGTATTAAGTTACTAAGTCATATCATAAAAGTTTGGGAGAGGCTGGTAGAAGGGAGGGTAAGGAGGGTGGTGTCCCTATCAGAAAACCAATTTGGGTTCATGTCGAGTCGTTCTACTACGAAAGTTATCCACCTTATCAGGAGGTTGATGGAACAGTACATAGATAGGAAGAGAAATTTGCACATGGTATTTATTGATTTAAAGAAGGCGTATGACAAGGTCCTTAGGCACGTGCTTTGGAGATTTCTAAAGGTGAAAGGTGTACTGGTAGCTTATATTAGGGCGATGGAGCTAATATGGGAGACATGACTACGGCCGTTGACTCAGCGCCTTTTTTGGTGGTTATGGGGTTACACCAACGATTTGCGCTCAGCCCGTTCTTATTTGTTCTGATGATAGACGCACTGAAAGACCATACTCAAGGGGAGGTACCATGGTTATGTTGTTTGCTGATGATACAGTTCTGATTCATGAGACGACAGACAACATTAATGAGAGACTAAAGGTTTGGAGGCAGGCCCTAGAGTCTAAAGGTTTTAAGTTGAGTAGGACCAAGACGGAATATTTGGAGTATAAGTTCTGAGAAATGTCGGGGGAAGCGGACATGGAGGTGACGCTTGACTCGCAAGTCATCCCTAAGAGAGAGAGTTTCAAGTTGTGATGACCCAAAAGGTCATCACTTACATTTAAATTAAATTATGTGATTCTGAGGCCTTGAAAACCTCATTATTTATCACCTCGATTTGCGTGCGCAATCCGGGCGCACAGCCGGAAAGGCTAAATGTAAAAATATTTGAAAAATAATAATTTTTGACTATAAAATAAATAAATTCGACTTCGGTCAACGTTTGAGTAAACGAACCTGGACCTTGTGTTTTGACCAAGCGGGACCCGGGGTCGATTTTTGGATTTTTGGGAATAATGATTAGAAAGCTATAATTAGACATTGAAATTGGACTGTTTAGAATTTATTGATGTTATCAAGTTGATTATACAATTGATTTGGAGCTGAACTCGAAAGGAAAGTCGGTATTTGAGGATTGAGTTGGCCGTGAAAGTTTGAGGTAAGTATTCGGTCTAACCTTATCTTGAGGGATTACGTGTTGTGTCCTATTTGCTAATTGTTTCTTGTTGAGTACGACATATAGGCATGGTGATGAGTATCTATACATTGGTGTCAAGCATGACCATGGGTCTTAAATTGATAGTTGTTGCGTTCTTAATTGATAGTACAAATGCTTTAATTGATGATTCTCGATACTGAGCAAGGATTTAGTTTATTTTTATGGATCTTATTTATGATTGAGTATTGGTATTAATTGAGCTGGTAGGAGTTGAGGTAATATTAGTTATAGCTAACTCTCCCTTGCCGGGATGTTTGTTTTGATATTATTATTCCCTTGCCGGGATGTTATTATATTGCTTTTGTTCCCTTGCTGAGATTCTTTGAGATTTTGTGTTGGTATAAACTGCGAGCCGGTGGTACGCCTACCACAAGATATGATGAAATAGGAGAGGGTGGTACGCCTACCATATGATTTAATGAAATTGAAGCGGGTGGTACGCCTACCACGAGATAATGAAATGGAAACAGGTAGTACGCCTACCACAAGACATAATAAAATGGGAGCAGGTGGTACGCCTACCACAATATATGAGAAACGGTATTGGGTTGCACGCCTGCAACAAGAGGTGAACCGAAAGTGAAATCTGCCGTTGTGTTCCTTATCCTTGTTAGAAGCTTAATTTTGATTTCCTCGTAATTTTCTTTAGATTCTGTTTTATCTATTATTCCCCAAAAGTTGTATATATATATATATATATATATATATATATATATATATATATATATATATATAACTGCACAGGTTTTTTTATAGTCTGGTCCTAGCCTCATCACTATCTCGCCGGGGTTAGGCCGGCACATGAGGTCAGTTATGCTGATGCTACACTCTGCACTTATGTGTACATATCGGAGCAGCATTTGGGCAGCATCGGTAGGGGACCAGCCTTCAGTCCACAGAGATTCCGAGGTAGTCCTGCAGACGTCCGCAGGCGCAACGCCTCTTCTTTCTATTACTATGTTCTGTTATCACTTGTATCCAAGACAGACAGTGTTTCTTTGTTTCAGACATTATATGTAGTAATCGTAAACAGTCCGTGAATATTGTGACACCAGTTTCTGGGTAGAGACATATATTGGTTTTCCGTATCTATTTTGGTTTTATATTATCTTAGTATTTCGCATAATTTTATTTTCCGCTATTATTTAAATATTTATCACTTGTCAATGCAAGATGTTAATCGAATTAAAATAAAAGGATTAAAGAATTCTAAACTTTGTGGCTTTCCTAGCTTCTACGAGTATGTGCCACCACGACTCCCAAGGGTAGGAAATCTGGCTCACGACAAGTTGGTATTAGAGCTCTAGGTTACATATGTCTCACAATTTACGGACAAGCTCAGTAGAGTCTGAGGGTTCAGTACGGAGACGTTCGTATTTATCCCCTAGAGGCTACAGAGTTAGGAAAACTTTACATTTGTTCTTTGTTGTCGTGCAGTTTTGTTTCTCAATACTAATTACCTTTCTACTATGTTCTTTCGCAGATGACGAGAACACGTGCTTCCTCATCCACCGCTTATTAGCCCAAGCCCTCAGCAGCAGTTCCTACAAGGGGCAGAGGGCGAGGCCGAGGCCGTGCAAGAGGCCAAGGTAGGGACAGAGCTCAGCCCCTTGCAGCAGCCCTAATGGCAGAGCCTCGGGTTGATTTTTGATGAAGAGGTTCCGGCCCCAGCAGTTCTGGTGGTCTCAGATCAAGTCCCAGAGGGGTTTATTGCTACCTTACTTCTTCAGGATGCTCTAGTCCGATTAGTGGGCCCCATGGAAAGTGTCACACGGGCAGTCTTGCTTCTTAAAGCACCAACTGTCTCTTAGACTGGAGGAGGAGCTCAAACTTCTGCTACTCGCACTACGGAGCAGGTAGCTCCCCAGATTCAGACTCCAGCAGTTCGGCCAGCTAGAGTAGTTCAGTCGGTGTCATATCTCAGACCGGTGATGGAGCATCTATGTTTTCCGATGCTTTGTCGAGGCTGGATAGGTTCACCAAGCTCTTGACTATTACTTTCAGCGGTGCATTTACTGAGGCATCCCTAGGATTATCTTGACAGCTGCCACTAGGTTCTCAGGAACATGGGTACTGTTGAGACCAATGGGGTTGATTTTACTACATTTCGCTTGTCTAGATCCACCAAGACTTGGTGGAGGGATTTCTGTTTGGCCAGACCAGCCGGATCGCCATCTTTGACTTGGGAGCAGTTTACAGTGTTGTTTCTAGAGAATTTTCTCCATATTACTCAGAGATAGGCCTATTGTAGGTGGTTTGAGCGCCTCCAGTAGGGTTCTAGGACTGTTGCCCAGTATGAGACCAGGTTCATCAACTTAGCTCGCCATGCTCTTGTCATATTTCCTACAGAGAGAGAGAGGGCGAGGAGGCTTATTGCTGGCCTTATTCAGCCGATTCGTCTTCAGATGGCTAAGGAGACTAGGAGTGAGATATATTTCCAGGAGGCTGCCAATGTGGCTAGGAGAGTGGAGATGGTTCTGTCACAAGTGTTAGAAAATACGCTTAACGCTAGAGGGGGGGTGAATAGCGTTATAATAAAATTTAGCGTAAACTTGCGGAAATTAAAATTTGCAGGAAATAAATAAGTGCGTTAAATAAACAAAAAGGAAAGAACGCACCGATATATTCTGGTTCACCACAACACGTGGCTAGTCCAGTCCCCGAGAGACTCTCTCGAGATTTTCCACTAACTTGTTAAGCTTACGGGTGCTCAACAAACCTTTACAACTTAAGGACACAAGCCTTAACACCTTTGCTCGGAGATACAACACTCCAAGACTTCAACCAAGGAAACACAAGTTCCTTACAACAAGAGAATTACAATTCTCTTACAAGTGTATAAAGCACTAAAACACTCAAACAATATACTCCTTTATGAGTAGGTATGAGTAAAAGAAATAAGCTCTAGATCACAACAACTTTGGACAAGAATATGGCTCTCAAAAGCTTTATGAAATTGAATATAAAATGATAAACAAAAGTATGCAAGCTTATAGCAATGTAATGATCAGTTGTAGTATGTTGTTGTGTTTAAAACACTGAAATGAATCTGTATTTATAGTTGAAAAACTTGGCATTATCGTTGCCTAATTGCCAATTAAGAGTTGCTGATTTTACTCACTGACAATCGATTGTCAAACCTCAACAATCGATTGTCTGCCAGTCAGATCAAAATTCAATCCCAGATTTTACGCTTGATAATCGATTACTTACAATCCATAATCGATTACTGGCAACGTTCAAAAAATCCTTTCCAGATTTTACCACAAACAATCGATTGTCCAGAATCAACAATCGATTACTCAGCAACGTTCAAAAAATCTTTTCCGTATTTTAATCAAAACAATCGATTATACAGAATCAATAATCGATTACCCAATAACGTTCAAAAAATCTTTTCCGGATTTTAACCAAAACAATCGATTATACAGAATCAATAATCGATTACCTGACAGTATTTGAAAACTTTACGACAACAGTCAGCTTCACAATCGATTGCACAAAGTCAACAATCGATTACTTATCAGTTTTTGAAAAACATTTTAGACACTGTCTCTTGACAATCGATTGTCCAATGTAACAATCGATTATTTAATAAATTTGAAAATCACTGGAAGACATGTCTAAACATAATCGATTACCATTAGTTCATAATCGATTATTCTGAGTTTTGAAAAACTTTGATGGACACTGCCTCAGTCACAATCGATTGTCATTAGTTCACAATCGATTGTCATGCAGGTTTAAAAAATCTGATGCTCACTGTCTTACTCACAATCGATTGTCATGCAGTCTTGGCTTAAAACAATCGATTATCATAAGTACATAATCGATTATCTTAGTCCAGATTTTTAAGGCATGTCTAAAAATTATTTTGACTACTGTAAATATGCATGATTTAAATCATTTGACATTAAATTAAATATGCATGATTTTGGAAAATAGTTTTATGAGAGAAGCCATGTTACGAGTCAAGTTGTAGGATCAAGATCACAAATAAGAATGACTCAATTAAACTTATAAAACTTTGTCTTGAGCTTGAATCTCGTTGTATATCAATTGTGCGCTTGTTTCTTGAACTTCGTCATATATCAATTTTCGCTTCGTTTGTCATTCATCAAAACCTACACAAAAGAACACACGTTTTAGTATATTGCATTGAGAACGTGTTTCCAACAATTTTCCCCTTTTTGATAATGGCAAACATTAAGCGGGATATGCAAGACAAGAAATTTATATTGACGATTCAAGACAAGTATATACATGTAACAAGTATGCAATTTGTTCCCCCTCAATTTGAGAATTCCCCCTCAATTTAAGCTTATAAATACTGAGAGTGCATACCCGTTATCTTCCCCCTTTTGCCATTAGCAAAAATAATAATAAGATGCCAAAGATGAAATAAACCTTGTTTATTTATTGGAAAGAAGGCATGATTATTTAAAGAGAGTATAATAGCTCAAATGATAGCATTACAATCGATTATTGATACGAGATAATCGATTATTAGATGACAGAAACAGATTTTTCTGAAGAAGACTCGATTCTTGCGCGTCATGCTTTATAATTCCCCCTACTTTTAGGGCGATACCTGCAAAAAAGGATTAGACGTTTCCGACGCTCAAGTTAGAAATCATGTAACAAAAAATGCAATGCATGACTTAGATCAACGTGGAGTCAAGAATCCCGAGTTCACTGCGAATTCAGAAGAAGGACTCTTTCTCTAAAGGCTTTGTAAAGATGTCTGCCAATTGGTTTTTGGTTTCAACAAATTCAATTTCGACATCGCCTTTGAGAACGTGATCTCTAATAAAATGATGTCAAATTTCAATGTGTTTCGTTCGCGAATGAAGAACGGGGTTCTTCGTCAAGCATATGGCACTAGTATTATCACATCTAAGAGGGATATGATTAAGACTTAGGCCATAGTCCAAGAGTTGTTGTTTCATCCATAGGATTTGAGCGCAACAACTCCCCGCGGCTACATATTCAGCCTCGGTTGTGGACAACGCAACACTTACTTGTTTCTTGCTAAATCAAGAAACGAGAGAGCTACCGAGCAAATGGCAAGTGCCACTAGTGCTCTTGCGGTCCAATTTGCATCCAGCAAAATCGGAATCAGAATAGCCAACAAGTTGGCATGAAGAGCCTTTAGGGTACCATAGACCCACATTTGTAGTACCAACAAGACACCTTAAAATCCGTTTTACCGCAGTAAGGTGAGACTCCTTCGGACACGATTGATAACGAGCGCATAAGCACACGCTAAACATGATGTCTGGACGACTAGCAGTAAGATAAAGAAGAGAGCCAATCATACCTCGATACTTTTTGGTGTCGACTTCCTTACCTTTCTCATCTTTGTCTAGATGATCAGATGTGCTCATGGGAGTTGCCATTTCTTTTGCGTTGTTCATCTCAAATCGTTTCAGCAATTCTTTGCAATATTTGGTTTGACAAATGAATGTACCTTCTTTCATTTGCTTTACTTGTAATCCCAAAAAGAATGTTAACTCACCCATCATAGACATCTCAAATTCGCTTGTCATTAAATCGGAAAATTCTTTGCATAAAACATTGTTAGTAGCACAAAATATAATATCATCTACATATATTTGAACTAATAAAATATCATTGTTTTTATGCTTAACAAAGAGAGTTGTGTCAACTTTCCCCCTAATGAAATCATTTTCCAAAAGAAACTTACTCAATCTTTCATACCAAGCTCGGTGAGCTTGTTTTAAACCATAAAGAGCCTTTTTGAGTTTGAAAACATGATCGAGAGATTTAAAATCTTCAAAACCGGGGGGTTGTTCAACAAAAACTTCTTCTTGAATAAAACCGTTTAGAAAAGCACTTTTCACATCCATTTGATATAAATTGAAATTCATAGAAGAGGCAAATGCAAGCAATAAGCGAATAGCTTCTAATCTAGCTACAGGAGCATATGTTTCCTCATAGTCAATACCCTCTTCTTGATTATAGCCTTTTGCTACAAGCCTAGCTTTGTTTCTAGTGATTATACCACTTTCATCTAGTTTATTGCGAAAAACCCATTTCGTACCAATTATGGTATGACCTTCGGGTCTTGGCACCAAATCCCAAACGCCATTGCGTTCGAATTGGTTAAGCTCCTCTTGCATTGCCAAGGTCCAAAATTCATCCCCAATTGCTTCTGAGATGGTTTTGGGTTCAATTTGAGAAACAAAAGCAGTATGTTCTAAGGTATTTTTGAGAGAGTTTCGGGTACTTACCTTGTCTCCAACGTTGCCAATTACCTGTTCAAGAGGGTGATCTTTGATCGTCCTCCACTCATTTGGCACTTTTGTTTCTTTTTCCAATTGTGGCGCTTCTTCCGTTGGTTGTTCCTCAGTTTCATCTTTATTTTCCTTGGGTGGTTCCTCTTGTATTTTGTCTTTCAAGCTATCTAAGATACCTGCAAGATCAAAACCGGAATCCTTTCTCGCCAATCGAGCATTATTTTCGGAAAATACAACATGAGGGGATTCCTCCACAATTTGGGTTCTTTTATTAAAGACCCTATATGCTTTACTATGTGAGGAATATCCAATGAAAATACCTTCATCCGACTTAGCATCAAATTTACCCAATTGGTCTTTGCCATTGTTATGAACAAGACATTTGCAACCAAAAACTCTAAAATGGGAAATATTTGGTTTTCTACCCTTATAAAGTTCATAGGGGGTTTTCATGAGTATCGGCCGAATTACTACTCTATTTAGAACATAGCAAGCGGTACTCACGGCGTCCGCCCAAAAATGTTTGGGTATCTTAGCTTCGTCGAGCATGGTTCTAGCCATCTCTTCGAGACACCTATTTTTCCTTTCCACCACCCCATTTTGTTGTGGTGTACGTGGAGCGAAAAAGGTATGCTCGATTTCGAGTTCGTCACAAAAGTCCGCAAAGAGATTGTGATCAAACTCTCCCCCATGATCACTTCTAATTGAAGTGACGGTTGTTTCTTTCTCATTTTGAACACGCTTAAGAAAATATTTAAAATTTTGAAAAGCATCACTTTTATTGGCAAGAAATAAAGTCCAAGTAAATCTCGAGTAATCATCAACAATCACAAAAGCATATTTATTTCTTCCTAGACTTTCAATGCGAGAGGGACCAAATAAATCCATATGAAGTAATTGCAATGGTCTAGAAGTTGAAACAATGTTTTTAGATTTGAAAGATGTTTTTGTTTGCTTCCCCTTTTGACACGAGTCACAAATAGAGTCATTTTCAAATTTTAAATTGGGAAGACCAACAACTAAGTTTTGAGAAATCAATTTGTTCAAAAGATGCATATTGATATGTGCTACTCTACGATGCCATAGCCAAGTATCATCCTCTTTACTCATTAGACAATTAACATAATCGGGTGAGGAATTAGCAAGATCAACCTTATAAATATTATCCACTCTAAAACCACGGAGGATAATTTTGAAATCACTACGTCTGAACGCTAAGCATTCATCCGAATCACATAAAGCAAGATTTCCCTTGTCACACAATTGGCTTATGCTCAAGAGATTATGCTTTAATCCTTTAACAAGTAATATATGCTTAATAGAGGAATTTTCATCCTTACCGACCGAGCCTATGCCGATGATCTTTCCTTTATTGTTATCACCGAAGATAACACTTCCTCCTTCTTTGTGCTCTAATTGAAGGAATTTGGATTCATCTCCCGTCATATGCTTGGAGCATCCACTATCAAGGTACCATAGTACACTTGATCCCTTTAAGCACACCTACAAAACAAATTAATGTTCTTTAGGTACCCATGCCATCTTGGGTCCTTGGGGGTTAGGCATATTATAATGATGCGATTGAGTAATATGTCTATGACGTGTAAAGCATGCAGGAGCAATATGAACAATACGTCTACAATAATGACAAGTCACATTTGGGTTATGCATCCTTCTAGGTTCATAGTAACTAGACGGATGAAAATTTCTTACTCTATTTTGAACACTATGACTATTACGCATTTCATGAGACTTAATTCTCCTACTATGAGCTCTAGGATGGGCAGCATTTCTAGAGTGATTGTTTCTCGGTTGAGGGCCATTTCTAGGTCTTCTCAAAGGTTCAACATTTGGCCTACAATATGCATCATTTCTAGGGTAACTATTTCTAGGTGGTAAGTCATTTCTAGGTCTCCTAAAATTTCAACATTTTGTCTAGCATGCATATTGGTTCTAGGATTGCTATTTCTAGGATAAGCATTTGTTTTATTGGTCCTAGGTTGAGCCATAGGTGGTTGGGGTTTGGCTTCAACCTTTTCTTTAACCTCATTCTTAAATCCTATTCCATGCTTGGTTGATTTCAAGTTAACAAGAACATCATTCAAGTTTTTGTGCGAAGAATTAAACTTATCTAATGTGCCTTTAAGCCTACTTACTTCATTCTTAAGATGCAAACAAGAAGTGCAATTTCTAGTATAGCTTTCGGGCTTATCGGAACTTCTTTTTCCAAAAAACTTGTTTTCCTCTTTCAGCTTCTCATTTTCTAAAACCAGTTTTTCTAAATCCTTTTCTTTTAAAGAAAGCTGTTTTTGAAAATCCTTTTCTTGCAACAACAGAGTTTTCTGCAAATCTTTAATAGTTTTGGAAGCATCAACAAACTCACTATGTAATTTATTATAAGCATTTTGCATTTCTTCAAGCGAGTGAGAGTTGGACGTACTTACCTCTTCTTCTTCGTTTGCCATGAGACATTGGTCAGTTGATTCATCATATGAGCTGTCCGCTTTTTGAGGCGTGCTTTCATACATTTCCTCCAGCTTATCCCACATTTCTTTGGCGGTTTTGTAGTGGGAAATTTTCTGATAGTCTTCCTGATTCAAGGTGCTATACAACATATTTATTGCATTAGTGTTGTATTCACTTACCTTGGCTTTCCCAACTTTTGTTGTCATTTGATCACCATGCTTGATAATTTGCCATAGATAAAAGTTGTTGGCTGTGATGAAAATTCTCATCCGATCTTTCCAATATAAATAATTATTTCCATCAAATATTGGGGGCAACATGTTAAAATAACCTTCACCTATTCCTGCAAAAGAGTCACGAGTAGAAGCCATGGATGGTTCTCTCAAACTGTTAAGTCTTCAGAGAGTATGGCTCTGATACCAAGTGTTAGAAAATACGCTTAACGCTAGAGGGGGGGTGAATAGCGTTATAATAAAATTTAGCGTAAACTTGCGGAAATTAAAATTTGCAGGAAATAAATAAGTGTGTTAAATAAACAAAAAGGAAAGAACGCACCGATATATTCTGTTTCACCACAACACGTGGCTAGTCCAGTCCCCGAGAGACTCTCTCGAGATTTTCCACTAACTTGTTAAGCTTACGGGTGCTCAACAAACCTTTACAACTTAAGGACACAAGCCTTAACACCTTTGCTCGGAGATACAACACTCCAAGACTTCAACCAAGGAAACACAAGTTCCATACAACAAGAGAATTACAATTCTCTTACAAGTGTATAAAACACTAAAACACTCAAACAATATACTCCTTTATGAGTAGGTATTAGTAAAAGAAATAAGCTCTAGATCACAACAACTTTGGACAAGAATATGGCTCTCAAAAGCTTTATGAAATTGAATATAAAATGATAAACAAAAGTATGCAAGCTTATAGCAATGTAATGATCAGTTGTAGTATGTTGTTGTGTTTAAAACACTGAAATGAAGCTGTATTTATAGTTGAAAAACTTGGCATTACCGTTGCCTAATTGCCAATTAAGAGTTGCTGATTTTACTCACTGACAATCGATTGTCAAACCTCAACAATCGATTGTCTGCCAGTCAGATCAAAATTCAATCCCAGATTTTACGCTTGATAATCGATTACTTACAATCCATAATCGATTACTGGCAACATTCAAAAAATCCTTTCCAGATTTTACCACAAACAATCGATTGTCCAGGATCAACAATCGATTACTCAGCAACGTTCAAAAATTCTTTTCCGGATTTTAATCAAAACAATCGATTATACAGAATCAATAATCGATCAATAACGTTCAAAAAATCATTTCCGGATTTTAATCAAAACAATCGATTATACAAAATCAATAATCGATTACCTGACGGTATTTGAAAAGTTTACGACAACGGTCAGCTTCACAATTGATTGCACAAAGTCAACAATCGATTACTTATCAGTTTTTGAAAAACATTTTAGACACTGTCTCTTGACAATCGACTGTCCAATGTAACAATCGATTATTTAATAAATTTGAAAATCACTGGAAAACACTGTCTCAACATAATCGATTACCATTAGTTCATAATCGATTATTCTGAGTTTTGAAAAACTTTGATGGATACTGCCTCAGTCACAATCGATTGTCATTAGTTCACAATCGATTGTCATGCAGGTTTAAAAAACCTGATGCTCACTGTCTTACTCACAATCGATTGTCATTAGTTCACAATCGATTGTCATGCAGTCTTGGCTTAAGACAATCGATTATCATAAGTACATAATCGATTATCTTAGTCCAGATTTTTAAGGCATGTCTAAAAATTATTTTGACTACTGTAAATATGCATGATTAAAATCATTTGACATTAAATTAAATATGCATGATTTTGGAAAATAGTTTTATGAGAGAAGCCATGTTACGAGTCAAGTTGTAGGATCAAGATCACAAATAAGAATGACTCAATTAAACTTATAAAACTTTCTCTTGAGCTTGAATCTCGTTGTATATCAATTGTGCGCTTGTTTCTTGAACTTCGTCATATATCAATTTTCGCTTCGTTTGTCATTCATCAAAACCTACACAAAAGAACACATGTTTTAGTATATTGCATTGAGAACGTGTTTCCAACAACAAGGAGGTGGTCATGGGTCAGATAAGAGGCCCCGTCATTCAGACAGATTCAGTGGTACCTCGTCTGGACGTAGAGATTCATATGGTAGAGACCATCCCCCTAGGCCTTTCCAGTCAACACTTCAAGTTTCTCACGGTTCTTCAAGTAGCTATGGTCCTCATATGCAGTATTCTGATCAGCAGTCCTACAGTGCACCACAAGCACTTATCAGTTCACCACCGCTTCAAAGTTTCTAGGGTCGTCATCCCCAGCAGCCGAGGGCGTGTTTTACTTATGGCAATACAAGGTACATTGCTAGGTATCTCCCTCGAGCTTCGAGCAGTTCTCTGCATCAGGGTTACCGTACTATGGTTCAGGTACCAGGTGTCCCAAAGGCCGCCCAACCATCTAGAGGTGGGGGTAGAGGTGCTAGAGGTGGAGGTAAAAGTACTAGAGGTGGAGCTCAGGTCGCTAGAGGTGGAGGCCAGCCTACTGCATGCCATCCTAGAGATGTAGTTCACGGTTGTAGGGCCCAGCATCGATGTTATGCTCTCTCAACCAGGCCCGGGGATGAGGCTTCAGATGCAGTTATTACATGTACGATTTTGGTTTGTGATAGAGATGCTTCAGTGTTATTTGATCCAGGGTCTACATACTCGTATGTGTCATCTTATTTGCATCGTATCTGGTCATGCCTAGTGATTCATTAAGTGTTCCTGTTTATGTGTCTATACTGGTGGGTGATTCTATTTTGGTAGATCGAGTCCATCATTCTTGTATTGCGTTGATTGGGGGTCTTTAGACTCGTGTAGATTTGTTGCTTCTAAACATGGTTGATTTTGATGTTATATTGGGGATGGACTGGTTATATCCTTACCATGCTATCTTATATTGTCGTGCCAAGACTGTGACCTTAGCTTTACCATGTTTGCCCCGTTTAGAGTGGAGAGGGACTCCTGGTCATTCTACCCGTAGTATTATCTCTTATGTGAAGGCTCAGCGCATGGTCAAAAAGGGGTGTTTGGCCTATTTGGCATATGTTCGTGATTCCAGTATTGAGGTTCCATCTATTGATTCAGTGCCTGTTATTCGTTAGTTTCCTGCAGTATTCCCATCAAACCTACCGGGTATGCCGCCCGATAGGGATATAGACTTTTGCATTGATTTGGCTCCGGGCACTCAGCCCATTTCTATTCCGCCATATCTTATGGCCCGGCCGGAGTTGAAAGAGTTGAAGGAACAGTTGCAAGACTTGCTTGAGAAGGATTTCATTAGACCTAGTGTTTCTCCTTGGGGTGCACCGGTGTTGTTTGTCAAGAAAAAGGATGGTTCGATGAGAATGTGTATTGATTACCGGCACTTGAACAAGGCTACAATCAAGAATAAGTATTCATTCCCGAGGATTAATGATTTATTTGATCAGCTTCAGGGTGCCAAGGTATTTTCGAAGATTGACTTGAGATCTGGCTACCATCAGTTGAGGATTAGGGCATCCGTTTTCCCTAAGACAACTTTCCGCACTCGGTACGGGCATTATAAGTTCTTGGTTATATCATTTGGGTTGACAAATGCCCCAGCCGCTTTTATGGATTTGATGAACCGAGTGTTCGAGACTTATTTGTATTCGTTCGTGACAGTCTTCATTGATGATATTTTGATATATTCTCGCACCTAGGAGGAGCACGAGCAGTATCTGGTTCTTCAGACCCTGAGGGATAGTTAGTTATATGCTAAGTTCTCGAAGTGTAAGTTCTGGTTGAGTTCAGTTGCATTCCTAGGTCATGTTGTATCAGCAAGGGTATTCAGGTCGATCCGAAGAAGATTGAGGCAGTCAAGAACAGGCCTAGACCAGCAACCGTTATAGAGATTTGGAATTTCGTGGGATTGGCAGGCTATTATCGTTGGTTTGTAAATCTATCGCAGCCCCGATGACCCCGTTGACCCATAAGGGTGCCCATTTCAAATGGTTGTACGAGTGTGAGGTAAGCTTTCAGAAGCTCAAGACAGCTCTAACTATGGCACCGGTGTTTGTTTTGTCTACAGGTTAGGGCCTTATTGTTTGTCTCGTATTGGGCTTGGTGTAGAGTTGAAACAGGATGGCAAGGTCATTGCCTATGCTTCGTGGCAATTGAATATTCATGAGAATAATTATCAGCTTCATGATTTAGAGTTGGCATCCACTGTTCTCGCATTGAAAATTTGGAGGTATTATCTGTATGGCGTGGCATGTGAGATGTTCACGGATCACAAGAGTCTTCGGTATTTTTTCAAGAAAAAGGAGTTGAATTTGAGGCACAGGAGGTGGTTGGAGTTTTTTGAGGATTATGATATCACCATCTTATATCATCCGTGAAAGGCCAATATGGTGGCCGTTACTTTGAGTAGGAAGTCAGCCAGCCAGTATGGGCAATCTTGCTTATATTTCGGTCAGTGAGAGGCCGCTTGCTTTGGATGTTCAGGCCTTGGCCAATCAGCTCGTGAGGTTGGATATTTCTGAGCCTAGTCATGTATTAGCTTTCACAGTCGCTCGTTGTGCTTTATTGGAGCGTATCCGGTATCGCACTATGATTATCCACATTTGTGTGTCCTTAGAGACACAGCACAGCGCGAAGGTGCCAAGCAGGTTACCTTAGATGATGATGGAGTTTTGAGATTCCAGGGTCGAGTTTGTGTGCCTAATGTGGACGGGCTCCGAGAGTTGATTTTAGAGGAGGTCCATAGCTCCCGGTACTCTATTCATCAGGAGATGTATATGGATTTGCGGCAGCATTATTGGTGGCGTAGAATGAAGAAGGATATCGTTACATATGTGGCTTGGTGTTTGAATTGTCATCAGGTTAAGTATGAGCATCAGAGGCGTGGTGGTTTATTTCAAAGGATTGAGCTTCCCGAGTGGAAGTGGGAGCGAGTCACCATGAATTTCGTTGTTGGACTCCCGCAGAATCAGAAGAAATTCGACGCAGTATGAGTCATTGTTGATAGGATGACTGAGTCAGCGCATTTCATTCCTGTGGAAATCTCTTATTCATCCGAGAGGTTAGCTGAGATTTATATCCGAGAGATTGTTCGTCTTCATGGTGTTCCCGTGTCTGTCATTTCGGACTGAGGTACGCAGTTTACCTCGCGATTCCGGAGAGCAGTTCAGCGAGAGTTGAGCACGCGAGTTGAGTTGAGTACATCATTCCATCCTCAAACGGATGGCCAATCCGAGTGTACTATTTAGATTTTGGAGGATATGCTCCGAGCTTGTGCCATTGAGTTTGGAGGCTCGTGGGATCAGTTTTTGACCTTAGTAGACACTATTGGAATTTTGACCTATGGCAACGGCTGCAAACCGTTGCTATAGATCTATAGCAACGGTTTAGGGTCCGTTACATCTTGTCGTGTGCCAGTAGATCTATTGCACCGTTTTTAGGCAACGGTTTTAAAATTACGATAGAGAGTTATGTCAACGGACTTATAGCCATTACGATAACTTAGTCTATTGCAACGGTTAGTTTTGGCAAATGTAACGGTTCGTAACCGTAGCCATATACTTTAATGCAACGGCTATTGGGCCTATTGTTATGGTTAAAAGTACTATCGCGGCATTTTTATTAGACTATAGCAACGGTTACAAAAGGCTATTGCAACGGTTATTAAGATCTACTGCAACGATATTTTAGGCTAATGCAGTGGTTATGAAGATCTATTGCAATGATTTTTTAAGGCTGTTGCAATGTACTGAAACTATCAAAAATAAAATCATAATCCAACAATCCAAAATATTTAAAGGCATTATACAAAAAAGTAAATTATCCAATAGTGTTTACAAATGCAAAATTAATATACATAAGATTGGAAAATGTTCGAATGATTTCCAGAATATATGAAGTTTCAACAATAATCAACCAACACTCCAAGTAAGGTCTTCACTGTTTATGTCTACCCTTTGTTCATTTTCTCCACTTACAAAGGATACAAAAAAAAGTAAGCAAAATTTTCAAAAAAGAATATATTTGATGTCAAGCACCAAGATTAGGATCTTCTTTCATCATACTATAAGTCAATTGAATGCTACTAATAGTAAAATAGAGATTGAGATAGATATGACAGAACTCACAAATATCAGAATACATAAAAATAACTACAATTTAACATTTCAAAAATATCATAATAAAGAACTAGATCTCTCTTTAACCAAATGGAGCAATCGGGATATCTTGTCAATAAAATTTCATAATTCCTCATAGATTTAATATGCTAGGCAGTAAGAAAACATATCATATAACCACATGGACAAGCAGGCAAAGGTGCTAGGCAAGCAAGTTTTCATGTTAAGCAACAAGTATCACTGCAAATACCTTACACTTGTAAAAAGAAAGAGTCCAAATTAATCACAAAGAGTTCATACTAATATAAGAGTCCTTAACCTCCCACATATTATTAGTTAACTTGGAGATGTTCATTTATTCCACTTTATAGGCTTCCTGACCTTAGTCAACCAGTAGTTTCAACTTTAAAATTATACATGCAAGCAAAAGGAGATATAACTCTGAAAAATTAAACGTAGTACCTAATTTTTCTTGTTAACAAAAAATTAGATAAAGTAGCAATAGTGAAATAGAAAACACATGCAAGCAAATAGAGTACATTTTAAAATGTTTCTCATACACAACTACAAATATAACAAATACATTATTTACCAATTCTGCCAAGTAGGAGTGTATAATATACGGTTAAGGGTCAGATTTGCCCTTGTACTATGAAAAATAGGCCTTATTTATCCTCCGTGAGTTTCTTATCAAAAATATCCCTGCTATTATACTTTTGGGTCAAATTTACCCTTCAACCTTTAAATATAACTTACAAGTTTATAATAGACACGTGGCAGCATGTCATTGGACCTGATTAAAAAATTTTAAAGCATTTTTATTAAAAACTAGAAAAGAATTATAAAAATAGAAAAAAATATTTTAATAAAATATTTTCTTTTTTTAAAACTGAAAAAAATATTTTCAACAAAATATTTTCGTTTTTAAAATGTTTTATTTTATTTTTTTTCAGTTTTATAGCATTTCGTTTTATTTTGTTTTTTCAATTTCTTTAAAAAGAAAGTATTTTTGATTTTTAAAAAATAAAATGAAGAAAAAAAAGAAAAATCAGTTTTTTTTCAGTTCCTTAGTAAACCGTAGTGCAGAAAAAAAACCCTAGAATTTGTACACAGTACATGAACAACATTATTAAATGAACCAGGATTTACACTCAATCCATGTAATAATATCTCCTCTATTTTTTTTTTTCTTCATTTTATTTTTTAAAAAAAACAAAAATACTTTCTTCTTAAAAAAATTGAAAAAACGAAATAAAACGATTGCTGACATGTTATAGAATACCTGGAAGATAAATAGAAACTATTTGGTCATTTCTAGGATATCTCAGTTAAGTAGTAACTATCATTAAATTCATGTGTTAAAATTTGAGACTGAATCCGAATGTAACATGTTAACGAATATGAGTAATTGCAGGATCACTCTAAGTCTAGTTAGATAACTTAGATTTACTAACATTTTCTTGCAACTCTAATACCAAAGAGCTTGTAGTAATTTTTATTTCATATGTTACTTATTGAAATGAGCTTACATAAAGTGACATGCCATGATGCCGAAAGAGCTGCAAGGAAAATATAGAAGATAAAATCTATATTTAAAAGCTAACAAAGCAAAAATGGCAGGAACACAATGACACCAGTAGTAGAGAATAATTATTAAGGCAGTTCAGAAGAAACAAAAGATGGACAAGAAACTAAAAATAAGAGCATATACTCAAGTTGAGACCCACTTTCAGGATTGATATACCCAATTGATTAATTCATGAATGAGGCCCAAAATTAATACCCACACGAGTTAAGAAACTTTTGCAATAAGAATATATTTACCGATTAAGATTTGGAGAACTCTAAACGATTAGCAGGCTGCCTCCTTTGTGGCCGATTATGGAAGGGTTGTTGAGTCAGGAAGAGATCTTCGATCGGCGGAATGGAGGAGATTGTTGATTATGGAGGAGATTTTGGAGGAGAATGTTAAAGTCGATCTCCTCGTAATTTCCGATGAAATTACTTGTAGACTAAAATGACTTAGGGGTTTACATATATCTGGTATTTTATTAGATATAAAAACTGAAAAATAAAAATTAAAAATTAGATTGTGGGCCCCACTTATTTTAGCAGGTATAGCAAATTTGGGGTGAAAAATAAGGAGGGAACTAAATGACCGTAACGGTTACCATAGCTTTATGTATTGCTACGGTTATACAAACCGTTGCCATAAATGCCTCTATTGGAATGGTTTTAAACCTATTGCAACGGTTCAGTTGCTAAGTACAGCATCTATAGCAACGGTTACTGAACCCTAGCAATCAAAAACGTTGCCAGCTCCAATTTCTAGTATTGAGAGTATACTTACAACAACAGCTACCAGTCGAGTATCCAGATGGCTCCTTATAAGGCTCTGTTGTAGAGTAGAGATCTGGTTTAGGAGGCTTTGGACAAGGTCAGGATCATTCAATATAGGCTTCGTGCAGCTCAGTCAAAGAAAAATATATGCCGATCACAAGGTTCGAGATTTGTCTTTCATGGTCGGTGAACGGGTATTACTTCGAGTGTCGCCTATGAAGGGCGTGATGAGATTTGGGAAGAAGGGCAATCTTAGCCCTAGGTTCATTGGCCCGTTTGAGATTCTTGATCGAGTGGGAGAGGTGTCTTATAGACTTGCTTTGCTGCCGAGCTTATCAGTCGTGCATCCAGTGTTTCATATGTTCATGCTTCAGAAATATCACGGCGATCCATCCCACGTGTTAGATTTCAGAACTGTCCAGTTGGACAAGGATTTGTTTTATGAGGATGAGCCGGTAGCTATTCTAGACCGGCATGTTCGTTAGTTAAGGTCGAAAAGTTTCCCTTCTGTTTGTGTTCAGTGGAGAGGTCAGCCTCCTAAGGCATCGACCTGGGAGTCTGAGTCCGATATGCAGATCCGTTATCCTCATCTTTTTCCCAACTCAGTTACTTCCTTTTTATGTCCGTTCGAGGACGAACGATTATTTTAGAGGTGGAGAATGTGATGACCCAAAAGGTCATCACTTACTTTTAAATTAAATTCTGTATTTTTTAGGCCTTAAAAACCTCATCATTTATCACCTTAATTTACGTGTGCAGTTCGGGCGCATAGTCGGAATGCCTAAATGTGAAAATTTGTAAAAAAAAATGATAAGTTTTGACTATAAAATAAATAAATTTAATTTTGATCAACGTTTTTAGTATATAGACCCGGACCCATAATGTGAAGGTCGCGTAGGGTCCGTAGGAAAATATGGGACTTAGGCGTTTGCCCGAAATTGAATTCCAAGGTCCCAAGCCCGAGAAATGAATTGTTAAAGAAATTTTTTTTGAATTTTTTTAAGGAAATATGAAATGAAATTTGATTAGAACCTGGTGGTATCAGGCTCGTATTTTTCTTCCGGCGTCCGGTACAAGTCTTATATATTATTTAAGATATTTCTGTAAAATTTGGTGAAAACGGATGTCATTTGACGTGATTCGGACCTAAATTTTTAAGGTTGATGTTTCAAGAAGTTTGAGAAAATTCTTTGATTTTGAGGTTTAATTCGTTATTATTGAGGTTTTTCTGGCGATTTGATCGTACAGATAGGTTTGTATAATGACATTGAGTTAGTACGTATTGTTGGTGAGGAGCCCCGAGGGCTCGGGTGTATTTCGGATGTGTTTCAGGAGGTTTTTGACTTAAGAAAAGTTTCTAGTTTTTGTTGTTGTGTGCCGGGGATTTTACCCTTTGTGTTCGCGTGGTCCCTCTCGCGAACGCTTAAGGCAAATATCTCAGGTGCCAGATTCCTTCTACGCGAACGTGTAGCCCAGGTTGCGAATGCGAGGCAGTGGGGGGCTGTCCCTTCGCGAATGCGGTCCTGGCCACGTGAACGTGAAGGCCAAGTGAGCTTGGGCAGGGGGTGGGGAAATAACCCTATGCGAACGCGACACCTTGAACGCGAATGAGAGGCTTAAGGAGTTTCTACTCCACGAACGCGAGCCGTTTTCTGCGAACGCAAAAGCTTATCTAGCCTAACCTATTGCGAAGACGAAAGTTCTGTCGCAAATGCGAAGAATATTTTCGCCCAGTGATTTTTAAAAGACCAAAACAGAATACTTTCGGAATTTTTGTAAAATTTCACAAACATCTTCGTCTCCAAATCTCTTAGGAGATTTTTGAAGCACTTTCTCACTATAACCTCTTGGGTAAGTAATCCGTAATTTGTTTTCTTCTATTTTTATCAATACAAACTAGATTTCTAGGCCTAAAACATGATATTAAGGGTAGAAAATTAGAGATTTGGGTAGAATTAGGACTTTTTGATTAATTACGATTTAGACCTCCTTTTGGGGTAGGATTCTAGAACTAATTATATATTCGGGCTCGCGCGTAATGTGTGATCGGATTTTGGTTTGAACCTTGTGTTTTGACCAAGCAGGCCCGGGGTCGATTTTTGGATTTTGGGGCAAATACTTAGAAAGCTATAATTATAAATTGGAATTGGATTGTTTAGCATTTATTGATGTTATCAAGTCGATTATGTAAGATATAATTAATTTGGAGCCGAATTCGAAAGGAAAGGCGGTATTTGAGGATTGAGTTGGCCGTGAAAGTTTAAGGTAAGTGTTCGGTCTAACCTTAGCTTGAGGGATTAGGTGTTATATCCTATTTTCTAATTGTTTCTTGTTGAGTACGACGTATATGCATGGTGACGAGTATCCATACGTTGGTGTCGAGCATGATCATGAGTCTTAAATTGATAGTTGTTGCGTTCTTAATTGATACTTCAAATGCTTTAATTGATGATACTTGATACTGAGAAAGGATTTATTTTATTTTTGTGGATCGTATTTATGACTGTGCATTGGTATTAATTAAGCTGATTAGGAGTTGAGTTAAGACTGGTTATAGCCGATTCTCCCTTGCCGGGATATTTGTTTTGATATTATTGTTCCCTTGCCAGGAAGTTATTACATTACTTTTATTCCCTTGCCGGGATTCTTTGTGATTTTGTGTTGGCATAAAATGGGAACAGGTGGTACGCCTACCACAAGACATAATAAAATGGGAGTGAGTGATACGTCTACCACAAAGATATGAGAAATGGGATCGGGTTGCACGTCTGCAACTAGAGGTGAACCTAAAGTGAAATATGCCTTTATTTTCCTGATCCTTGTTAGAAGCTGAATTTTGATTTCCTCATAATTCTCTTGAGATTCTATTTTATCTGTTATTCCCCGAAGCATATTTCTCCTTCCCAGCTTTAATTGTTTATTTCAGTTTATTGTTTTGCGAAGTCTGGTCCTAGCTTCGTCACTACCTCGCAGGGGTTAGCCCAGGAACTTACTAGCACATGGGGTCAGTTATGCTGATGTTACACACTGCACTTATGTGCAGATACCGGAGCAGCATTTGGGCAGCAGCAGTATGGGAGCCAACATTCAGTACACAGAGATTCCGAGGTAGTCCTGCAGACGTCTGCATGCTCAACGGCTATTATTTCTATTACTATGTTGTGTTATCACTTCTATCCGAGACAAACTGTGTTCTTTCTTTCAGAAATTGTATGCTATAATCTTAGATAGTCCATGAATATTGTGAGACTAGTTTCTGGGTAGAGACATATATTGGTTTTCATGTCTATTTTGGTATTACATTACCTGAGTCTTCCGTATAATTTCATTTTTCAATATTATTTAAATATTTATAACCTGTCAATGCAAGATGGTAAAAGTACCTAGGGTCAATTATCTAGGGAGATCGACAAGGATGCCACGCACCGTATCGGGGCTGGGATGGATGAAATGGAGATTACTGTCTGGAGTCTTGTGTGACAAGAAGATGCCACTGAAACTTAAAGATAAGTTCTATAGAGGGGTGGTTAGATCGACCATGTTGTATGGGGCTAAGTTTTGGCCAGTCAAGGATTCTCATATCCAAAATATAAAAGTAGCCAAAAATAAGGATGTTGAGATGGATGTCCGGGTAGATTAGGCTAGATAAGATTAGGAATGAAGATATTCGGGAGAGGGTGGGCGTGGCTCCTATAGACAACAAGATACGGGAAGTGTGGCTTAAATGGTTCGGGCACGTGCGGAAAAGAAGCCTAGATGCCTTAGTTAAGAGGTGTGTGAATAATTGGCTTTGACATGTATGAGTAGAGGTAGAGGGTGGCCTAAGAAGTATTAGGGAGAGGTGATTAGGCAAGACATGGCGCGACTTCAGATTTCCCAAGGCATGGCCCTGGATAGGGAGGTGTGAAGGTCGAACATTACATTTGTAGGTTAGGGGTAGTTCAATTTTTTTTCTTGTTGTTCCAGCTAGTCTGATAGTGTTTTGTCTAAGAGTGTTAGTTTGATTTTTGTTCATCACACTATTTTAATTTTTTTTCAAAGTTATTGTTAGCATAATTATTGTCCTTTCACTTATTTGTTGTCTCTTACGATATTGATACTATTTCTATAGTTTCTGTTGTTGTTACAAATCTTTTCTCATCGTGCCGAAGTATTCCGGAATAATTTCTCTATCCATTGGGATAAGACCTAGTTACACTTTATCCTAATAATTACTGGGTTGATATTGTTGTTGTTATTGTTGTCCCTTAGATGAACAATCGGTGCAACTGTCTACGAGAATAGTGAAACGTCTTATTCAGGACATAATTAAGTCAACTTAAAGTTTAAATTCCACTAAATACAAGTCGTCAAATTTAGTGAAGCTAGCCTATAAAATAAGATTGCCTTGTAGAGAGAGAATAATATACTGGTTAAAAACAAACTCACCGTGTGGATCAATATTATGCTGACATATGGCACGGGAGTCGAAGCGACAAAGAAGAATAATGTGCAAGAAAGATATGAGCAATTCCCACGGGATCGTTTATGAAGATACCATGCCTTATAGCTAAATAGGTACGGGCTGATAATTAAGGTCATTCGAAGCCACAAAAATGGAAACATAATTAATAGTCACGAATATAAAAAAAAATCAGCCAAATTCTTGATTATGTGCGATTGACTATCATTACTTTAATCATTATAAATTACCCACGTAATGGATAATTAATTTAATAATAACAGTAACGGGTGGGAACTAAATAGGGAATCCAGTTATAAATTGGATCATTATATAAATACCCTTTTCATATTTTGTATCCCCACAGAAACAAATATGAAATTAAACTATCATTGTCAATATTCTCGTTATTCTCAACTATTACAAGATCTTGTTATTTCCAATTGCAAAAAGGTAACAATCATTAATAAAATTTTTTATTTATTCTCCTAGTTTTATTATTGTTATTTTTTTATATTTAAAATGTTAAATAAAATTGATTGTTTAAAACCTGAATTCTTTTTTTTTTCTATGACCAGAAAAACTATTTTTTGACTAAATAAACAACATATCATTTAACACAAAATAGGCGTCATGATGATGCATGAAGTAAGTAAATATTGTAACATGAGGAACTTAGATTTGACAAGTCATCTTCAAAGCAGTGGAGGTGCAGCCATATTTGTATACATGCATGTGTGTTACGTCTCTCCTCGTCCTGGATAATTAATTAAGACTTTCTCATCAATTTTCTTAATTACTCATTTATTCTATTCACACTACCTCACCAACCACAATAAAAGGCTCCTTAATTTCAAATACATCCAACTTTCAATCCCTCTACTTCTTTGCCAATTTCCCTGCAAAAAGGATATGAGTAATATTGTCATCATCCTTGCGTATATTTTGTTTTATTTTATTTTAGAAAATTTCCAGAGAAACTCGCGGTCGTTATTTTTGGGTGCGCACTGGGTAATCTGCTCGCTGAGAAATAGCTCGCAAATCACATAGGATATATAAACCATACTAGGCACGTCCGATGCGACGAGCTCTGACTAAGGAGGCTGCTGGTAAGGGAAATCGAGTAAATATAGCACGGTATAGCTAGTTTTCGCACTGGTCAATCAAAAATAGCCAGCGTTTACCAAGTCAATAAAAAATAGACATTGTTTTGCTGCAACAGAGACCAATCCAGCATAATATACTGGAGTTCGGTGCACCTGTGTATGAACTCCAGCATATTATGCTGGACCGGTATACTTGCTGGAACTGCAGTATATTATGCTGGAACTCCAGTATATTATGCTGGAGTTCAAGTATACTTATGCTGGAACTCCAGTATAATAAACAAGCATATTTTCCAGATTTTGAACAATATTTTCGCTCATATTTTTCTTTACATAAAAAGTGGCTAAGTTCGATTACTTTTGAAATTGAATGATTGTTGTAACCTCGGCGGGTTGCTCATTGGATTTTGATGGAATTCAGTGACAGTCCACTCCTTAGGTCCAAGGTACCTTCCAATGGCAATGAGGGTTTCCATCTAGGGGAGTTCACAGTGGCGAGCTCAGTTATAGAAGGAGAGGTCGACCAGGCGTTGGCGGGGAAGATTGCAACTGGGTTGATCAGCAGGTATTGGGGGCAGGGGAAACTGACCCGGGCTCTTCTCTTGAGAATCGATCCCAAATCTTTCATATGGGAAACCACTCACCAACCAATTTAGCCAAACCTTTGCGTTTATTTTACATGATAAAAATGAATTAAATGAAAACTGAAGAAGTGTCTTAATAATCACCTACAGCTTTTTACATCAATATTAATTTCGATAAATGTAAAATAAAGAATGTTTAGATATGAATGTTGACTCCTCATTTCGAGGGTAATACCTGCATATATAGAAATTAACTATGAATTTTGTCACTAATTTATCGCTAAATTAATGCTCATAGCTAGCAAAATTTTATGATAATCTATTATTAATTCATAGCTATTAACAATAAAATTTGCTAGTTATCTATTGAATTAACAAAAAAAAGGCATTCATTACTTCTTTTTTCCTTTTCAAATTCAATTTTGCACTGCTGCCTTTAGTGCACTACTGTCATTGAGTGAGACATTTAAGAGATAGATAAATGGTATTTTAGATAGATACTCTTATTATTAACGATTATTAATTGTCTTTCTTAATAAGTGTATAATTAGTAATCTTAAAAGAATATAATATGCATCTTGGGTCATTCAACAGATTTTCAAGGTAAAGAAGTATTTTGAGAATGCTGGTTACACTGAACAGAAGGTGTAGATTATAAAAAAACTCTCAATCAAGGAAGTATATAAAGCCATGCAGGAAGGATTTCAGAATGTAACTTGGAGGAAAGTCATATGCAATAACTATGGGCATCCAAAATGGATATTCATACCGAGACTTGCTATCCTGGAATGACTGGCAACAAAGGAAAGACTAGCCAGATGGGGAATAAACATAGAGACCACATGTGCATTATGCCAAAAAGAAGCAGAAACAGTTGAGCACCTATTCTTTGAACGTGAAATAATAGGAGCAATATGGCAACAACTGTTACATTGGCAGGGAATTTTGGGTTCATATATTTAATTAATAAATAAATACTTAAAAGAGGGTGAATGGGAAATGGAGAGAAAAGAAAATTTTGAGTGAAATTTCAAGTTTCCCTCCCTTGGCATATGGACATTGTCCCATATTGAAGAGGAAGAGATTTTTTATGGATTTATAAAAAATTGCTCTTCTTCTAGCTCTTAAAGAATAGAGAAGAAAGCAAGTCTCGCGCCATTATCGTCGTTGCTCGCTCGGCTCGGCTCGGTTCGAATTCGGAATCGAATTTGGATTTGGTCAAATAATTGATTGATTAACTTTTTAGATCAAATTTATTTTTTAATAGTAAAATATTAACAAAAATGCGTTATTATATATTTGTTAATAACAGAATATTAATATTAAATCGAATTACCCATCAACTTTCCCTCTTTATTTTTCCTCTTTATTGTTGAGTAAATACTAAATAACCATTTACGTAATGGAATTTATGTTGTAGTAGTTTTGAAGAAACAACCATTCTGAAGAGTTCCACCTCTTTAGATTCCACCCAAATTTTGGCTGTAAGTACAACATTATTCTGCTCAAAATTTTACTATGAATTTTTAGTTTTCTCTCCTTCTTCTGCATACTTTTAGCATACAAACAAAGCAAAAAGTAAGTGTTATTTGCTACTGATCTTTGTGTCCGCTGAAACACTGGCGTTTGGAGTACCACTACACCAGTGTGTAATTCGTTCTATCCTGGGAGAAAATAATACATAACCTTGGGTGCTAGAAAGGGATTAAATTCCTTAAGGAGACACTGTGAATTCAGCGGGTTCAAATTTTTTATGATCATTTTGTTTTATGCCATTTCTATTTATCATAATTTATGTTTATATTAATTTATATTTCCAGAATCGTGTTATAAAAACTGTTTACTAACAAGCTTAAGGAATTTGAATATATTTCTGTATTTGTATTATTATTTTCTGGAGAGTAAAACCTTTGTGGTTTTGTACTCTATTAAAATCTACGTGATTTTAACGTTGGTGTCATTCTTTTACAGAAATGACTAATGAGAATGAGAACCAAGCTGTTCTAATGGTGACAGCCAATGCATCAATGAGCCGAACACCGGCAGCATTGGCACCGGTAGAGAAACTCGGAAAATTTTTCGGGATTGATTTCAAGCGCTGGCAGCAAAAGAAGTTCTTCTATTTGACTACCTTATGTCTTCAGAAGTTCATCAAGGAAGATGTTCCTATGCTGGCCGATGATACTCCTAATAATGAACGCTTGCTCGTGACTGAGGTGTGGAAGCATTCAGATTTTGTTGTGCAAGAATTATATTCTTAGCGGGTTGGAGGATGCTTTGTATAATGTCTACAGTGGCGTGGAAACGTCAAAAGAGCTGTGGACAGAGCTTGAAAGGAAGTATAGAATTAAAGATGCCGGGTTAAAAAAGTTCGCGGCTGCAAAGTTTTTGGACTATAAAATGGTAGATAGCAAATCTGTTATTACTCAGGTCCAAGAACTGCAAGTTATTATTCACGATCTCCTTGCTGAAGGTATGAATCAAATTAATATTGATGTTGAAAGTAGTAATCTTAGTATTCTAACTAACGGAAATTTCATTGAAGGTCTTGTCATCAATGAAGCATTCCAAGTAGCAGCAATAATTGAGAAGTTGCCTCCTTTGTAGAAGGACTTCAAAAACTACTTGAAAGCCAAATGCAAGGATATGTCCCTTGAAGATCTCATTGTTAGATTGACAATTGAAGAGGACAACAAAGCTGCTGAAAAAAGAGGCCATGGAAGTTCAACAATAATGGGAGCAAATATTGTTGTAAAGAACAAGAAGAGAAATAACGCTTCTGGTCTGAAATACAACCCAAGCAAGAAGCGGTTCAGTGGAAACTGCTACAACTGCGAAAAAAAAATATACAAATTTACGGAGTGTCGTACTCCGAAGAAAGAAAAGAAGAAGGGTCAAGCAAAAATGGTAGAAAAGCATGATGATGTTGATGAGTTATGCGCCATGCTTTCCGAATGCAACTTGATGGGCAATCCTAAAGAGAGGTAGATTGATTCTGGAGGCACTCTCCATGTTTGTGCTGTCAAGGAAGCTTTTGCTACTTATGCTCCTGATGGACCCAATGAGAAAATATCCATTGAAAATGCTGCAAAGGCCAAGATTGAAGGATGTGGGAAGATATTTCTCAAAATGATTTTCGGCAAAGTGGTGACTTTGAACAATGTCCTTCATGTTCCCGAAATTAGGAAAAATTTAGCATCTACTGAACTTCTTGTTAAGAATGGATTTAAGTGTGTTTTTGTTTCCGATAAGGTTGTCATAAGTAAGAATGAAATGTTTGTAGGAAAAGGTTACCTCACTGAGGGCCTTTTCAAGCTGAATGTAATGGTTATGGAGAACAATAATAAAATTTCAGCTTCATCTTACTTACTTGAGTGAAATGAATTATGGCATATATGTTTGGGTCATGTTAATTATTAAACCTTACGGAAAATTATTAATTTGGAAGTATTGCCTAAATTTGAATGTGACAAATCAAAATGTCAAGTATGTGTGGAATCCAAGTACGTTAAACTTCCTTATAAGTCAGTTGAAAGGAATGCTAATCCTTTAGACTTAATTCACACAGATATTTGTGATATGAAGTCAATACCATCTCGCGGTGAAAAGAAGTATTTCATAATTTTTATTGACGATAGTACTAGATATTGCTATATTTACTTACTTAATAGTAAAGATGAAGCAATAGACGCATTCAAGCAATACAAAAATGAAGTTGAAACACAACTTAACAAGAAAATCAAAATGATAAGAAGTGATAGGGGTGGTGAATTTGAATCTCCTTTTGAAAAAATATGTTTATAATATGAAATTATTCATCAAACAACGGCCCCTTACACGCTCCAATCCAATGGGGTTGCAGAAAGAAAGAACCGTTCATTAAAGGAGATGATGAACACATTATTGATAAGTTTTGGTTTGCCATAGAACTTGTGGGGGGAAGTCGTTCTTGCGGCTAGCCGAATACTAAATCGAGTACCCCATAGAAAAACACAATCAATTCCATATGAGAAATGGAAAGGAAGGAAGACCAACTTGAATTATTTTATAGTGTGAGGGTGTTTAGCAAAAGTGCAATTTCCTAAACCAAAAGGGTAAAAATAGGACCGAAAACTGTTGATTGTATTTTCAAATGTTATGCAACTAATAGTAAAGCATATCGATTTCTGGTTCATAAATCAGAAAATCCCGACATTCATAATAATACGGTTATAGAATCAGATAGTGCTGAATTCTTTGAAAAAATATATCCGTATAATTGGTGAAGGATCTAAACGACCTCGGGAAGAAACAAAAGAAATTACACTTAACCAGGATGATCTAAGACGTAGTAAACGTAAAAGAACGTTTACTTCATTTGGACTGGATTTTGTAACTTTCTTATTGGAAAATGAGCCTCAAACATTTAATGAAGCTATGTTTTCTTTGGAATCATTGTTATGGAAATAGCAGCCAATAGTGAAATTGAATCCATACTGAACAACCATACATGGGAATTGGTTGATCTTCCTCCTGGAAATAAACCGTTGGGTTCTAAACGGATCTTTAAGAGGAAAATGAAAGATTATGGAACTATTGACAAATATAAGGCAAGACTTGTGGTCAAAGGGTATAGACAAAAAGAAGTTCTTGACTATTTTGATACATACTCTCCAGTTACAAGAATTATGTCCATACGAACGTTGGTAGCGTTAGCTGCAGTTTATGGTCTTGAAATTCATCAAATGGATGTGAAGACGGTCTTCTTAAATGGAGAGTTGGAGGAAGAAATTTACATGGAACAAAGGGTTTGTGATTCCAGGTAAAGAAAAGAAGGTCTGTAGACTTGTTAAGTCCCTTTACGGACTAAAACAAGCACCCAAACAATGACATGTTAAATTTGACCAAACAATACTGTCAAATGGGTTTAAGATAAATGAATGTGATAAATGTTTGTACATTAAAAATGTTCCAAATCACATAGTCATTGTTTTCTTATATGTGGATGATATGCTCATAATGAGTAATGACATTGCCAACAAAAATGCTACTAAGCGTATGCTAACTAGCAAGTTTGATATGAAAGACTTGGGAGTTGCTGATTTAATTCTGGGAATTAAGATCCATAAGACTTCTAATGGTCTGGTATTGTCACAATCTCATTATATTAAGACAGTACATGAAAATTTCAAGCACTTGGGCTTTAAAGTTCCAAAGACTCCAATTGATATGAATCTTGCATTAGCAAAGAACAAAGGCCAAAGCATATCACAATTGGATTATGCTCGTGTGTTGGGATGCTTAATATACATCATGAATTGTACACAACCAGATATAGCTTGTGCTATAAGTAAATTAAGTCGATATACAATCAATCCAGGTCAATCTCATTGGATGGCCATGAAACGAGTTTTGGGGTATTTAGTACATACTCAGGACTTTGCTTTGCACTACAGTGAATATCCTGCAGTTAGTGAGGGATACTGTGATGCAAATTGGATCACCGGGTCAACTGATTCTAAGTCTACAAGTAGATATTTGTTCACTATTGGTGGAGGAGCGGTATCTTGGAAGTCGTCCAAACAAACTTGTATTGCCCACTCTACAATGGAGGTTGAGTTCATAGCCTTGGATAAAGCCGGTGAAGAAGCTGAATGGCTCCGGAATTTCTTGGAAGATATTCCATTTTGGCCCAAACCGTTGGCACCAATATGCATATATTGTAATAGTCAAGCAACAATTGGAAGGGCTGGGAGCATTATGTATAATGGTAAATCTCGTCATATGCGACGAAGACATAAAACCGTTAGAAAATTACTCTCTAGAGGAATTATCAAAGATATCAAATCTACCGATTGATCGAGTATATCCGACATAAGTTCACTACGAAAAGTTCAAAGGGAAACCTACTTATCCAGATGCAATTAATCCTTGCTTCCGAATCACACAGTTTTTCATGCATACTTCTGTGATATATCCATTCCCAATTCACGTTGGGGATTGTTGGGTTTATGTATTTAATTAATTAATAAAATGCATAAAAGAGGATGAATGGGAAATGGAGGGCAATAAAATTTTTGAGTGAAATTTCAAGTTTCCCTCCCTTGGCATATGGACATCGTCCCATATAGAAAGAGGAAGAGATTTTTTATGGGTTTATAAGCAATTGCTCTTCTTCTAGCTCTTCAAGAATTGAGAAGAAAGCAAGCCTCGCGCCGTCGTCGTCGCTCGCTCGCTTGGCTCGACTCGGCTCGGCTTCGGCTTCGGATTTGGATTTGGATTTGGTCAAATGATCGATTGGTTGATTAACTTTTTGGACCAAATTTATTTGTTAATAGTAAAATATTAACAAAAATGTGTTATTAAATATTTGTTAATAACATAATATTAATATTAAATATTAATATTAATATTAAATTCAATCCATTTTTGTGTTTTTGTAACAGAAAATTAACTACCCATCAATTTTCTCTCTTTATTTTTGAGTAAATAGCCATTTATGTAATGGCATTTATGGTGTGACAATTTTGCAGAAACAACCATTCTGAAGAGTTCCACCTCTTCAGATTCCAGCCCAAATTTTGGCTATAAATATAACACTATTCTGTTCAGAATTTCACTACGAATTTATGAGTTTTCTCTCCTTCTTCTGCATACTTTTAGCATACAAACAAAGTAAAAGGTAAGTGTGATTTGCTACTGATCTTTGTGTTCGCTGAAACACTGGAGTTTGGAGTACCACTACACCAGTGTGTAATTCGTTCTATCCTGGGAGGAAATAATCCATAACCTTGGGTGCTAGAAGGGGATTAAATTCCTTAAGGAGACACTGTGAATTCAGTGGGCTCGAATTATGTTTTATGTCATTTCTGTTTATCATAATTTCTGTTTATATTTATTTATATTTCCAGAATCGTTTTATAAATACAGTTTACTAACAGGGAATGCAGAGGAAGCAGATGAAATGGCAAGAAGAGTTGATATGGATACAAAGAGTAGAAGAAAGTAGAAATGGAGGAGCAGCAATATGTAGAATGACTCTAGCAACTGCACTTTATTATATATGGCAGGAAAGGAACAATATCATTTTCAAGCAGGAAAAGAGAACAACAGTAAGCATCGTCAGGATGATTATATAGGAGATACACATTAGAGCCACCATGTTCCTAGATTACAGAGGGCTATGCCCAAAGCAAAGTATAGTTAGACAATGGGAAAGGTTAGAAGATAGGAAAGTAGAAAAGTGGAAGCGTATGAAACCTAAACTGGGGCTGCATGTCCAGTGGGTTGTTCCGTTTTTGTTTGTGTACATATTTTACTAGATAAATAGAGATAATTAGTTACCAAAAATTATATGTACCCGAGGTAACATGTATAGAACTTGGAAAAACTACGAATATTTAAATTAATTCTATACTTAGTGTCATAAAAAGATATATAATGAGTGAAAAGGTATTCGACATCCACCAATTTAAATCATAAGTATTCATGGGTAAAATTAGGTTTGAGCACTCCATGACTATTTGTATAGTTGTTTACATGATGAGAATAATATTTAATGTCCAGTACTATAATTGAATTTCTTTAAAATCGTTGAATATCTTAAAAAGAAATAGAAAAAATGGTCCAAAATAATTTATTGCTAAAAGTGACTAAGTTCGTAAATTTTCAACAGGGGCAACAGGGGTGGTCTCATAAACTTCTCAAAGCTAACATAGCAACAGGGGCGGAGCTAGCCTTTAATATTGTGAAGTGAACGTTACAATTATCCGGGTGTGAAATAGCCCGGAGGTGACTGCAATGAGCAGAAATCTCACTCATGGTCTTAAACGACGAGCAAACACTCGAACGTGAGAGCAAGGGTGGTCAACTTAGAGAGTGCTCACCTCCTCTTCAGACTTGTCCTCGACAACCTAGCGAAACTCGAATTTTCGGTGCAATCACCGGGGAATTGAGAAAATTAAATTTTACTGAAGTAGTTTCATTAGCTCTCGAGGTAGTATATATAGTCTCAGTACAACTGAAAGTGTGATAGTCCTTCAAGCAAAGGACAAATCGGAAATTGAATCCTAAAGTGACTACGGAGAATAGGTTCGGAAGGATCAATATATATACATATATATATATATATATACATATATATATATATACATATATATATACATATATATATATACATATATATACATATATATATATATATATACACATATATATATATAATTGTGATCGTGAGTTTAATATAGAGGATTTTGAAGTTTTTTGAAATAAATTTTAGAAATATTTCATATATTTTCGTTCACAAAACTTCAACTTTTTTTGTCCAAGCGAAACTCATATCCAATACAACTTGTAATAGAGGCATATGAACATGATTTGATTGAAGTATGAGAAGAAAGACTATTTAAGTTGAAGTAAAAAAATGGTAATAAAATAGGTATATTTAGTAAATATGCAATCTTTAGCTGTATTTTGTACACCAATAATGGAAAGAAATATGTGCAAAAGACCCTAAAAGGTAAGAAATATATGTTACTGTGAGAAAGCACGGGAGAAAAATACAACTAATATTAAACACGATACAATGAGCCATATATATAATACACATAACCTATCCTACTCCTAATAAATATTGGATTAGGCTACTCCTAATACACATTGGATTAGGGTTATACTATTACATATTCTAACATTCCCCCTCAAGCTGGTGCATATAAATCATATGTACCGAGCTTGTTACATATGCAGTTAACATCGAACCCGGGTTTCTAGACCCGAAAGCAGCATCGAGTCCCAAAGACATTGTTGAAAACTTGCTGAAATAGATGAAGGAAATACTATTTTTGCCGGAAAATTACTGTAGATGCCGGAAAAATTACTGTAGATGCCGAAAAAACTTCAAAGTGGTCAGAATTGAAAAGTAAAAATATAGGTAGGCTTGGAATTTGAGGGCGATCTAACTGCCCTGAAGGACCTTTGTCAGAATCTCACCGAAACAGTGCTCACGCGCCGGCGCGTGGGGCGCGTGAGTCGGATCTACCTGGGTAAATCTGGCGCGTGAGGGTGCGTGAAGGGAAGTTTTCCGGTGGGGTTTGCTGGGGCTTAGTCGGATCTCTCTTGGAACCTTGTGGTGGTGTTGGTTTTTGCACAACACTGATAATTAGTGACTTTGACGCAATTAGTCACTTCGGTCTCCGGAAAATTGCACGGTGACTGAGTTATTTCTTCCCGGATGTCGTTGGAATGACGCACAATAATAATTATCTCACCAAAGCTCTGATAATCTCCTCAGTACTTGTGTCCCTATTTGGAGCTCTCTCGCCGCCTATGTTCTCCTTTTGATTGTCTAAGTCACCATAGAAATCTTTAAGCTTGGCAAGATTGCTAGAGGCAGCCTTCTTCTCCTTGCTTTCATCTCTAGGTGGAGTTCGCTGTTGATCAAGACTGGTCCCTTGATCATGCAAACTTCGGCGTGGCTTCGACTCCTACTCCGGCTCCTGCTCATCTCGTAGTCTCTTCTGCTTCTCTCTCTTGAACTTCGAGCATAATCATACCTCCTGTCTCTATCCCTTCCCCGATCACTGTCATAATCATACCTCCTGTCTCTAAGAATGGACCTTGGGTCTAACTCAACCCCAAAAGCTAGCTTATGAGGTGAGGATTGCCCAATCCATATAAGGAGACCAAGGACCTCAAATCCCTCCGATGTGGGACAACTCAACACCCCCCCTCACGCCCAGATCTCTGGAACGTGGACAACATAAATGGGGGCCCAACATCGGTAACAATAATTGGGACGGGCCTGGCTCTGATACCATGTGAGAAAGGACGGGAGAAAAATATAACTGATATTAAACATGATACAATGAGCCCTATATATAATACACATAGCCTATCCTACTCCTAATAAATATTGGATTAGGCTACTCCTAATATACATTGGATTAGGGTTATACTATTACATATTCTAATAGTTACAATTTGAATCATCATGACATACTCAAAGGTTCGTTTGATAGGAGAGATAAGAAACAATTAATTTTAAGATTATATTTGAGATGACTTTATTCCAAATTTGATTGGAATAAAATCACAGAATAACTAATAAATCTGGAAGTGCAATATTTATTTTATTCATATGAGAGGACGCAATAATAATTGCGGAACTAATCTCGAAATAATTATCCTGGAATAATTTATTATTCCAACCAAACGACAACTTATCTGTTAACCTGATACCGCATTACATTTACTTTTTTGCCTTAACTAATAAGCAGAAACCTTACATAGGAAAAGAACTTTCACTAAATTGGAAAGAGAAAAAAATTATAGCATATTCTTATTATTTTTAGTTTTTTACCAGTTTAAGAAGATCCAAAATGCATCAACACCAGCTGTACATACAATTTTTCTAATTTACCCCCTTACACTTCTTTTTCTTTTTCCATCAATAAATTACAAAAAGAAGATGTATAATTATGACGTTAAAGATGATTTCAGCATGACATCAACAACCTATTTAGGTTAAATAATTAACAACTGGCTATTCAGCTGACATAATTACCCTAAATTAATTCTAGACGAATCTGAGAAGTCTCTTTAATTTATTTCTATTTTCTTTCCATGAATCAGAGATTTCTTTTTTTTTTTTTGGGGGTAAGACTGACAAAGAAGAATGAAATGGTCAATTACGTGGTCGTAATCTCCCCTCTATATAAGCAGACGTGACCTCTCTGTATAAAACATACATAGAACTAAAAAATACCAGATTTTACAATGGCAACCAAAGTCTACATTGTGTATGTTTTCCTCTTTTTCTGTTTCAGTTTCTTCATATATTTAGACAAGAGGGGTTGCTCTGATGGTAAGCAACCCCCACTTTCAACCGAGAGGTTGTGAGTTCGAGTCTCCGCAAGAGCAATGTGGAAAGTTATTGGAGGGAAGAATGCCGGGTTTCTATTTGGAAACAACCTCTCTACCCAAGGGTAGGGGTAAGGTTTGCGTACACACTACCCTCCATAGACCCCACTAAATGGGATTATACTGGGTTGTTGTTGTTTCTTCATATATTTAATTTTTTGTGTGAGTGTGTGTTACTTTTTGTTCTCTTTGTTTTCTGCATATCCAATTCTTCTATCAAATTTGTTTTTGATTAGTACTGGATTTAAAGTCAAAGTTCTAGTGTCTAATTGTTCAATAGACTTCTAAAAATTATGCTTGAATTATTGGTCAAGGTGATTTCTTCATTTAATTTTTAATCTTTAATTTAAAAACTAATGAACATGTTTATTTAAATTTTGTCAGTTACTATTCAATGTATGGGCATGTTGAGAAGCTGGCACAAGAGATTAAGAAAGGTGCTGCATCAGTTGAAGGCGTTGAAGCTAAGCTATGGCAGGTCTGTTAATGATAAATCACTCATGATTTGGAAACTTTTCATTTTTGCTAAATGTCTGTCACAGCATTTTGTATCGTTTTAAGTTATATGCACCGACAATATATTAATTTTTTATACTATCAGATTAAATTGACCTATAACAACATATTTTTTTTCATAATAAGCCTTATAAGGCAACTTTAAAAATAGAGTAATAACATGTTATATCAAGTTCACTGTTAATAACAGGTTAATCGCATGACAAATCACTTATGACTTGAATCTTTTCCTTTTTTATGAATTCTTGTCACATCATTTTCTGTAGGGGCGTAATGCAGCCCTACAACATCGGGTTAAATTGAACCCATAATGCTTGACGCGCAAGTACAAATTTATATGCAAACATCATCAAAATCCCATTAAATTATAAATATGAGCACATAACTGTAAGGATATAATGTGTACAATAGGAAGAACCTTAAAAGTTGAACGCATAAAGTTTAAATCCTGGACCCGCCTTTGATTTTCTAGGCTCTTTATGTGCACTCACAATGCATAGATTTGTATACAATCAGATTAAACTGACCTGTAACTAGCAGGTCATTTTATACTGTCAGTACATATAACTTATTCGTCTCTGCATTTAATCTTATGTGCCAATTAATATATGATTGGAACAGGTACCAGAAACTTTATCTGAAGATGTTCTTGCAAAGATGAGTGCACCTGGGAAAGGCGATGCGCCAATTATTACACCAGATGAACTTGCTGAGGCAGATGGCTTTATATTTGGATTCCCAACTAGATTTGGAATGATGCCTGCTCAGTTTAAAGCTTTTCTTGATGCAACTGGTGGTCTATGGAAAACTCAACAACTTGCTGGAAAACCTGCTGGCATTTTCTATAGCACTGGTTCTCAAGGAGGTGGCCAAGAGACTACCGCGTTAGTCCGTTTTCCTCTCCCTATATAACTCGTGGAAAATTTAAAGAAATGAACGAATTAATGTAATTACATCATAATAGGGGTTGCTCTGATGGTAAGCAACCCCCACTTCCAACCGAGAGGTTGTGAGTTCGAGTCTGCCCAAAAGCAATGCGGGAAATTCTTGGAGGGAAGGATGCCGGGGGTTTATTTGGAAATAGCCTCTCTACCCAGGGTAGGGGTAAGGTCTGAAGTACATAGTTCCCTCCCTAGACCCCACCAAGTGGGATTATACTGGATTGTTGTTGTTGTTGTTGTTGTTGTTGTACATCATAATAAGAGAAGCGCTATTTGAATCATATTAATAAAACACAATTCAAGTACATTACTGCAACTTTCCTCGACGAGTTTTCATTATATGTGATGTATGTTTGCAGGTTGACAGCCATAACGCAGCTTGCTCACCATGGAATGATCTTCGTTCCAATTGGCTATACATTTGGAGGAGGCATGTTCGAGATGGAGAAAATAAAAGGTGGAAGTCCGTATGGTGCTGGAACATTTGCTGGCGATGGCTCGAGACAGCCAACAGAGCTTGAATTGGAACAAGGTTTTCATCAGGGGAAATACATTGCCACCATCACTAAGAAGCTCAAAGCCTCTGCTTAAACATAATCTCTATTACTACAGTTTCACCATTTGCATTTAGTGTTTTCATTTTTCTATGTTTGGGTTTAAATTTAGTGTTGGTACTGAACTAAGTTTACAATGTCTTATTTTATAGCCTATTGTTTTGTGTCTGTTACAGGTCAATTTTACATGCTTAAGAATCTTACCTTGTGCTTATTAAGAAATCATTATACATGAAACTTAAAATATTTATTGATAGCACTGTCCCAAAATGATCTCCTCAAAGAAATAAAATGCCTATTGAGATACCAATAATCAACTCTGCAAATATTTTTTCTAATTCTTGTTCACAAGGGATTCATTTTCAACTTGCATTTCTCACTTATTTCTTGCTATCCCTTTCCCTATTTTATTTAGGCTCCCAAATTCAGATAACACTACTATCCCTTTCTCTATTTTATTATTTGCCACCCTTAAAGCTCCTTTATGACAAACTGATCCATTTAGGAATTGCAATGGGGCGTGAAGGATTGAAATACCCGAAGAATAATTTAGGCATAAGTAAAAAAATTCGTAAAAGCTATATAGAAGAAATTTATTAAACTAGGGAGAGAACTTGGTAGGAGAGTTTTTCACAACTTATAAACTCTTGAATCTCTCTACAGAGTAGCTACCTTTCTACACTAGAAAATATGTAGTAGCACCCCTATTTATAATACTGCAAAACAAAAACCTATTTCAATATAAAACTGGTAAACAAATCCAAATAAGACATGAATTAAGTAAACTACCAAATATCAAATCCTAGACAACTTAGAAAAATTAATCTTGGTTTAATTTTCAACAGCCTCCCTTAAACCAAGATCTCCACCAATTTCCTAAAATATGTAGCATCAACAAAATTACGAGTATTATCTTTAGTTAACTTCAATTTCTCTTCGATATTGGTCATGTATGATTTTTCTTTAACCATTGTAAATCCCTTCAAAATATCATCAACATAATTTTTCTTTACATTAAAATCATTTACTTCTCCAGTTGCCTTGTAGTTGGACTTGTACACCTGTTCAACTCCAATTGAACATTCTATATGTTGTAGAGTAATGCCACAAATACATATTTCGTCTTACTTCTTGAAACATGTAATCTCGAACAATGATACTAAAATAATCATGCGTTGTTGTGGTTCTGCACCCCAAGCTATTTTTGCCTCAAACTTGGGTGGATTATTAGAAACTTTCTCTTGATTAACTATCTTGCTTCTTTCATTACTCGGTTATCTTCATTACCATCAAATAATTTTTCTTGTGAAATACTAACCTCATTTGGGCTGATATTCCTTGCAACTAAATCATCCTTTTTATAAATCGAATGAATTTTTGAAAGATAAATTTGAATATGATTTGACTTTCCTTTGCATTCAATATAATCTCTATTACAACAAAAATTGCATGTACCTTCTCTTCTTTTCTCCTCTGTTTCTGAATTTTTGCCTTCTTGATTTATCTCCACAAAATTTGTCTTCTTTTTCTTTTGCTTGATCATCCTTTTCTCGTGATGCCTTCTCCAATGTCCATTTTTTATTAATTCAGCGATCTCTCATATTTCACCAATCACCTTCTAAATCATCAAGTCCGAGAAAGCTAAGATATTTGGTGGCCTCAAGAATAACCTTCTTGTTTCTATACTTTAAACTTAGAGACTGCAATACTTTTTCAATATTTTAACTTCTTCTAATACTTCTCCATTGACCCTTAGACCATTGACTATTTGTTCAATTCTCGTAAAATTCTGTGACTGACTATGTTAGTCCTTTATTGTCACGACCCATTGTCATAATAGGTCATGATGGAGCCCAACACCATTGTCGGGCAAGCCAACGCGGAAATATAAATTTGCTCTTATTTTACTTTTACCAAATAATTGCAGCAATTTCTAAAATTAAGGTTAGAACAAGTAATAACCAATAATATACCAAAATAATTATAGAATTCCCAAAAGAATAGTCTACTAATGTGTGTGCCAAGACGTAGTAACAAGTTGTGGGCAACTAGTACACTACTAGAAAAACATCAATTTGCGACCGAATTTTCTGACTGAAAATGAAGTAGTCGCTATTTGGACTACTTTTGCGACCGCCGTAGTGGAAAAAGGATTGAATTTTTATTTATTATTTTTTTTAAAAATACGACTATTATTCCGACGAAGGCAGTAAGAAAATAGCGCGCTAATTTCCCTCCTTGACTTTTGCAACTGATTCGGTCGCATATTAAAAAGACAAAATTTTCTTATGACCCACTAAGCGATTGCGTTGGTCGGAAAAGTAAAATAAAAATGATAAAAATATTTTAAAGCTGGTTTGCGACTATGGTGGTCACTAACATTAATCTAATATTTCACACACGAACCCTATTTCCCTAATTTCCTCTATGTTTCTCTGCTCGCCGATAACCCCTCCCTCTCTCTACTCCTCTGCGATAACCCATCTCTCCCTAAATTTCTGAAGGTAAATCACTAATCACTCATCTCTCTCTCTTTCTTCTCATACTGTAAGTTTTTTTCCCGTTCCAGTTTAATTTTCTCGTTCATCTGAATCTCTTCCAATTCGCTCAAGCCATTGTCCTCTTTCATCGATTCCAGCACCGTTGACGACTTCTCTGGTGTGTTCCCGGCACACACACACTATCTCTCATTCTATTTCAAATTTCTCTTTCATTAATGTTTGGTTTCTTTTAAAATAGAGTGTCTGATTTAATAATTAACTAGTATTAAACTTCAGAATATGTATGTGTGTGTGTATATTTTTTTGTGTGTGTTTGTGTTTGGCTATATTTCGTTCTTCTGTTGTATTCTTTTTATCCACATGATAGAACTATGGAGTTGTATCAGATTGTATATTATTACACCAGAGTAATATAATATGTTCTACGTGTTATCCTCTGCTGTCTATTTGTTCTCTTGTATGTAAACTTTTTGTTGCTGTAACGAGTTTTCAGCCTAAATCTGTGGTTGAAACATAGTATGGAACTTTATAGGTGCTGTCATAGTGTCTTCTTAGCCTGTGTTAAGAATTTTATGGCAATTACTTTCTGTAATGCATGAAATGAGAAAGTGAAACTGGTGAAAATGCTCTACTTCAAAAGTATTGGTTCACGACACTTAGTTTGTCAGGGAGTTAAGCAAAGCTTATTCACTGCCTTCACCAAAACCAGTAGTGCCTTTCCTCCAAAAAGTAATTAATTAAAGCCGATATAGAGGCTTCATGACTTCGAATTGAGAAAACAATTTACGTAAGTGGGAATTTTGATTTGGTGGTAGAGTTTTATTTCAGAGAAACCGAAATGCACATTCAAAAACGAAAAGAAAATTCCTTCATCAGAAAACTGTGAAACATGCATTTTAATTTCTTCAAGTATCGCTTTGACTCTATTGTAATTTTAGGAAGCCAATGAGCAAGGTTTTGAGGAATGACGTCAAAGTCAACCCGATTCCGAGAATTGTAGCTCAACCCAAGTGTCACTCCCTGATGTAGCTTTAATATGGACACAGGTGATTGGTGGCCCAAAGAAAGGTAGAACCTACGGTTTTAGATCATAATATTCTATAGGTCAACCCAAGAAATACATAACATGTCTGTTTTGATACGATAAAAATAAACTGGAAGATATAGAGGAGACTCAGGGCCCGCGAACGCCAGCGAACTACCTCGGAGTCTCTGGACTGAAGGATCGCTCCCTAACTACTGATGCGGTCCGTAAGATGTGTCCTGACATGTGTACAAAAGGCACAAAAGTGTAGTATCAGCACAACCGACCCCATGTGCTGGTAAGTGCCGGACTCACCTCGACGAGGTAGTGACGAGGCTAAACCGGACCTACCTCAATCAAATTGTACATATATATGTGAATAACAGAAAGATAACAAAATTTTAAACAGATAATGGGGAGGGGACATGTTGGGGGTGTAACAGTTCAATTATACATCCAACAAACAAGAAATGGAGCTGAATATATAACATTAAATAGAGAAAAGCCAGTGAATCAACAACTGCACGACACCACCCTTCGTACTTTTACTCTCATTTCTCATCAAAACTGTTAAATATAATGCACAACATCATCCTTCGTGCTTTTACTCTCAATATGCAGTGCACGACATCACCCTTTGTGCTTTTACTCTCAATACATAATACACGACATCACCCTTCGTGCTTTCCTCACATAACTCTCAAAATACAAGGCACGAAATGACCCTTCCTGCATAATCTCTCTCTTCCTCACCCAATCAATGGTCACAACCAAACGGGAAAGGAATATATAATAAGATAAAATATCCCGGCAAGGGAGAATAACTCAACAATAAGTCCCGGCAAGGGAATACAGCTCAATAATAGCTCCCGGCAAGGGAAAACAACTCAAAAATAAGTCCGGGCAAGGGAAAAATACCATAAATTCTTTTTTAGTTCATTTTCTTCTCAACTATCACTTCATAGTTCATTCAACAAGTAATTATCACAATTATCCACTTCTTTTGACATTTTAACAGCAATTATGACTCATGGTCATGCTAGACTCGAGCGCATAGGTAATCGTCACCATACCTATACACCGACTCCACATAGCACATAGCAAATATTATCCTAATCCTATTCCCTCAAGCCAAAGTTAAATAAAAAACTTACCTCGAATGCGAAAATAACAACTTAAAACTCAACAATCGCCTTTCCTCTAGAATTCGACCCGAACCAACGATATCTAACATAAATCGATTCAATATTATTAATAATAGCACAAGGATGCAATTTCGTAGCTTAGAAATGAATTTTCTAACTTTCTTCAAAAATACCAAAATCCGACATCGGGCCCACATGGTCCAAACTCGAGGCTCAGACTAAATTTCAGTTACACATAACCCCACGAGTCTAAATATATGATTTGTTTTAAGATTCGACCCCAAGTTGAGGTTGAATCGCGAAAAATTCTCAAAACCCTAACTCTACCTAAAAACCCTAATTTCTACCATGATTTCATATTTTAGGGTTACAAAATTGATGTTTAGATGAAGGAAGGAAGAAGAAATGAAGTTAAGATTACTTACCCAGTGAACTATGAAGAAATGGAAGCTTGAATTTTGTTCAATGGAGGATTTTAGGAAGAGCTCGTGTGAGAATTTGGGAAGAAATCCCGTCACTATTTCGTTTTTAGGCTTTTAAAATCACTGGGCGAATTTGTTCTATGCGATCGTGGGGCAAAAGATGTGATCGCATAGGGGATTGGGAAGTTGGCTTATGCGATCGTATACAAGGTCATGCGAACGCATAGAAGGAAGGGAAGCCAAAGTTCCAGGTGGGGCTTAATGCTATGCGATCGCTTTGAAGAAGCTGTCCAAGCTATGCGATCGCGTTGAAGGGGATGCGATCGCATTGAACAAAGTAGGAGGGCTGGAAAGGGACTATGCAATCGTAGAGAAGCCTATGCCATCACATAGAGGAAATGATCTGTGCAAAGATTGCAGAAAATCTGCTAAGTTCAAAAAGCCACAAACATCCCGAACCACCCCCGAAAATACTCCCGAGCCCTCAGGGCTCCTAACCAACCACACACACTCACTCATTATCATCCTACGAACTTGGTCGAGCGATCAAATCGCCAAAATAACATCAAAATCAAAGAATCAAAACTCCAAAACTCATGATTTTCATTTCAAAGTTCAAAAATTTTCAAATTTTCATTTTTTTGTACGAAACACGTCAAATGACGTCCAATTTCAACCAAATTTTGCATATAGCGCTTAACGCTCATTTAAGACTTGTAACGGGAATCTAAACCAAAATACGAGCCCGATACCATTACTTTTGATCAATTTTCATTTCATTTTTCCATAAGTATTTTCAGAAAACAAGCTCACAGAAAAGTTCCGTACTCGGGTCTGGGACCTCGGATTTGGATTCCGGGAATATGCCCGAGTCCCAAATTTCCTTACAGACCCTCTGGGACCGTCACATCACGGGTCCGGATCTGGTTACCCAAAATGTTGACCAAAGTCAACTATTGCAATATTATTATCAAAATTCATAATTTTTAACACAAAACTAGAATATTTCCACATAAAGATTTTACGGCTTCGCGTGCGGACTGTGTACACAAATCGAGGCAACCAAATAGGAGGTTTTCAAGGCCTTAGAAGCACAAAGAAAGGAAGAATTATGGTGATGACCCTTTGGGTCGTCACAACTATGATTGTAATATTTTAGACTAGATTGAATGATGTTGGAATGTTTAATTCTTTTTGGATGTTTTAGTTACAAATATTTATGTATTGCATTTTATGGATTTGATTAGTTGCAATGATAGATTGATTGGTTAGCATGATAGATTAATTGGTTGTTGTATATTTGTATTGGTAGGTGGTATTACTTTAAAAAAACTAGAATTTGGCAAAAAATTGACAGTTTTCCGATTTATTTCCAACCATAGTAGTCGCAAAATGCATCAATATATTCCATATTAAGGAACATTTGCGACAACTTTAGTCAGAAATACAAAAAAAATAAATAGTTTTAACTAAATTTGCGACCACGGAGTCAGAATATTAAATAAATAAATAATTTTAAATTTGATTTGCGACCACAGTAGTGGAAAAACTAAAATAAAATTAAATATTATTATAATTATGCATACCGTTTGCGATCGAAGTAGTGGGAAAAATATAAAATTTAAATTTAAATTAACCTATTTGAGACCGCGTCAGTAAGAAAAATACCGCATTTATTAGTCGTTTTTATTTTTCCTTAGCGATCGCTATAGTCGCAAATTAGGACAGATTCGGTTGCAAACTATTTCAGATCAACTATTTTGCCACTACGACTTTTCGGTCTGAAAGTAGTCGGAAATTAGCATTTTCTGACCACTTTCTGACTGTTTTTGCAGTCGCAAAATAGCAATTTTCTAGTATAGTAAAATATACAACATAACAATTCTATCCTACTATCCAAAATAGAATACACAACAAAAATAAATAAAGAGATACTCCATCAAGCTGTTGAATGGAATAGGAAGGGAGCAGCTCACCGTGGAGGTCTCGGAATATGCTCAAAGAAACGCATCACACTGATAGCTAGATGTAGTTGCCTCAGATCCTGTACAATTAAGTACAGAAGTGTAGTCTGAGTACATGTACAGTACGTACCTAGTAAGTATCCTATCTAATCTCGAGGAAGTAAAGACGAGAAGTTGATTGACACTTACTAGGGTCAAATAATTTGAGAGATGAGTTATACTAAGCATGGATAAAACAAGTAAATAGCAGTGTATAGCAGAACTAACAGGCCCTCTCCTAGATAATGTCACAACTAGCAACTTTTATTCCCAGACAAATAATATACTCAAATCATAAAAAAATTCTAGGTAAAGCAGGCGCAAGTAGTACGGAGGTCGTACTCCCGATCAAACATAAAGTAAATTGTCACTGCCGTGGTTCGAACGGTATGAACCATATATGCATCTAGTATCCCGCTCACGAATCAACCATGCAACACTGCCAAATGTAATTAATATAAAAACTGGCAGACAAGAACATATAACTGGAGAGCGATTACTCACTGAATTATCAATTTCTCTTAAAAATGGCCAAGAAAGGTCATGTTTCTCCTAGCTAGTCTCATTTATAATAATCACCATGATTAAGCAATCCAAATTAAACATAGAGTTGCAAGAATACAACATAAATCATGTTTTTGGGTCCTAAACTACCCAGAGTTAGCATAATAGTAGCTACGAATAGACTCTGGTCATCTATTGCGTACGTAGCCCTCACATTTAATGGCAAATTATTATATTATATCACCTATGAGAATAATTCCCTCTTACAAGGTTAGATAGGAGACTCATGTTGCTACAAAGTGCACTTCCAATACCAAGAACGAGCCCAAACTCTCAATTTGGAGCTGAACGATCCAAAACTATATCAACGAGGTAGGAACTAGTCAATACAAGCTCATAGGATCGCATTCTAACTATTTAAGCAATTTTCCACCCTTAAATACAAGTTTCCTAAACTCCTACCCCTGTCCCACGTGCCCAGATTCAGAAATGTTTCAAAGAAAGTTGTTCTTCATAACCTGATGATTAATAACATATGATTTCTAATTCATTTCATAACAAATTTCGTGGTCAAAATTTAACTTTTGTCAAAACCCTAGGTTTTGCTCTAACCCTATGATTTTACCTTAATCGTAGTGTGTTAATCTACCAAAGACTCATAGTATTAAACTAGAAATAGGTAAGGATAAACTTACCTCATGATGGTAGGTGAAGGTCCGCTCTCAACAGCTCCAAAATCGCCCAATAGATGAGTGAAAAATTGGCCGAAATGACTTAGAGCCCACAATAAATGAAGCTCACTACTTCAGTGATTTTCGCATCTACGGTCAGGGGACCGCATCTGAGGCCTTGCTTTTTCGAGGAAGAGGCTGCATCTGCGGAATTGGCCAAGCTGGTTGGCACCGCTTTTGCGGCTTGGGAGCCATTTTTGTGGTATTGTGCTTGGCCAGCCTTGGCCGCATTTGCGAGAGGGCGAAACTCTATGGTCTCGCACTTGTGGCTGACCAACCGCAGGTGCAGTTATGACATAAACCAGATGCTTCAGGTCTTCTCCACTTTTCCAACTTCACTCGAGCTTCGCGATTGAAGCCCGAGGCTCCGGGCCCCTCCCGAACATACCGATAAGGTAAAATCATGAAACGGACGCGCTCGAATCTTTGGAAAACCCGAACCAATGCTAAATCTACGAATCACCCCCTAATACCATTTGAATCAAACTTATGAACTTCACGTTCTTAAATTCACTTCTACTGTGCCGAAGCGCACTTCTACTACTCAGATTAACACCAAAATTTGCGGGCATGTCTTAAATGTTATATTGCACTTGTACTGGTATCCGCAACCAACCGAAAAGCCCGATACCAACGTGATCAATCATCGATTAGTTTTTTAAATCCTTAGAATTTTGATTTAACAATTTTCTAATAAAAATTCATTGCTTGGGATAGGAACCTCAGAATTCGATTCTGGACATACGCCCAGGTCCAATATTTTCCTACGGACCCTCCAGAACCATCAAAACACAAATCCAGATCCGTTTTCCAAAAAAATTGACCAAGTCAAACTTAGACTTTTAAGAAAATCTTAAGGAGTTAAATGAGCATATTTCAACCTAGTTTCTTCCAAATCCCGAACCAACCATCCCCGCAGGTCGTAAATTAGTTAAAGCAAGTGTGGGAAGTTTTATCTTGGGGGAAAGGGTTCTAAATAGCGAAATGACCAGTCGGGTTGTTACATTCTTCATCTTTTAAACAAACTCTCGTCCTCTAACGGACATAGAAAAAGTACCTGAGGTGCTGAATAAGTATGGATATCTGCTCCGCATGTCCTCCTTGGACTCCAGGTCGCCTCCTCGACTGGTTAGCCCCTCCACTGGACCTTTGCCGCTGAGATCCTCTTGGATCTTAATTGGCAATCATGTTTATCAATAATGGAAACTAGCTCCTCATCGTAACTCAAGCTCTCATCCAATTAAATAGTTCTGAAGTCTATCACATGGGAAAAGTTGGCATATAACTTCCGAAGTATTGACACATGAAACACTGGGTGAACTCCCGATAAACTAGGGGGTAAAGTAAGCTCATAAGCAACCTCTCCAACTCACCTCAACACCTCAAATAGGACAATAAGCCTTAGACTCAGCTTGCCCTTCTTCCCGAACCTCATAATACCTTTCATTGGTGAGACTTTCAAGAGGACCTTCTCCCTAACCATGAATGATACATCATGCGCCTTGTGATCTGCGTAACTCTTATGTGTGGAATGAGCTGTGCGAAGCCTCTCCTAAATTAACTTTACATTGTCTATGGCATCTTGTACCAAATCTGTACCGTATGACTTACCCTCACCAGGATCAAACTACGCGATAGGAGAATGACATTGCCACCCATACAAGGCCTCAAATAGAGCCATATCGATGCTGGACTAGTAGTTGTTATTGTAAGCAAACTCTGCCAAAGGCAAGAACTAATCCCACTATCCTCCAAAGTCAATCACACTTGCTCTAAGAATCTCCTTCAAGATCTGAACTGTATGCTCCGTCGGTCTATGGAGAAAATGTAGTGCTAAGCTCCACGCGGATCCCCAACTCACCCTGAAAACGCTCTCCAGAAATGAGAAGTGAACTGAGGGTCTCCATCTAATTTGATGGAAACAGGCACACCATGAAATTGAACTATCTCCAGAATGTAAATCATGGCCAATCTCTATGAAGTGTAAGTAATCACCGGAATAAAGTGCGCCGACTTGGCGTACCTGTCAACAATGACCAACACTGCATAAAACTTCTGCAAGGTCTGGGGTAACCCAACTACGAACTCCTTAGTAATGTGCTACCACTTCTACTCCAGTATAGGCATTTGTTGCAGTAGGGCACCCGGCCTATGGTGCTCATACTTAACCTACTGGAAATTCAAACACTTAGACACAAACTCCACTATGTCCTTTTTCATTCTGCGCCACCAATAATGCTACCTTAAGTCACGATACATTTTTGTCACACCTTGATGAATGGAATACCACGGACTATGTACCTCCTCTAGCATCCTCTCCCTTATACCATCAATATTAGGAGCATATAGGTGACCCTAGAGTCGGAAAACGCCATCCTTGCCAATAGAAACCTCCTTGGCATTACCCTGAATCATTGACTCTTTGAGAAACGCCAAATATGGATCATCGAACAGCCGAACCTTAATTTCCCCAATAATGACGACTGGGCAACCATACACGGAAGAACTCGGTTGGTATCTAAAATATCCAACCTCACAAGTCTGATAGCCAATGACAGTATGTCCAAAGCTAATGGTCTCTCCTCTGCTAGAATGAATGCCAAGCTACCCATACTCTCTTCTTTGCTGCTTAAGGCATCCACGACCACGTTTGCCTTGCCCAGATGATAAACAATCAAGCCACCTATGCTGCCTCAGATTGAGATCCATCTGCTTGAACAAATGTTGTAAGCTACGATGATCAGTATAAACCTCACATGACACCCCATAGAGATAATGCCTCAATATCTTGAGAGCATGAACAATCCCGGCCAACTCTAAATCGTGAACAAGATAATTATTCTCATGGATCTTTAGCTTGCACGAACCATAGGCATTAACTCGCCCTCCTGCATTGATACACACCCCCAATCCAACGCGTAAAGCATCACAATATACCGTATACAACCCTGAACCGGAAGGCAACACAAGAAATGGTGTTGTAGTCAAGGCTGTCTTGAGTTTTTGGAAGCTCGCCTCACAATCATCGGACCAATGGAAAGGATCACCCTTCTAGGTCAATCTAGCCAGAGGTGATGCATTAGATGAAAAGCCCTGCACGAATCACATGTAATAACCGGCTAACCCCAGGGAACTCTTGATCTCAGTCGCTGAAGTAGGACGTGGCTAACCCAGAAATATCTCAATCTTCTTGGGGTCCATCTTAATACTTCTCCTGACATAATATGCCCCAAGAATGCCATTGACCCTTTTCAGAACTTATACTTGGAGAACTTAGCAGATAGCTTCTACTCTTGCAAGGTCTCAATCACTACCCTCAAATGCTCCTCGTGTTTCCCCAGGCTGCGGGAGTATATCAAGATGTTGTCAATGAAGACAATGACAAAGGAATTAATATAAGCCCTGAACATCTCCAAAAATTCATAATGGCCATACCTCACCCGACATACGGTCTTCGGAACATCCGAGTACCGAATCTTCAAATAATGGTATCTCAAACTCAAGTCGATCATAGAGAACACCCTAGCACCCTAAAACTAGTCGAAGAAATCATTAATGCACAACAACATGTACTTATCTTGATGGTAGCTGTCATGACCCGGATTTCCACCATCAAAAGTCGTGATGGCGCCTACTAACGGAGCTAGGCCAGCCAAACTATAAACATTCTCTGATAATTCCTCAACAATATAAATATACGAAAACACTTAAATAAAAGCGGAAGACTTTAAGTTTATAAAACTAAAATTAAAATGCAGATGTTTAAAACATATCTCTATCCAAAATCTGGTGTAACTAACTCACGGACTACTAAAGAGTGCTACAAATAAGTTTGAATAAAATAAAAAATGCCTGACTCGGCACAATGAAAACAAACTAAAACAGGGAAAGGGATTCCAGCTTGTGAACGCCAGCTAGGCTACTGTTGTGACCCAAAAGCTGCTCCAGTACCATAATCTGTGCAAAAAACACAGAAGTGTAGCATCAGCACAACCGACCCCATGTGCTGGTATGTTCCTGGCCTAACTCCGGCGAGGTAGTGATGAGGCTAGACCCGTCTACTAGATAAACCAATACAGATATGAAGTATGTTTTGCTGAAAAATAAAAGGGAGATAAACAGTTGGTAAAAGAAGGGGAAAATATGCTGGGGGAAAAACTGTTGTAAACAACGAATTTAATTAAAGGTAAATCCACCAACAAAACTCAAGCCGAAAATAACACATTAATCCCATACATTGTATCACTGTTTCGGTGCGTAACCCGATCCACTTACTCATGGTGGTATTACGGCGTGAAACCCGATCCGTGCGTATAGTATGCATCATTATTGCGGTTTGCAACCCGATCCGTGCAGATATTATGTATCCTTATTGCTGTGTGCAACCCGATCCGTGTGGATATTATGTATCCTTGTTGCGACATGCAACCTGATCCATGTAGATATTATGTATCCTTGTTGTGGCGTGCAATCCGACCACTAAGATCATGCTTTCTCATCCAAACATCAGTCACATCCATGGAGCAAGAGAAGAATAATCAGTAGAGGAATCCCGGCAAGGGAACATATCAACTCAACTAATTCTCGGCAAGGGAGTAAATCTGTAATACCAATAACACCTCTTGGAAAGGGAGCAATGACAATAACCTTCACATTTCAGCAAGGGATCTATCATGTCTCTTCCTATTTCTTTCATTTCATATTCATTTGTTCTTTTATCGTTGATCCAGCGCTCCCAAGGTTTCTATAGTTCATAATTAATTATCGTACTCTTCACATTAGATAAAGATCATAGATTGCACATGGAAAAGTCACAACAATCTCATAATAAGTATAAGTAAGGACCCACGGTCATGCTGGACACCAGTGTATAGATACTCGTCATCATACCTATACACCGTACTCCACATTTAGCAATTAGCAATTAGCAAATAATATCCTAGTCCTATTCCCTCAAGCCAAAGTTAGAACAAGCACTTACCTCGGTCCAAGAATAGCAATCAACTCTCTAATACCGTCTTTCCTCTATAATCCAACTCTGAAACAATGGTATTTAGGCACAATTTAGTTCAATAATATCAATAATGGCTCAAAAACATAATCCCATAGCATAGAAATGAAATTCATATCATTATTCCAAAATTACAAAAATTCAACCCTGGCTATACATGGTCCAAACTCGAGGCTCAGACTAAAACCCGATCACCCATAACCCCACGAGTTCAAATATGAAATTTAATTTTAGATTTGACCTAGAATTGAGGTTGAATCACCCAAAATCTCCAAAGTCCTAACTCTACCCAAAACCCCCAATTTCTATCTTGAATTCATGAGTTAGGTTTAGGAAATTAGTAATTAGAGGAAGAAATTAAGAGAGAATGAGGTTAAGAACCCTTTTATAAGAAGCTATGGAGGAAGAGGAGTTGAAAGTCGCCTATGGGGTGTTGGAGTGAAGATCTCGTGTGAAATAATGGCGAAATCCGTAATGAACAATGTTTTTAGCTTATATTTTCACTGGGCACTTTTGTGCTATGCTTCGCGACAGAGGGTCGCGTTCACATTGAGTGGGGTCAGACAGGCATCGCGTTTGTAAGGGTAGAATGCGAACGTGTAGGGTTAAATTTTTTGGGCCCAAGTTTGTGCTATGCGAACGCGTTGATGCCACGCAAACGTGATGAAGGGGGATTGCAAGGCTATGCGTTCGCGAAGGCTGGATGCGAACAAGTAGAATAAAGTTTTCCCAGGGCCAACTAAAGCTATGCGAACGCGAGAGAGGAGTGCAAACACGAAGAAGCATTTTACTAGAACAGCTGAAACTCATTTTCTGCAATATTTCTAAGTCCAAGACCACCCCGAACCACCTCCGAATCACTCCCAAGCCCTTGGGGCTCCTAACCAAACACACACACTAACTCAATAACATCCTACAAACTTAGTCGAGCGATCAAATCGCCAAAATAACATCAAAATTAATGAATCAAACCTCAAAATCATCATTTTCATTTAAAGTTCATAGACTTCCAACTTTAGGTATTTAGGTCCAAAATACGACAAACGACGTCCGATTTCGACCAAATTTCACAGAAAGTGCTTAACGCATATTTGAGACCTATACCAAGTGCCAAAAACAAAATACGGGTTCAATACCGATATTTTCTAATTCATTTTTATTTCAAATTTTCCCATCAAACTTCAGAAAATAATTTCAATCAAAAGTTCTTAACTCGGGCTCGGGACCTCAGATTTTGATTCCGCGAATACACCCGAGTCCCATATTTTTCAACGGAACCTTCGAGACCGTCACATCACAGGTCCGAGTCCGTTTACCCAAAATGTTTACCAAAGTCAACTTTAACAATATTAACATCAATATTTATCGAATTTGTCACATAATTTATATATTTCAACATGAAAGCATTCCAGCTAGGCGCCCAAACTGCACATGTAAATCGAGGTAACTAAATGTGAGGTTTTCAAGGCCTCGAAAGCACGAAAAAAGGAAGAATTACGACGAAGAACCCTTTGGGTCGTCACATTCTCCACCTCTCAAACAACCGTTCGTCCTCAAATGGACAAAAGAAAGAAGGACCTGAGTCGCGGAATAGATGAGAATAACGCCTCCGCATATCAGACTCGGACTCCCAGGTTATGCCTCAAGAGGCTGATCTCTCCACTGAACACGCACTGAAGGAAAACTCTTCGACCTCAACTATCAAACCTGTCGGTCTAAAGTAGCCACCGTCTCCTCCTCATAAGACAGACCCTTGTCCAATTGGACAGTACTGAAATCTAACATGTGGGCTGGATCACCGTGATACTTCCGAAGCATGGACACATAAAATACTTGATGTACGGCTTACAAGCTAGGGGGTAATGCAGGTGTACCTCTCCCACACGATCAAGAATCTCAAATGGGCCAATGAACCTAGGGCTAAGCTTGCGCTTCTTCCGGAATCGCATCACGCCCTTCATATGTTACACTCAGAGCAACACTCGCTCACCAACCATGAAAGAAATATCTCGGACCTTGCGGTTTGCATAACTCTTCTACCTAGACTGAGCTGTCCGAAGCCTTTCTTGAATGATCTTGACCTTGTCGAAGGCCTCCTGAACTAGATCTGTACCCAATAATCAAGCCTCTCCCGGCTCAAACCATCCCACTGGGGACTGACACCGCCCGCCATACAACGCCTCTTATGGATCCATCTGAATGCTGGACTGGTAGCTGTTTTTGTAGGAAAACTTTGCTAAAGGCAAGAAATGGTCCCATGAGCCTCTGAAATCCATGACACAGGCTCGGAGCATATCCTCCAATATCTGAATCGTCCGCTCGGACTGTCCATCCGTCTGAGGATGACATGCTATGCTCAATATAACCTGGTTACCCAGCTCCTTCTGGGCTGCTCTCCAAACGCGTGAGGTAAACCGCGTACCCTGATCCGAAATGATAAATACCAGTACCCCATGAAGGCGAACAATCTCTCTGATGTAAATCTCAGCTAATCTCTTGGACGAATAGGCGGTGGCAACAGGAACAAAATGCGCTGACTTGGTCAGGCTATCTATAGTAAGTTAAACCGTATCAAACTTTATTCGAGTCATCAGAAGGTCAGAAACGAAATCCATGGTAATCCTCTTCTACTTCCACTCAGGAAGTTTAATCATCTAGAATAAACCACCGGGCATGTAATGCTTGTACTTAACCTGCTGACAGTTCAAACAACGAGCCACATATGCAACAATGTCTTTCTTCATTATGCGCCACCAATAATGCTGCCTCAAACTCCAAAATACCATCAACATTGGTCACACAAACTCGCCCCTGCAGTCTCAATACACCTTCATCTCCCAAGGTCACTTTCTTGGCACCTCCATGTTGCATCGTGTCTCTCAGGACACACACACACACACACACACACACACACACACATATATATATATATATATATATATTGGGAATCATCAAACTGCCGCTCACGGATACGCTCCAACAATGACGATCGAGCGACCATGCAAGTTAACACCCTGCTAGGCTCAGAAATGTCTAACCTCACAAACCTATAGGCTAAGGCCTGAACATCCAAAGAAAGCGGTCTCTGGTCGACCGGAATATGAGAAAGGCTGCCCATGCTGGCGGACTTCCTATTCACAGCATCGGCCACCATATTGGCCTTCCTCGGGTGGTATAACATAGAAACATCATAGTCTTTCAACAACTTCAACCACCTCCTCTGCCCAAAATTCATCTCCCTCTTCTTGAACAAGTAATAATATGTGTAAACCTCACACATCACACCATATAGATAATGCCTCCAAATCTTCAAAGCATGAACAATAGTTGCCAAATCTAGATCATGAACTGGATAATTTTTCTCGCAGATCCTCAGCTGCCTCTAAGCATAGGCTATGACTCTGCCATCCTACATCAATACTGTGCCGAGCCCAATACGGGAAGCATCACAATAAATGAAATAAGTCCCTAATCTCGTGGGCAACACCAACACCAGTTTCGTAGTCGGAGCTGTTTTCAGCTTCTAGAAGCTCGCGTCGCAGTTATTTGACCTCCTGAATGGTCACCCTTCTGGGTCAATCTTGTCATCGGGGCTGCAATAGATGAAAACCCTTCCACGAGACGATGGTAGTAACCTACTAACCCCAAGAAACTCCAAATCTCTGTAGCTGATGCTAGTCGACGCCAGTTCTTGGTGTTGACGCCCCTCATTTTCCCTCCCGAGGGAGAGGAATCAGGCTTGCGACATTATAGTTGGAATGACTCTTTTATCCCCTTTTGGGGGGAATTTGGGCTATGGAGTTTTAAGAGTCGCCACCTAATGATTATAGTGCATTAGGACACTTTATTGTGAATGAAAGAAGGTTTCGAAGGAAAACTAGAGTTTGGGTAATGGCTTAAAATTATCTCGAGGGGAAGGTGTTAGGCACCCCTCAAGATCCACTAGTATGGTTCCCGGCCTAGCTTAGATGTGACATTAAGAAGAATAGAAATAGACAAGAAACATTTGCACATAAGAGTGCGAGTAAGTTGACAATTTTGAAAGAAGGATGGCACAACTAAAAGGAAATTTTAAAGAAAACATTTAAATAAAAAAAACGTAGAGAGGATCCTAGGTTTAACTATAATATGGATCATTTGATGCAATGTCCAGCACATGTTCCCAAAGAAGGGTCGCCTTATGATATTAGCGCATCATCATCATCTCCATATTCTACCCTTCCCACCCCGTTAAGGTATTTGAGCGCGTTTAGTCTCGTTTACTTATTGCATGCTAATACCCATCCCGACCTATTAGTCCTAGGGTATTTGGACTTCTAATCCTAAAAAGGAGAAAGGGGATGAGGGCATATATGGGATTTAAAGGTGAAAATACTAAGGAGTCAATCAAAAACAAATAGCACATAAGGGGAGCAAAGAAACATACAAAGGTTGCACATAAACCCCTTAAGCCATACAAAAATTAGTTTAGCATGACTTGCAATTATTGATTTCGGTCTTAAGATTAAAACTGATAGTGGATATATTAGTTTAACACATAAAGTTGGATAATGAGTTTACTTTGAGCCCCTCGGGTCCGGTTTGTTAACATAAGGTATTTCTAAACCAGTAATTTCAGAAAGCGCTAATTTTAGACAAGGATCTGTTAAGAAGAGTTTTGGAAACAGGACATTGAAATTTGTAGAAGTTCATAAATGGCTTGCAAAATAGTTGAACTGCTTAAGTAAAATAATACACGAAAAAGTTTTTTTCAAAAAGCATTGAAGTGAAAATTTAGGCAGAAGACCACAAAGTTGATTTCAGAAAGATACAAGTCAATATTTGAAAAGAGTCTACAGGTTTAAAATAGTGCAAAAGAAAAGACTTTGCCAGGTTTCAGAAGCAGACATATTTGGACAAACTTTTGTTGGAAGTGTTTAACGAATTATTACTCGGATTAGGCGAGTTTGGACTCCTATAGGCATGATATCTACATCTCGATTTATTGCTTCTTTTAGAACGTTAGGGGGCCTACTGTTTGCCTTTCGTTTTTATGCATTTCTTATATGCATGATTTCTAGATAATTTGCAATGTTGAAATCCTATAGGCATGATTTCTAGATGATTAGCAATATTGAAAATCCTATAGGCGTAATTTCTAGATGATTAGCATTATTGAAATCCTATGGGCATGATTTATAGATGATTAGCAATATTGAAATCCTATAGGCATAATTTCTAGATGATTAGCAATATTGAAATCCTATAGGAATGATTTCTAGATGATTAGCAATATAGAAATCCTATAAGCGTAACTTCTACCTATTGATTGATGCAACAATATAAACCCCTCCCACACCCTTTTACTATATTGCCCACGTCTTTTTATAAGAGCGATTACAAAAAAATAGAAGGGAAATAAATATGTCAAAACTTAAAAAACGGGCCCGAGGAAGCCCAAAGAAACCTTAATGTCCAACACATGTACTTTTCCGAATCCGGGCTCCAGACACCAAGGCCTTCTCTTAGAGTGTTTTAAAGTTCCAAGGGCTTTTAGGAGGGCTAGTTAATGTTTACACCCTAAAGATTGATTAGAGTAGTGCAATGTGTGGAATTACCATCCCTTAGGCATCCAAGTTCAGAGGGAACTCTAGGGTCCCAAAGCATGGCTTATCATAGGGGGTAGGACTTAAAGAACTAAGAATAAGTGTAAAAATGTGGGAATTAGGGGAGACCAAAGCAAAGGGTGGTCATACCTAGCCATGAATGGGACTGGAACACCCCTGACCCTTTACATGGCTTGAACAAATAAGAGAAGACTTGGGAAAGTCAGACTTAGGCCTGTATAGTGATTAGGACACCACCAGACCTGAGTCAAGCTTAACACATAATAAGAGTTAAGGGAATGAGACTGATTTGAGGATAGATTTAGAGCAACCTCGTTCTAAACTAGGGGTGGCAATAGGGTGCCACCCTAGTCTGAAACAATACTCACACACAAAGGGGGATTACATGAAATCACTCATGCAAGCATAACAAAATTAAATCTGTAGGGATAGGGGGAAGGGGATGCACAGGAAAGCACTCATACAAGCATATATCATCAATGACATAGGGATATGGGGTAGGGATGTACATGCTGAAGTTTAACTGCATAATGAACAACCATATGAAAAGGTAAATAAACATGTACTTTGGATACGTTATTTAAATCATGGACATACCAGTTGCAAACTCAAATAGTAAAGCAAGTAAGGCAGATAGAACCCTATAGCTTAGCCTTGGCTTTCAGCCTGCTTAACTCAAGCAACAAAACAAGTAGCATAGAAGAGAAGAAAGAGTTTTCGTGAGTGTGAACTTGTAATTGTTCGTATGTTTGAAGTAAAAGGGGTGGGGTTTTTTTATAGTTTGAAAGTAAGTAGTAAATAATGCAGGAAAATAACCTTAGTATCAAATCACAGTCAAATAAAGGAAGGACTCCATTTAATTAAGGAATTAGACTTAAGGTAAATAAAATATAATTTCATTTAAGGAAAGAAGAATCAAGAATAAGTTGTAAAATAAGGGTTAATACATATAAAGTTTTGAAAGATACACGATTTTAAGCAAATAAGGAAAGAATAGAATCACAAATCACATAGTAAATTAAGGAAACATGGATTCAAATTGGTATTGAATTAGTCAGAATGTAGGTCCAAATTAGTCAAAGGGCGAATCGAAATAGGTTCATAGGAAATCGCCCCCCCCCCCCCCCCAAAATTAAGGTTATTTTAAAACGGGGAATTATGACTATAAAGATATGCACAAGTTCAAACGTGCGAGGTTAAAATTAATAGAATAGTGATGTAATCAAAGAGCATAAGAACATAAGCATGAAATGGAATTAGAAGTTCTTGCAGAGTTTAGTAAGAAATCAGAAGCATGAAAGGAGTTTAGACAGTTAGGGTTTTGAAATTAAACAGGGAGCATACAATCACAAACAAAACTCAGAAAACCCCCCAAATCTAGGGTTTTCATCAAATTTCAAATGTAAAGAAGAAAGCACAAGCTAAGATGAACTCAGAGAGAACATAAACATTCACGAAAAGCATGAGGAAAGCAAAGAACACAGTAAAGAAGCTACTTGAAAACCCTAGAAACAACATGGTAAAGAAAATACATAGAAATCATAATAGAAATACTTAGGAACTACAACAAAAGTAAAAGAAATCATAGTAGAGCAAATAAAACAGAGAAATCGGAGAAACTCTAAGTTTTAAGAATATGAACAGTTCGAAAACAAAATCGGCAAAATAATGTGGAAAAGACTTTGAAATCTTAGAAAATACTGTTGATCTGAAGCAGATCTTAAATAGAAACAACGAAGAAAACCCTGGAGACTTAGGGTTCAGAGAAAACCCTAGAGAACGAGAAAGCCTGGATCAGACTGATTTTGAGTCGAAAACGGACTCACAACGGTAAGACTCGCCGAAAGAGACCATACATGGCCATAGAACTCATGTCAGAGGACCTCTGAGTCGGTATCTTCAAAATCAGACTTCGATCTTTGAACAAAAGGGTCATAGAAGGGAGTGAGGGTGAGTATAGGTTGCACGAAGCCTGGGATGCTATGGTTTCTTGTGAAACAAGGTCGGAAAATGGTCGGAGAAGGGATAGAGTTTCATGTGTAGTTGAGAACAATTAGGGACGGAGAGGGTTTCAGGGGAGGCTGTCTGTGAGAAGTGATTAGAGTTTAGGGGTTCAGCTGAATTAAAAAGGAAAGGGCAATCGTGGACCGTCGATTAAAGCAATCAACGACCCCGATTTAAAATGGGGTCCGGGCAGGTTTATTTAATTTGGTATGGTTCGGGTTGTTTAAGAAATTGGGTAATGTAATTTGGGGTTATATTTGGGCATAAATTAGGGCTAAAATTGAATTAAAAGGGGCTACAATTTAAATAGCTAATTTTCCCCATTTTGAATTTTATAAAATAGTAAATGATGTTCAAAAATAAGATTAAAATACCGAGTTAATAAAAAATGCATAAGTATTAATGAAAAATATTAGTGATGATTTTATGGTTACAAATGCTATTAAATCGAGAAATAGGCTAAAATTACAATTTCATGCAATTTAGTTTTAAGATGTCAAATGGACTTGTAAAATTATGTAAAAATCATATAAATTCTATTTTTGTTGTAAGTGTGAGAATAAAATAAATTATTCACCATAAAAACAAATTTTGGGAATAATTATTGCATTTTATAGTGCAAAATAGGCCATAAATTAGTTTCAAAAATCTTGAAAAATTGGAGAAAATACCAAAACCTTTGTGGATGCTTATATATGCTATTGTTGAAAGTATTTTGAGTATGAACATACGTAGGGAAAAATTGGGTATCAACAGCTGTCTGTCTTTACCCGAGGAGGGTGCAAGAGTTGTCGGGTAAAGATAAGATGACCAATTTTGATCGGAGACGGCGATTATAAAAGGGTATTGACCGTGCTCTGGTTTCTGAGCTGCCTACATATCCATAGTTTTACAAAAATCATGTCGTATGCAGTCTAGGAACCATTGAGTGAACATGCCGATGGGAATTTAGAAAAATGGACGCGATGGTTAGATCTGAGGGGGTGCGTGGAATTGGACAAATTGCAGCGAATTGGAGCGGGATCGCTCTTGATGAGATGGCCGTGAGCCAGTCATAATACCAAAAAATGCGTGTTGTGCATATATATTTGCGTAATTTAAACTTGATGAAAGTTCCCATTGGACCATGAATGTTTGTCCTTGGATGGTTAGGATGATGTCCTCAGACTATGATGTCATGGGCCATGAAGAGCATAAAAGTAAGGGCTCTCAGGCCATGAAATGATGTTCTTAGGCTATGCAGATGGTGCCTTCGAACTATGATACATTTGAACGAGTTGGCAATCTTTCAGCCAAATGAATGCAAAGGGTGGTGAGCTTTCACCCAGAGTGGGAATTTAATAATAGGTAGCAATAATTCAGCCGGATGGGAATTTAAAATGTGGGTGGCGATGTTCCAGCCAATCAAAAAATAAAGCGGCAATATTTTAGCCATGCAACATGGAGACAGTGCTTAGCCTCGAAAGGTAGATAAAAGCCTTATGCAATATGGAGGTAAAGCTTAACCTCGTAAGGCGGAGAGTAGCCTTATGCAAAGTACAGATGGAGACAGAGTCTAGTCTCGAAAGGCAGATAGTGGCTTAATGAAATGTGGAGTTAGAGCTTAACCTCGGAAGGCAGAGAGTAGCCTTATGCAAAAAATGCAGATGGAGACAGAGCTTAGTCTCGAAAGGCAGATGATAGCCTTATGTAGGATGGAGGTAGAGCTTAACCTCGAAAGGTAGAGAGTAGGCTTATGCAAAAATGCGGAGGGAGACAGAGCTTAGTCTTGAAAGTCAGATAGTAGCCTTATGAAGGATGGAAGTAGAGCTTAACCTCGGAAGGCAGAGAGTAGTCTTATGGAAAAATGCAGATGGAGACAGAGCTTAGTCTCAAAAGGCATATAATAGCCTTATGCAAATGCAGGAATGTAAACGAGCGAATAGTAGTAGGTTTCTTAGCTGGTAGACGGGGTGTGAGATTAGGACTTCTGGGGAGTGCGGATAGTGACCATATGAGGATTTCGATCCTGAAGAGTGAATGCACTTTGATCTGTAACCTGAGTTCCTGCAACTAAAGAAATATTGTGAGTTCTGTAAGGGGAGGTTAGTTCGTATCCTCCAGCTTTGGCGTCGTGTACCATGGGGGTAGCGTAGCTAAATGATGGTGGTGCAAATGATGTTTATGCATGCCTTAGTAAATATAATGCAAGTACGTATATATGAAAAATGATTTTATTTTGGGTGAACCGTCGACTACAACGTGGTTCAAGACACGACAACCTCGCTTGTTATTGGAATTTTGAGGGTGCCCCTCAAAATTTTGCTCCGGTTTATTGGGTTGTCCTATTGGTGGATGTGTTGACTAACTGAACGCGGAACAATTCCAGAATTTTGAGGGCCCTCGTCAAAATTCTGCCTTAGCTTACTGGGTCGGCGCTGATGAAGAGACTTAAAACTTACTTCGGAATTTTTAGGGTCCTCCTCAAAATTCTGCCCCAGTTCCAATAGTGGGGGAAAATGGAATTTTTATTAAAATGTGACTAAATTCATAGGGCTGCCTACGTATCCCCTCTTAAATGGAAATCAGGTCAGGCGTAGTTCAAATTACATCATAAAAGAAAAGCGTATGATCAAATGTAGTATCTTTTCATTGCGTCTGAGTTGATAGGCTTCGGCTAGAATTCTCCGTCCATTTCTGCAAGAATAGTGCTCCTCCAGTTAGAACCCGATGGAACATGTACGGAACCTTCCAATTGGGAGAGAATTTCCCTTTGGCTTCATCTTGGTGTAGAAAGATTTTCTTTAATACCAACTGTCCTGGCATGAATTTCCTTGGCTTGACTCTCTTGTTGAAGGCTCTGGACATTCTGTTCTGATATAAGTGTCTGTGACAGACAACATTCATCCTCTTTCCATCTATGAGGGCTAACTGCTCCTAGCGACTTTTTACCCATTCTGCGTCATCTTACTCTGCTTCTTGTATGACCCTCAAGGATGGAATTTCTACCTCGGCGGGGATGACTTCCTCTGTACCATAGACCAGCATGTTGGGAGTGGCCCCGGTGGATGTGAGAACCGTGGTACGTAACCCAGTAAAGCGAACGACAATTTCTCATGCCACTACTTGTGCCTTTCAATCATTTTCCATAGTATATTCTTGATGTTCTTATTGGCTGCTTCTACAGATCCATTCATTTGAGGTCTGTAAGCCGTTGAGTTTTTGTGTCTAATCTTGAATGTTTTGCACATTGCCTTGACTATGTCGTTGGTCGGTGATGATTGTTACTAGAACCCCGAACCGACATACCATACGATCTCGGAAAAAATCTGCTACTACTTTCTTGGTGACTGCCTTGTATGATGCTGCTCCAACCCATTTGGTAAAGTAATCAATTTCCACTAGAATAAACATGTGCCCATTTGACGGGCTGGTTCAATTGGTCCAATGACATCCATTCCCCAAGCAACGACGGCTACGGTGAGCTTGTTGCAGTAAGCTCGTTTGGAAGCACCTTTATCATATCTGCATGTATTTTACAACGGTGGAATTTCCGAACGTAATGGATGCAGTCTATTTCCATAGTCATCCAAAAATACCCTACTCAGAGTATCTTCTTTGCCAAAACGAAACCATTCATATATGGTCCACAGGCCTCTGCGTGCACTTCCTCCAATAGTCTGGTCACTTCTTTTGCCTCGACTCATCTTCATAATCCCAAATCAGGAGTCCTCCTATACAGGATTCCTCCGCTGTGAAAAAATTGCTGGACAATCTCTAAAGTGTTCGTTTCTAAGTAGCATTAGCGAGCTCTAGGTACTCTCCGTTGTCAAGTATTCTCTGATATCATGGAACCAGGGTTTCTCGTCGGCTTCTTCTTTCGACGTGAGCATAATAAGCTGGCTGGTCGTGAATCTTGACATAGATGGGATCAATAAAGTTCATATTTTGATGCTGGATCATAGACAATAAACTAGCTATGGTATCGGCGAACTCATTCTGTATTCTGGGAACATGCTGGAATTCTGTCTTTCTGAATCTTTTCCTCAACACCTATATGTGATGCAGATAAGGGAGTATCTTAGAATTCTTGGTAGCCCATTCTTCTCAAACCTGATGTATGAGTAGGTCTGAATCTCCGATCACTAATAGTTCTTGAATGTTCATGTCTATGGCCAGCTTGAGCCCTAAGATGCAGGCTTCGTATTTGGCCATATTGTCGGTTCAGGGGAATCTTAGCTTGGCGGGTACTAGGTAATGCTAACTGGTTTATGATACCAAAACCGCTCCTACACCAACTCCTTTGAAATTTGCGGCTCTGTCGAAAAACATCCTCCAACTATCATAGGATTCTGCAATGTCATCTCCTATGAAGGCTATCTTTTTATCAGGAAAATACGTCTTTAGGGGTTCGTATTCTCCTCCTATTGGATTTTTGGCAAGGTGATCTACCAAGGATTGTTCCTTGAGCGCCTTCTAGGTAACATAAACAATGTCGAATTCACTTAATAGTATCTGCCACTTGGCGAGCTTACCTGTAGGCATGGGCTTCTGAATGATATATTTCAAATGTTCCATCCTGGATATGAGATAAGTGGTGTAAGCACAGAAATAATGCCTCAGTTTCTGAGCTACCCAAGTTAAAGCACAATAAGGGCATTATAACAAGGAACACCGAGCTTCATACGGGGTAAACTTCTTGCTGATGTAGTAGATGTTCTGCTCCTTCCTTCCTATTTCGTCATGTTTTCCCAAAACACAACCAAATGCCCCATCCAATACTGCAAGATAGAGCAATAGAGGTCTCCCTGGCTCAGTCGGAACCAAGACTGGCGGGGTTGACAAATACTCCTTGATAGGCCTTTTGGCAGTCATCAGTCCACTTAGTGGCGGCATTTTTTTTAGCATCTCGAGGATGGGTTCACAAATGATGGTGGACTGAGCTATGAATCGGCTGATATAGTTGAGCCTCCACATAATACTCATTACATCTTTCCTGTTCTTTGGCGGTGGCAACTATTGAATAGGTTTGACCTTTGACGGGTCCAACTCTATCCCTTGGTGATTCACAATAAAACCCAATAACTTTCCAGCTGGGACCCCGAATGAACACTTGGCGGGGTTCGGTTTCAAGTTGAATCTCCTCATTCTGTTTAGAATTTTCTCAAATCTCCCATGTGATCTACAACTTTCCTGGATTTAATGATGACGTCGTCCACATACACCTCGATCTCTCTGTGCATCATATCATCAAAGATTGTGGTCATGGCTCTCATGTAGGTAACACCAGCATTCTTCAAACTGAATGGCATCATTCTATAACAGTACATTCCCCACGGCATGATGAATTCCATCTTCTCTGCATCTTCTTCATCCATCCATATCTGGTAGTATCCAGCATGACAATCGACGAAAAACTGGAGCTCATGTTAGGCGGAATTATCAATTAGTATGTGTATAATTGGCAAAGGGAAATCGTCTTCAGGACTGGCCCGGTTGAGATCCCGGTAGTCGACACAGACTCTAACCTTTCCATCCTTCTTTGGTAGTGGCACAATATTGGCTAACCATGTTGGATACTTTACTACCCTGAGAACCTTGGCTTTGACTTGCTTGGTAACCCTTTCTTTGATTTTCAAACTAATGTCTGGCTTGGATTTTCTGAGTTTTTGTTTGACCGGTGGGCATGACGGATCTGTTAGCCTCTTGTGAGTCGCAATGGATACGATCTGAGGCCGGTCATATTATCATACGACCAGGCAAATATATCTTTTCTTTCATAAACTCTATGTATTCTTCCTTTTTCTGGTGTGACAAGTGTACACTGATACGTGTTTCCTTGAAATTTTTTGTGTCTCCCAAATTAATGACCTCTTCATCTAAGTTAGACTTAGGTCTGTTCTCAAAATTCTTGACCTCTCTAACAACCTCTTATGGTATTTCATCCTCTTGTGAATCTACTTCCGTTAGTCGTATTGTCTCATTGCAAGTTACAGTCGTCGGTTCATCATCAAGATATGTAATAGTAATGCTGTATAAAATAAAGTAAATGTTAGAGAAAATAAATAAGAGCGAAATATAAAGATAAACTTGGAAAATGATTTTGATTAAATTCATAATTGTCTGAAACATTGGAGCTCTTTTCAAAAGTAAAGACATTGTTAAGTAAAATCAAATAAAAGTAAATTGTGATGCATATGTGTCATTTAGCTTTGCTACCCCAAGGCTCTACAGGCATTGGTGATCTTGATTGATCAATTGGTGAGGTGTTCTCCCCAGTTCACGGCTTGAATGTAAAGGCCTTCCTCCCTTTCCTCCTCAAAGAAAACACAGCAATCCATATCATTATCCAAAAATAGGTTCTTCATTGCTGCCAGTGTCTCATCTTCCTCTGATCTGTATATGTCATCAGTGGGTTGAAAGGTATGCTCTAACCGAGGTAGAGGGTGCTCCACTGGATAGTAGGGGCCGCGCCATGGTGGCGACCAGTCATTGAACTCCTCTCAAGTGTATTCATCACCCAGGCCAAAAGCAGTTCCATGCTTCTTCAACTGGATAGGTTTGGTAATGCCCTGAAGATTTTTGCCAAGCCCCTTTTCGGTCTCGCATCCACTCCAATACAGAATTCTCTCAATATTAGTATCCCACCACTTGTCTTTGTCTATGGCATTGAATTGCTCGATGTGATGGTATGTTTCTCCACTGATTTTCCTTTTACCTCCGATCATCGGGATGGCCTGGCGATTATATATGGGGTTGCTACCGTTTCCATGGATGATTACTTCCTAATGGTTTCATTCAAATTTTATAGCTTGATGCAACCTTGATGCCACAGCCCCAGCAGCGTGGATCCAGGGTCATCCTAGCAACAAGTTGTAGGATGTTGGCACGTCGATGACTTGGAACTCAACATAGAACCAAGTGGGTCCAATGGTGGACCTATGAGATCCATCAAAAGCTTTGACACTGATAGCCCAGTCTTTAATCTTGTGTAATCCTTTGCGCAGTGTCCTGAGAGTTACCAACGGGCAAACATTGATGCTGGATCCCCCGTAGACTAGAATCCTGAGTGATAAAGTGATCCTCACATTACGCAGTTATGTGCGACGCTTTTTTGAAACAAAGCCCTTCTGGTGGTAATTCATCTTCGTGGAAGGTGATCTTATGGTTTTCCAGTACTTGCCCCACCATGTTTTCCATTTCACCTCCTGTTATGTTGCTGGGAACATAAGCTTCACTCAGTATTTTTATTAAGGCGTTTTTATGTGCCTCAGAGCTTTGTAGAACAGCCAGAATAGAAAGCTGTGCTGGTGTCTTGTTCAGTTATTCGAAGACCGAGTACTCTTTGGCATGTACCTTTCTCCAAAGGTCATCGGGTCCATTTTCAATAGCCCGCCCGGAGGCCTGCTTGCTAGACTCATCCAAATGCTCTGGGGTGTATACCCTGCCTATCCTGGTCCTTCCCTGTGCGGCAATTTCTTCTCCAGTATATGTCTTTACTTTCCTTCTAGCCTCAGCGATGTAATCCTAAGACATAGCATTTTTTTGGAACAGGGTCATGTCTGTCATGAAGTATGGAATTGGTACCCTGGGAGGTAATGTAGTAACTTCAAACGCTGTAGGTGCCTTTGGAACCCCGAACTCAACCTCAATTCATTTTGGCGCCTTTGCAGGAGGTGATTCAAACTCGAGTAGTATGGATACATTTACCACATCGCCCTCAGAGGGCTGAATCTGGATGACAATGGGATTGAGAGTAATAGTTGCTTCTTAGGCTCGTCTCCTTCAACTATCAAACCGATTGACTCTTGGGGTCCCAATCATCTTCGATCTCGATCATGTGGATGCCTCTACCTTTGTGGTTAGGCAGAAGGTTGTTGCAGACATTAGGAGTGGGTTCCTTTCCTATAATGATCTTGTTGTCAATCAGATTCTAAATATTGTCTTTTAACGAGCGACACTCGTCAATGGTATGGCCCTTTATCCCGGAATGGTATGCGCAAGTCTTGTTTGGCTTGATCTATTGGGAAGGGTTTTTTGGAGTTACGGCTGGGATAAGGGTAACGTAACCGGCTTCCTTGAGTTTTTTATATAATTGGTCAATTGGCTCAGGTATGGCGGTATATTGTCTAGGAGGTCTGCGGTCAAAGTTTGGTCTAGCTCGAGGGAAATATTTGCGGGTAGGCGATGATGGGTAGTAAGAATGTTTGGAGTTATATGTTTGGTATACGGGTGCGGGTTGGGAATATCTGGGTGAAGTGAGTTGATATATAGGTGGTGGAGGTGATTGGTAAGCAGGTGGTGGAATTTGGTAAGTGGGTGAAAGTGCTTGGTAATTTAGGGTGGGCTGATATGTGAGTGGAGCTGAGGGGTAGGTATGGAATTTCATGGGGGAGTTGTTCCTTTGCGCAACCATTACAGAAGTTACATCTTTTTTCTTTGACGAGCTATCAGACTGCAAGGCCTTGTTGGTAGCTTGCAATGCCTCGAGGTTAGTGACCATACTATTTTTGATGCCTTCTTCAATCCTTTCTCCTAATTTAAAGATGTCGGAGAACTTTTGACCCTCAATTAGAATCAGTATCTCATAGTACTGTGGATCTTAAGCACGGACAAAGAATCTATTCATTTGTTCTTCCTCTAAGGCCGGTCTAACCTTAGCAACTTCTGACCTCCAACGAGTAGCATACTCGCGAAAGGTCTCTGTGGGATTCTTCTTGAGATTTTTAATATAGAACACATCTGGTGCATTATCAGTGTTAAACCTAAACTGATCCGTAAAGTCAGACGGCATGTTTACCCAGCTAGTCCATTTCATCGCATCATGGCTAATATACAAGGATAAAGCATCACCCTTCAAGCTCCTTATGAACAACTTCATGTGGATCTTCTCGTCCCTTCCGACTCCTATTAATGCATTCTCAAGTGGACCCTGGGGTCACCTGTGCCATCGAATAGTTCAAACTTGGGAGGTTTGTACCCCTGCGGGAGCTCAACATCTGGTTGAACACAGACATCATCGTAATTCAGCCCTTCAACACCTTTGTTACCTTAGAAACCTTGGACCCGGCCAGTCAACTTCTTGATCCCAGCGGCCAAATTCTGAATTAGGGAAATCTTGTGCTCTGCCTCGACTGCACTGGTGACAGGCTGACTGTAATGTTGCATAGTGTCCACAAAGATTGGAATGTTATGGTCTTTTGTGGTGTTTTTTTGTGATTCAAGAATGTGCAGCGGAGTGTTATGAGTGGGTTGCATTAGAGGTTGTGGGATGTTTTGTGGTGGTACGGGGTTCTGGGTGTTAACATTGGGCGCGACAAGAGTGATTGAAAGGCTTGCCAGGTTTCTAACTTGGTCCAATTCCTCTTGGAACATCAGCAAAATTTGCTCCAGATGAGCAACAGTTTCTTTGGTGATTGCAACATTCTGACAAGTTTCTTCAACTTCCTTTCTAGCGCTCGTATCTCCCATCTTGCCTTTGTTCCTGTTTCTGGTAGGACATGGAAGAGGAGGATGTGGAGGACCCTTTGATCTTGTGGAGTATGTTGATGGTGCCAGAATGCACGAACTAACCTTTGGGGAGGGGAATAAAAATAAAAGAAAAACAAAAATGTAAAAAGTTAGTATGGATTCTGTTAAATAATATTGCAATATTTAAACACATTATGTGGGAATGTAAATCGCTTCCTAATTTGGGTACCTCGTTGTGCCTGAGGTAGGCCTAGTGACAAATAAAATTTGGAGAACTTATAATGCTAAATGCCTCATTATATTAGTGAAAAAAAACGAGTCGAAGATGTTACTAATGGCCAGCGGCCATATTACATTTAAGAAAAGCAGAAGAGTACAAGTCTAACTACTTGGTCCCACAAGGACCTTCCCCATATTTGGTATTCTTGCCTTCCTCGTGCAGCTGTATCAACTCATGCATCCCTAATAGTAGGTAGGTACGAGCTAAATGTCTGCATGCGCTTCCTTCAGCATTCTGACAGTCTTCAATCCTTATTAATAATTTCCCTTCCAACTCCACTAGACCTTGCTCTAGATGCCCCAAACGGTTGTTGGCGTTGACAACCATATCCTTCCACTCGTTGATTAGATTCTCGTGGGCTTCATGTATTTCCCGATGTTCATTCTCACATTCTCTCATCCTCTTGCGCAATTGATTTTATTTGACTTGTGCTTCAGTTTTCTCGTCAATAATCTTGTTTCTGTGGACAAACCCTAGATGACCCAAACCAATGTGATCATCTTCTAACCAACCTGTGTAGTGCGGCACACACCTGCATGATACATGTCTGGTTCAATAGAATCCTTCCCTAGAATGAGCTTGCAGTGCCACATATGCTGAGCGTGACACCTGTGCGGGCTATCATCATTTTGAAAGTCAGCCCTAAATGACTCATTTGCTCGATCTTGGGTATGATTTGTTTCCTTTTGGCTTGCGTCATGACTCAGAGAGGGACATAAGGATGAGTTCCACTCAGGCCAATGAGTATGAGGAATGGTGCATCTCGATAACAGATAATGAACTCCCGTGTTGGGAACCACTAAAACATCCACTGAATTTGCTCTTCTTTTAGATTCTCAATCAACTCTACCCATCCACCGGCGTCCTCTGGCTGAGTGAACATGTTGGGCATGAAGTTCATTCGCTTTGGATGATGAAAAGCAATATGGTCATCCCAATCCCTGTGTATGATTTCCTGTTTGTAATCGACTTTCTAAAGGTATTCTAGGAGCCATAGTTGAAGTAGCAAATTACAACCCTCGAAATGAGGAGCCCCTTGTTGACACTTTCCCAAGGCTCGGTAAATTTCAGCGAGGATCATAGGTACTATGCTTAAGGACTGTCCGTCGATCCATTCCATTAAAGTATTGTAACCATGGCTAGTCTGGTGTAGATCCTAGCCTTAACACAAACACCCTTCAATGTATATGTCCCAAAGAGGTGAGGGCGTATTCGTCCATGTAGGTGCGATATGACTTATTGTGGCCATATCTCTTGTATAAGAAGTCGAATGATATGCAGGAGTCCTTCAATCAAGAAAGGTCGGGATTTTTCTTGAGTCCCATCATTTTAAGAAAGCCTCTACTTTTGCGATTCCCCGGCATAAGCAAACCCGTCGTTTCCCAAGGGATGCCATCTAGGCCCCCTATTTCTTCTAGCAAAGAGGTCATTTCCAAATCCCTGAAATGGAACACTGATCGATCATCATCCCAAAATAAAGTGGCAGCCTCAATGATTTTGTTGTTGGGTCGAATTTTTGGAAGTGAGGAAAAATTCCTTAAGTACTTGAGGACGAGGGTTTGATCACTGCCATGAAGATCTTCCCACCGGCTTAGCAACCCTGGGTGGATGTTGGATACCATACCGACCTCGTGCCTCATTTTCTGCAAAACAAAGTATTAGGCCCTTAACCCCACAGGACTCGACTGTTTAAATCAATAATTATCAGAAGGCATTTATTTCTCCAAATAAATGCACATAACGTGAAGGTGTCCGTTTGGGTTTCAGGAAATCGATGGACTTTGGCTTAGGCTATCATAATGAGTCATTGTGCGGACAACATAACTGACTCGGCTAGGGTTGAAAATGATGCATGAACAGTTTAATAGAATGAGGTTTCTATTTTGAAGTAGACAAGGTACCATTGAGCGGACAACTCAAGAGGGAAAGGCGCAGAACCGTCGACTACACCGTTGGTCGACTGGTTTTACCACAAATATGCCTTTGCCACATTTAGGGGATTTATAATATTGGAAGGGCACAACCACTCATTATAAGCGTTGCTATAGGATTTGTTTTGGAACGAGTGGAATATGATGTTGAGAGGTGCAACTAAAACAATGAAACAAATTACATGTATGTTCACGTTCACAAGATAAATGATTACAATGATTGCTCGAAATTACAATAGTATTGAAACAATAAAGCAGTAAAGAAAGCAGTTAAAGGTAAGAAAAGACATGAAGAGCCAAGTTAGTAGTTGTGATGAAATAATTAAGGACAGGAAATAAATGCGATTAAGTAAGCAATAAAGTGACAAAAGAAAGTAATGGTAAAAGCCTTAAAGAATCCCCAGCAGAATCGCCATGCTGTCGACGCCCCCCATTTTCCCTCCCGACGGAGAGGAATCGGGTTTGTGACATTATGGGTGGAATGACTCTTGTATCCCCTTTTTGGGATACAAAATCCACTAGTGTGGTTCTTGGCCTTTCTTAGATGTGACTTTAAGAAGAATAGAAATAGACAAGCAAAGTTCGCACATAAGAAATGCGAGCAAGTTGACAATTTTGAAAGAATGATGGCACAAGTAAAAGGGAATTTTAAAGAAAACTTTTAAATAAATAAAAGGTTGAGGGGGTCCTAGGTTTAACTATAATATGGATCATTCGATGCAATATCCTGAACATGTTTCCAAAGAGGGGTCTCCTTATGATATTAGCGCATCGTCATCATCTCCATATTCTACCCTTCCCGCCCTGTTATGGTATTTATGCGTGTTTAGTCTTGTTTATTTATGGCATGCTAATACCCATCCCGATCTATTAGTCCCGGGATATTTGGACTTCTAATCCTAAAACGGAAGAAAATGGATGAGGGCATATATGGAGTTTAAAGTTAAAAATGATAAGGCGTCAATCAAAAACAAATAGCACATAAGGGGAGTAGACAAACATATAAAGGCTGCACATAAACCCCTTAAGCCATACAAGAATTAGTTTAGCATGACTTGCAATTACGGATTTCGGTCTTAAGATTAAAACTGACAGTGGATAGATTAGTTTAACACATAAAGTTGAATAATGAGTCTACTTTGAGCCCATCGGGTCCGGTTTTTTAGAACTTAAGGTATTTTAAAACCAGTAATTTAAGAAAGCGCTAATTTAAGACAAGGATCTGTAAAGAAGAGTTCTGGACACAGGAAATTGAAATTTGTAGAAGTTCAGAAATTGCTTGCAAAATAGCTGAACTGCTTAAGTAAAATCGTACAAGAAAAAGTTTTTATCCGAAAATCATTGAAGTGAAAATTTATGCAGAAGACCAAAAAGTTGATTTCAGAAAGATGCAAGTCGGAATTTGAAAAGACCCTACATGTTTAAAAAGTGCAAAAGAAAAGACTTGGCCAGGTTTCGGAAGCAGACAGATTTGTACAAACTTTTGTTGGAAGTGTTTAACGAATTATTACTCGGATTAGGCGAGTTTGGACTCCTATAGGCATGATATCTACATCTCGATTTATTGCTGCTTTTAGAACGTTTAGGGGCCTACTGGTTGCGTAGCGTTTTTATGCATTTCTTATAGGCATGATTTCTATTATGCTTGAAATACAATATCCTATAGGCATGATTTCTTGATGATTTGCAATATTGAAATCCTATAGGCATGATTTTTAGACGATTTCCAATATTGAAATCCTATAGGCATAATTTCTAGATGATTCGCAATATTGAAATCCTATAGGAAATATTTCTAGAGGATTAGCAATATTGAAATACTATAGGCATAACTTCTACCTATTGATTGACGCAACAACATAAACCCCTCCCACACCCTTTTACTATATTCCCCAAGTCTTTTTACAAAGTGATTACAAAAAAAATGGAAGGGAAATAAATACATCAAAACCAAAAAAGCGGACCCGAGGAAGCCCAAAGCAACCTTAATGTCCAACACATGTATTTTACCAAATCCGTGCTCCAGATTCCAAGGCCTTCTCTTAGAGTGTTTCAAAGTTCCAAGGGCTTTTAGGAGGGCCAGGCAATGCTTACACCCTAAGGATTTATTAGAGTAGTGCAATGTGTGGAATTACCAGCCCTTACGCATCCAAGTTCAGAGGAACTCTAGGGTCCCTAAGCATGGCTTACCAAGGGGGGGGGGGGTAGGACTTAAAGAACTAAGAGTAAGTGTAAAAGTGAGGGAATTAGGGGAGACGGAAGCAAATGGTGGTCATATATAGCCATGAATGGGACTGGCACACCCCTGAACCTTTCAATGGTTTGAATAAATAAGAGCAGATTTGAGAAAGTTAGACTTAGGCCTGTATGGTGATTAGGACACCACTAGACCTGAGTCAAGCTCAACACATAATAGGGGTTAAGGGAATGAGACTGATTTGAGTACAGGTTTAGAGCAACCTGGTTCTAAACTAGGGGTGGCAATAGAGTGCCACCCTAGTCTGAAAAAGTACTCACACAGAAAGGGGGATTAAAGGGAAGGGGGTTACATGAAAGCACTAATGCAAGCATAACAGAATTAAAGCCGTAGGGACATGGGGAGGGGATGTACAAGAAAGCACTCATACAAGCATACATCATCAAAGACATAGGGATATGGGGTAGGGATGTACATGCTGAAGTTTAACTGCATAATGAACATAAACAGGCATATGAAAAGGGTAAATAAACATGTAGTTTGGATACGTTATTTGAACCATGGACATACCAGTTGCAAACTCAAACAATAAATCAAGTAGGGCAGATAGAACCCTATAGTTTAGCCTTGGCTTTCAGCCAGCTAAACCCGAACAATAGAACTTGTAGCAGAGAGGAGAAGAAAGAATTTTGGTGAGTGAACTTCTAATTGTTAGTGTGTTTGAAGTAAAAGGGGTGGGGGTTCTTATAGTTTGAAAGTAAGTGGTAAATAAGGCATAACCTTAGTATCAAATCACAATCAATTAGGGAAAGGACTCCCTTTAATTAAGGAATCGGACTTAAGGTAAATAAAACAGAGTTCCATTTATGGAAAGAAGAATCAAGAATAAGTTGTAAAATTAAGGGTAAATACATATAAAGATCTGAAAGATACACGATTTGCTATTGACTTGACTACATTGTCTCACTGAGCAGTGTTTTCTCATGGAGGAAAGAAAGATGGGCCAAATCATGCGGGTAAGTGCCCAAGAAATTTCATACTAGCTACTTCCACTCACGGAAGATTGGATTGCCTGAATCACAAGTCTTATATACTGTGTTACGATCACCTCATATTGATAAAAAGTCCAGAGAACAATTTTATATGAAAATAAAGAAAGAATTTCTGAGCAAATAAGGCAAGAATAGAATCACCAATCACATAGTAAATTAAGGAAACATGGATTCGAATTGGTATTGAATTTAGTCAGAAAGTAGGTCCAAATCAGTCAAAGGGAGAATCGAAATAGGTTCATTGGAAATCGACCCCCCCAAAATTAGTGTTATTTTAAAAGAGGAAGTCTGACTATAAAGAGATGAACAATTTCAAACATGCGAGGTTAAAATTAACAGAATAGTCATGTAATCAAAGAGCAGAAGAACATCAGCATGAAATGGAATTAGAAGTTCTTGCAGAGCTTAGTAAGAAATCAGAAGCACGAAATGAGTTTAGACAGTTAGGGTTTTAAAATTAAACAGGGAGCAGACAATCACAAACAAAACTCGAAAAACCCCCAAAATCTAGAGTTTTTATCATATTTTGAATGTAAAGAAGAAAGCATAAGCGAAGATGAACTCAGAGAGAATTTAAACATTCACGAAAAGCATGAGGAAAGCAAAGAATACAGTAAAGAAGCTACTCGGAAACCCTAGAAACAACATGGTAAAGGAAATACATAGAAATCATAGCATAAATACTTAGGAACTACGGAAAAAGTAGAAGGAATCACAGTAGAGCAAATAAAACAGAGAAATCGGAGAAACCCTATGTTTTAAGAAGATGAACAGTTCGAAAAAAAAATCGGCAAAAAAATTGTGGAAAACACTTTGAAATCTTAGAAAATACCATAGATCTTTAGAAGATCTTAAAGATAAACAAAGAAGAAAACCTTGGAGACTTAGGGTTTCAGAGAAAACCCTAGAGAATGAGAAAGCCTGGAACAGACTGATTTTTAGTCAAAAACGAACTCACAACCTAAAACTCGCGGGAGATAGACCGGACATGGCCATAGAACTCAAGTCGGAGGACCTCAGAGTCGGTGGTCTTCAAAATCGGAATTCGATCTTTGAAAAGAGAGTGGGGGTGAGTATAGGTTGCACGAAGCCTGGGAGGCTATGGTTTTCGGTGAAACAAGGCCGGAAATTGGCCGGAGAAGGGCTAGGGTTGCAGGGGCGATTGAGAGCATTTGGGGATGGAGAGGGTTTCAGGGGCGGCTGTCTATGAGAAGTGATTAGGGTTTGGGGGTTGGGCTGATAAAAAAGGAAAGGGCAATCCTGGACCGTTGATTAAAACAATCAACGACCACGATTTAAAATAGGATCCATGCGGGTTTATTTAATTGGGTATGGGTCAGTTTATTTAGGGAATTGGGTAGTGTAATTGGAGGTTAGATTAGGGCGAAAATTTGGGCTAAAATTGAAATAAAAGGGGCTATCATTTAAATAGTCAATTTTCCCATTTTAAATTTTATAAAATAGTAAATGATGTTCAAAAATAAAATTAAAAATATTGAGTTAATAAGAAATGCATTTTTATTAATTAGAAAATATTTGAAATGATTTTGTGGTTACAAATGCTATTAAATCGAGAAATAGGCTAAAATTGTAATTTCATGCAATTTTATATTAAAAATATCAAGTGGACTTGTAAAATTATGTAAAAATCACATGGATTATATTTTTAGGTAAATGTGAAAATAAAATAATTTATTCACCAAAATGACAAATTTTGGGAATAATTATTGGATTTTGTAGTACAAAATAGGCCATAAATTAGTTTTAAAAATCTTGAAAATTGGAAAAAACACCAAAACCTTTGTGGATGCTTATATATGCTATTTGTGAAAGTATTTTGAGTCTGAAAATACATAGAGAAAAATTGGGTATCAACATTTGACAGCCTCAATCTTCTTCGGGTCTACCTGTATACCCTATACTGAACTCAACCAGAACTCGCACTTTGAAAACTTGGCGTATAACTAACTATCCTTCCGAGTCTAAAGAACCACTCTGAGGTGTTGCTCATTCTCCTCCTGACTGGTGAGAGTATATCAGAATACTGTCAGTGAAAACAATCACGAACAAATCCAAATAGGGCTTGAACACTCGGTTCATCAACTCCATAAATGCTGATGGGGCATTTGTCAACCCAAATAACATGACCAAAAACTCATATTGCTCATACCGAGTTCGAAATGTTGTCTTAGGGACATTAGACGCCCTAATCCTCAGCTGATGATAACCAGATCTCAAATCTATCTTCGAAAACACCCTCGCACTCTGAAGCTGGTCGAATAAATCGTCAATGTAGATACTTGTTCTTTATCATCACCTTGTTAAACTACTGGTTAGAAATGAACATCCTCATCGACCAATCCTTCTTCTTCACGAATAACACCAGCTCACCCCAAAGAGATACACTGGGTCTAATGAAACCCTTATCAAGAAATCCTATAGCTGCTCCTTTAACTCTTTCAACTCTGGCGGGGCAATGCGATATGGCGGAAAGGAAATAGCCTGAGTGCCCGGAGCCAGATCAATACAGAAATCAATATCCGTGTCGAGCGGCATACACAGCAGGTCTGAAGGGAAAACCTTGAGGAACTCCGAAATAATAGGAATAGAATCAATAGATGGGACCTCTACGTTGGAGTCGCGAACATACGCCAGATATGCTCGACACCCCTTCTTGACCATGCGTCGAGACTTAACATATGAAATAATGTTACGAGTGGCATGACCTGGGGTCCCTCTCTACTCAAGCCGGGCGAAGTCTAGGAAGGCTAAGTTGACGGTCTTGGCGTGATAATTTAAAATAGCATGATACAGGGAAAACCAATCCATCCCCAATATAACATCGAAGTCTACCATATCTAAAAGCAATAAGTCAACACGGGTCTCAAGACCCTCAAATACTACCAGACAGGAATGAAACCACTATAGAATCACCCACCGGTGTATAAATAGGAACACTCAAGGCATTGCTAGGCATAACCAAGTACGGTGCAAAGTAGGACGACACATATGAATACATAGATTCTGGGTCAAATAGCACTAAAGAACCTCTATCATAGACCAGAATAGTACCTGTAATGACGGCAACAAAAGACTCAGCCTATGGCCTGGCTGGCAAAGCATAACACTGGGGTTGGGCCCCACCTCCCTGAACTATGTCTCTGGGATGATTGGCTACTAGCTGACCCCTGCGTCTGGTGGTCTGAGCTCCACCTCTATACTCCCTACCTCCACCTCTATGGCCTCAACCCCCGCCTCTAGCTGGATGGGCCACCTGTAGAGCAATTGGTGCCTGGATCATAGCTCGAGAACCCTACTGCTGCGGCTTTGTACCCCTCAATCTCGGGCAAGCTCTCCTGATCTGACCATACTCACCACACTCATAACACCCACCTAAATGTTGCAGCCGAGAGGGCTGAGATTGACCCTCTCGACCTGAATGACCTCCTCAAGAGCTCTGAAGCGGTGGTGCACTGATAGGCTGCTGATCAAAATAGTGCTGCTGAGAACCACTACCGCCCGAAGTACCATGGGAGACCTGGAGTGCTGACTGAAAGGGCCTCAGAAGATGGCCTCTACCATATGAATCCCTACCTCCAGATGAGGTACCACTGAACCTACCAGAATGACGAGGCCTCTTATCTGACCCCTGACTACCTCCTCGTGAAAGAGCCATCTCGACTCTACAAGCCGCATTAGTCGACTTCTAAAAAGAAATCTCGCTCCCGGCTCCAATAGCCATATGGATACTGATCGACTGGATCAATCCATAAATAAACCTCCGCACACTGTCTCTCTTAGTGGGGAGTATAACAATAGCATTGCGTGCCAGATCAATAAAATGAGTCTCGTACTGTGTGCCTGTCATAGTACCCTGATGAAGACACTCAAACTGTCTCGTAGAGCCTCTCGCTCAGTCACTGGGAGAAACTTCTCTAAGAACTACTCTGCAAACTGATCCCAAGTCAACAATGGCGACCCTGCTAGCCTGGATAAACAATAGTCCCTCCACCAAGACTTGGCGGATCCTGTAAGCAAAAGGTGATGAAGTCGACCCCATTGGTCTCCACAATACCCATAGTCTAGAGAACCTCATGGCAGTTGAATAAAAATTCCTGGGGGTCCTCTGTAGAAGCACCGCTGAAAGTGGTGGTGAAGAGCTTGGTGAACCTATCAAGCCTCCATAAAGCATCCGCAGACATCGCCTCACCATTGTCGGTCTTAGCTAGAATACCCGGCTGAGCTAGCGTAGCTAGCTGAACCGCTGGAACCTGAGCCTGAGGAGCTACCTGCTCCGGAGTACGCGTAGCAGGAGTGTGAACTCCTTCCCCAGCCTGAGATGTGGCTGGTGCTACAAGAAGCAAACCCGCCCTCAAGAAGAAGCATAGCCTACCAGTCGGACCAAAGCATCCTGGAGTACTGGAGTGGCTAAGAAACCCTCTAGGACCTGAGCTGGGCCCACTGGAGTTGTTGGTTCAAGAACCTCCTCATCATAGTCAACCCGAGCGGCTACACCAGCCTCGGCCTATAGCATGGCCTCGACCTCGCCCCCTGCCCCTGGTAGAGGCTGCTGCTAGGGGCGGGCAGCTGCGTGCTAGAAGAGGAATCAAGTGTTCTCTTTATCTGTGAAAGAACATAGAAGAACGACAATCAATATTGAGAAACATAATCGCATGACAAGAAAAAACAAAGTTGAATTTCCTAACTCTGTAGCCTCTGGGGATAAATACAGACGTCTCTGACTCTACCGAGTTTGTCCGTGAGTTGTGAGACCTATGTAACCTAGTGCTCTGATACCAACTTGTCATGACCTAAAATTTCCACCATCGGAAGTCGTGATGGCGCCTACCAACGGAACTAGGCCAGCCAAACTTTAAACATTCTCTAATAATTCCTCAACAATATAAATATACGAAAGGAGTTAAATAAAAGAGGAGACTTTTAGTTTATAAAACTAAAATCAAAATGCGAAAGTTTAAAACATATCTCTGACCAAAATATGGTGTCACTAACTCACGGACTACTAATGAGTGCTACAAATAAGTGTGAATAGAAATACAAAATGTCTGTCTCGGTACAAAGAAAACAAACTAAAATAGGGAAAGGGACTCCTTCTTGCGAACTCCAGCTAAGATACCTCGTAAGTCCCTGGACTGAAGTCAACTACCGATCAATATGATACTGATGTGGCCCAAAAGCTGCTCCGGTGCTGTAATCTGTGCAAAATCCACAGAAGTGTAGCATCAGCACAACCGACCCCATGTGCTTGTATGTGCCTGGCCTAAACCCGGCGAGGTAGTGACGAGGCTAGACCCGGCTACCAGATAAACCTGTACAAATATGAAGTATGCCTTGCGGAAAAATAAATAGAAGAAAAACATTTTATAAAAGGAGGGGAAAACTTGCTTGGGGAAAAACAGTTCTAAACAAGGAATCTAGTTAACGCTAAATCTGCCAACAAAACTCAAGTCCGAAAATAACACATTTATCCTATACATTGTATCACTGTTGTGGCGTGCAATCTGATCCACTTACTTATGTTAATGCTATGGCATGCAACCCGATCCGTGCGGATATTATGTATCATTTTTGCAATGTGCAACCCGATCCATGTCGATATTATGTATTCTTGTTGCTGCGTGGAACCCGACCGATAAGATCATGCTTTCTCATCCAAACATCAATCACAATCACGGAGCAAGGTAAGAATAATCAGGAGGAATCCTGGCAAGGGAACATATTAATTCAACTAATTCCCGGCAAGGGAGTAAATCAATAATACCAATAACACCTCCCAGCAAAAGAGTAGCAACAATAACCTTCACATCCTGTCAAGGGATCTATCACGTCTCTTCCTATTTCTTTCATTTCTTATTAAGTAGTTCTTTTATCGTTGAGCCAGCACTCCCAATGTTTCTATTGTTCATAATTAATTCTCATACTCTTCACATTAGATACAGATCATCGATTGCACATGGAAAACTCACAACAATATAATAATAAGTACAAGTAAGGACCCACGATCATGTTTGACACCAGTGTATAGATACTCGTCACCATGCCTATACACCATACTCCATATTTAGAAATTAGCAAATAATATCCTAGTCCTATTTCCTCAAGCCAAAGTCAGAACAAGCACTTACCGCGGTCCAAGAATAGCAATCAACTCTCTAATACTGCATTTCCTCTATAATCCATTTCCAAAACGATGGTATCTAGGCACAATGTAGTGCAATAATATAAATAAGGGCTCAAAAACATAATCCCATAGCCTAGAAATGAAATTTCTATCATTCTAACAAAATTGCCAAAATTCCACCCTGGGCCCACATGGTCTAAACTCGAGGCTCAGACCAAAATCCAATCACCCATAATCCTACGAGTTCAAATATGAAATTTATTTTAAGAATCGGCCTAGAATTGAGGTTGAATCACCCAAATCCCCAAAGCCCTTACCCTACCCAAAACCCCAAATTTCTACCTTGAATTCATGAGTTAGGGCTGGGAAATTAGTAATTAGAGGAAGGAATTAAGAGAGAATGAGGTTAAGAACACTTAACTAAGACGCTATGGAGCAAGAGGAGCTTGAAAGTCACCTATGGGATGTTCGAGTGAAGAGCTCATGTGAAATAATGGCTAAATCACATAATGAACACTTTTTAAAGCTTTAATATTCACTGGGTACTTTCGTGCTACGCGTTCGTGACAGAGGGTCACATTCACATTGAGTGGGGTCAGACATGCATCACATTCGCGAGGGTAGAATGCGAACGCGTAGGGTTAAATTTCTAGGGCCTAAGTCCATGCTATGCGAACACGTTGATGCCACGCGAACACGATGAAAGGGGAGTGCAAGGCTATGCGTTCGTGAAGGCTTGATGCAAACGCGTAGAATAAATTTTTCCAAGGGTCAACTAAAGCTATGCGAACACGAGGGAGGAGTGCGAACGCGAAGAAGGATTTTACTTCATCAGCTGAAACTCATTTTCTGCAATATTTCTAAGTGCAAAACAACCCCGAACCACCTCCGGATCACTCCCAAGCCCTCGGGGCTCCTAACCAAACACACACACTAACTCAATAACATCCTACGAACTTAGTCGAGCGATCAAATCGCCAAAATAACATCAAAATCAATGAATCAAATCTCAAAATCATTATTTTCATTTCAAGTTCATAAACTTCCAACATTAGGTATTTAGGTCAGAAAACGTCAAACGATGTCCGATTTCGACCAAATTTCACAGAAAGCGCTTAACGCATATTTAAGACCTATACCGTCGCCGGAAACAAAATACGGGCCCGATACCTACATTTTCGAACTCATTTTTTATTTCAAAATTTCATATCAAATTTCAAAAAATATTTTCTTTCAAAAATTCTTTACTCAGGCTCGGGACCTCAGATTTCGATTTCGGGAATACGCCCGAGTCCCATATTTTTCTATGGACCCTCTAGGACCATCACATCATGAGTCCGGATTTGTTTACCCAAAATATTGACCAAAGTCAACTTTAACAATAGTAACATCTAAATTTATCAAATGTTTCACATAATTTGCATATTTTAACATAACAGCTTACTGGCTACGTTCCTGGCCAATGCATCTGGCCTAGCTAGAAGGGCATAGAATCTGGTTTGAGCGATGGTTGGCTGGCCTCCACCTGACTAAGCAGTAGCTGGTTGACCTCTCCCTGCCTGGCCTCCATCTCTAGGACGGCCTCTACCCGTCTGTCTTCTGCCTCTGGGAGGCTTAGCAATCGGTGCTGAAATCATATGATGCTGAACTTGATGTACTACCTTACCCCGAAGTATGGGGTAGGTCCTCTTCTTATGACCCGGATCTCCACACTCATAGCATCCCCTCGTCGCAATAACCTACTACCCTAAAGTCTGAGCCTGATGACCCGAATATCCACCACAAGGACACTGAATGACTGATGGGCGATATGAACTCTCTAGCACAACATAGAAGTAAGAACTAGAAGAACCCTGATGACCAGAATACCCGCCGGATGGACCCTTAATAGCTAGTGGGCGTTATGAACTCTCTAGCATCGCTGAAATAAGGTCTCACTGGAGCACCTCAAAAAGGTGGTGATGGTGCTGAATACGGGGTCATGCTGGGCTTACCCCTACCCGTGTGCCTCCTACCCCTAGCTTGGTGCCTCTGATTTCTCCAGAAAACTAGTCCCTCTTGTCCTGTTGAAACATCTTTCTATTTCTCTGGCAATACCCCTCAATCCTGCGAGCAATCTCAACTACTAGCTGATACTCAATACCCATCTCTACCTCTCAGGCCATGCTAGCTCGAATACCAGGGTCTAACCCTACAACAAATCCCCGCACTTTCTCTGCATCCGTGGGAAGTATCAAGAGTGCATGGCGAGATAACTCAGAAAATCTTGCCTCATAGGATCCAAGAATAACTGTGTGAACTGACCCCAAGTGAGGGGAGGAGAACCTGCTAGCCCACCAAGAACATAGGACTACCACCATCTACGGGTCGTGCCCTCAAATTGGAAAGTAGTGAAGTCAACTCCATGCGACTTCAATATCCTTATGTTGTGCAGTCTGTCCCTGCACCTATCAATGAAACCCTTGGCATCTGCATAGCGCTCACCCTCGATGATAAGAGAGTGAAGTCTAGTCAGTCTATCCAATAACTTCTGTGGGTCACCATCCACAGCTGGTCTGGGCTCGAGCACCACTGGAGGACTGGCTGAGCCAAATCTGTAGGTAGTGCAGCTGCGTGGCCAGGAGCCTGAGTAGTAGGGGTTTGTGCTCCCCATCCTGCCTTTGTTGTAGCTGGATATGCTGGAAATAAACCGGCCTGAGTCATGGTGTCCATGAACCGCAGCATACGACCCATAATCTCCTAGAAACCCGGTGCTATGATAAACTCCGCAGGGGTAGGCTCGGCTGCGGGCACCTCGCACTACTCCTCAACTATAGGATCTTCTAAGGATCTGCTGGTGCTACTGGGGAAGCTCTAGAATGCCCTCGTCCCCTATCTCGGGCCGGTGCCCTCCCCCGGCCACTGCCTCGACCTCTAGCAATGGGGGAAGCAACTCTTCCCGAGTCTGGAACATTAGTCGTGCGTGTCCTCACCAAACTGTGAGAGAATAGAAGAGGCAAATTTAGCATACCAAGCACTGCATGATAGTAAATGAATAAAGAGTAGTTTTCTAACACTTTGTAGCCTCTCGAAGATAAATACAAATATCTCTGTACCAATCCGCAAGACTCTATTAGGTTTGCTCATGACTTATGAGACCTACGTAAACCTAGTGCTCTGATACCATGTTGTCATGAACCAGCTCAACACCATTGCCAGTAAGCCAACTCAAAAATTTAAATAAGTTATCATTTTACTTTTACCAAATAATTGCAGCAATTTATTAAATTAAGGTTAAAGAAAGTAATAACCAGTAATGTATCAAAATAATTATACAAATCCTAAAATAATAGTTTACTAATGTGTGTGCCGAGACCTATCGTTACAAGCTGTGGGCAACTAGTAAAATATGCAAAAGAACAATTCTATCCTACTATCCGAAATAGAATTGACAAAAAAAATAAATAAAGAGAGACTCCATCAAGCTGCTAAACGGCACAGGAAAGGAGCAGCTCACCATGGAGGTCTCCGAATATGCTCAAAGATACGAACCACACTGATAGCCAGATACACCTGCTCAGATCCTGTACAATTAAGTACAGTAGAATACTATGAGTACATAAACAATATGTACCTAGTAAATATCCTGTCTAATCTCGGAGAAGTAGAGATGAGAAATCGACTTGACACTTAATAGGGTCAAATAATATGAGAGATGATTATAATGAGCATGGATAAAGCAAATAAATAGTAGTGTATAGCAAGAAATAACAGATCCTCCCCTAGATAATGTCACAGATGGCAACTTCCATTCCAAGACACTAATAAACTCAAATAATATAAAAAAAAATTGGATAAAGCAGGCGCAAGTAGTGCTGAGGTTGTATGGCCCAATCCAATATAAAGTTAATTCTGCACTGCCGAGGGTCGAAAGGTACAAACCATAGATACATTTATTACCCCGCTCGCGAAACAACCAAGCGACGTGGTCAAATGTAATTTAACATAGCAACATGCAGACAAGAACATATAACTGCAGAGGAATTACTTACTGAATTATCAACTTCTCTTTAGAACGGCCAAGAAAGGTCATCTTCCTCTTAACTAGTCTCATTTATCATAATCACCATGATCAAGCAATCCAAATTAAACATAAAGTTGCAAGAATACCACATAAAGCACGCTTTTGGGTCCTACACTACTCGGACTTAGCATAATAGTAGCTACGCACAGACTCTCATCACCTCGTACGTACATAACCCCCGCATTTAATGGCAAATTATTAGATTGCATCACCTACGGGGACAATTTCCTCTCACAAGGTTAGATAGGAGACTTACCTCGCTCCAAAGTGCACTTCCAATACCAAGAACAATCTCGAACTCTCAATTTGGAGCCGAACGATCCAAAACTAGATAAACGAGTTAGGAACTAGTCATTACAAGCTCACATGATTGCATTCTAACTATTTAAGCAATTTTCCACCCTTAAATACAAGTTTCTTAAAGTTCAACCACGGGCCCACTTGCCCGGATTCCGAAATTTTCAAAGAAATTTGTTCTTTATAACCCAATGATCAATAATATATAATTTCTATTTCATTTCATAGCAAATTTTGTGATCAATCTACCCAAGACTAGTATGTTAATCTACCCAAGATTTGAGTATTAAAATAGAAATAGGTAGGATAAACTTAACACAAGATTCTAGGTGATGGTCCTCTCTCAAGAGCTCCAAAATCGCCCAATGGATGAGTGAAAAATGGCCAAAAGAACTTAGAGCCTGCAATAAATGAAGCTTACTACTTCAGTGATTTTCGCTTCTGCGAGGAAAAGATCGCATCTGCGGAATTGCCAAGCGGGTTGGGATCTCTTCTACGGTCTTGAAGCCTCTTCTACGGCTTGGGATCCGCTTCTGCTAGCATGCCTTGGCCGCATTTGCGAGAGGGAGACCGCTTTTGGTGTCTCGCACCTGGGCTACCAATCGCATGTGCGGTTATGACTGAAACCAGATGCTTCGGCTCTTTTCCACTTTTCCAACTACACTCGCGCCTCGTCCGATTGATACTCGGGGCTATCGGTCCCCTCTTGAACATACTCACGAGTCTGAAATCATGAAACAGACCCGATAGTTCTTAAATTCATTTCATTTCTAACTTATGAACTTCAAGTTCTTAAATTCATTTCTAACGTGCCGAAGCGTACTTATCCTAGTCGGATTGACACCAAAATTTGCAGGCATGTCTTAAATCTTATATTGGACCTATATTGGGCCCCGATATAACATACGAGCCCGATACAAATTTGATCAATCATTACATAGTTCTTTAAATACTTATAATTTCAGTTTTACAATTATCCAATAAAAATTCATTACTCGGGCTAGGGACCTCGGAATTCGATTCCGGACATACACCCATGTCCCATATTTTTCCTACTGGTCCTCATGAATCGTCAATGGAAAAATTCGGATCCGTTTGCTAAAAATATTGACCAAAGTCAAATTTAGCCTTTTAAGAAAATCTCAAGGAGTCAAATGAGTATATTTCAACCCAATATCTTCCAATTCCCGAACCAACCATCCTCGCAGCTAATAAATTATATAAAGCAAGTGTGACTTGTTTTATTAAGGGGACGGGGTTCAAAAAATCAAAACGACCAATCGGGTTGCACATATGAGCCAGCTCAAATTGACTCTTACAATATTTCAGGTTTTCCTTCTTTATGTCAGCAACGTTTCGATATGACTTCACCAAGATTGTCCAAGCCTCCTTTGATGACTTTACATACAAATATCTATAAGATATATACAAATCGACTTTGATAGGGAGAGAGCAGCGTGCCTTGTAATCTAAATGTATTTTCTTCTCAAATTGTGCAAAAACATCACCCATCAACATTGTGGCTTCTAGGGGTTCCGCAAATCCTTCATCGATAATTGACCATAATCAAATATCCTTAAGAAAATCCTTTATCTGTTTATACCAAGTGTAAAAATTATTTTTGCCCTCAAACACAAAAACATTACAATCAGATAGTAGAGTATCCATTTTTTTTATCTCCTACAGGCTCTGACAGGATCTCACGTAGGCTCTGAAACCAATTTGAAGGATTGAAATACCCCCGAAGAATAATTTAGGCACAAGCAAGAAATTTAGCAAAAGCTATAAAAAAATTTATTAAACTAGGGAGAGAACTTGCTAGGAGGGTTTTTCACAACTCATAAACTCTTGAATCTCTCTACAGAGTAGCTACCTCTCCACACTAGAAAATATGTAGTAGCTCCCTTATTTATAATACTAGAAAGACAGAATAGCCTAAATGGCACTTGTACTTGTGCCACTTTGTCATCCCGTTCCCTAAACGTAGCGTTTTGTCAATTAGATACTTATACTCATTCAAACACTGTATAATAAACGCATATGATAAGAGGTTATCAGTGCGTGTAATACAATCTCCCACACGTAGGATGCCATGTCATTACTAGTGCCACCTAGGAAAATAAACTATTAACTTTATCTTCATTTTTTCCCTATCCCACCATCTCTTCTCCTAATTACCGCATACTCCACTGAAGAATACAATTTGCTTCTCTTTTTACCCCCCCCCCCCCCCCCCCCAAATCAACCTCTCTCTTCTTCCGCCTCTCCAATTTTATTTTGATGGCTTTTCTGGTGGCTTGATATAAGAGATTTTAATTCTCTGAGCGTCTCATCAGCTGAATAAGTATACTTCGTTCAACAGTAGCTCAATGCACTTCTACCGTAAAAATGTGAAAAGCCTTGAGCAAACCCATTATTTTATAAAATGATTGGTCATCCTTTAATCGGATTTGTATGCTTTTTATTCAAACCTATAATAATTTAGGAAAACTTGCACATGACATTTTATGGCTCGAAGATGGGTGGGTGTAGGTTTTTTTTGAGGGGGGGGGGGGGGGGGAAAGAAATACAAATGGAGATGAGTTTTGGGGAAGACGGGAAGGGCCAATTTACTTTTTTTTTCATTTTATTATTTTTTCCTTCTTAATTCAATCATTTCTTAGGCCAATTTTTTTATGTTAACGCTCGTTATACGCGTGAATTACACCTTGTTGTCCAACTCAGTCATAATGTTGCCACATATGATCGGTCAACGGTCAGAGAGGTTTAAAATATATGTTTTGAGCGAGTATAAGTGTTCAATTGGCAAAATGTTAAGTTTGGGAACCAAGATGATAAAGTGGCACAAATATAAGTGTCATTTAGGCTATTCTGCCTACTTTAAAACAAAAACCTATTCCAATAAGACATGAATTAAAGAAACTACCAAACATCAAATCCTATACAACTTAGGAATAATAATTAATCTTTGATTTAATTTCCAACAAGGTTGTGTGAGTTTAGACATATAGGGATGCGGTGAGGAGCGATGGAGGTTTAGTCGGATCTATTATTATGCGCTAATTATGGCTATTTATGGTTTTGGGTCACAGGAACTCATGCTCACCCAAAAACCTGTAGTGTTACACACAGATTACATCGGTATATACTCAGCAAAACAAAGATATCGTGCCACCAAACAAAGGCTTCATTACCTTTTTAAAAAAAAAAAACAGTTTTCCAAAGTATAATTTTTATGTTATGCCTGAGCATTCAATAATGTATTTGTTGGAAGGCACTGTTTAACTAAATGATAATATTACATTTCTGGTCTTTCTTTTAGAGGATTCATTTTCTCTTCTATTTTTATTTTCTTTATATTTATATTCCCTTTTGTTCCCTCTTTCATTTTCTTTTTCCAATATGGTATTCCCTCTTCTTCTTCTTTTTTTTTTAATAATTCATTCTTTGCATTTCACAAGTTCATTTATCATCATTTTTGTATTTCCAATCAATTATCTACAAATGACTTTTAAATAACTTGATAAAATAAAATCTTTACATGTTTGGCGTATAAAAGTATCTTCTCGGACAAAACAAATTATACTATTTCATCTTTCCGCTTTCGTCTGACTTCATCTAGTGGTTTTCAAACCTCTGCTAACAACTATTGGTCTTTTAAATCAAGAGAACCGAAAGCAAGAAAATTTAATGAAGAAAAGAGTGATAATACCTGAATTGAACTCCTTGTCATTGGATCCAAATCTCCTTCTGTGATTCCCTGAGCTATATTTTCGGGTATCAACTTTCTCTTGGTTATGGAATGTCTCATAGAATAAGATCCACACGAAATATAGGAGATTTATTATTATAGGCATCTAAGATTAATCATTATAAGATCTGTATGGATATGGTCCTAGAAAATCTAGTTCTAACTATTACAGTCAGAGAGCTCATCAAATGAACTAGCTCTCTAGTTATTGGATAAAAAATACGTTGATATAAGAACGTTAGTCTTGCCTTCTTGAATGATTCTTCACAGAGACGAGGAGCTCATTTTTTTGGACCTGGGATGCTCGATGACCTGTAAACAAACACATTAGTTCAATCATCATGTTAAAGACTTAAAAGGATTGCACATTACTGATAAATAGGAATTTTCACCACTTATTTGCACTCTTTTACTTTCGTTTTAGCTAACAATTGCTTAAAGGTATTTCTGAAAATTAATGAAATGCACTTGCTTGCAGGAGTGTTAGAATATGAACCAAAAAGATGAAAAAGCAACTCAAAAAGGAGTAATTTAAGATAATGACAAAATCAAGGCTAAAAGGGCACATTGCGGATCGGCAAAATATTGTGTGCGGCCATAGATTATGAAGAAAGCTTCTAACAAGAAATGCTATGCAAAGTGTGAACCATATAATTCTAGTGCGGCAGCTGAAGACATAGTTCAGAGATGGGATTTTAGGTCAACAAGAAATGCGAACCGCACTAATTTTGTTTAGCCGCATAACAAGAGCGCGACTACACTCAGAAATGTGCGGTCCGCAGACGTCCCACAATGCCAAAGCCCAAAATCAAGAAGTGAGGACCACACTGTAATTGTGCAGCCGCAGAAGCAAGAATGCGGCCGCACTCATAAATGTGCGGTCCGCAGAAATTGAAGGAGTGCGACAGCACCCCAGAATTGTACGGCCAAAAAACTGGAACCTGTCAAGCAATGTCTCAATGTACGAACCGCACACATAATTGTGCGGCCACACAACCTCCGCAGGAGCAATTTTGTTAGATATTTTTAGCTTAATATAAATAGAACTTTTTGTCAGTTTTAGTTAAATTTTATTTTTGGAGAGCATCTGAGTCGTTTTTCTTTACTATACTGGGATATATTGTATTAGTTTATCATTTTAACATTAGATTTTCTTTCCTTACATCTATTTTGAATTCTATCTTAGCTTGTTCTTTAGTTTCCTCATTTTTCATGAGTAGCTAAATTTCTAGCTAGGGTTATGGCCCAACCTTAATGTGAGTTTTAATGAGTATTTGATTTAGGGCTTGATTGTGATTGGGTTAGTCATATTTAGCCTAGTTTTTGCTTGAATTCAAGAATTAATGGATGCAAACATTTCTTCATGCCTAATTGGCTTAGTCTCTACTTGATAAAGAAAGACTAAGTCTAGAAAAATTTGGCTAACAAGAAATTGGGGTAAACTCAAGAAATGATAGCACCAACTAAAAGATTGAATCTAGAGATAGTAAGACTCGACTTGAGAATTTATCACTTTTTTTGTGCAATACCCATTTAGATTTGAGAAAGTCAAATTAGGCAATATCACTCAAACTACCAAGAGGTATTGAGTGGGTAATTGCGTGTGATTTCTATATTACAACCCCGACCAATCAAACTTTTCCTAGAGTTTACAATCTCTTAGGTAACACCTAGGTGGAAGACATGACCCTAGACCTTTTATCAATTTGAAAAACAACCAAAACCAACAATATTATCTTTTAGCTTTTCAATTACAATCAACAGCTTAAATGAGGAAGTAGGAACAAAAATTGAAAATGCTGAAGTGTAATTTGAGGTACATCATACATTCACACTAGGTGTATACCTAATCCAAATTCTAACTCCCTGAGAATTCGACCTTGACTGGCGTTGGATTTTTATTAGTGCTTCGACCGCTTCATAACCTATATTTGTGGTGTGAGTTTGGGAGACATCAATGTTTGACGCCGTTGGTGGTGTTAAATGGATTTAGTATATATAAAAGTTTTTGTGTGATTTGTTTTCTTTTCCTTCCGAGTCACAAACTTTGTTTTTTTGATGTGATTATAGGTACGAGAATGGATCTCAACAACAACCCCATCAGGAATGTGCCATTGGGGGGAGGAAGTGGATGATTGACCATGGAGATGAGGTTCTACCCAAACTTCAAGCAAATAGGCAAGGCCGACCGCCTCACGATAATGTTCCCTCCCTTCCCCCACCTCGACCAAGAGCAACAGCACACTGACTGAACGAGGGTTATGCAAGTGCTATAGTCCCGTGCCGCATTAGGGCAGGCAACTTCCTAATCACCAACATGATGCTTACACATCGACGAGGATTCTTCACCCGGGCTCTAAGTCAAAATGCTTACAAGCATCTCAAAGGGTTCGTTGATACTTGCTGGGGAGAAAGAAAACCAATATCTCCAAGGACGCGTTAAGGTTAAGGCTATTTCCCTTTTCTCTACAGAGAAAGGCATTGGACTGACTAGAGAGACTGCCCAATCATTCCATTCATACATGGGATGAGTTAGCGGAAAAATTCAATTTTCAAATTCTTCTCTATGGGGTATATGGCGACGACATTATGGGATAAGATTCTTGCATTCAAGCAAGAGCCAAATGAGTTATTGAACGAGATTTGAGAAAGATATCCTACCATGGCTAGAGAGTGACTGAATAATGGTATGACTGAGGCCATGATCTAATAGACCTTCTACAGGGGGATCAACACAACAAATCAATGTGTGGTAAATCAATCGCCGGTGGGTACTTCATGAGCAGGCCTTATGCCGAACCTTGTGACATTTTGGATGAGATGGAGGATACCTCATGGGCATGGAAAAGTAGAGCCAATGTTCCTCAAGCTGACCCAAATCTCATTCACCTACATAAGGAACTAAATGATCATGGGTAAGCTATAGCTAAGTTGAAAACTACAATGAACCAATTGACCAAAGATCAGCTTCAACAAGTTCAAGGGCCGAAACAAATGAATGCAATGGAAGGTGGGAATATGATGATGAACAAGAGACGACAAAAAGGACAACTACTGCAAAGCCGTTTGGAACAATTCATGCAAAATGATAGTGGGTATGACCAAGGTGATGCGTCCAATGAGCAAGAAGAAGAAGTGCAATGTGTCAACAATTATCAAGGTCAAAGAAACAATGCTCAAGGAAAAAATCAACAATAATGGTGGTCACAAGGAAATCAAGGAAATTGGAACAACCAAAATCACCATGGCAATTGGAGTGGTGGCAATCTTAATCAGGGCAATTGGAATAATCAATGTAACCAAGGCAGTTTCGGAGGAAATAATTAAGTCTATTGGGGAGGGAAAAACCAAGGAGGATGGAACAACAACAACAACCAGGGGTCGAGTTTTCAAAGGCCCCGATGTTCCAACAACCAAGAAATCCACCTCTCAATCCTTCTCAAGGCCCGAGCTCTTCTAACAATGAGATGCGTAGAATTGAGAACATGTTAAAACAGATGATGGAGATGAAGGCCGACTCCGATGCTCAACTAGCCTCTTACAACACTTCAATCCGCAATTTGAAAATTCAGTTAGGTCAAATTTTTCAAGCTTTTAACACTCGTCCTAAGAGGGCCCTACCAAGTGATACGATGATGAACCCAAAGGGTGGGAATAATATGGAACATGCTATGGGCGTGACAACGGGGAGTGTAAAAGGTGGATATGCAACCATCTCAACTAAATGAAGAATTTTGGAATATGATATTCTGATTCAAGAAAGAAATTCCTAGAATTGTGGTTCAAGATAATGACAAAATCAGAACTGGTATGTTACACCCCATGTTTTCGTACTTAAGAGTACGTCGTAAGTGAATTGATGTAAGCTGAGAAATAAAACATCTTCTGAAAAATTTATAAAGTAAGTTATTCATGTTACGGTGGAAGTTAATAATTCATACGATCATGAATAACAAGTACCAAAATATTTGGAAGGCTTAGAAGCTAAACGAATTGAAGGAGATAAGTTTTGTCGAAAGTCGACAAAGTATGAGCCAAAAAGAGAAAATAGAGTGCCTTAGGAAAGATGAACGCATTCTATTCCATCAAGTCCTACATTGATCCAAAAAACCTTCACTACATCCCGAAAGTGCCCTACATGATTTAAAGTTGAGTGAGCTAGCATTAGTGGTGATTTACATGAGGGGAAATCTTAGGGTACTTAGAGGCGGACTTGTGACATTCTTTTAAGAGAGATGAGCTAACTTTTCACAATCCTTGCTTCGACTGATACATCATAAAGTGAGATATGCTAATGGAAAGTAGAGAAGGAGTAGTTTGGGATCCACAATGACATGCATAATAGAGCGAGCGTCCTTGATAAATATAGTCAATTCTTGATGCTCCAATGTCACATTAGGTATGCACGTTTTGTTGAGGTTATGGGATATGTTGGAACGTTTAGTTAAGGTCCCAAAGGGCCTCGGGTGAGTTTCGGGTGGTAAAATGGATCAAATTCTTGTTTTGAAAATGGCAGATTTCTTCAGTTCAGTGTTGCAGAGCTTTGCTCTTCGCGTCCGCGAGAGGGCCCTCACGTTCGCGACGAGATTTTGAGTGAGGCAGGCTAGTTACCCTACGCATTCGTGATGTTGTCCTCCATTCGTGAAGGTTGAGTCTGATTGGGCATCGCGAATGCGTGGCATGGTTCGCGTTCACGTAGAAGGGTGAAGCAAACTTGGACACCATGCCCTAAAGCATCACGTTTACGACTGAAGCAACGCGTTCGCATAGGCTAAGCTGAGTAAGGCATCACGTTCGCGAGGGTAGGTTCGAGTGAGCATAAGAGGAAATTTGAGCTGTGAATTATTTGTGCTTCATGAACAAGAGGCTTTGACCTCGTTCAAGAAAAAGGAAAGTTTACTAGAGCAAACGTTTAAAAGTGGGTTTCACAATTTTCAGTCTATTTTCTCCATTATTGAACGATTATTGGAGCTTTTGAGAAGGATTGAAGAAAGAATCGAAGGGTAACACTTGGAGGTAAGATTTTGAACTGTACACTCGATCCTATGATAATTCTTACTTGTTTAAACATAAAAATTGTGGAATTTAAAGCCTAAAAATTGGGGAATTAGGGCTTGAAGTTGGAGAGTGCAAATTGGGGATTTGAGGGGCCATTTGATGTCCGATTTTGATGTTCTTGGTGTGTATGGACTCGTGAGGGTGTGAGGATTCTATTGATGTAAATTTTGTTGGATTTAGAGACGTGGGTCTGGGGGCCAGGTTTGGCCAATTTCGGGATTTTTGGTTTAATTGGATATTTTCGAATGGGCTTTGTTCCCTTTAGCATATTTTGAGGGTATGAATCTGCTTTTAGTTTGATTTGGAGTATTTGGAGGTCGAGTTGAGAGGCAAAGGCATCGCAGACTAGAGTTTAGACCAGATTGAAGTAAGTAATGATTGTAAGTATTTGTCATGAGGGTATGAAACTCCAGATTTTCCAGTGTAGCGCTACCATGAGATGATGCACACGCTAGACGACCAGTGTGGGGTCATGCACCGTTGGGAATCATAACTTGGTCCATCCCGTACAAATGTTAAGTCGTGTATTTGATTAAAACCTATTTTATATCATTTTTATTTTGGAAATTATTACTATGTTTTGTGCTAAATGCCATATTTGGTCCTCGCACGAACTATTTTGGACCATTAGGGGATTTTTACTACTATTCCTCACTGTTTTGATTTTATATTTGTATTCAGTCATGCTATATTCTACTATTTTCATAACTCAGCCATGTTTACTCTGTTTTGACATCTTAAATGATATTTTTAATTGAGCATCATATTTTATTGTGCTCGAGTGGCTTTTAGAGATTTTTGACTGAGTAGGGTCGATGGCCAGTGTTGTGAGGCTATAATGGTATCGGGCTGCGTGCCGCAGCGATATTGTTCTGATCCATGATTATAAGGCTGAAGGCTTGAGTTGTACGCCACAAGGTGGCTTGATATGAGGCCAAGAGTTTGTTTGATTATTCCACGAGATGGCTTGTAATTGCGCTTGGGTTGTAAGGGGTCCCTCCCGGAGTCTGTACAGCCCCATTAAGCGCAGGTACCCTGAGTGAGTGATATATTGATTATTCCATGGGATGGCTTGTTATAGCACTTGGGCCGTAAGGGGCCCCTCCCGGAGTCTATGCACCTCAGTGAGTGCGGATACCCTCAGTGAGTGATATATTGATTATGCCCGAGGGGTTGTGGTTGTTTCATGCTATTTCCTGGGGGCTGTTCTTGATCCATATTATGCTCGAGGGACTGTTTATGTTTCTTTCATTTATACTCACTGTTTTATCACTCGTCCGAAAAATTGAAAGTTGTTTTAAATAGGTTTTTTTGCTAAAACTGAGCTTGATTTACGAGGCAAATGATTTTGTGTACTGCTTTGAAAATGATCTACATTTGGTGTAGTGTTATGATGTGGATTACATATTTTCTTACTGCTCAGCTTTCATTTGCTTTTATTTACTTACGGAGTTCGTGTACCCACATTACTCCCTATATCTTGTGTGCAGATTCAGGTAATTCTGAACCCAGTAGCGGGTGTTGATTTCTTAGTGGAAGAGTCATTGGAGTTAGCAATGTCGATGCCCGATGTTCGCATCGTTGCTTTCCTCCCTCTTTTATTCCTTAGACTGTATTTAGTACATTTTTGGACTCTTTGTTATATTTAGACCTTAGTAGATGCTCGTGACTTGTGACATCCCGATGTCGGGCTTGTATATTATTTCTGTACTATACATTTAGACTTACATTACGAGACATTTGATTAATTAAAGGCTTAAAATGATTATTATTGATAAATGGTTAATTCAAGAGTTATGTCGGCTGGCCTAGTTTCACAATAAGCGCTATTACGACCGGATAGGTTTTAGGGTCATGACAAGTTGGTATCAGAGCCTAGGTTACATAGGTCTCACGAGTCATGATTATCTATAGTAGAGTCTCGCGAATCGGTACAAAAAGTTTGTACTTATCCTCGGGAGACTACAGAACCTTTAGGAAAAACTTCACATTCTTGAATTCTTATCGTGCAACCTTCATTCAGCTTGAAATGTAACTCTTTAAATTCCTTCCATGTGTTCGTGTGCGCATATGAACGCTTAGTATCAGATATGCATTGATGGCTGGTGATTCCCTAATTGAGGGGCGAGATGTGATCTCTGTATGTTGATGTTGGGCCAGTTTGGAGGACTTGAGGCCGGGTTTTGCCTACATCTTGAGCATTGAGGTGTTGATTGTGTGAGCACGTGATATTGGATTATTATGTTCGATAGTGTCCCGATTAGTGAGAGTGATGGCTGGATAGCTATGTGATGAATATATTGTTCCTGCGAGATGTGTTCATGTGATTTGAATGAGACAAGAAGGGTCTGCTTGGGGGTAGTAAGAACTATCCGGTATTTGATTTCCATTGTGATTTTATATATGGCCCGAGTTGTAAACGTGTTGAAGGATCTTTTCATGTTGGCTAGTTGGGAAGTCAAGTATATTTCATGTTATGAGATGAGTTCAGACTCAGGAAGATTAAGTGACTGCATAATGTTTATGATGGTGGAAGGGTATAATGAGATGTTAGTTTGAGGCGAGGCAGTTGGGCTATCTTCTACACTAGTGAAATATATGTGTTGGCAATTTGAATTTGGGTCTCCTAAGAGAGTGGTCTTAATTGTTATGAGGGTGAATGCGAGATTTTCATAAGATATAAAGTACTAGATGGTTGTGTTTCATGAGTTATGAAGTTTTGAGTTTAATCTCACTATGGTATTATGGAAGTAATAGAGTATATGCATTATAAGCTATTGTGTTTGTTGATCTAGGGTTTTGAGCCAAGTGGTGGAGTCTGCTATTGATTAGTTAGTTGCACGATTATGGGCTATGTTGATTCTAGTTTGAGGCGTATGGGTAAATCAGTTATGGCTTACGGAGGTTAAGACGGAGGATGTCTCGAGTAAAGGAAATTTCAATAAAGGTTAAGTTATGCTTTATGGGTGTATGAGAATCATTGAATGACTTGAGTTGTTATTGATAAAGGATATAAGGTGCATAGAGTAGGAAGCTTCTTGGTTGTATTAAGATGAGGTTACATTCTGTGGTGTCAGGGAGCTAATGGAGCACTGGTCTTCCGGTCTGCTTGATCGGTCTAATTGCGGTTTGAGTAGAGTGCATGACTCTCGAAAATTGTTCTAGGGAGTTCAAGATTTTACATGTAATAATTGGAGATTTTCAAGTTGTATAATTTGCTAGAAATTGAGGTTTGCATTTGAGGGTGTCAAGACTTGTCGTATTTCTATATCATTAGGGGATTCTATACGTTAGTATCAGGAAGGTGAATGTAATGGCTTTGGGGTTGCAGGGAGTCACTTCGGGGTAGGTATCTTGAACATGGAACGTTTGGGAATATTTAAGAGAGTATTCAACGGCTTATGATCCATAAGACGGTGTGGTTTTATGCTTGGATCTCGTGTGGCAAGTCTGGGTTAAGGATTTTGGTTTTGTAGTAAGAAGAAGTATCAAGTTGAAGGAAAATCAGAAGGAACCTGGATAGCTGGGATAGCTTGGTAGTAGGCCAGATCGACATGGAAAGTATATGATTAGTTATTTGGATGCTTATGAGGTAATGAGTTTCTAAAGGTGTTTCGCGACAATGCTCTTGGGTTTTAGTGGCATGCGTAGCTTGGTCGAGTTAGAAGGATTTAGTCCTGACTGTGATGACCGTAATTTATCCTTTTTCCGTGCTTCCGAGACCTTGAAAACCTCGCGTTTAGCTGTCTCGATTTGCATGTGCAGTCCGACCACGAGACTGGAAAGCTTTTATGTTGAAATGTATGAATTAGGTGTAAAATTTGAAGAATTTTGACATTAATATTATTAAAGTTGACTTCGATCAACATTTTTGGTAAATGGACCCGGACCCGTGATGTGACGGTCTCGGAGGCTCCATAGAAAAATATGGGACTCGGGCGTATTCTCGAAATCGAAATCCGAGGTTCCGAGCCCGAGTAAAGAATTTTTGAAAGAAATTATTTTTCGAAAAATGATATGAAAATGAGTTAGAAAATATAGGTATCAGGCCTGTATTTTGGTTCCGGTGCCCGGTAGAGGTCTTAAATATGCGTTAAGCGCTATTAGTGAAATTTGGTCAAAATCGGACGTTGTTTGACGTGTTTCGAACCTAACTATCGAAAGTTAAAAGTTTAAGAAGTTTGAAATGAAAAGGATGATTTTGAGGCTTGATTATTTGATTTTGATGTTATTTTAGCGATGATTGTTCAACTAAGTTCATATGATGTCATTGAGTTTGTGTGTGTGTTTAGTTGGGAGCCCTGAGGGTTCGAGAGTGATTCAGAGGTTGTTCGGGGTGATTTTACACTTAGAAAAATTGTAGAAAATCTGCAGAAGGTATTCTTTAATGCGTTCGTGGCCCTACGCTCGCGTTCGCGTAGCTTCCCCTCACTCCTTCCTTCGCGTTCGCGGTCAACTGATTGCGTTCGCATAGTTTTGGTCTGCTCCTCTTCACGTTTGCGTGAGGCCAAACACGGACGCATAGGCCAAAAGTCTTGGGCCTGGATTTTTCTTCTTTGCGTTCGTAGTGTTCCTTTGCGAACGCGATGCCTGCCCTTTTTCTTCATCGCGAATGAGACCCTAGTGTCGCGAACGCATAGAGTTAATTTCCTTATGTGATTTTAAAAACAAAACAGTATTCATTACGGGATTTAGCCATTATTTCACTCGAGCACTTCACTGCAACACCCATAAGCGATTTTCAAGCTCCTCTTCCTCCATAGCTTCTTGGGTAAGTGTTTTTAACCACATTCTCTCTTAATTTCTTCATCTAAACACAAATTTCCTAGCCCTAAATCATGAATTCAATGTAGAAATTGGGGGTTTTTGGTAGAGTTAGGGCTTTGAGGATTTTGGGTGATTCAACCTCAATTTGGGGTCGAATCTTGAAATAAATTATATACTTGAACTCGTTGGTTATGGGTGATCAGGTTTTGGTCTGAGCCTCGAGTTTGGACCATGTGGGCTCGGGGTCGAATTTTGGTATTTTTGGAAGAATTTTAGGAATTTCATTTCTAGGCTATGAGATTATGGTTTTTTGAGCCCTTATTGATATTATTGAACTAATTATGCCTAGATATCGTTGTTTCAGAGTCAGATTGAAGAGGAAAAGCGATATTAGAGAGTTGATTGCTATTCTTGGACCAAGATAAGTGTTTGATTTAACATTGGCTTCAGGGAAAAGAATTAGAGTATTATTTCATAATTGCTAAATGTTGAGTATGGTGTATAGGCATGGTGACGAGTATCTATACACTGGAGTCGAGTATGACCGTGAGTCCTAATTTGTTAAATTGTCAAATTCTTAATTGTTTTTTACGATGAACTGGTTAAAATGTGTAATACTGAGCCAATAATTTTTGAGACTAAGTATGGATTTAATTTTGTTAAGTAGAAATTGAATGAGTTTGGTTATTGCTAGATCTCCCTTGCCGAAATAGTCTATTATAATATTTTTCCTCCCTTGTTATGATTACTTTGTGTTTTGTGCTGAAAGATAAGGGATCGTGTGGCACGCCGATCATGAGATCTTATGATTGGGATTGTGTGGCACGCCGACCACGAGATATTAGGATTGGGATCGTGTGGCACGCCGATCACGAGATATTATGATTGGGATCATGTGGCACGCCGACCATAAAATATTATGATTGGGATCCTGTGGGACACTAACCATGAGATATTATGATTGGGATCGTGTGTCAAGTCGACCGTGAGATGTTATGAAATGGGAATGTGTGGCACGCCGACCACGTAATATTATATAAAGGGATCGTATGGTATGCTTACCACTTGACATGAGGAAATGGGATTGTGTTGCACGCCTGCAACGAGAGGAATTTGAACAAGTGAAAGTAGTTCATTTTCCCTTATTCTGTGTTTGTAGAAATCAAATGTAGTTTCCTTTGTTATTCATGGTAGCCTGTTTTTATCTGTTACCCCCTCCCAGCTTTAGTTGTTTTCCTTCCGTTATTATTTTGTTATATATATATATATATATATATATATATATATATATATATATATATATATATATATATATATATATATATATATATCTATATATATAAAACTGCACAGGTCTATCTTGAGTCTAGTTCTAGCCTCGTCACTACTTCGCCGATGAGTTTTTGGTCATGTCACTTGGGTTGACTAATGCCCCAACAGCATTTATGGAGTTGATGAACCAAGTGTTTAGGCCGTATTTAGACTTGATCGTGATAGTCTTCATTGATGATATTCTTATATACTCCCGTAGTCGGGAGGAGTATGAGCAGCTCCTCAGAGTGGTTCTTCAGACTCTAAAGGATAGTCAGTTGTATGCTAAGTCCTCGAAGTGCGATTTTTGGTTAAGTTCAGATGCATTTTTGGGTCATGTCGTATCACAGAGGGTTTTCAGGTGGACCTGAAGAAGAAATAGGCAGTCAAGAACTAGCCTCGGCCAGCTTCAGCTACAGAGATTCGGAGCTTCTTGGGTTTAGTAGGTTACTACCATCGATTCGTGGAGGGGTTTTCATCCATTGCAGCCCCGATGACCAGGTTGACCCAGAAGTGTGCTAGTCTAGGTGGTCAATCGAGTGTGAGGTGAGCTTTCAGAAGCTCAAGACAGCTCTGACTACGGCACCGCTACTGGTTTTGCCCAGAGGTTCAGAGCCTTATACAGTTTGTTGCGATGCTTCCAGTATTGGACTTGGTGTAGTATTGATACAGGATGGAAAGGTCATCGCCTATGCTTCAAGGCAATTGATGATCCACGAGAACAATTATCCAGTTCATGATCTTGAGTTGGCATCCATTGTTCATGCCTTGAAGATTTGGAGGCACTACCTATAAGGTGTGACGTGTGAGGTTTACCCTGATCACAAGAGTCCACAGTATCTATTCAAACAGAAAGAGTTGAATTTGAGGCAGAGGAGGTGGTTAGAGCTGCTAAAATATTATGATGTTACTATCTTATATCACCCGGAGAGGCCAATGTGGTGGCCAATGCATTGAGTAAGAAGTTCGCCATCATGGGTAGTCTTGATTATATTCCAATCAGCTAGAGATCGCTTGCTTTGGAAGTTTATGCCTTGGCCAATTGTCTTGTAAGGTTAGATATTTCTGAGCCTAGCAGAGTGTTAGCTCGCACGGTTTCTCGATCTTCATTATTGGAGCGTATTCGTGAGCAATAGTTTGGGGATCCCATTTGTGTGTCCTGAGAGACACAGTGCAGCATGGAGGTGCCAAGAAAGTGACTTGGGAGATGATTGTATATCCAGATTGCATGGGCGACTTTGTGTGCCAAATATCGATTCGAGAGTCAATCTTAGCGGAGGCCCATAGTACTCGGTATTCTATTCACCTGGGCACCACGAAGATGTATCAGGATCCGAGGCAGCACTATTGGTGGTGTATGATGAAGAAGGATATAGTAGCATATGTGGCTCAGTGTTTGAACTGCCAGCATGTTAAGTATGAGCATCAGAGACCCGGTGGTTGATTTTAGTGGATTGAGCTTCTTGAGTGGAAGTAGGAGAGGACTACCATGGATTTTGTTATTGGCCTTCCGATGACTCGGAAAACGTTTGATGCAGTTTGGGCTATTGTTGATAGGCTGACCAAGTCAGCGCATTTTGTTCCTGTTGCAGCCACCTATTCGTCTGAAAGGTTAGCTGAGATATATATAAGGAAGATCGTTCGCCTTCGTGGGTTGCCTGTATCTATCATATTGGACCAGGTCCGCAGTTTACCTTGCATTTCTGGAGAGCGGTTCAGCGAGAGTTGGGCACCCAGGTTCAAATGAGTACAACATTTCATCCCCAGACGGACGGTCAGTCCGAGAGGACTATTCAGATTCTCGAGGATATGCTCCGAGCCTGCGTTATTGATTTTGGAGGCTCGTGGGACCAGTTTTTGCCATTAGCAGAGTTTTCCTTCAACAACACCTACCAGTCCAGCATTCAGATGGCCCAGTATGATGCGTTGTATGGTAGGCCGTGTCCGTCTCCAGTCTGATGGTTTGAGCCGGGAGAGGCACGGTTATCGGGCACAAATTTGGTTCAGAAGGCCTTGAATAAGGTGCGGATTATTCAGGATATACTTCTTACAGCTCAGTCCAGGCAGAAGAGTTATGCCGACCGCAAGGTCAAAGATGTTCCTTTCATGGTTGGTGAGCGACTATTTCTCTGTGTATCGCCTATAAAGGGCGTGATGAGATTTGGGAAGAAGGACAAGCTTAGCCCTAGGTTCATCGATCCATTCGAGATTCTTGATCGTGTGGGAGAGGTTTCTTATAAACTTGCCTTGCCACCTAGCTTATCAGTTGTGCATCCAGTGTTTCATGTATCTATGCTCCGGAAGTATCACGGCGGCCCATCGCACGTGTTAGATTTCAACACTATTCAATTGGACAAGGGTTTGTCATATGAGGAGGAGGCGATGGCTATATTAAACCGGCAGGTTCGACAGTTGAGGTCGAAAAGTTTTCCTTCAGTGCGTGTTTAGTAGAGAGGTCAGCCCCCTGAGGCATCGACCTGGGAGTCTGAGGCTGATATGCAGAGATGATATCCTCATTTATTTCCCCACTCAGGTACTCTTTCTTTTGTCCATTCGAGGACCAACAACTGTTCTAGAGGTGGAGAATGTGACACCCAAAGGGTCATACCATAATTCTTCCTTTTTCTGTGCTTCCAAGGCCTTGAAAATCTCACATTTAGTTTCCTTGATTTGCGTGTGCAGTCTAGGCATCAAGCGAGAAAACTTTTATGTTGAAATGTGTGAATTATGTGTAAAATTTGAAGAATTTTGATATTAATATTGTTAAAATTGACTTCAGTAACCATTTTGGGAAAACGAACCCAAACCCGTGATGTGACGGCCCCAGAGAATCCAATAGAAAAATATGGGACTCGAGCGTATTCCCGGAATTGAAATCTGAGGTCCCGAGCCCGAGTAAAGAAATTTTGAAAGAAATTATTTTTCTGAAAATGATATGAAATTTTGAAATGAAAATGAGTTAGAAAATATAGGAGCCGGGTTCGTATTTTTGTTCCGGCACCCGGTACAGGTATTAAATATGCGTTAAGAAACATTCTGTGAAATTTGATCGAAATCGAACATCGTTAGACGTGTTTCGGACCTAAATATCTAATGTTAGAAGTTTAAGAAGTTTGAAATGTAAATGATGATTTTGAGGTTTGATTCATTGATTTTGATGTTATTTTAGCGATTTGATTGCTCGACTAAGTTCATAAGATGTCATTGAGTTAGCGTGTGTGTTTGATTGGGAGCCCCGAGGGCTTAGGAGTGATTTGGAGGTGGTTCGGGTGATTTTACACTTAGAAAAATTGCAGAAAATCGCAGCAGGCATTCCTTCAACACGTTCGCGGCCCTACGCTCACATTCGCGTAGCTTCCCCTCGCCCTTCCGTCACGTTCACGGTCAACTGAACGCATTCGCATAGTTTTGGTCTGCTCCTCTTCGCGTTCGTGTGAGGCAAACGCGGACGCATAGGCCAAAAGTATTGGGCCTAGATTTTTCTTCTTCGCATTCGCAGTATTTCTTTTGCGAACGCAATGCCTGCCCTTTTTCTTCATCGCGAACACGACCCCGGTGTCGCGAACGCATTGAGTTAATTTCCTTCTGTGATTTTCAAAACAAAACAGTGTTTATTGTGGGATTTAGCCATTATTTCACTTGATCTCTTCACTCCAACACCCCATAGGCGATTTTCAAGCTCCTCTTCCTCCATAACTTCTTGGGTAAGTGTTCTTAACCACATTCTCTCTTAATTTCTTCATCCATACACTAATTTTGTAACCTTAAATCATGAATTCAAGGTAAAAATTGGGGGTTTTAGGTAGAGTTAGGGTTTTGGAAATTTTGGGTATTTCAACCTCAATTTGGGATCGAATCTTGAAATAAATTATATACTTGAACTCGTAGGGTTATAGGTGATCGGGTTTTGGTCCGAGGATCTAGTTTGGACTATGTGGGCCCGGGTTTGAACTTTGGTATTCCGGAAGAATGTTAGGAATTTCATTTCTAGGCTATGGGATTATATTTTTTGAGCCCTTATTGATATTATTGAACAAATATTCCTAAATATCGTTGTTTCGGAGTCAGATTGTAGAGAAAAGGTGATATTAGAGAGTTGATTGTTATTCTTGGATCGGGTTTGATCTAACTTTGGCTTGAGGGAATAGGATTAGAGTATTATTTGCTAATTGATAAATGTTGAGTACAGTGTAAAGGCATGATTACGAGTATCTATACACTGGAGTCGAGTATGACCGTGAGCCCTAAATTGTTAAATTATGGAATTCTTAATTGTTGTTTATGAGGACTTCGTTAAAAATGTATAATACTGAGCCAGTAATTGTTGAGACTAAGCATGAATTTAATTATGTTAAGTAGAAATTGAATGTGTTTGGTTGTAGCTGGATCTTCCTTGCTGGGATAGTCTATTATAATATTTTTCCTCCCTTGCTGGGATTACTTTGTGTTTTATGTTGAAAGATAAGGGATCATGTGGCACGCCGATTACAAGATATTATGATTGGGATCGTGTGGCACGCCGACCACGAGATATTATGATTGGGATCGTGTGGCACGCCGGCCACAAGATATTATGATTAGGATCGTGTGGCACGCCGACCACGAGAATTATGATTGGGATCGTGTGGCACACCTACCACGAGATACTATGATTGGGATCGCGTGGCATGCCGACCACGAGATGTTATGTATGGGATTGTGTGGTATACCAGTCACGAGATATTATGATTGGGATCGTGTGGAACGCCGACTATGAGATGTTATGATTGGGATCGTGTGGCACGTCGACCACGAGACGTTATGAAAATGGGAACGTGTGGCACGCCGACCACGTAATATTATATAATGGGAGTGTGTGGTACGCCTACCACTTGACATGAGTAAATGGGATCGTGTTGCACGCCTGCAACGAGAGGAATTTGAACGAGTTAAAGTAGTTCATTTTCCCTTATTATGTGTTTGTAGAAATCAGATGTAGTTTCCTTTGTTATTCCTGATAGTTTGTTTTTATCTGATACCCCCCACAAGCATGTTTCCCCCTCCCAGCTTTAGTTGTTTTCCTTCCATTATTATTTTATTGTATATATATATATATATATATATATATATATATATATATATATATATATATATATATATATATAACTGCACAGGTTTATCTGGAGTCTGGTTCTAGCCTCGTCACTACTTTGCCGGGGTTAGACCAAGCACTTACCAGCACATGGGGTGGGTTGTGCTGACGCTACACTCTGTGCATTCTTTTGCACAGATCCCGGGGTTGGAGCAGCATGTTGGTGGCACTAGCATTCTGCGAGCGACCTTCCAATCCAGAGATTTCCGAGGTAGCCTTGCTGGCGTTCGCATGGCCGGAGTCTCTTCTAGTTGATCATCATTTTTTATCCTTGTACCGGAACAAACATCGTTTAATTTTATTTTGGACTTTGTATTTAGCACTCTTTAGATGTTCGTGAGCTAGTGACAACAGATTTGGGTAGAGTTGTATTTGAACTTCCGCACTTGCTTTAGTTATTCATGCCTTAAGACTTCCGCTTTTATACTAATTGTCTTGTTTTTCTTTGTATTTTTTATGTTGTTAAGAGAAGTGTTAAATTAATTGGCTTGCCTAGCTCCTATTAGTAGGCGCCATCACGACTCCCGAAGGTGGGAAAATCCGGATCGTGACACTGACAGTTTATTTTGTGCAAATGAAATTTGGAGAGTTCTTGAAGGTTTCTACCAAAGTTAGAGGAGTATATTTTCTACGAGCATGAGGAGCATGAGATGTATAGTGATTTTCTTCTGGATGGGATCGACGGAATGTTCTTGGCTAGTGAGAAGGTAGTTGCTTGTGGCTTGGAAGGGATATGGGGTTTCCATGTTTATCCTAGGATGGTATGGTATATGCAGTATATTATGTAAGATTAAGATTTGCATGTGTAAGGTAACGGTTCAGTTCGGAAAGAAAGGTCATAAGATTCTAAGGCAGCACGAGCAACTTCAGATGATTAGGGAAATGATATTACTAATTGGTGTGTCTTGATGATAATATACATTTTAGAAAGGGTGATGTGTTTGAGTTGAGGATACTTCATTAGTATTACGGCAGTCTCTTGTTTGATCGACTGCTGATATTCGAGTTTCCTTGGTGGCACAAAAGAATTATAGGAGTACCCCTCGTGGGATGATTGGGTACTAGAAGTGTGTTGTATATTCGGACGGTAGAGTGGCATTGGATATGGTGATTCAAGTGCTGTATGGATTTGGAGATTGGGAGTTATCCTAAACAGGTTAGGTCGTGATTGTGGAACGCGTATGTCGGTCTTGTATTGTAACTATTGGAGGTTTGGGACCCGAGTAGATCTTTTGTTGCTAATTATGGTGGATTTTGATGTGATATTTGGTATAGACTGGTTGTCTCAGTGTTGTGTTATTCTGAGATGTCACACTGGGACATCGACGTTAGCTAGGCCGGGAATGCCATGGACTGAGTGGCAAGGTTTGACAAATTATGTTCCTAGTAGAATCGTTTTTATTTTTGAAGACCCAACGGATGGCTAGGAAGGGTTTTCCTTCTTATTAGGCCTTCATGATGGATGTCAATGCAGAGACTACTACCGCTGATTTAGTTCCAGTGGTGAGGGATTTTCTAGATGTGTTTCCTGCTGTCGAGCATGTCACCGGACAAGGTTGTTGATTTTGGTATTGAATTGGTGCCGGAACCGTATCATGTGGCGCTGGCGAAGTTAAAAGAGTTGAAGTAGAAGCTTCAGGAACTCCTTGACAAGGGGTTCATGGGTAGGACAATATGGATGAGTGTTCTACATCGAGTCGGCTTGGTTGACTTCGAGTTGTAATTTTGAGGGTTGAGTTAATTCAACTGTTATTGAGCTTATTAGTGATCTGGAGATATCTATGAGTTACCGTTACGTGTTGCGAGGCGTTGGGATGTGTTGGTTATAAGCACACGTGGTGTGGTTATATTGGGGTCTCTCCATGGAATTCGAGCGGAAAGAGCATTGGGTATTGCTCGGTGGAGGGCGTATCGATTGTGTCCTTTCGAGTTTTTGTAATGTTATGTCAATTACTTTGCCGTGGTTATGATGAATTGCTTTTGGTACAAGGCATCAAATTGCGCGTGGTTGTCAATTTTGCGCATATTGACTTGAGGTGTTTCATGTGGACCAGTATTTGGATAGGGTCGCGCATTGCAGCAAGTTATGTGGAGGAGTGACCCTTCGGGTTAGATTCATATGTTATACTTCTACGAGTGTGACGGGTTCTCAGCATTGTGTGTGGTGGTACTTATGAGATTGCGGTACAACTCTTTCATTTGAGTCATTTTCATGATTTGAGTATGTTCGGATTGTTGCTTATTGGTGTGTGGATTGCACGAGTTGTGGCTTTAGTTTGTATTGATGTGTCATCTCATCAGAATAGTTGTGTTGGATTAGATGAGATCGCTGGGATCTATAATGAATACAAAGGGATTTGATTTCAGCATGTTGGAAGGATAATATCAAGGTTCGACTTAGAAATTTGTTATCGTCCCTGCTAAAGGAGAAGTGGCTTCATGAATGGTTGATCTGAGGAATGGCTATGACTTATTGCATGTTTCATTTATCATTGATAGTATACAGAAGTGTTGGAATGAGACTTTATTTGATAAGAGTTATTATCGGTATTCAGTGGTTTTGGGAAACTGTTGTGATTAGAATCTATCGCTACGAGTGTTGGAGTTATGTGGTATATCATGTAATGGCATTTGAGTCTTCGGGTATGGTTTGTTACAGCTTGTTCGGGCTTATTTAGAATATAGATGTAAGATTCTGATTTTGTGTTCAGAAGTGGAAATGTGGTTCTAAGGTTTATGGGCTAGTTTGGATTGTAAAATTTCATTTAAATTGTGTTATCGGACCTATATGAGATAGGGTGACGTGGAATCACCCTCGAGTATGTGCATGGTAAGGTTTGACAGTGATTTGATGGCTTTTGGAACAACTCTGGGCACGTTCGTGGACGAACGTATGAATAAGTGGGGGAGGTTGTACCGACCCGATCGGTCGTTCTGAGCATTTGCACTTCGCTCGTCAGTTGTCAGGAATGAATAGCCCCGTCTGATGTATTATGACTTATGCAAATCGTCGATTTAGGTTTTCAGGGTAACCGAAATGAATTTGGAAGAATAATTCTCAGTTTGAAGCATAAAATTTGAAAAGGTTGACCAAGTTTTGACATGATAGTATATGATCTTGGATTGAAATTTTTATGATTTGGTTAGCTCCGTTAGCTGATTTCGATCTTGTGAGTGTAGTCTTTATGTATTTTGGAGGTCCGTTGAAGGTTTAGGCTTGAATTGGTGAAATTGGGATTTTGGCATTTTCCGGTTGGTAGATAAGATTTTGATATAGGGGTCGGAGTAGAATTATGGAAGTTGGAGTAGGTCCGTTGAGTCATTTGTGACATATGTGCAAAATTTCAGGTCATTCAAGCGAGGTTTGATAGACCTTTTGATCGAAAGCGAAATTTGAAGGTTTTTAAAATTCTTAGGCTTGAATCCGATGTGATTTTGGTGTTTTGATGTTGTTTCGAGCGTTCCGAATATTGGAACAAGTTTGAATGAGGTTATGGGATATGTTGGCTTGATTAGTTGAGGTCCTGAGGGCCTCAGGTGAGTTTCGCGTGGTTAAACAAATCAAATTCCTATTTTGAAAGTTGCAGATTCCTTCAGTTCAGTGTTGCAAAGTTTTGCTCTTCGCGTTCGCGAGATGTTAAGTGAGGCAGTCCAGTTACCCTTTGCATTCGTGATGTTGGTCCCATGTTCGCAAAGGTTGAGTCCGATTGTGCATCATGAAAGCATGGCATGGTTCGCGTTCGCGTAGAAGGGTGAATCAGACTTGGGCACCAGGCCCTAAAGCATCGCGTTCACGATTGAAGCAATGCGTTTGTGTAGGCTAAGCTAAGTAAGGCATCACGTTCGCGATGGTAGTGTTTGCATTCGCGTGAGAGGAAATTTGAGCTGTGAATTACTTGTGCTTCGCGAACGCAAGGCTTTGACCTCATTCACGAAGAAGGAAATTTTACCTGGGGCAGAATGTTTAAAAGTGAGTTTCACGATTTTTGGTTTATTTTCTCCATTGTTGAACGGTTTTTGGAGCTTCTGAGAAGGATTGAAGAGGGAATCGAAGGGGAACACTTGGGGGTAAGATTTTTGAACTCTACACTCGATTCTATGTTGATTCTTACTTGTTTAAATATGAAATTTACGGAATTTAAAGCCTAAAAATTGGGAAATTAGGGCTTGAAGTTGGAGAGTGAAAATTGAGAATTTGAGGGGCCTTTTAATGTCCGATTTTGATGTTCTTGGTATGTATGGATTCGTGAGGGTGTAAGAATTCTATTGATGTAAATTCTGTCGGATTCCGAGATGCAGGCATGGGGGTCAGGATTGGCCTATTTCTGGATTTTTTGTTTAGATTGGATTTTTTTCGAATGGGCTTTGTTCCCTTAGCATATTTTGATGGTATGAATCTGCTTTTGGCTAGATTTGGAACATTTAGAAGCCAATTCGAGAGGCAAAGACATCGTGGGCTAGAGTTTGAACCGGATTGAGGTAAGTAATGATTGTAATTGTTTGTCCTGAAGGTATGAAACCTTGTGTTTCCCATTGTTGTGCTACCGTGAGGTGACACACACGCTAGAAAAAGAGCGTGGAGTCTTGCAACATTAGGGATTGTCACTTGGTTCGTCCCGTACGACTGTTAAGTCACATATTTGATTAAAACCTGTTTAATATCATTGTGCTTTGAAAAGTATTACTATATTTTGGGATGAATATCATATTTGGGCCTCGTGCCAACCTTTTTGGACCCTTAGGGGATTTTTACTACTATTCCTTAAGTTTTGAATTTATATTTGTACTCAATCATGCTATATTCTAATGTTTCCATAACTTAGTCATGTTTACTCTGTTTTGACATCTTAAATGATATTTTGAACTGAGCGTCATATTTTACTGTGTTCGAGTGAATTTTAGAGATTTCTTACTAAGTAGGGCCAAGGCCCTGTGTCGTGAGGTTATTATGGGATTGGGTTGAGCGCCACATCTTAAATGTGATGGTTATTACAGGTACTTATGCCGAATCCGTAAGTACCTGTATGCAAATGACTTGTCAATATAATGTATCATTCAAAAAGTATGTCATTGAAATATATAAAATGCAGTACCTCTCAAAATGATAAATCCATCGATATTAAAAAGGTCCACCAAGCTTTGCCTCTCTTTCCAAGTGAATTGGCATATGAATCATGACATCAAAGAATGCCGAAGGAAGAATAAATTGAAGTTTATATAATGTGACAGCAATTTCAACTTTTAGGATATTAAAATTTTCAATTGTCAGGATCTTTGAACAGAAATTCTTGAAAACTTTGCCTAACCTCAATGATTGGTTTAGACACCTCCTTGAGTAGAAAACGATGTATTGCTACTCGAAAAATATCTTGCAATACTACATGGTAATTATGGAATTTCAATCCATGTACTTTTTTATAATTTATGTTGACACACCTTGAAATGTTTGATTAAAAGGCATCAAGAACTTTTCAATTAGCTAAGAAGCTGCATACCTTTAACTTTCCTTGTGGGGGCAATGCATAACATTTTGCAGTAACAAAACATTATTCCCATCCTCAATTGGATGTAACCCTTGCCAGATACCAAGGTCAACCAAATCATATCTACTTTTCAATGTGTGCTTTGTCTTCCAACCATAGTAATTACAGTTGATATAATGTTATCGGATACATTTTCTTTCAATATGCATCACATCAAGGTTATGTCGTAACATAAGAGTCTCCCAATAAGGCAATTGAAAAAATATATTTTTCTTCCTCCAATTATAAGCATTGTTAGATACATCATGCTTCCGTTTTTGACCTTTGCCATAAGTTACATTACCCAAGCCTTGTAATTGCGAAAGTACTTCATCACCTGATAATGAACTAGGTGCAACTCCCATTTCCACTTTTTCATCAAATAACCTCCTATTTTTGCACCACAGATGGTTCATTAGAAGGAAGCGACAATGATCTATATAACACCACTTACTACGTAAGGAAATCGTGTGTGTATCTTTATGTCGATATGGGCATGCAAGATTACCTTTAGTTGACCATCCCGAGAGGTTTTCATATGCAGGAAAGTCATTGATTGTCCATATGAAGGATGCACGCATCATAAAATTAGATTGTGAATATGCATCATAAGTCTCCCACTCCATCCCACAATTATTTCAATTCTTCAATCATTGGTTGCAAGTATACATCTATATACTTCCGGGAATAAGCAATGTCATCATGAAATATGAATTATTCATGCAATACCATAGTGAAAAATTATACGGAACGAGTACGACTGGCCAAATATTGTGATTAGTACTCATGTTCCCATAAGGTTAGAACCAATCACTTGCTAAACCTAATTGAATGTTTCTTAGTTCTTCTGAAAAAGCGAGATGCCGATCGTCAAAGGATTTCCATGTCATGGAGTCCGATGGATGTCTCAAGACACTGTCGTCAATGCATCCCTCTTTGTGCCATCTCATCTTTTTTATGTCTCTTTTGGCATGTACAATCTCGTCTTGGTTTGATTGGAAAATGCTACAAGACTTTATGAGCTACTTTCTTGCCTCCATTTTCTTTTGACTTCCATCTTGGCTTACTACACTTAGGACATGATTCGACATAGGCATACTCATGCCAATATACGATATAATCGTTCTCAAATGCATCAATTTTGTTATACCCCAGGCCTAAGTCTTGAAGTACTTTCTTCGCTTCATAGAAAGAATTTGGTACAAATGATCTTTCTATAAGAGCTTCTTTAAAGAAGCTCAATAATGCATCGATAAATTTATTGCTTCAATGATTAAGACATTTTAAGTGAAGTAGTCTAACTACAAAAGACAACTTCGACACTTTCTTACATCAAGGATAAATCTCTGTTTCAGCATCTTCCAATAACTTATTGAAATTTCTTCCATGCACATTTAGCTCTTCATTGTCCTATGGAAGACTATTCATATCCTCCATGTTTGTATACTCAAAAGCATCATGAATCATTTCAAGAATATTATCCTCTTCGAAATTTTCATCGTCTATTTCATCATTGTTTGCAGCATTAGAATTTTCAACTCTTACTAATACTTCTTCATGCAAGTCCCATACCTTGTAACTCTCCCAAAACTCCTTACCCCACAAGTCTTTTCCTACTTGGATTCTTGCCTTGAACACAGTATTTTTACATCCTTTACCAGTCAACAAATCACGACACTCACATTTGGTTGACTGTATACTTAGTCAAACAAGTTGTCTATCCCTTCAATATACCTTATGTCACATCTATTCTTAATATTTAACCAACTTTTATCCGTTTTTATTTTCTACAATAAAAAATCCAACCAATTAATAAGTAAAAAATGTAATGTCATCAATAATCAGAACAAACAAAGTAATATAAGCATGTCTTGAACAGTTCTGGCCGAGTACAAATACTAGAAAAAATATATTCAGTAACAAAGAATTTTAGTTCCCATATATGACTATGTAAAGACTCTCAACCCACATCTCGTATAAGGAATAGTAATTGCTACTAATAATTAGGTAGTTGCTTTACAAAATAAAATAATTTCAGTAGTTAAATACAAAAAATAAAAGATACTACCTATTAAAAGGTTTAGACAAAAATTTAATTATACAAAACTACTTTTATTAGCTTAATTTTAATTTATTAATGATATTCAAAATTCAATGATTAAAAAAAATCTACTCAACCTAGAAGCAGCAAAAACAGAAAAATCAACAACAACTATCCAGTATAGTCCCACAAAGTGAGGTCTGGGGAGAGTAATATGTAGACGGGCCTTACCCCTACCCGAAAGGGCAGAAAGGCTGTTTCCAATCGACCCCCGGCTCAGTGAAGGAAAGGAAAGACAAAAACAAGAGAGCATTAGTAATTCCAGCAAAAATAGCGTAAATAATTATTTAAACATAAGAAACATAAATAAAATAGCATGTGATAATATAATACAGTAACTACCATAAATAACTACCATAAAGGAGACACAAACCAAAACACAAATCATCTATGGATAGCCCTGCCAAGTCTCACCCAATATAAACATAGAAGTGAGATAAGCAATATCAACTTTCGCTTCATAGCTTCAACCGTAGAAGCTTTTGTCACCAGAAAAGTCGAACATTCAACTTTAACACACATCCAAACTAGGTAATAAATACGGACTCAAATACCCAAGATTAACCATTCATATATATAGACATAGATAAAAAAACAGAGAAAAAAAAAAGCAACAAACCCACAAAATATCACAAAATTTTAGGAAATAGAAAGAGAAACTAACCCAATTTGGTGAGCAAGTAGAATGAGAAACAGTCCTAGGACATGAGTTCTTCAACGGAAATGAAAATCTTGGAAGAAATCGTTGTTAACTTCTTGAATTTTGGGTATACTTTTGATTACTATTGAGGAAAAATGAGTGAATTTGAGGACCTTCGAGTCTCTGAAACGTAGGGAAGATGTACTTTTTTGTTCATTTTACTTTTTGTCCTATTTTGGAGTCTTTTCCTTTTTTTAAATAAAATATATGTATTATTGAAAAGTAAGTTGCCACAATAGTCCTTTTGGAGGCGACAAAACATAAATATTCACAAAAACTTTTGGAGTGTTATGAAATAATATAAAAGACAAGAACAATAACTCAAGAACAAGAGCAAATAGAGAGAAGAGTAGAGAGAGTTCTTCTTATTGATACTTAGAGAATGTTAGGAGTGGTTTACAATGGTAGAAGACCCCTTTATTTATAGGGAGGGGGATGATTTATCTACCAAGAATAGAACTCTAGAATCTCTCTAATTATAGACATTCACCTTAAATAGGAGATTTCATAACACTCCCCCTTGAATGTCTATTCAACAATGTGCCTCGTTAAAACCTTAAAACCAAAACCCAATGGGAAAAATTAAAGAAAGGAAAAAGAGTACACATGTTTGAATATGCGCCTATTGGTTGCCTCATTAAAAACCTTGCAAGGAAAACCCGGTGGGACAAAACCTTGTAAGGGAAAAAGAGTGCAACGCACATTAACTCCCCTAATGAGTACATCAATTTATATCCTTGAGCATTTGCATTTCAATCTTGTGCATCATCTTCAAAACGATCTTTTGTAGAGATTTGATAAATAAATCAACCATATTCACTTGAATAAATATTCCGCACCTTGAAATCATCATTCTTGATAGATATGAACATCTTCATATAATGTCGTGGAATAACTCTTCAATATCTCCATAGATGCATTCTCAATGCCATCATGCTTATAGTTATAGCAAGATACATATGTACACAAATTGTACTAAGGATGTGGTACTTCAGGACCAAGAATTGCATATGCTTCCAGCAACTTAAATCTTTCAAGTTAAGTCATATAAGCCATATAATAGACTTTAGATGCATATCAAGTTTTCCATGTCATGCTAGACAAATAAGATATCGAAAACTGACTATACATACCTTTGACTTTATACTTTCAAGCATTTGAACTATAGGTTCAAAACTACATGTCTTTCATATGGAATCAATTCTTCTTGAATTGTATCTCTTCCATTTAGTTACTTTCTTTGGGTCAGCAAATGCGTATAGCATGCTTTGCAATATGTTGCAATTGAATTATCCCTTTTATGAACTTCAGGTTCATATCATGATATTCGGGGATATACATATACAAATGATAATTCATCCCATGTAACCTTTTCTCAAGTGTTTATCATGTCTCTCCCTCATGTTAGTAAAGCTAACTAGTTTTCTCAACTTTGGGAAATCATCTTTGTGCATTATCATGTCAATATACACGGCACATTAATAATAAGATGAAATTATTTGGTTCCTGACCCTGAACCACTTGTGAGAGGAGAATATAATATACTCTCGTATACAACGTATATCAAACTGATATATATAACTTTGTTCTCATAAGAAAGAGTTTAGCTATTAAGTGGAAGCACTCAATAATTATCTTGCTAAACCAACTTTGATATAAACCAACTTATCAAGATGAACTATCTTGAGTAGAAAATCTGGAAATTATGCTCGAAGTTAGATTACTGAGCAATTTACCTCGCAAGCACCGGCCAGGCTGCGGGTCAATAACAATTGCGCATGTAACCATTTCATAGATGCATCATATGTGGTATACATGGCAGGTGAATGGGCCCATATTCACCTTTGATATTTCCAGAATTTATGGGCATCAACCCGAATTCTTTAGTTGGTCAGTTCATTAATGAGAACAAGTGATACAAGAGAATTCGTAAAGAACTTTCTAGTTCTTTGATATTCACCTATGTGAATTTGCACATCATACTTAAAATGAGATGGCTAACACGAATGCCAACTGAATACATTATCAATATTGGTAAACTTCAAATTTACACCATGACATGTGCACTTATCAATAAACTTCAGGTTTATTATGACATGGGTTTTATACCAATAGATATCCACTTTATTGTGGCATTCTTTCGTTTGTGTAGTACAAACTGGAGAACAAAACGGGTAGCTTTTCATATGCAAATTACCCCGCTACAAGTTGTAGTAATAGGAGATATCAAAGCCTTCCTTTATTTATAGTCTCAATATAATCAATCGCTTTCGCGTGTACTTTGGAAACTGAATAAGTTTCTTTGAAACTTACTACAGCACAATACTCAATTGTGTTTCTCCAACATAGTAATAATTGGCTCTTCTAGAGCTCTCAATTAATTTTGTACTACCACAGATTCATCAACATCCATGTGGTGAATATCTTTCTTAAAGAGAAAGTTATACCATTATGGTCATGTCAAACTTATATGCAAGATATGTTTCTTGCATTATCGTTGTCCTTTAATAGTCATATTTCCAAAATACTTTGGCGTACAATAGGTACATGACCAACGATCATTCATGCCATATATCATCTCAAACCTCCTTCTAGGGGTGAGTGTGGTATCATCTCAAACTTCGTTCTAGGGGTGAGTGTGGTATATTTAATACCAATTTCATGTTCATATTCTTCCAATAATGAATATGTATTCGTGAATAAGATGTTGTCACATTCACTTCGGGGATATGTGATTTTGTTATCCTTTTCAAATCTATAAATGCGTCAGGCATTTGATTTGCTATTCTTTGCAAATGGATAATCTTTTGTGCCTCTTTCACATATAGAGGTATGTGGATCAAGATGAGATAATGATGCATTTTTCCACAAAATTTCCCGTTTGGTTTCACCAACTTCTCCCCCTAATTTTGGGAAAAGTGTCTCATCAAATTGACAGTCTGCAAATCGTGCAGTGAACAAATCTCCTGTCAATGTTTCGAGGTAGCGAATAATGGAGGGCAATTCAACCTCAACATATATTCCTAACCTTCTTTGCAGACCCATTTTGGTGCGGGATGGCGGTGCTACAGGCACATATACTGCGCATCCAAAGATTCTTATATGGGATATATTGGGTCCATGACCCAAAACCAATTGCAACGGGGAATATTTGTGTCAATTCGTCAGTCAGAGATGAACTAGCATTGCTGTATGCAAAATGGCGTGACCCCAAACCGAAGTGGGCAGCCGACGAACTAGCATTGCTGCATGCAAAATGGCGTGACCCCAAACCGAAGTGGGCAGCCTCGTTTTCATGAGTAAATGAGGTATTCAAGATTATACTCATGTATTGTCTCAATCTGATATCCATTTTGAATGATATCTCTAAAACTCAACAAGTTCCTTTTAGACTTGGAGGAGAACATTTTGACTGATATCATTAAAACTCAACAAGTTCCTCTTAGACTTGGAGGAGAACATTGCATTCTCTAAAATATTAGTCCTTTAGGCAGAGTTATAGTTGCTCTCCAGGAGCCTTCAATCAATTTAATTCCCATGGTTTGACATACAAAAGAAAATATATGAACATGAGAATATACAAATATGTTTGCTTCATATTTAAACAATATTTTCAAAATCTGCTGAGGTTATTCGACTAACTAAATCAGATAGTCGACTATCATGCCTTGCGAAAAAGTCCAGTTTTAATGCGAAAGATTAGATAGTCGACTAACTAAGTTGATAGTCGACTATCTTAGTAAACAGTCATCAGAATAGTCGACTATCTAAATCAGATAGCCGACTATCTTAGCTTGCGGAAAAATCCAGTTTTATTGCGAAATATTAGATAATCGAATAACTAAGTTGATAGTCGAATAACTTAGTAAACAGTCATCAGGTTATTCGAATAACTAAATCAGATATTCGAATAACATAGCTTGCGGAAATTCCAGTTTTTAATACGAAATATATTAGATAGTCGACTAACTTATTAGTTAATCGACTAACTTTGCTGGAAAATAAAAATTTCTTCGAAATTTAAGCATAATAAAATATTCTAAAGAACTAATACTAACATTATATCATAAACTAACTAATACGAGCTGATACTAATGACTATTAATTTATTCACTAACTATTACAAATAAGTGAAATAAAATCAAACAATTCCATCTTCCTTCATCACAGATCCATCACCAATTAGGTGGTCAATTTTCCCCTCAGGGTGCTCAAAGAAGTCTGCCACATCCAAGTGGGTGATGTCAAAATTGTCGTCAGAGACAAAATTTGTTTCAGGGCATTTACTCTTTAGAGATGCTTGACAAGGCTCAACCAAATGTCTTGGTACACGGCAAATTTTCGCCCAGTGCCTTTTTCCACCGCAACGATAACATATAGTTTATGAATTATTTGCTTTTGGATTCTCATCATATCGTGCTTGTGGCAGAGTGACCAACTTCAGGTTGTCATATCTCTCCTTTAAGCCATTCCACAAGATAGGTGGATCTTTGACTGTGATATATTCAACTTTCAAACCTTCATCAAGGTGATGGCGCAAGTAAATCAAGGCCTTAGCACAGTTTCAAACCTTCATCAAGGCGATGGCGCAAGTAAATCAAGGCCTTAGCACAGTTTCAAACCTTCATCAAGGTGATGGCGCAAGTAAATCAAGGCCATAGCATAGTCTTGGGTGGATGCATTATTTCTGTCTTTAATGGCGTCTCCAGGACCCATTGCATCCAAATGGATTTCAGCATCCAACACCCATGTCATATAGTTCTTGCCCGAAATTTCAAGGGCAACGAACTTTCTTTTCATAATGTCAGACATAAAACAAAATTACATCAAGAGCGTGTTCATACTTACGGGCTCTATTGCAATTATCACATTCACTTCAGGGAATGGATCATAATCATCTGTATGTGCTATACACAATCTCATGTCAAATATTGCTTTCATAAAGTGAAAGATTATTTTGAGAATCCTTATTGTTCTCATTACCACAATAATGACGATTATAATTTCGTCTATTGCCACGTCCACATCCATTGATACCTTCACGGTAATAATTTTATCTTCTTTCAGACTTATCACATACTGCTACCACATTCTCTAAAAGGAATGGAGAAAATTCAATGGGACGGATTTTTAATTCTTTGCCCACAATCATACATGAATTTGATCATGGAAGGGCATAGAAATTTTACCACTTCATGTGAGTGTAATTTCTTACGAACTCCATTAGAGTTATAATCAAACTTTGTTGTCTTTGTTTGTATATAAAATCAAATCGTAGAATTTCAAGAATTTGAAAGGGAAAAGTAAATTACTTACCTTTAAGGTATACCAATAAATGTTGTGATATCAAATATACCTCTTGTGTAAATTCCTTTCTTTCTCTCACGTTTTTCTCTTTTTGTTTCTGTTTCTTTCTTCTTTGTTTTTCCTTTTTGTCCGTATAGAAATTTTTGGGATTTGGTTACGGCAGAACCTCACGTGAAACCCTACACAAACAAAAGTTAAGACAATCGAAAATTTCAATTGGTTAGAGACTCGTGCTGATAACGTGTTATGAAATAATATAAAAGACAAGAACAATAACTCAAGAACAAGAGCAAATAGAGAGAAGAGTAGAGAGAGGAGTATTCTTATTGATACTTAGAGAATGTTAGGAGTGGTTTACAATGGTAGAAGACCCCTTTATTTATAGGGAGGGGGATGATTTATCTACCAAGAATAGAACTCTAGAATCTCTCTAATTATAGACATTCACCTTAAATAGGATATTTCATAACATGGAGCCAAATTTTTCATAAGAGGCAATTTTTTTAAAGCTTTTTGTGGAACATATTTGTTGCGACCTATGTAAAGTCGCTACTAAAAATGTATATGTTCTAGCGACAAATAAATTGCCACAAAATGTATATATTTGTGTGGCGACTTTGGAAAGTCAGCCTCCAAATCCATTATTCTTGTGGCAACAAATAGTCACCACTGATTATTGTCACTGAAAATCTCATTTCTTGTAGTGTATACTGATCCATGATTATGAGGCCAAAGGCCTGAGTTGTACGTCATAAGGTGGCTTGATGTGAGGCCAAGAGCCTGTTTGATTATGTTACGAGATGACTTGTTATTTTGCTTGGGCCGTAAGGGGACCCCTCTTGGAGTCTGTCCAGTGAGCGCGGGTACCCTGAGTGAGTGATATATTGATTATGCCACAAGATGACTTGTTATTGCGCTTGGGCCGTAAGGGGCCCCACCCGGAGTCTGTACACCTATAGTGAGTGCGGGTACCCAATGTGTGTGATATAATAAGGCCCGAGGGGCTGTGGTTGTTTCATATTGTTGCCCAAGGGGCTATCCTTGATCCATGTTATGTGCGAGGGGCTGTTTACGTTTCTTTCATTTATATCACTGTTTTATCACTCGTTTGAAAAACATTGAAAGTTGTTTTAAAAAGGGTTTTTTTTTACTGAAACTGAGCTTGATTTACGAGGCAAATGATTTCGTGTACTACTTTTAAAATGATCTACATTTCTTGTAGTGTTATGACGTGTATTACGTGTTTTCTTAGTGCTCAGCTTTCATTTACTTTTATTACTTACTGAGCGTGCTCACATTACTCCCCGCACTTTGTGTGCAGATTCAGGTAGTTCTGAACTTGGTAGGGGGTGTTGATTTCTCAATGGCAGAATCATTGGAGTTAGCAAGGTAGTTGGCCGACGTTCGCATCACTGCTTTCCTCCCTCTTGTCTTTATTAGACTGTATTTAGTACATTTTTGGACTCTTTCTTGTATTTAGATCTTAATAGATGCTCATGATATGTGACACCCCGATATCGTGCTTATATATTATTTTCGCATAGTTCATTTAGACTTACGTTATGAGATATTTGATTAATTAAAGGCTTAAATTAATCCTTATTGACAAATAGTTAATTCGGGAGTTGTGTTGGCTGATCTAGTTACACGAGCGGGTCGGTTTTAGAGTCATGCCAATATATTACCTTGGACATTGTTGTAAAAAATACTATTTACTATATGAAGATTTGTTTAGTTTAATTTAAAATTCTCAAATAATTCTATTATTTGTAAAGAAGATAGATTTTTATTTTTATTTTTCTTTATAAAAACTTCATTTTTTTCTATAAATTTCAATATTATCCAAAAGGAAAAAGTCATAAAATTTATTATATGTTATGAAATAATATAAAGACAAGAATAATAATGCAAGAATAGAGAGAATAGAGAGAGAGAAGTATTCTTATTGATACTTAGAGATTGTTAGGGATGGTTTATAATGGTAGAAGACCCCTTTATTTATAGGGAGGGGGATGATTTATCTACCAAGAATAGAACTCTAGAATCTCTCTAATTATAGACATTCACCTTAAATAGGAGATTTCATAACACTCCTCCTTGAATGTCTATTCAACAATGTGCCTCGTTAAAACCTTAAAACCAAAACCCAATGGGAAAAATTAAAGAAAGGAAAAAGAGTACACATGTTTGAATATGCGCCTATTGGTTGCCTCGTTAAAAACCTTGCAAGGAAAACCCAGTGGGACAAAACCTTGTAAGGGAAAAAGAGCGCAACGCGCATTAACTCCCCATAATAAGAACATCAATTTATATCCTTGAGCATTTGCATTCCAATCTTGTGCATCATCTTCAAAACGATCTTTGGTAGACGTTTGATAAATCAACCATATTAACTTGAATAATATTCCGCACCTTGAAATCATCATTCTTGATAGATATGAACATCTTCATATAATGTCGTGGAATAACCCTTCAATATCTCCATAGATGCATTCTCAATGCCATCATGCTTATAGTTATAGCAAGATACATATGTACACAAATTGTACTAAGGATGTGGTACTTCAGGACCAAGAATTGCATATGCTTCAAGCAACTTAAATCTTTCAAGTTAAGTCATATAACCCATATAATAAACTTTAGATGCATATCAAGTTTTCCATGTCATGCTAGACAAATAAGATATCGAAAACTGATTATACATACCTTTGACTTTATACTTTCAAGCATTTGAACTATAGGTTCAAAACTACATGTCTTTCATATGGAATCAATTCTTCTTGAATTATATCTCTTCTATTTAGTTACTTTCTTTGGGTCAGCAAATGCGTATAGCATGCTTTGCAATATGTTGCAATTGAATTATCCCTTTTATGAACTTCAGGTTCATATCATGATATTCGGGGATATACATATACAAATGATAATTCATCCCATGTAACCTTTTCTCAAGTGTTTATCATGTCTCCCCCTCATGTTAGTAAAGCTAACTTGTTTATCATGTCTCCCCGCTACAAGTTGTAGTAATAGGAGATATCAAAGCCTTCCTTTATTTATAGTCTCAATATAATCAATCGCTTTCGCGTGTACTTTGGAAATTGAATAAGTTTCTTTGAGACTTACTACAGCACAATACTCAATCGTGTTTCTCCAACATAGTAATAATTGGCTCTTCTAGAGCTCTCAATTAATTTTGTACTACCACAGATTCATCAACATCTATGTGGTGAATATCTTTCTTAAAGAGAAAGTTATACCATTATGGTCATGTCAAACTTATATGCAAGATATGTTTCTTGCATTATCGTTGTCCTTTAATAGTCATATTTCTAAAATACTTTGGCGTACAATAGGTACATGACCAACGATCATTCATGCCATATATCATCTCAAACCTCCTTCTATGGGTGAGTGTGGTATCATCTCAAACCTCCTTCTAGGGGTGAGTGTGGTATATTTAATACCAATTTCATGTTCATATTCTTCCAATAATGAATATGTATTCGTGAATCAGATGTTGTCACATTCACTTCGGGGATATGTGATTTTGTTATCCTTTTCAAATCTATAAATGCGTCAGGCATTTGATTTGCTATTCTTTGCAAATGGATAATCTTTTGTACCTCTCTTTCACAAATAGAGGTATGTGGATCAAGATGAGACAATGATGCATTTTTCCACAAAATTTCCCGTTTGGTTTCACTAACTTCTCCCCCTAATTGTGGGAAAAGTGTCTCATCAAATTGACAGTCTGCAAATCGTGCAAATCTCCTGTCAATGTTTCGAGGTAGCGAATAATGGAGGGCGATTCAACCTCAACACATATTCCTAACCTTTTTTGCAGACCCATTTTGGTGCGGGATGGCGGTGCTACAGGCACATATACTGCGCATCCAAAGATTCTTAAATGGGATATATTGGGTCCATGACCCAAAACCAATTGCAACGGGGAATATTTGTGTCAATTCGTCAGTCAGAGACGAATTAGCATTGCTGTATGTAAAATGGCGTGACCCCAAACCAAAGTGGGCAGCCTACGAACTAGCATTGCTGCATGCAAAATGGCGTGAACCCAAACCAAAGTGGGCAGCCGACGAACTAGCATTGCTGCATGCAAAATGGCGTGAACCCAAACCGAAATGGGCAGCCTCGTTTTCATGAAGAATTCAAGATTATTCTCATCTATTGCTCAATATGATATCCATTTTGAATGATATCTTTAAAACTCAACAAGTTCTTCTTAGACTTGGAGGAGAATATTGCATTCTCTAAGATAAACGTCGTGCCTTTGGGCAGAGTTACAGTTGCTCTTCCGGAGCCTTCAATCAATTTACTTCCCATGGTTTGACATATAAAAGAAAATATACGAACATGAGAATAAACAACTTCAATCCGTTTGTGTCACATAATATTTTCAAAATCTGCTGATGTTAGTTGACTAAAATAAATCAGATAGTCGATTATATGTTTTCCATAATCGATTACTATGCAGTTTAAAAATTTCAGTTTAAGCTTTTTCATAAAACAATCGATTGTTAAACGCACATAATCGATTGTTGAGCATTGACAATCGATTGTTAAACATAGACAATCGATTGTTGACAATTTTTGAAAATTTCCAGATCACACTGTTTTAAGACAATCGATTGTTAAACATAGACAATCGATTGTTGGCTACTTTGAAAAATTCCAGACCTCACTGTATAAAGACAATCGACTGTTAGACATAGACAATCGATTGTTGGTTATTTTTGAAAAATTCCAGATCACACTGCCTAACGACAATCGATTGTTAGACATAGACAATCGATTGTGGATGATTTTTGAAAAATTCCAGATTACACTGTCTAACGACAATCGATTGTTAGACATAGACAATCGATTGTAGATGATTTTTGAAAAATTCCAGATTAAACTGTTTTAAAGACAATCGATTGTTGATCATTGACAATCGATTGTTGACTGTATTTGAAAAATTCCAGATCACACTGTTTTAAAGACAATCGATTGTTGATCATTGACAATCGATTGTTTTGCAGTTTTTATGCGAAATATGAGATAACCGACTAGTTTTTCAGGTTAGTCGATTACCTCTACTGGAAAGTAAAAATATTATTGATATTTGAGCATATTGATACATTCTAAAGAACTAATACTAACATTATATCATGAACTAACTAATACGAGCTAATACTAATGGCTATTAGTTTATTCATTCACTAATACAAACAAGTAAAATAAAATCAAATAGCTCCATCTTCTTTCATCACGGATCCATCACCGATTAGGTGGTCTATCTTCCCCTCGGGTTGCTCAAAGAAGTCTGCCACATCCAAGTGGGTGATGTCAAAGTTGTCGTCAGAGACAAAATTCGTTTCAGGGCGTTTACTCTTTCGAGATGCTTGATAAAGGTCAACCAAATGTCATGGTATACGGCAAGCCTTTGACCAGTGCCCGTTTTCACCGCAACGATAATATATAGTTTATAAACTATTTGCTTTTGGATTCTTATCGTATCGTGCTTGTGGCAGAGTGACCAACTTCAGGTTGTCATATCTCTTCTTTAAGCCATCTCACAAGATAGGTGGATCTTTGACTGTGATATATTCAATTTTCAAACCTTCATCAAGGTGATGGCGCAAGAAAATCAAGGCCTTAGCATAGTTGGATGCATTATTTCTGTCTTTAATGGGGTCTCCAAGACCCATAGCATCTAAGTGGATTTCAGCATCCAACACCCATGTCATATAGTTCTTGCCCGAAATTTCAAGGGCAACGAACTTTCTTTTCATAATGTCAGACATAAAACAAATTTACATCAAGAGCGTGTTCATACTTACGGGCTCTATTACAATTATCACATTCACTTCAGGGAATGGATCATAATCATGTGCTTTACACAATCTCATGTCAAATATTACTTTCATAAAGTGAAAGATTATTTTGAGAATCTTTATTATTCTTATTATCACAATAATGACGATTATAATTTCGTCTATTGCCACGTCCACATTCATTGATACCTTAACGGTAATAATTTTGTCTTCTTTCAGACTTATCACATACTGCTACCACATTCTCTAAAGGGAATGGAGCAAATTCAATTGGACGGAATTCTTTGCCACGTCCACATTCATTGATACCTTCATGGTAATAATTTTGTCTTCTTTCAGACTTATCATATACTGCTTCCACATTCTCTAAAGGGAATGGAGCAAATTCAATGGGACGGATGTTTAATTCTTTGCCCACAATCATACATGAATTCAATCATGGCAGGACATAGAGATTTAACCACTTCATGTGGTTATAATTTCTTACACACTCCATTAGAGTTATAATCAAACTTTGTTGTCTATGTTTGTATATAAAATCAAATTATAGAATTCCAAGAATTTGAAAGAGAAAAGTAAAATACTTACCTTAATTTTCTCAAGAAGATTCTTGAGACGGTAGAGTCTCGTGCCTTTTAGAATCACGAACACGGAACCGAGGTCGAAATCTCGAATTTCTGTTTCCAATCTTTCTTTCATGTTTTCTATTTCTGTTTTCTGTTTCTTTCTTCTCCTTTGTTTTCAAAATTTTTTTTTTCTTCCTCTTCAACGTTTTCTTTACCTTTTTGCTTCTTCGTTCTTTTCTCTTTTCGTTCCTTTGTTTTCTTTTATTTTTCGTTTCTTTCTTCTTTTCCGTTTCCCTTTTTTTTTCTTTTTCTTTTCCTTCTTTCTTCATTCTTTCTTTGGAGCAAAACCTTAGACAAACAAAAGTTAAGACAATCGAAGATTTCAGTTGGTTAGAGACTCATGCTGATAACGTGTTATGAAATAATATAAAGACAAGAACAATAATGCAAGAATAGAGAGAATAGAGAGAGAGAAGTATTCTTATTGATACTTAGAGATTGTTAGGGATGGTTTATAATGGTAGAAGACCCCTTTATTTATAGGGAGGGGGATGATTTATCTACCAAGAATAAAACTCTAGAATCTATCTAATTATAGACATTCACCTTAAATAGGAGATTTCATAACATTATAAAAGTTTTTGGAGCCTCAAAATTTTGTTACCTTAAACGAACAGCTTTACTAGCCTCTTCCGAACCATGCGAGTGTTTTATGTTGCAGTAAAGAACTATGTGAAGGAATTCCCACTGCCAAGTATTGAATTTTTTCTTCATCTATTGTTTTCTTTGTTAATGATTTTGTTCAAACTGTTGTTTCAGTTTTTTAGGTTTGTCATTCAATGGGTTCTTGATAACTTTTTTTTTAGGAATTAATCTTTGGCTATTTCATGAACACACATTGCGTTGGCTATTTTAACGCAGAATAAATATTAGATTTTACATTAAGGTTAGATTTAGTTGAGACCAGGACGTGTGAACTGCCATTAGAAAAGTCAACCAAATTACCATCTTTCACTAATTAAGTGATAATCAACATTTCATTGGACACCTTTGAAGTTTCGTTCCCTCAAAATACAATTTAATTGATGGCTGCAAAGACAGAAAATATAAATATTATATCTTATTAGCTTAATTTAAACCTGAAAAATGTATTTTGTTGTATGGTCTTTTAGGCATATTGAGTTTTGTATGCACAAAGTAAAGCAATTGCAAGAAAATAGTGTAAATTCTATCCTTGTGTTTGATAGAGAACCCTTGCCGATGAAGGATAATGAGAAGAACAAGCGGGCAATGTAAATAATCTGAAAATTTATAAACCAATATAGCGTGGTGTGGGTTAACGGTCAATAAAGTGGTGGATGCATACAATCATTATAATGTACTTGTTTACCAGTAAAACGGTACAATTAGATTATAGCATGGTTTATAGACGAACAAATTGATTCGATCCCAAAATGATAAATAAATTAAATAAAATTCAAGAGTTAGCGTTGAAATCGAAATAAGATAGCATATAACTTGGTTCCGGAAGCAAGGCTTTCGAAGACAGCAATAAGAATATTGATAGACAAAAAATAAAGTATTATTTAGCTTGAAATAATCTATAGCATAAGTTTTTCATAAATTTCGTGTCCTATAATGACTATTTATAGCTATTTATACATGTCATTAATTATGGTATTGCTTATACCACATTGGTCTTTGTATAAAATAATGCAGTTAATGCTAGAATTGGCGTATAACTTGTACAAGGTTATTAACTAAGTAATGCATATATTTTATACCATGATTGTTTTGTCCAATACCTCAAACCGAACATGCCCTTGTCGTACATAGGTTGCTTCAAGATTTATTTCCCTTAGGTTGGTTATAGCTTTAGGATGTTAATAAGTAATTGTTCTTGCCAAGTTTGGTGGTTAGAAATTTTAGCTCTTGAAATTTGGCTGATTGGTCAGTTACTTGTCTGTGCAGTGACTTTGTTCACCAAAGGAGTTAAATATGGATGCTCAAGTTGTTTTGATCATAGGGTTATATGGCTTGTATCCATAATTTTCTGGTCACATGGTGACATGGCAGGCCGAGAATTATAATATCTTGAATGAACCATCTTCCTTCCATTCATGACTGCTGTTGACACAATAAATATCAAGCTTCACATAAGTGATTACTGATTTGAAATTGTGCATTGAGTTGTGCATTCTGACATTGATCGTGAAGCAATCAGACCATCATCTTCACTTCCAGTTGCTACTCTCAATTCAATCAAGTCTTTTGAGTGCCCTCCTATCAGTTGACTTTTTCTCAGATATTGCTCATCTTCACTTCCAGTTGCTACTCTCAATTCAATCAAGTCTTTTGAGTGCCCTCCTATCAGTTGACTTTTTCTCAGATATTGCTTATGATGACAAGGTAGAGATAATGTTTGCGTACACACTACCCTTTCAAACTCTACGATGTTGGATAATACTGGGTATATTGTTATTGTTGTATTGCTTAATGATGACCTAGATATCTATATGATCTTGTAACAACATTAAGTACTACTATTCAGTATGTTGAGCTCTAGTGTATTTCCATTTTCTGAAATTTTGCTTGCCTTTCATTTGTGTAACGTGTTTGACTCAAAAGTTATCAAACACTTTCTGAGTAAATCACTCAAAAGAAATGAAGGGTAAATCATAGTCAATCATAATTAATACTGGATCGAAAGATAGAATTTAAAATCGAAAAAATGGATAGCCGCAATATGAGGGAGATTTTATTCATTATAGAGACTTATCCTTAACCTCTCCTTGGAAAGGTCCAGGAAGTTGCAATCCTTCTCACTACTTTTTGGGTTCTTTTCCCCTATTTATTGTCGAATAACATTTATACTTGTCATCCTTCCCCCCCCCCCCCCTTTTTAGGGATGTCTTGACCCCGACACTTATATTGAAAGTAGCATTGATCGGTCGAAGTTGGGTTCCTTGGCTACCTTCGGATTAAGATGAGGTTGTTTCCGTTGTGGTTGCGTGGTCAGACTTTTACAAATACAGTTAGTCCCTCCGTTCGCCGAGGTTGTATCATAACGACCTTGGTGGACGGACCGTGTACATGGCGCGATCAGGGAGAGTCGGATCCGCACTTTATTTTTTAGTCGTGTTACAAACTTCGAAACCACCTCGGGGTGTCTTTTTAGTGCTCGTGCACCGTTATGACGGTTTCATTATTGGGCTGACGGTTGGTAAAAGAAGTGTCGTTTCACATGGCTAGTCACAATGGTGCACGTTTTGGGAAACTAAATCATTTCGTGCTTGATCAGGTTTCACTGGCAACCGTTGATTTTCGTGCCCTAGAGAATTATCGTCCTATAAATTGAAGGAATTTACCATTTCCTTTCCACTTTCCGTCATTCATCTTTGAGAGAGTTTTTAGGATATCTCCTTCTCTATTATCTTGAGCTCCTCTGTACATCCTTGCACGCAGTGATTTTCGATTTCCTTACCTTTCCCGCAAAGATTCTTCCTTCTATTTCGGTGCGTTCTAGAATGGCAGGAACCTCTTCTCACAATAATATTCCGGCTACCTCTCCAACAGTAGAGGATCCCGTTCCGGCAACCGGAGCTTGGAGCTGATAGAATATGAAGATGTTCCTTTGGCAGAAGAAATTCTATATCGTCTGGGAAAGGCAATAGCGGACTTCAGTTCCGATGGTGGCGCAGAGCTAGTAAATATTCATCCTCTTATGGGGGAAGTTGGGATAGCGGACTTACGGGAACGGTGGGGCATTCCCAGTTACATCGAGATCGTGCCAGCTGGGTTGGACGATAGGGTCCATATCGACCGTCTCGGGTTATTCTCGTTCTATGCTTATCCCTTCCTCGTGGGGCACACGCTCCCACTCTCTATGTTGGTGGTCGACTTATGCTGTTATTACGAGGTGTGCCCTGTCCAACTGTCCCCTTATCTATACAAGTTACTCCTCATGTTTATCAAATACGCGGAGCTGGCCTGTAGGGAAGTTAACACGTGCTTAGTCTTTTTGTTCCTCAAAAGATTCGCGGCACTATGATCCATGCGCGTCCTCGAGGGTCGAAGGTTTGGTGGTCAAGATGGACAACAGGACCAATCGTCACTTTTTGACAATTGTTTCTATGCTCGGACCGAACATCTCGCAGCTGACCCGACCGAATTCCCGGAAGTATGGAATTTTGCACGTAAGTCCTTGTCCTTGACTAGTAGAGTGTGTTCTTTGTCTTGGTTTTCTTTACATCTCATGCTTGTAGTTATTGATCTACTTCAATGCTCTGCAGCCGAAAAGCTACCCCCGCCTCATTTGGAGGGGATCCGAGAATGGGTAGAGGTCGTACTTCCCCATACTGCGGGAATTCACACATGGTCAATATTTCATGAGAGATGTGGACGTAGGCCCCTTATAGGTGAGATAGAGGCCTTATTTCCTTTCCATTCTTTTTGTTTCAATCTGACCTATCGAATGATTGTTTGTCATGGCCATGGAGAGTTCGACGGGTCAAAGCTCCGCAATTAGCTTTTCGTCATCCGCCTGTATCCGCTCGACTTAATGCAACGCCTACGTCTCATCCTTCATCGAGGGCAACGTTGGTAGAATCATCGGCTTTGGCCACTCTGACCAAGAATTAGGACGAGGTCCTATCCAGGGCCATCCGTCCTCAAACTGACTCGCCGTCGACCAGGGAGGAAGAAGGGCCATTGCAAAGATGTATGGTAATATTCGCGGCGGCTCCTCCGACAGTGATCAACTTGGATTCTCCCCCGGTGGACCCAGAGGAAGGTATTGTTGCGGCATCTGCCGTTGAGGGGGAGCAATTGCCTGGAGCTGCCGCCACTAATCAAAGCCATGAAAATTTTGTTATTATAGTGACCCAGCAGGATGTCCTACTGATGAGGTAGAGAATTGAGCCCTTGATATTGTTGTCGTAACCTCGACTGCACCGTTATCACTCTCATCAGGTCACGCCATAAAATCAGCACCGGATAGGAGAATGAACATGGTGGTCGACGGATAGGAGTCCGAGTATGACTTGGACCCTGATGATATTCGAATGTTTGAGAAGGGCATTACTCGCTCGATGGTTCACGCGGAGGGATCGGCCCGTTATGTCGAGATGCCCTCCGATTTGAACCTGCTGACCCAAGGAAGTAGCTTGGTGTCACAATTCAGTTTACTGTGTTCGAGGCCGCGAATGAATCCCCGAGGGATGTTTTGAATGTTGAAGTGATGAACGAAGTGGCTGTGATGGGCCTACGGGTACGTTAGGTCTGACTTTGATTTGTTTCTCCCCTGTCATAAAATGAGCTTAGTTTAACTGCTTCTTTGTTTTGTAGACGTACTTGTTGGATGTGGAGAGTATTCGCAAAGCTAATATCCTCTTGAGGATCTTCTTGCTGTTGCTAGAAAAATATCTTCGCTATCGCGACAGATGTCGTGAGTTGCACGAACGGTTGAGCATTGATCCTCGTAACCGGGCTTTGGGTGAGGAGTTGGAGAAAAGGGACCAAGAGCTGATGCGGGCGCTCAACAGCAAGAGCAAGCTTGAAGAGCAAATCCGCCCCAAGGACGAAGAGCTCGAGGTCAGAAAGGGGGTTGATGTGGAATGCGAGCACCTGTAGGGCAAGTTAAGAGGGATGCAGTTGGAGATGGAGCAGAGTTGGGCCAGAGCGGCGGATATGACCGCTGAATGGAGAGGGAAGCTGACTCTGATGTAGAGCGAGGTTACTGAATTAAAGCGCATGGAAAGGAATGCTTCGACTAGAGCAGCGACATTGGAGGAGGCAGTTCGCGTGCATGAGTCCGAGTGAGAGTCGGAGAGGGCTACTACGGCTCTTAAGGAGGAGAGGCCCGAGGAGCGGATTAGAGCCATTGACCTGGAGGCCCTAGCATTGTCAGATCGAGTTGTGGCCTTGGAGGGGGAGAATCAGCAACTAAGGGACTAAGCTGGGCCGTCCCGTGCTGCTGTTCCCCACTAGGCTCAGACACTTTGGGTCTACGCCGAAGATCAGCATGATATCTACAAGAACTTGTGGGAAGCGGGTACCGTTACTGAAGCGGCTTTCGAAGAGGCGCGCTAGAAGGCTCGTGAGGCTCGTTCCAGCTACGGTTATGATGTGGCAATGCCTGAAGCTGATGTGGTGCAAGTGGCTGCAAAGATGGGCCTTATGGGGGTCATGATGACAATGGTGGTATCAGTGTCGAGTGAGGGGAAGATTGTGCTTTATTGGTGTTTGGTGTTTTTTTATTTCGTATGCCGGTTGGCATTTGTGAGGTCCTTGTTGTCGCTTTCTTCTCTTTTTTTGTTGATTGGCATGGATCAGATGTAAGCGGCAATAGCCCGCATTTCTGACTTTATGCATAAAGAACTCTTTTTCGCCACTTGCCTTGCATTTTGATTCTCTGTTTATGAGCAAGGTCGAACTTATCAAACTAATGACGAAGGCACTTAGACTTATTCCCAGTTCAAGAGAGCTCGAAATGTCATCTTTGATGGTGAAGGCGCTTAGTTTGAGTCCCAATTTTTGCGAGGCCGAACTGTCAGCTTTGAAGGAGAAGGCACTTGGCCTGAGTCCCACTTTGAGTGAGGTCGAACTATCAGCTTTGATGGAGAAGCCACTTAGCCTTTGACTTGGTTCGAGCGATGTCAAACCATCAACTTTGATGACGAAGACACTTAGCCTTGGATTTAGTTCGAGCGAGGTCGAACTGTCAGCTTTGACGACGAAGGCTCTTATCCTGAGTCCCAGTTCGAGAGAGGTCGATTTGTCAGCTTTGATGGAGAAGGCACTTAGACTTTGACTTGGTTCGGGCGAGGTCGAACCGTCAACTTTGATGGCGAAGGCACTAAGCCTTGAATTTATTCTAGCGAGGTCGAACTATCAAACTTCGATGGTGAAGATGCTTAGCCTTAGTCCCAGTTCGAGCTAGGTTGAACTGTCGAACTTTGATGGAGAAGCCAGATAGCCTTTGACTTGGTTCTAGCGAGGCCAAACCATCAACTTTGATGGCAATGGCACTTAGCCTTGTATTTAGTTCGAGCGACGTCGAACTGTCAGCTTTGATGGCGAAGGAGCTTAGCTTGAGTCCCAGTTGGAGTGAGGTCGAACTGCCAGCTTTGATGGAGAATGCACTTAGCATTTGACTTGGTTCGGGTGAGATCGAACCGTCAACTTTGATGGCGAAGGCACTTATACTTGGATTCAGTTCAAACGAGGTCGAACTGTTAAACTTTAATGGCGAAGGCGCTTAGTCTTAGTCCTAGTTCGAGCTAGGTCGAACTGTCGAACTTTGATGGAAAAGGGACTTACCTTTAGTCCCAGTTCAAGCTAGGTCGAACTGTGGAACTTTGATGGAGAAGGCACTTTGACTTAGTCCCAGATCGAGCTAGATCGATGTGTCAAACTGTGATGTAGAAGTCACATAGCCTTTTGACTTGGTTCGAGCGAGATCAAACTGTCAAACTTTGATGGCGAAGGCGCTTAGCCTTAGTCCTAGTTCGAGCGAGGTCGAATTGTCGGCTTTGATGGAGAAGGCACTTAGCTTTGTTCTGTCGTCTACATCGATGGTCCAATGCCACAGGCGTTAAGTGTGAACTTCGTTTTGACCTGTGGTCTTGTGTTGTAGGTGTTATAATTGTTCGCTTCATGTGGAATTTAGGTTGCTTCGAGGCGATTTTTGATTCCTAGTTTGAAATACCTTTGTGCGGCTTCCGACCCGATACAATATGACGGGTGAAGCGAGGAATACTCCATATTTTTGCCCGGCGATTAGGAGGGAAGGGGGGATGCTTTGCATCATTTCTCTCTGCGTTCGGGCTGCTCAAGATTAGTAAGGCAGAGGATTTTAGCTCCCGTTGACGCATTGATTCTTCTTTTCGCGATGCACTGTTATTGACTCTAGTTTGAGTTGGATTTTTTCCTTTTTGTTGTTTCTTTGGCTTCGCTCCAGGAAGAAACTAGGTACTTTCACTAGGAAATCTCCACAGACGGCGCCAAATTGTTTGACTCAAAAGTTATCGAACAATTCTTGAGCAAATCAATCAAAAGAAAGGAAGGGGTAAATCATAGTCAATCATAATTAATACTGGATCGAAAGATAGAATTGAAAACCGAAAAAATATGGATAGCCGCAATATGAGGGAGATTTTATTCATTATATAGATTTATCCTTCCTCTCCTTGGAGGGGTTCAGGAAGTTGCAATCTTCCCCACTACTTTTTGGGTTCCCTTCTCTTATTTATAGTCGAACAACTTTCATACTTGTCATCCTCCCCCCCCCCCCCCCCCCGGAGATGTCTTGACCCCGACAATTATATCAAACGTAGCATTGATCGGTCGAAGTTGGGTTTGCCGGCTACCTTCGGATTAGGACGAGGTTGTTGTTGTTGTGGTCGCGTGGTTAGACTTTTACCAATACATTTTACAATTTCTTTACTGCTGTTTCACTGCTTTTACTCTTTTTTCCTAAAGGTTGGGTTGTTGACTCGGATATGTCACTTCAAAAGGAACACAACAAAACAGGGATTAAGCCATTTGGTGATAGGTAAAGATAGTTTGTGCAAATCATTTAAACTATATATGTGCAAATATAGGAGCTTCGTAGTAAAAAACTTATAACTAAAAGTTTCTTATTAGTAGTAAATGAAACCACTTACTTTGCTTCCCCTGTTCTTGTTTCAAGATTTGATCGGCAGGTGCTGCAACCATAGGACTTAGTTGAGATTTCTAGCTTCAGTCATTTAATTTCTTGTTGAAATGGCTTACACCTTCTAATCTAAAGACTAACAACTTGTTTGGATGGTTGTTATGTATCGTTTCACAACGAATCGTATAGTATTGTGCTTTATTGTTTTGATGTATATAATGTTTGGATAAATCGTATTGTTTGTCTCCATTTCATGATATCATACACCAACAATATTAAAAATAAACTTCCAATATAATACAGAAAAAATGTACGACTTAGGATTATTTATATAAAAAGATAGAATAAAGGATAAAATAAGATTATTTAATAATAAGGAATGGCAAGATAAGAAAAAAAAATAAGTTAACGACATGACATACCAAATCGGTCGATCCATAAAGTGGCTACAATAAAATTTAAGTAACAATCAAAACAAATATTGTATTTAAAGTAACAATAAGATACAGTATAACAAGTAACAACCATCCGAACAAGCTGTAAAAATTGGCTCGATTTTTCAATTGATGTCCCATGGTATTATTTATTTCTTACATAAGCTGATGTTTTCCTTGTTGCAGAAACAACATTAGCTTTGCTTCGACACCCTGATTATTGCATCTCAGCTTAGCACCATCATATTGTTGCTTGTTTCTTCAGAGTACAGGTTTGATAAATATATCAGAATCTCATGTTACTAACGCGTCCTGTTTCTAGTTAAAAAATCTTGCTTCGTTGCATAGTTAAATAGTGAAAAAGAATCCAAAACCATACATGAAACAACTTTTATAGTGCCCTACACTTCTCGTGTTTAGTGCATATTTGCTGCTATAGTTTAGAAGGTGAGCCTCGGAGCCAGTGGCGGAGGCAGGATATATATTAAGGGTGTTCAAAAAAATTGGATTGTAGCTCACGGGAATCAAACCCGTGATCTTCTGTACATTTTTAACACTCTTGACCACTAAGGCAAGCATGTGTCTTATTTCAAGAGTGTTCAAAACTAAATATTTAAAAATAAAAAAATAGATTTTACTTTATATATATAGTGTAATTTTTCGGCGAAGGGTGTTCGGATGAACACCCTTGCGCCCCCTTCCTCCGCCCTTTTGGAACAACGCAAAGTTGTCTCCGTGTGACTTATAGGTCACGGGTTCAAGCTGCGGAAGCAGCCACTAATGCGGCAGACTGTCTACATCATACCTCTTGAAATAGAGTCCTTCTTCAGACCCTGCGTGAATGCGGGATGCATTGTGTACCGGGCTGCCCCTTTATATGATGTTGCTATAGTTTACCTACAGACAAGCCATGCTAGATAGAAGTCTTAATACCTTAATGACGTAGTTTCGTTTTCTGCCAGTTCTGCAAATGTAATGAAGTAACGTATGTGGCTTCCGGAATATACATATGTTGAACTGTATAGGTCCTGGTTCAAGCATAGGAATTAATCTAAGCACCTTTGCAAATTAGTTCTACAACTGTTTTGCGCTGCAGCACCAGTTGTCTGCGGAGAACTAGGCAAAAATTTATAATGACTAAAGCAGTAAGGACGGAACAAAGCATAGCATAAAGTTTCTTTCTAAGTTGATATTATAATCATGTTTTGCTTAAGGGTTGACTTTCTATTTGTCAAAATATGACCACATGTGGATTAGTGCTAAAACAAACGGTAAGGGGTTACTAAGTCGCGGTCGTACCCACAAGGTGTAATAGCAACGAGCACATCAGGCACTGCCCAAATTGAGCCGTCAAACGGCTCGTATGGCAACGTAAATGTCGTGATACTTGAGGAAAACGACGTGAAATACAATCAAGGAATGAAGGAATTCTGCTTAAGGACCGTGGACAAAAGGGGATACGAATAATATATAAGAGGTAAGAAGATAAGAGAAAGGGCCTCTCTCCTAGAGAGAAAGGAGGTAAAGAAAATCAAAAAGGGGCTTAGATAGCAAATTCAAATCTTAGTAATTGTGATTATCGAATCAACTAAGGTAGATCTTGTTACAGTCAATGGCCTCCCATCTTTTTCGTCTTTATCACCACATTACAGGATAACATGTCAAGAATGTAAGAAAATTTTGACCTCGCTCGGATTTACAATGGGTTACAATTTCAACCTTGCTCAAATTAACACCCTATGGCCATCGACCATCGCCAAATGAAAGGAAAATTCGACCTCGCTCGAATATATAAGTCAAAACTGACCTCGCCCAAGTTGGCAACTCTAAGCTCGACCTCGCTCGAATATGTAAGTCGAAACTAACTTTGCCCAAGTTGGCAATTCTATGTTCAAACTCTCCCGAATAAATAGGTCAAAATGGACTTCTCCAAGTTGGAAAGTTTGAATTTTACCCAGTTTGAATACATAATTCAAGACCGACTTCGCCCTAGTTGGCAAGTCAATTCGACCTCATTCGAATATACTAATCAAGGGTGATTCCGCCCCCATTGGCAAATCACAAGACAATCTCATCCAAACTTGTAGACCCGAAGTGACTTCAATCGAACTCACATAACGAAATTCGACTTTGCTCGAATCAAGCAAACAAGATCCGTCGTTTGAATTCCCAATCAAAAGGCTAGGGACTCGTCACGAAGAAATCTGAAGATCTTCTCCCATAAAAGAAAAAATACAAACAGGAGGGATGGGAAAAGAAAGCTAAAAGATACACAAACAAAGCCGAAGAAACTATTTTATTCAAATATACGTGTGCAACAGCCGCATCTTCCGAAAGGCCAAAATAGGCCCTAAAAAATATAAATATAAAAAATAAAAGAATAAAAAAAAGGCTATGTACAAAGGCTGCAACAAAGTTTCACTCGACTCATCCCTACCACCTTTCTCCCCAGCATCATCATCATCAAAAGGAAGCTCATCCTCAACATTAATGCCCTCACCAGCCTCTACTGTCGCAGGGTTGTAACCATTGGCAATATGAGCCTCGCGTGCTTTCTCCCGAGCATCTTCAAAGGCGGACTTTGGAATACTCCCCACCTCCCATAAACCCTTGTAGATATCACGTTATGGACCCATAGCTAAAACAAGCGGTAGGGAACCGTAACCAAAACAGACTCATGGGGTGAGGGGAGGGGAGCTTGATTCCATAACTACGCTTCTCAGCTTCATGAGCCGCAACTCGGTCTCCCAAAATTGGAGCATCCCGATCAAGTTAACAAATTTGCTCCTCGATTTGTGCCTCCCTCAGCATGGCCGCCGCCCTCTTAGATTACTGCTCAGGCTTGAGGAAGCGGATAGTATCCTTTAGTGCCGCCGACAATCGAGCACCCTCGACTCTCTCCAACTCATCAACTTTCTTTTCCAGCTCGGCCACCTTTTCCTGCCATTATGCACCGAGAGCGCCGACTCTAGTAGCATTTTGCTTAAGCTCAGCTCGTAATGACAGCACCTTTCCCTGGAGGTCCTCGCACTCCGTGGCAACCCCTTTTCCCACCTCAAGCTCCAGTGCCAACCCCTTTTCCCACCTCAAGCTCCTCATCTTTGGTATGAAGTAGCTCTTCAAGCTCGCTGCATCTGCGGATATGCCGCATCAGTTCCACATCTCTTTTCTCCAACTCCTCCCTAGGGGACTAGGTACCATTTTCCTCTCTATGTTACTCGCGTATCTCACGGTACTTGTTGCTATACCGCAGATACTTCTCGTCTATTTTCAGAAAAATATCAAACCGTGCCTCAGCCTTACGAGTGCTCTCGATCCCTAGTATGTAAGTCTGAAAAAATGGAAGAGAGGGAAAAAAAAGAGTTAGTAAAGACAAAGGTTACAAAACAAAGAAAACAAAAGGAACTCACCTTAGGCCTATCGTGGCCATACCGCGTGGCAATACGGAGTCGCTGACATCTTGAAGAGGTTTGCTTTCAGCGGATGAGCATGAAAGATCAAATTACGGCACCAAATTCTTCATCCTGTAACAGGTTGAAATCTGATAGAATATTAAGTATGTGGGAAGGGACTTCCCCCCTTACCTCAGTCCTGGTAAAGCCCTCCTCGAACATCCTCACGTCCTTATGGTAAATCTCAAATTCAGATTCATAATCCTCAATCATGAAGCCCTTCCCCCTTTTATTGGCCAAAGAGGGGGCACAGTTCTGTCGAGATGCTGAAGGGCCACTTCAAACAGCAACGGCAGCCTCAGAACTACGTCGATATGCCGCAATAGTCCCTTGAACACTTGCAACGAGTGTCATCTCCATGTCAGGGTTGGCACCACCACCTTTTTCGGGTATCGTCGAGGCAAGGTCGCTCCTCGATTATGTATTGGCTAGAGAAGCCCCTTCCAACAGTACTCTTCATCTCTTCGACGGGGCTTCTCCACTACAAACGCTGGAAGATTCTCTTATTGAACGGATAGTGGGGATCAGAGTCTCTGATTTAACCTCCTAACGTTCGGCGTTGGCCGCGGATGCGATCTGATGAGCGGCCAGACTCCCACCACCCTTTCCTGTAGTAGTTCTCGGTGCGGACGGAGCGAAAGACACCGATTGACGGAATGCGAGAGGTGATCCCTCGTCCTTCTCACTCCCCTCGGACCTGTCAATAGGGAGGGATTTGGTACAACGGCAAAGTTAAAGAAACTATGAAGCAAAGAACAATTCAAAACCACGACGAGCGAAATCAGCAGTATGAGGCTTGCGCCCAAACATCTCATAGAAAGGTGCCTACTCACGAATCCTCATCGTGTGGGGAAGAATTGCACTTACCAATTAACAGATATCGGCAACCAGTAAGGTATTCATTAAGTTTCAAAAACAAAAGCATATCCTTATTGAAGTCGTTAAAAGGAGACGACTGATGATCGTCTTAAGAAAAATTGCACAAAGTAAATAGGAAAACGCACGAGCGAAGTTCCATGGCTCTGGGAATCCTACTGCGTTCGACACAATATTCCATCTTCGGACGTAGAAGTAGCTCTCTCAAAAGTGGCGGATGGACTTATTGTACATCTTTACCACCAAATTATTGGTCCCTTGATGGGGCATATGAATCATCGTACCCCGAAGAAAATGGGGGGGCAAGAGGTAGATCATGTGCCCTAAGGAGATTCCTCTGCCAATCAACTCTGCGTACTTGATGAGCATGGGGAAGAGCTTGTACGCATATCGAGAAAGCTAGATGGTGCACACCTCATAATAGTGGCAAAAATCCACCATCAAGGAAGGAAGGGGAAGCGTGTACCCAATTAAAAAGAGGTACGCGTAAAACACGCAATAGCTTGGGCGGTGTAAATGCACTATATCATTACTCACTGACATCATCTAAATATGATCAGGGATCCCACATTTGGCTTTAAGCAGCATGATCGCCTCAGCAACCATCGTGGAAGGAACCGGCTTCGGTTCATCTCCGACGTGGCTGTTGAAATTGGTCCTCGCATTCCTCGGGCGGAGAACCACCTCATCCACCAATGGAAATCCCTCATCTTTGTTGCATCCCACAATATTACGATGATTTTACGCAATGCAGTATTACATTATAATGGTGTTGTGCCTTGCAGTATTACATTACGATAATTTTGTGCCTTGCAGTATTACATTGCGATGATGTTGCGCTTCGTAGTATTAAGTTACGTTAATGTTGCATCTTACAGTATTATATTACGATGATGCTACGCTTTGCAGTATTAAGTTACGAAAATATCGCACCCTGAAGTATTACATTACATTGATGTTACGCTTCGCAGTATTAAGTTACAGCGATGTTTCACTCTATAATATTGTACGTTAAATATATCGTAAGGTAATTGCAATCAGTTTAAGTAAAATATTATTTGGAGATTATAAGAATTTTGCTATTTTACGAGTGATGAATAAATTCATGAAGGTGAAAGAGGAAGCAAGTCAAAGAAAATGAATTTTCGTCAAATTTTGCAATTTTGGGTAAAATATGGCCCGAGGTAAAATATACTGTATTAATAGACTAATGCATACAAGATACTACATGACCCTGCTAGTAAGGTATGCAATGTATATTAAAAGAGAGTAGTATTTTAAGTAAGTTGAGATAATTCTTAATAATACTGGTAATTAATCAATTACTAATGAGATAACACCCAATTAATTAAACATGTTAATTGGATAAGGATGGGAATAACCAACGTGGCAACACCCCCATCAATCATTAATGACTCTTAAAGGAGATTGGGAGGTGGCACACTTAAAGGATTATGTGTGATACCAAATCCTTGAAATGTGGGCTTTATCCTACCTCAATTCACTTTCTAATCTTTTAGAAAGTTTCATCAAAGAACATTACAATATTAAGGACTTTCTAATTCAAGGGACATATCACGTTACTGCATTTCCAAATAGCAACACAATACAAATGATTTTCTAACCCAAGGAACATATCACGGCCATTCATTTTCCAACAAAAGCAACATTGTTGCTAAGTTCTTGAGGAAAAGTTTTCGGCCAAAAATATTCTTTGCATAGCGATGTGATCGCTTCGATCTTGTCATACGATTTGTTCCGTATATTAGAGGATCGTCATGAGAATCAATAATTTTATGTTGCGGCTATCTCTTCTTACTTTTTGCACGATCCATACGATACAAATGAAACAAGTAAAATATACAAATTTCATAAATAACTCAATTTATAGTAATACTAGGGGTGCCTATATCTTTGATTCCTTTTGTATCATATTATTCTATCATATGTTCATGGGTCACAAAAAAATACGTAAGTTAGAAAGAGTTTACTTTATGATATTACCCAAAAGCAAAATGGTCTTATAACATTCTGAAAGATTTTATTAATATACGTTCATGCATTGCATTCATATATATTGACCCATGACCAGATGGAGTTATATACGCATAAATATGTATGTATATATGTGTATATAGGGTATGGGAAAGGTTATGATGTTATATACGCACCACTACCTGATCAGCTAGTATACGTTGATGATTTTTCCAACAGTAGCGAAGATGATATGATGGGATGCCCTCAGATGTTGATAATGTTATGAAATATGTACCTATGCACGACATGAAATTCCTACGCATATGCATGATATTATAAACATTTCATGATTTACAAAGTTATTCCGACTTACATGTAAAGTTATTTACTCGATATGTCCTTCATGTATGTTATGTACTTATTTATGTGCCTTACATACTCATTACATTATTCATATTGATGCCCATGTTTTCATGGGGACACTGTATTTCATGCCCGCATATCCCAGTAGATAGGTCGAGAGACCTCCAAGTAAGCTACCAACTCATAGGAAGAGGTTGGTGCGCTCCATTTGCTTCGGAGTTGCATGTTTAGTTAGTATGAATTAGATGTGTATTGTTTGGTATGGCGGGACTCTGTCCCGACCTTTATGAAAATTATGTATTATTAAAGGCTTGTAGAAAAATGTAATGTACGTAATAGATTGTATGGCCTTGTCGGCTTATGTTCCGTGTTCAAGTGATTATTTTTGTCTTAGATGTCCATATGTCTTATGTATAATTTAGCTTTACTTGTTTTATTCTACCTATTTCATGGCATCCTCTCCGGTTCAGTTATTTATAATATTATTATATGAAAAGATATATTTTGTTGGTACTCGGTTGAGTAAGGTACCGGGTGCCCATCACGGTCCATCAGTTTAGGTCATGACAAAAGTGGTATCAGAGCAGTTCTGTCCTAGGAAGTCTACAAGCCTTGCCTAGTAGAGTCTTGTTTATGGGTGTATCATGCACCACACTTATTAGCAGGAGACTACAAGGTTTTTAGGATTTGCACTCTTTCTTCTTAATCTATATCATGTGGCAGAGCTCACTTATATGATTTCAAATTTTAAAATTTAATTTTATTTATAATAAGACTATACCTACATCCGGAAAAAAGGTTGGAAAGAGAGATAGTTGTAGAAGAGCTAAGTTAGAGGAATTGAATTTTTGTATAATGCCTATAATAAGTAAATATGAGATCTTTAGCAGATCATGGATGTACTGAAAAATGTAAGGTTCCTGATAAGAATTCTTAAGGCAAGAATGTCTATCCATCTTTATGGTAAAATTGAGAGACTAAGAAGATAAATACAAGTTTCAGCAAGTAAAAGGGGTAAGGTAAAAAAAGGTATGAGGTGCACAGTTAATGAAGATTATCCTTTTTCTCAACCCAAGCAAAGAGATATAAGCATTTTGAGTTATCTTAAATATAAGTAACAGAGGTATGTACAAATTGGTCATACCCATTCCAGATATGTCATATGGGGGTTAACAGAAGTGGTATAAGAGGAGGACAGGATATCAGGATCCGACTAGGGTTAGAGTAACCCAAAATGATGGATGAATTATTTGCGTAAGTTGACATTTCAAAAGGGTGTTGCAAATGTTGTAATAGATCTCTTTATTAGATACCTAGATAGTGCACTCTAAAATAGTACAGCTAGATATGTATACTACAAAGATAGGCACTGGAAGCCTTGAATTGATAAATATTACCTTAGTATTGTTCTTGTCCCTGGTAGAACAAAAATGCTTGGCAACATGAAGAGCCAATGGACGAATCAAGGGGAGCTAAAAGCGAAAGAGTATCATGTTTAAGTTTTCACAAGAAAGTGATATGAGAAATACTAGCAGGAACATACGAAGAGAGATAAGGAAGCATTATGAATAAGGTGTGATGCATGTATGACAATGGTACGAAAAAAATAACAGTATTCCAGAGTCAATAGTGAGGTGAAGGAAGAGACGGGGGGTGACTGTCCTTAAGAGAACAAACGAGTGTAGGCCCTACATTCATATCCTAATTTCGAGAAATAAGTTGGCAACGCTAACGTGAATACCATCAGAAAAAGTTAGATCCTAGAGTAATAAAAATCAGTATGGATTGGTGAAAAATATAAACTAAACATGAATAAGGAACTGAGTGATTTGATAATAGTCAGCATCATGAGAATTTCATGTTGCATTCCATTAGAGAATGGTCATTTTGGGAGACGCTTCCCTAAAGCATGCAATGTGAAAAAAGTTAAGCTTATGAGACTGTATGTACCAGCTACACTAAGTGTCATCATCGCGAGTGAGGGATTTTGTTATCTTTGGAGCAGACGGATTACTGCAAGGAAAATAAGGGTCATTGATAATGTGAAAGGACGCCAAAGATGAAGAGGAAAAATATCTATAGGCAGGTCGTCATAGCTCCAAGTCTTAGTAATCCCCTAAAGGGGAGAATATGGAATAATAAAGTAAAAATGCGATAAAAAAATGAGAAAGGGATGAGGTTGCACTTATCCAAAAGGAATTAAGGGTTTCTGTATGGGATGTTATTGAGCAAGAAGGAGCTAGTACGCTAAGTTAAGACAAGGAAATAATCAAAGAAAGATTACGTAGAATATGGATGTGAGAATGGGCCAACAAATAATTAGGAGTTGATTCAGGAAGAACCCGTAATGACTAGACAAGAAGATACAGATAAATCAGAAGATCACGCAAGATAAATGTAGTAAACCCCAATATGAAAAATTCAACCTTGCAGTAATGTCAGTATAATACTTGAGATATATTCAAATAGGAGTCGGAGAAGTTAAAGGTACAGTATGAGTGTCACGGGGATAAAACAACGTGTCACTGAGAAGGCAATAAAAATATCATTTCAGAAGCAACCCTACAATCATAAGGGCATGGAGGTAAGCCATTGTGGATGATTATAGGCAATGAAGGACATCAAAAGGTCCGTAATAAGCTCATAGTTTTACGAGAGTCAAAGGTTCTCCGTAAGTACTACAACGAAAGACTAGATGAGGAAATAAGGAAGAAGCATTCAACCTAAGTACAGTGACCTAAAAAGGAAATGGTCTTATAACAGCAGTCTCATAACAACATTGTATGCACTCCTTAAGAAAGTGGTACATATCGTGTCTAATAAACGGGAAGAATAAGAAAATCAGGGAATGATATTCGAGATCATATGGGTGTTGATACCCACTTTTTTCCTATATATTTTCAATATGCAAAATAACTTCAAATAGCATATGTATGTATATATAAGTTTGTCCAAGTATTTTCTTATTTTTGTTAATTTTTAAAGGTTTTTAAATTAATTTATCTCCCCTTTTATCCATAAAAAAACCAATATTGTTTCCAAAATAATTATTTTTGGTGAATCATTTATTGGACTTTTATATTTTATGCTAAAATATAACTTAATTTTTGCGTATTTTTACAAATTTATTTATTATTTTTAAAGATAAATTGCATAATTACAATATTAGCCTCTTTTAGGATTTATTTGTGTTTGTATTCATAAAATTAACTCCAATATTTTTAAATTGTTAATTATGTGTTATAAATTATATTAGTGCTTTCAATTTATTTTCAGAAATTAATTTTCTATTTTTTATAAAATAAATAGGAAAAATGGCTATTTAAAATCTAGGCAGATTTCATTTCAATTATAGCCTAAAATTGAGCCCGAATCAAGACCCAATTTCCCAACCTAATTGCAACTCAAAACCGACCCCTAATCCGTTTAAATCCCAACCTAGAATCTGGTCCTAACCCCTTTAATCCCAGTCGTTGGTCAATTAGATCAACAGCTCATGTTCCCCCATTCCTTTTTAACCTCAAACTACCCCTAAACCTACCTTATTATTCACCTATCGCCTCCCTTGAATCCCTCTTCTCTCTCAACTCTCTCTAAAACCTCTCAAGAATCCTAGCCGCCGCCCTCTCACCCAACCCTCATAAATCTTTGACCCCTCGTGGTCATTTGAGACATGTATCAGCCTCCAAAGGCTCTTGGGTGCTTATTTCTATGATTTCATCGCCAGACCTCGAATGAATCTGGCCCAGTCCTTGCTCGATTTCTATACATGCTTTTCTTCGGTCATCCCTAACCTTTCTCCGGCTATCCATGGCCGCTCGAGTCAGATCCTCGACTCTCCTGATTAGATCGGTAACTTTCAAGGTCGTTCTCACCTTTTCTGGGTTTTTGAAACCCTAATCTTTAATATCCTTCAACTTTCTTTCAGTTCTATTTTAGATATGTATTTCCTATGGTTTTCTTAAGTGTTTCTTGAACGTTCTTTAGCTTTGCTTTCAAAATGACTCTTCATTGTTCTGATTAAGGTTTTCCCTTAAGTTATTCCAGAAATCTATTCTTTGACTCTCGATGTTGTTTTATAACTTTTCTATGTTCGAACTATTTGTTATGTTTTCCTTCTACTTGAGTCAGCATGTTAAAACCCTAATTTCTTTTTGGTCTCAATCGAGTTCTGAAGTTGTTTGTTAGATGTGTGCTTGTTTGTTTAAATTCTTTCTTGACTTATCTGTTTACCATATTTTGAACTCGATTGTTGCTGAAAACCCTTGATCGTTGGGTATGAAGTTTTTGTTTGAATACTTGATTGAAAGTTCTTGTTTCAGACTCTCTTTCTTTTCTTTTTTTAGACTTATCTGATTTTTACTGTCTTTCAGCTCAACTATGGCTAAAACGCTAACTTTTCAAAGGTTTCCTCACCTGTTACTGTGAGACCTTTACTTGTTTGACTCTGTTTGGCTACACCTGTCAGCCCTCACTATCTAGCCACTACTGGAAAATTGGTCTACTGTAACAGTTCATAAACCGTTCCCATAGACTTCCAAACCGTTGACATAGGGATATTGGAATGGTTTAAAGCATGTCACATCAACCGACGTACCAATAAGTCTACCGAAATGGTTCTTGCAACTGTTTGTATCACCGTGACAATAGCTACATCTATCACAACGATTTTGCATTTCTCTATTGGATGGGTAAATATTTTCAATTGGAACGGCTTTAAACCGTTACAATATTATTTGTATAACTGGTTCTTAACCGTTGCCATATCATTTAAATCAACACTTATCTAAGCTATTGCTACGGTTATGTTGAATACATCGACTTTTTTAGGCTATTGTAGCGGTTATATTTGTATTTGGAACAACTTATGGGACCTATTGCAACGATTTTTATTGTCTACTGGAATGTCATTTATGTCATATTGCAACAGTTCTAGTAGGCTATTGTATCAGTTTAGTTAAAACCAAAATATAGCGCCTGTTATATATAAATATTTATACATATAATAACATTAAAATTTTAATACATCATAAAAGGAAACTATTAATAGTACAAAATTATACATCAAGTAAATAATATCCATAAAGCAAATATTCTAGCCATGAGTGCAGTTTAATACATTTCAAGAGAGTAAATAAGTTTAAAAAATATTGGTAATAAAAGATTTCTAGAACATTCATCTGTAACAATTCAAAATTCATCTCAAGTAAGGTCTAGTTCTTCATCTTCTTCATAATTCATTTCTTGATCTACTCCACCTACAAAAGAGGATAAATACATAAAGTTATTACCCTTCAAGAGAATCCGGTCTAAGAATACTCAAGCATTTAAATGTTTTCGTTCCTTTTTTATTAATCCAACTTATTCATCTCAACAAACTATACGCAATATTATAACAATCTGATATTATTACCAAGGACCAAGACTTTCAAACTATCAAGCTATGATGGCTAAAGAATAATGCATAAGAATAATCACAAACATAATTACAAAACCAACATGAAACATCAACTATCTTAAGCATCTCTGTCAATAAAACCACACACGTAACAGATAGCACAAACTGTTAAATTACATAGGCATTTACGGCAACAAATTGCACTTGAGACACTAGTTGGCCCAAAAATTACAAGTTTCCAACCATTCAGCCACCATTCTCACATCCCAAGTTCTGCGCGCTACTATATGTTTCAAGTGCTAACTTTGATAAAAATCTGTATGTTTGGTTGAGTAAGTAGGTTTTCTTGGTGCCTAACCCCAATGCTGAATCATGGAATGATATATATCTTGAACTAAAACCTTCAACAATATCTTGTCTAATAAGTTGAAATTTTCAACCAGCGGCATATCACAATGTATATTTGAAGTGTATAAGAGTATATTTTCTTACATTTAATCAATAAGGAATATGCCTAGCTTCTCAGAGAACATGACCATGTTTCTGTTTATTATTCAATTTCTCTGCACCCCAACTTTCTCCTATAGGTTCTTTTTCTCCAAATAAATCTCATAAAATTGAACCTTCTTAACTTGCATAACGGTCAATAGAATACAAGCTTTGTACTACATCTTGTTGAGTTGCCCCACATCGGAGGGATTTGAGGTCCTTGGTTTCCTTATATGGCTTGGGCAATCCTCACCTCATAAGCTAGCTTTTGGGGTTTAGTTAGGCCCAATGTCCATTCTTTTCATGGTATCAGAGCCAGGCCCGTCCCAATTATTGTTACCGATGTTGGGCCCCCATTTATGTTGTCCACGCTCCAGAGATCTGGGCGTGAGAGGGAGTGTTGAGTTGTCCCACATTGGAGGGATTTGAGGTCCTTGGTCTCCTTATATGGCTTGGGCAATCCTCACCTCATAAGCTAGCTTTTGGGGTTGAGTTAGGCCCAATGTCCTTGGTCTCCTTATATGGCTTAGCCAATTCTCACCTCATAAGCTAGCTTTTGGGGTTGAGTTAGGCCCAATGTCCATTCTTTTCACATCTCAGGTTGAAAATTAAAACAGTTGTACATAATGGTGAGTTGGTAGCTTTATCAATTTACTAATGCCTTATACGGTTGACAAACAATGAGTTAATCTAAACTGAGCAAATTTTATATCATGGTTTTTGCAGCAAACAATAAGCAGGTGGCTTCTTAAGCATCTATCTGTCTATCTATTCCAATTTAAATTCCCAAAGATCTACTATTCTTCCAGTATTACTCAGGTATTATTACTGAACATAGGAGACCACTTGACACTTAAGAAATCATATACTCCTACTAAATAGAAAAACGATATTACCATATTCACTCTACCTTGAACCAAAGCAAAATTCCAAGCAAGGAAGGAGGAGAGAAGAAATAGAAGAAGATATATAAGATTTGGTATTGCGCCGAGGGTCGAATGGAAACAGCCTCTCTACCCTTTCGGGTAGGGGTAAGGCTCGTCTACATATTACCCTCCCCAGACCCCACTTGGTAGGAATATACTGGGTAGTTGTTGTTGTTGTATATAAGATTTGGTATGTACTTACCTTGGTTGTTACTACCAGCAGATGATCGACTGTTTAGCTGAACATCAGCTTGTTGTGCAGAGGAAGCATATATATGTGAATATGTACTAAACCTTAACATGTATTAAAGCTTGCTTGATTAAGTACTATAACAACAACTATCAGATTTCAAACAAAAGAACTTGGTAGTTTTCTTCAGGTTCTAAAGAAACACCACCTCGAATCCTTTAAGCATAAACATAACATTTCAGAAACAAATATGATCAATCTTTCAACCAACAGTAGCTATTCACTAGATTCAATTCAAACAGTCAAACACTAGTATTCCATGCAGTAGTAGACACGATCAAATCATAATAACAGTGCTGTTATGATTCACTTACCGAAGACAAGATAATAGATTCAGGATGTAATTACCTTGTGAGGATAGAAGTTACTATATCTAAGAAGATTCTTAAAAAGAGATTCCGGAACATCTACTGCCTATTCTTCATCCGAAGCTCATCATTCTCATAGGCTGTATAGTGTGTTGTCTTAAATTGACTCTTATACTTTCTCCAAGCACTACAAACTGATTCAAAAATGCATTGTGTCGCCTCGTCCGGAATGTTATAATTCCAATATCTTCTTAAAAGAATATAGGTTAGCAAAAGCAACAAAGCTTAAAAGAATGTCATCACACAAAGCAAACATATTTATTGCTGGTATATTTACAAGCTTATCCCAATATTTATTATATCAATTATCAATGGTGTGTAACCAATAGTCTAAATTCAGACTCACTTAAAAGAATATCATCACACAAAGATAGAAACCCCCACCCAACCCCAAATTTTAAGTTGTGTTAAGGTCATGGAAAGCAAATACAAAGGGATATCTAGCAAAGTAGTTATGAGGATATCATTGAATTGCAGTAATTTATAGATCTAATTATACAAACAACCACCTCACCCCACCCCCTCACCCACCACAAAAACCCACGCACAAAATGCTCCATCTAGCAGGGGCACCTACACCAGCGAGTTGTACTCATAAGTCATAAGCAGCCAAGAGCCAACAAGAGGGAAAAGACACTAAATGATTGGGTAAAAACACTAAGTAGGAAATTTAGGATTCTAAGAGGTTAGTAATGTGACTTTAGTGAGGTAACAAATTTGGTTGTTGATAAAGGATGATAAATTGTTCGATCATTAATAAGGGGCCATGAAATGTCTAATTCTTCCTGTTTATTTAACACTAGTAACTATAAATCAAGTATACAATATGAAAGAGGTATATAACCTAGGTGTGATATTGAGAAGCTATGCTTCGAGTTTAAATTTGGTCACAACTTTATACTTAATCTCTTAGAGGAACTCTAGCAATTGCATTTGGCCCATGGGTATATAATATTTGATTATTGATAATGGTCAAGGAATTGTCTTATTAGTAGTAAATGGCCATAAATGTTTAACCTTCTTGTTCCTTTAACTTTGGTAGCTAAACATCTAGTAGACAATGTTGATGTGGAATCTAAGAGTGATATTAAGAAGCTATGTTTTCTGGTTTACATTGGTTGCAGTTTTATATCAATCTTTCTCTAGCAGTGGTCGTTAAACCATTGGCACCAAACATAAACAAATCTAGCACCAAGTTAACAGTACTTCCAAAATATTAAGTTTGCTGTCATGGAAAGACTCTAAGAAAAAATAAAAAGATTACTTGTTGCGAAACAATCAGCATCTTCAGAAATTTGAGTTACAGTCATTTCTAGTTGTGAAAACACAATACACCACAATGTGGTGACCAAATCACTGGTTTCAAAAGCACTAACTTGATAGCACCTCTACTTAATACACGAGTCCAGTTGTTGCAATATTATACAATAAAAGTTAACTAGTTAAAGACAAGAGGGGTTGCTCTGATCGTAAGCAATCTCCACTTCCAACCGAGAGGTTGTGAGTTCGAGTCTCCCCAAGAGCAAGGTGGGAAGTTCTTGGAGAGAAGGATGCCGGGGGTCTATTTGGAAACAGCCTCTCTACCAAGGGTAGGGGTAAAGTCTGCGTACATACTACCCTCCCCAAATCCCACTAAGTGGGATTATACTGGGTTGTTGTTGTTGTAAAAGTTAACTAGTTAAATAGGTAAAGGAGAAAAACAATTAAGAGACAACTGTAAAAGTACCTCAGACAACTTTTCTAACCGAATAAAACTCTATCAGCTTGAGGTACAACCTAAATTCAAAACAAACAAAATAAGTATCCAAGCTACCATTTCTTAATTTTAATACTTCAGATGTAACAAATAACAAAATTATTCACATTGACTTAAATAAGGATAAAAGCAGCCATCTTTGTGGGTTCCCTTTTCTTGGAAATGGCATTAAGAAAAACTCACATGAAGTACTTTCTTCCATGGTACTTGTTTATGGTTCAAAAACTTAATAATCAATGATTTTTGAATGAAGCCCCTATAGTTATTAATAATAAAGTAAAAAAGTTATGACTCTTTCAAGTATGCAGTTACTCTGGTGCAGCTTAATATATTATCTCAGAGAACAACAAGGCATATAACATATATCTTAGGTAAGAATATCCAGTTCTCTAATCGGAAACTGGCAAAACATGATAAAACACAAAGTAGTCATTTTTCCAACCCTCTTACATGAGTAACAAGATAGAGTTATGTTTAAAAATGACTCTTCATCGCCATATCATTTCTTCTGTGCTGGTTGCAAATATTGTAAAAATGAGATAGAGAAATTTAGGAGTTCAATTAGCCTATTACTAAACCCATAGAAGATGGATTTTCAGCTAAACTATTTTCTTAGCATATCCAAACTAAACACATAGGCCACTTTGGAGAAGCCATTCTCTATGTACCACAGAGTTGAAAGCATTTGTTAAAAGTGTGACAGCAAGCCATATCTGGGAATCCAAACAATGGAAGTTTCAAAGCTATTAAACACAAAACCCAAAATATTATAGCATGAATTAAGAACCTTTTTGCCAAGAACTAAAAGATATAGTAAAAATATATAGCAATGGTAACAAAACAGTAAAAAATACCAAAATAATTAAGAAAATTACCAGGCTAGGGTGATTTTGACCTTTTCTGGTTCGAGCACAAATCTGATTTTAGAATTTGGGGAAGGCTAGCAACTGTCATTGAAGAAGTGCCAGAACTGTTCAGAATTTGGGGTTTTGGGCTTTGAGAACTCTAGGGTTTGATGATTGTGGTGGTCTAATAAAGACGTATTTGAGGACACTCTAACATTAATTTGATGAAGAGCAAGGCATGAATATCTATACCGTTGTTTGTGAATCTCAGGCTTGATATAGTCATTGGTCATTTCCTGCAAAATCTGATAAATGGAGAGAAGCCAGTCTATAAACAAGTTTTGTTTTCCGACTATTGGGATTATTTTTGCCAAAAGAAAGAGATCAGAAAGGGAAATTTGGGTGTATCGACATTGGGAGCTGAGTTAGGATGTATCGATAAGGGAGGTACAGTACTAAAGATACACAGGAGGTGGAAGGGTATATTGTATTTACGTTATTAAAATTAATTAAAAAATATAATATGACTGGGCATTGAATTTGCTTGGCGGGCCAGCAAACTTTCGGCGAAAACATGAGAGGGAATGACTAGCTGTTCCCATAGCGACCCCCACCCACCCACCAAAACCGTTGCTATATATATGTTTATTAGGGCGATTTATAAATCTGTTGCAAAACAAATATTTATGGCAATGATTTTGTAACAATTGCAATGTCTGAAGCGTGATGATACCATTCAAATTCTATTGTAACGGTTTCAAGTGTTACTATATCTGCTCTATGGCAACGGTTTCCGTTGCCATAATAAATATTCTCATAGGCCCATTTTTTAGTAGTGAGCTTTGTTCGCTACTGAGTCCTACGCTTATCTACTACTATTGTATGCTGTTTGTTTTTTACCAATATGATTGGCCTCACATGTGTGATGTTCTATTCACCTTGCTTATATACCAAAGTGCAGAAGCATGTTTCTTCCTTGATTGATCTCAATCTTGTGACTGATTTCAAGAACTTTTTGTTTATGAACTCTAATTTCACTAGCATGTTTAAAGTTAATTGATTCCTTTCCTTTACTATGATACTTTGCCTTACTGAATCTTTTTTCCAAAATAAGCATATTTCTATACTTAGATTTGATTACTTACTTAATGCTTTTATTACTCCTTTTATGGCAATAATCAGTCTGTCCATAAACTGATTTCTTTTCTCATTTGAATCTGTTACTACCCATTAAACAGTGATTCCTTAATTAAAGGGAATCACTTGTTCAATTTATTCTGACCACTGATTGTTTCTATATTTATGTTGAAACTTTATTTATTACCTAATTTCTCACATGTTTTTAATACTATAAATACCCACCTTCTTTTCTTTCGAAAACACAAAAACAAAAAACCATATGGGTTTAGAACATATACATCACTCAAAACTCTCTCTTTTCTCTTTTTTTATTTGCCTTACTGCTTTGCCTAGCCGGCTGTGGGAATCTGCTTGCTTTTTCTTTCTACACTTTACCTATTACTGGTATGTCCTAGCTAATCTTCAAGCATAAAAAACAACATGTTTATTTAGCTATTTTAGTTTCCTTCACTCTTGCTTGCTTCTGCTTATGTTCACGTAAATAAGATTGCCAATCATGTTGTAATCAGCTCCTTCCTCTTGAATTAATATTTTTCCTTATGTATGAACACTGTCAGTCACTTATTATGACTTATGAATCCCAAACCCCCATATCCCTATATGTGTATTCTCTGGTTGGTTTGAGGGCATGTCAGCATCATACATTGCTATGCATGATCCAAACCTGACCCTCCATAGGGTCATATGCTTGATATCTCCTCTTGTGTTGTTTTTTCTGGCTAGTTTATGGGCAGGCCAGCACTATCTATTGTTGTACATGTTCAAACCTGACCCCTCCTAGGACCATATGCTCACTGCAATGAGCATATGGTTCTGCCCTTACCCCGGACCCCTTTGTATAAAATTGTTGATTATGTGTAGTGTTTATTACTGCTACTGTATTCAAACTACCCTTACCCCTTACTATTCTCAACCCAGTTTTAAGAATAGCTCTGTTTCTCCACTTCCACTATACTCATAGACTTAGGTTCTGCCCCTTTTGTGTGAGCCTTGCCTTGGGACCCATGATCTCCCTCTGAATTTGGACACATAAGGGCCCTCTTACACTGCAGTTATCTCTATCTGGTTATGCAAACTTGGGTGTAATCACTGCCCGGGGTCCCTTGAGACCCTTAGGGAACTTTGACACACTCAAGTCTAAGAAAGGCTTTGAAACAAATGACATTTGAGGTGGTTTATTCCATAACTCAGAGAGCAAGTAAAGAATCAGGCTTCCTCTGGTTGTAATTTCTTCTTTTACATCTTTTTGATGTAATTAATTATTTTGTTTGTAATAAGTTGTAATAAATATTGGGTTTGTTTAGTGAAAAGGGCTGGGTAATTGTGCATGCTTAACTATTAGAAGGGTAAGAGAACATGCCTATAGGACCTGTTTTCTGTATGATTAACTTGACATTTAGATAATATGCTTATAGCACTTGCATTTTTCTATATAATTAACTCACCGTTTAGATAATATGCCTATAAGACTTATTTTTTCTACATGTTTAACTCTGCATAAGCTCTATATCTTTATTTCAAAGGAAGAAAGAAGTGTTGTGCTGACTCACCCAACGGTGAATGAGGAGGCTCTTACTACTCACCTAAGAGAATAAATAAATAGAAAGAAACTAAGATAGAACCATGTTAGTGGCAGATAGAGTAGGTGACTGTGAAGCTCTCCGACCGAGGCAATTCCAAGTTGGAGCTTCGATAGCACACGAGTCTTGAACTGTGAGGGCTCACTCGTCCTTGCCTCGAGCCGATGACGCCAAACCCAAATTCTTATAGAACGTGTCTATAGGACATTTTTTAAATTCAGCATTTAGATAACATGCTTATATGATTTGTCTTAAATTGTGCATGTTTATTACCACACTTAGACACCATGCTCTTAGGATCTAAATGGTTATAATTAGGCATCGTGTCCAATAGGTTATAATCAGTACCTTTTCATGGAAATCATGCCTATAGGAATCTCAAGTAAGTCATGAGTGCTTCATTTCACGTTCAACTAGATATCATGTCAATAGGAATTAAAATTCAAAATAATAGATATCAATGTCTATAGAATCTGAAACCAGACTAGTCTAAAATTAGGTCAACCCATACTGTTCTGAACTAGTTTTTAAAACAACTCTCTCTCTCTCTCTCTCTCTCTCTCTCTCTCTCTCTCTCTCTCTCTCTCTCTCTCTCTCTCTCTCTCTCTCTCTCTCTCTCTCTCTCTCTCTCTTATTAATACGGCTTAGAAAGCATTTCTATAAGATCTTAAATCATTTGTTTTAGAATTATTACTGCTTTTCCAAATTGTGAATCTGTAATAGATATCATGTTTATAGGATCTCACCCAAACACTTACGCAAGCCTCAGGTGATAATGAGAATAACATATGAACCTATGTTAATCAACAATTGCTACAACCAGCAGGCAGGCCTGAGTCAAACTTCTTATCTGAGTTATGTAATAAACTGTTTTGCCTCAACAATCAAATCTCCCCTTGCCTTAGTACTTTAAATTCAGACCCTGAATGTATTTAATTCATGCTATTTATGTGCTTTCATGAGCCTTTTAGTTGTTTACATATTTCCCCCTAATGTGCAGTCCTATATGTTTTGGTATGTTGCATTAGCTTTTTCACCTCTTGAAACCTATAAGTCAGCCTAATATCCCTCCCTTTAAGGAATAGTAGTCCTAAGTTCCTCTGAGCTTGATAGGAATGGGACGGGTAATAGCATTCAACAGTGAACGAGACCAATCCGCGCTTTAATACCTCAACGGGGTGGGAAGAGTAGATATGGATATGATGATCAGTGCGCTAATACCACATGTATCCCCTCTATTGAGGATTGTCATACCAAGTATCGTATTGATGTGATCTATATTACAAATAAACCTAGGACCCCTTTCCTTTCATTCTCAAATATTTGTAAAAATGTAACTTCTTTTAAAAATCGCCTTTTAATAATTGTTCTTTCAAACTATTATATGTTTAAACTTAAATCCCCTACTATTTGAGCATATATCTGTCTATTTGCTAATTTTACAAATTCACAAAACTGTTTGGCCGGGAACACACTAGTGGAAATTGAGGGGTTCCTAACACCTTCCCCTTAGGATATTTTCAAGCCCTTACCCTATCTCTGGTTATCAGACAAACTTAGAAGTTAACCTTATAGGTATCCTAATGCACCTTAAATCATTGGGTGGCGACTCTTCAGATGCAAAACCCAATTCTCAAATGGAATGAGTTGTCCTATGCCCAAAATATCATAAACCTGATTTTTCAATGCAAAGAGGGAAAAAGGGGGCGCGAGAATGGGTTATATGGAATTCTAATATGTTTGGAAACTAAGATAAGTTAAGTATGTACACAATAAAATGCCAGAAAGATCATGAAAAGTAATTGCCTATGTTCAAAGAAAGCTGAGTTAGAATAAAAGGAATTATTCGATCAATGATCCAGAATTAGTTACGTTATGACCGTAATTAAGATTTTAAAGTACCGCCCATGCACCATATATGTTGACAATCATACAGCCATAGAAAACTCCGATATAAGTTAATAGAAAGAACTGAGTCCATGTCGTAGATAAATGATTGAATCATTAGAAAATAGTATCATAGATATTCCATAGTGCCCATGAAAGGCTAAAGTAATAACTAACACTATGAGCTACAAATTAGAAGATAGCTTAAGTTTAAATAAAGGTTGATCAAAGGGAAGAGGAAACTAAATAGATATGTTGGTCAAGTAAATGAAGAGCCTGATTACTGGACCCGAAAAATTATAGAAATCGTGATTGAGAACATGGGTGGACCACTCTTAATATTAGAGATACATGATAGATATTACAACATCCACATTCTTTAATAGCTCTAGGATGGAGCCAACCAAAAGAGTACTAACCTCATACAAAGTCAGTATGAAGCATCCATTGAATTGTATATGCACTAGAGGCGCAAGTATTATAATAGAGCTTCAAGTTGTTGATGTAAATTATACATATGTGGTAGGGAGGTCATGAAAGATATAGAACATGTGATGTCATGACCCTGATTTCCCACCATCGGGAGTCGTGATGACGCCTACTAACGGAGCTAGGCCAGCCAAACTTAAACATTCTCCGATAAATCTCAACAATATAACTATGCAGAAAACAATTAAATAAAAATGAAAGACTTTAAGTTTAATAAAAATGAAATCATAATACGAAAGATGTAAACATATCTCTACCCAAAATATGGTGTCACTAGCTCACGGACTACTAAAGAGTACTACAAACAAGAATGAATAAAAATACAGACGTATGTCTAGGAACAAAGGAAACAAACTAAACATAGAAAAAGACTCAGGCCTGTGAACGCCAGCTAGACTACCTCGAAGTCCCTGGACTGAAGTCAACTCCCAATCGAATAAGCTACTGCTGTGGTCTAAAAGCTGCTCTGATACCGTAATTTGTGCAAAAAGCACAGAAGTGTAGCATCAGCACAACCAACCCCATATGTTGGTAAGTGCTTGGCCTAACCCCAGCGAGGTAGTGACGAGGCTAGACAGGACCTACCACATATAACTTGTACAGATATATGTGCAATAACAGGAAAAATATACATAATATAAACAGATAATAGGGAGGGGGCATGATGTGGTGTAACAATTCAGATATAGGATCAACGAACAAAGAGATGGAACTGAACAAATAACATCAATTAAAGAGAATAGGTAAATCAACACTGCACGGCGCCAACCTTCGTGCTTCACTCTCATTATCAACAAAAATAGTCGAATAAAGTGCACGGAATCACCCTTCGTGGTTTTCCTAACATAACTCCCATATCAAGGCACGGAATGACCCTTCGTGCTCAGTTATTCAAAACATGGCATGGAATGACCCTTCGTGCATAATTATCAATACATGGCACAGAATGACCCTTCATACATAATTATTAATACATTGCACAGAATGACCCTTCGTGCATAATCGCTCTTCCTCACCCAATCAACAGTCACAACCAATCGGGGGTGGGAATAAATAACAAGATAACACATCCCATCAAGGGAGAATAATCAACAAATAAGTCCCGGCAAAGAAAAAATACTACACTTCCTTCTTTAACTCATTTCCTTCTCAACTACCACTTCCTAAAAAATTATCAATTAAACAACACAATTGTATCACATCTTTCAAATTTAATAGCAATTGTGATTCATGGTCATGCTAGACTCTGGTGCATAGATAACCGTCACCATGCCTATACACCGTACTCCTCACACGTAGCAAATAATATCCTAATCCTAATCCCTCAAGCCAATGTTAGAACAAACACTTACCTCGGAAGGTCCAAACATAACTCACACCTCTAGATTAGCTTTACCCCTCGAATTCACCAGAAAACCGCTCGAATCTAGTTACAAATTACTCAAATGTATCAACAAATGCTAGTTAAATCAATTTGAATGTATAAGAATGAATTTCCCAAAGTTTTGCCCAAAAACTCCCAAAACGCCCCGGGCCCACATGGTCAAAACCCGAGGTTCAAACCAAAACCCGGTTACTCATTCCCCCACAAGTTCATATCTATGATTTTTTTTTGAAATCGGACCTCAAATTAGGTCCAAATCTCCAATTTAGTAAAAACATAAGTTCTACCCAAAATCCCAATTTTCACCCCTGGAAAATCTTGATTTAAAGATGAAATCATGAGAAATGAACATTAAGATTGAAAAAATTGAGTAAAAGTTGACTTACATTTGATTTGGAGAAGAGAGAGTTCGTGAGAAATTGCCAATGGGTGTTTAGGTTTTGAAATTATGAAAAATGAACTTTAAAATTGTCTAAGTATGAAATTTTTTCGCAATTGAAAACCTATCAGACTTGGGAATTGCGAGTTAAATTTTTGCATTTGCAAACTGAGGCAGGAAGAACGGACTTCGCATTTGCTAAAGGGAGCTCGCATTTGTGAACTCTGGGCTGGCAAAGGTTCTTCGCATTTGCGATGAAGTCTTTGCATTTGCGGTGAAGTCTTCACATTTGCGAAGACTGGACTATAGGGAGGGAATCACAATTGCGAAGTTAGCAGCCCAGGTGAGGTTCTCGCAATTGCAAGGCTGGCATCGCATTTGCGAGGCTGCAGGCCAGGCATACCAGCAATTCCCGAACATGCAAAAATGAACTCGCGGCTTATCCAAAATCTTCCGAGCCCTCGTGGCTCCAAACTAAACATACACACAACCTCAAAAACATCACATGGACTTATTCGTGCGATCAAATTGCCAAAATAATATCACAAAATATATGAATCAAGCCTCAAACTCATGATTTTTCTTCTAAGTTTCATAAACTTTCAAATTTGGAACTTATAGTCCGAAATACGTCATACGACGTCCGTTTTCAACCAAACATCACATAAAGCGCTTAAACAATATATAAGACTTGTGGCATCAGTACAAAATTTGAGCACGATACCATAGTCTTTTAATCAATTTTTGTTTCTATTTTCCTTAATTAATTCACAAAAACCAATTTCTTTCAAAAATTTCATACTCGGTCTAGGGACCACGGATTTTGATTCCGGGAATATTCCACAATCCTGTATTTTCCTACGAACCTCCGGGGACTGTCATATTATGGGTCCGAGTCCGTTTATCCAAAATGTTGACCAAAGTCAACCATAATATTAATGTCGCAATTCTTCAAATTTTCCATAGAATCCACGTATTTTAACATAGAAATTTTCTGGCTTCACACTCGGACTGCACACGTAAATCAAGACAACTGAAAGAAAGGTTTTCAAGACCTCGAAAGCGTGGGAAAAGGAAAAATTACTGTGATGACCCTTTGGGTCGTCACATGTGATGGAAGATTTTAAAATGAATAAGGTAAACGTGAACAATGTACGAGGCACTCAAATGCAGAAGGTTGAGAATTGTCTATACTTCAAACAAAAGACTAGAAGCACGGGAATTCAGTATCTAGGAATGATAGTGGCATCGTCAATGGTATATTTTATGGTATTGAGAAGGTTAATTAAGAGAGTAAAGAAGAGTGAGAGATGATGTGATATCTCACTTGATATTCCTGAATGACATAAGGAAATCAATGATGCAAGCAAGTTAAGGAAAAGTTGCGAGTAGTATAAATAGATATATGTGGGACTCAAGCTAAATTATGGTAAAGTGACAAGGTTTTAGGAAGACATGAATAAGAACAAGAAAAGGCGAGTGAGAAGGTGACGCAAAACGGATAAGTTCTCGGGATTAAGCCTGTGAAAACAAGAGAGATGATAATTTCTCGAATCTATAAAAAGCTCAGTACAGCCTGAATGAACTCAAACGAGTTACTCATCATAAATACCATTTAAAAGAGATGGAATACTACCCTGATAGTAGAATAAGGATGTAATTATGGTAGATAAAGGATGATGCTTGGCCCGTCGATTGAGTAATGATTTGAAGAGGATTTCATGAATTGTATGGAATTAAAATACCCACGTATGGTGAATCACTCTGGGACACTATAAAACACGATTATTGAAGCACAATATCGCCCTAAGTGGATCAGGAAAATCACTTCAAATATTACTCGATGTAACATAAGTTTAGTCGCAATGTATTACGTATGATGTTTAAGGTTATCAATAGAAGATTGTAGATCAACAATGAGGTGAATTGACAATGGATGGATAGAAGATACAAAGTACGAAATGAGATTAGACCATCAGTCTTAAGATGAACAGTAATAAAGAAGCATTAAAAGACTTAGCTTAATGCATATAGGATAAGCAACAAGAGTAACCTGGAGTTTGGCTACAGACCTCAGTAACGATAAATCGAAGTAAGAGTTATGCTATAGTATGGCATACTTAGATATAGCAAAGCTAATAATACCCAAAAGGAATTATATTAAGCCTTGTATATGTTTACGAAGTAAGGCCTAGAGATTAGCTAAAAGCCAGAGGAAAAAGGAGAGAAGAGTCGTATAGGCACACTGACAAGGTCAGTATCGTAGAGTTTGCATGGTAGGAGGTAGAAATAATTACAATATTGGAAGGATTCCAACCATAAGTCGTGGTGTGAGAACGAGGACAAAAAGGGGGGAATCCCTAGACCTCGGATTTATTCACAGAGCAACTGCTTAAATGGCAAGGAAAGTATTAAGGTATTCACAAGAGCTATAAGTTCTGAAAATAATAAGAGCATCAGTCAACATTCGAGGACGAATGTTCCAAAGGGGGGGAATGATGTTACACCCTACAATAATATGATTATGTTACATCCTACAGTATTATATTACGATAATGTTACGCCTTGCAGTACTATATTAAGATGATGTTACACTTTGTAGTATTAAGTTACGATAATGTTTCACCCTGCATTATTACATTACGATGATGTTACGCTGTGACGATCCGACCCCTCATCTCTTTAGATACTACCTCGTTCTTCCCATTTTCTGCTTTTTTATGTTTTATTACCTGTATGGGGTGCATTAGAATTGATTTGGAGTAATTTTGATAAGAAATGGGACAACTAGTCTCTTTAAGGAAGAATTAATTTGGAAAAGTCAACCGGACGTTGACTTATGAGTTAGAGAGTCGAAATAGAATTTCAATAATTCGGTAAGTTTTGGGGGATTATTTAAGGCTTAGGAGCACAATCGGAAGTAATTTTGGAGGTCTGGTGAAGAAGTTAGCCTATTTTGGCGAAATTAGTATTTTGGTAATTTTCGGTTGATAGGTGAAATTCTGATCTGGGATTCTGAATAAAATTCTGAGAGTTGGCGTAGCTGCGTTATGTCATATTAGACTTGTGTGCACAATTTGAAGTCAATCGGACGTGATTTGATAGGTTTTGGTATTGCAAATAGAAGTTGGAAGTTCTAAAAAAAGTTCAAAAGGCTTGGATTGGAGGTTGGTTCATAATTTAAGAATTTTTTGATACGATTTGAGGCCTTGAGTAAGGCCGTAGTGTATTTTGGGACTGGTTGGTATTATTGATCGGGGCCCCGGAGGCCTCGAGTGTATTTCGGATGCCCAAAGGGTAATTTTTGGAAGATTTTTGCCGTATTGAGCATAAATGTAATGATCTAAAGGTTCATTTTTAGTTCTATAGATCCAAATTTGATTTGGAGACTTCCAGAATTTAAATGATGAATTATAGTACTGATCCGGAAATTTTGGTTTAATTTCATCAAGTCGCGATATGGTTTTTGATGCAAAACATGAGTAATTATTTAACAAGCGAAATGGATATCGCACTGGGCAAATGAGTTCCGAGTTCAGTTTTGATTGAATATTTGTATTCGTATTAATATTTGTGACTCATATAAAAAAGAATTGTCTAATTCGAAGTTTGTATGACGGAGTTAGAGCCATTTTAGTGAAAGTAAAAGTTGCTGCAATTATTTTGGACATCTGCTGAATTTTTTTAGCAGCATGAACAGTGCAAAGACGCATAAACAGTACCCCGTAACAGTATTCGTGAACAGTACCTCGTGAACAGTATCCTTGAACAGTACCGTGAATAGTACACACGGGGTGAACAATAACCTCGGAAATTTTAGGCAGAATGTTCAATTTATGAAAATGGGACTTCGTTCTCATTTTCCATTTTTACCAATTTGGAGCTCGGTTTGGGCGATTTTTGGACAGAGTTTCTTACATAATAACGGGTTAAGTGTTCTTATCTCAATTGTGGTTGTATAACTCGAATGTATTGCAAGTTTTGGTGTTTAATTTGAGAATTTTAGTTGAAAAGGGTAGAAAACCCTCTTGGATAGAAATGGTGATTTGAGGGGTCAAATGAACTCCGATCTTTTTGAATTTTGTATGTATAGACTCGTGGTGAGATAAGGATCGTATTGATGTAAGAATTTTTTGATTTCAAGATGTGGGCCCAGGGCCTGAGTTTTGCAAATTTTGTGAATTTCGACATTTCTATTGGGTATTGTTCTCTTAGCATATTGTGATGTATTCGCTTTGATTTTTGTTAGATTCAACACGTGTGGAGTCTAGTTTGATGGGCAAAGGCATCGCAGGCTAGAGATTTCACCGGTTCGAGGTGAGTAATACTTGTAAATGATATCCTGAGGGTTTGAAACCCCGGATTTGCTCGTCATAGTGCCATATTGAGGTGACTTGCATGCCGGATATGAGCGTGGCGTAGAGCATCGTTGGAGATTGTGACTTGGTCTGTCCGGGTTGTTGATTTTACTGCGTGTTTGACTGAAATTACTTGTTATCATCATAATTTAGGCTGATTGCCATATTTGGTGCCTTGTGCCGACTTGTAAAATCCTTCAAGGATTGATATTACTGATTAGCATGATTTGTATATCATCTAACTTCAGTCCAGGATTTTAAATGTTGTTTTGCAAAACTCACCATAATTCTAAGTGTTGGAAACTTGAATGACATTTTAAATGCATTTCAGGCTGGAAACTTCTATTTTGTAAAAGCCCAAGGGGCTTACTACATGATTTTCTGGGCTGATTATAAAGTGACTTGAAATAGTGGTAACAATGACAGTGTATGTTATACTTGAAACTTTGGTAACAATGACACTATAATATATACTTTGAACAGTGGTAACAATGGCACTGTGTGATATAAATTGGTCAGGTAACAATGACTGACCAAGATATTGCGCTTCGGCTGTAAGAGCCTCTCCGTAGTCTTTACACACCGCCAGTGAGCGCCATCAATGATAAATAAATATGGTTGGCTCGGGCTGCACGCCACAGTAGGTACTGGAATATACCATTATATGCATTGCATTACATTCATACATTTGTGCATGTTTACGTCATTTCTTGAGATATTGTTTTTGTTGTTCTAAGATTGTCTGATCACTTTCAAAGTGGATAAATTTGCGACTGTAGTAACAATGACACTGTATGATTTATACGGGTCTAGTAACAGTGGCTGACCAGCGGTAAGAATATTGCCTGAAGGGCGAGTTATGAGTTAATTAGACATACTTGCTTGTGCCCGAGAGGGTGACTTTCGTGCTAACTTGCACTACCTGTCCTGCATTTAATTGCTTAAATTGTTGGGAAAAAATGATATTTTCGAAAGTGATTTTAAACAGAGGAAGATATTTTCTAAGGAATTTTCCCGGACTTACTGTTTTACTCAAATGATTGTGTTGCCCCATATTGCATGGTGGAGTGCTCTTACGTGATTCTTTGCCATCACTTATTATTTACCCATATTACCACTAAGTTGGAAGTACTCACTTTACTCCCTACACCTTGTGTGCAGTTGCAGGTACTGTTCACCCGGTAGCGGGTTATTAGCGGACTGAAGTTATACTATTGTAGCTGAGCAAAGTGACCATCAGCGTTCACGACACCGTATTTCTTCATTGATTCTAACTTCCATTATGTATATTGCTGGTCTTGTATTAGTGTTTAAATTCTTTAGATGCTCGTGACTTGTGACACCCCGATTTAGGCTATGTTGGGTTGTATTCCGCAAAATAATTTTATTTAATTATCTTGAAACTGTTTTATATATATATATATATATATATATATATATATATATATATATATATATATATATATATATATATATATATATATATATATATATATAAAGCTGTTTAAATTGCTTGACTGGCCTTGTCTTTACGAGAGGCTCCATCACGACCGGGTTTGGGATTTGGGTCGTGACAAGTTGGTATCAGAGCCTAGCTTACTAGGTCTCACAAGTCATGAGCAGGTTTAGTAGAGTCTCGTGGATTGGTACAAGACGTTTGTATTTATCCTCGAGAGGCTGCAGAACCTTTAGGAAAAATTTCACATTCTTGAATTCTTATCGTGCGTCCTTCATTCAGCTTGAAAACAAAACTCTTGAAATTCCTTCTACACAATTGTGTGCGCACGTGAGCGCTCAGTATCAGATGTGCCTTGATGGTTTGTGATTCCTCAATCGGGGGGGAGATGTAATATCCATGAGTTTGATATTGGGCCAGTCTGGAGGACTTGAGGCCCGGTCTTTGCTTATGGCTTGAGCACCGAGGTGTTGATTTTGTGAGAAAGTGCTTTGAACTCATATGTTCATTATTTTCCTTATTGGCCGGAATGGCATTTGGATATCCATGTGATGAGTAATGTGTATGGTGGTGGAGGGTATACAAAAATATCAACGAAAGGTAAAGCTAATGGGTAATTGGCTTATGAAGGGAAGATATTTGCATACTAGTTAGATAAGTTTGGGAGCTGTGATCGCTTCTGTAAATGTATTATGACTAAATCATTGGGTCAAGGAGACCACCTTGAAGGTCGAAAACATTTAAAGAAAGAATATGTTCTTACTTGGTTGAATAGCCCAATAATGGAGGGTTGAAAGGTATTTTCTATGTGTTATGATTCTAACAGGTGCAGCGCATGTCCATTTATCAATTTTGATAGTATAATACATGTAGTATTGAAATTTATGTAATTGTTATGCATTGTGCTACTTTGTCAAGTTGTGGACGTGTTGTTAGGATGGTTTTGAGGATCCTCTTGCAGGTGGATAGGCGCAATTACAAAGGAAACTCTGCCGAAACTTTTGAAAAGTTTGGGACTTAGTAAAATTTTGTCGCCTAAAGAGTGGGCTTCACTGTTTTGTGAGTGAATGCAAAAATTGCAGAAGAGTTAAAATTTCCAATGACTCGTGTTTCCAAGAGCTTTGATGGAGGGAGTTTAATCTCACCATGAAATTACGACAGCAATAAAATATAAGTGCATTTTGATCTATGTCTTTGAGCCAAGTTGGGGAGTTCGCTATTAAATAGGGCAATTGCACGATTATATGCTATATTGGTTCGAGTTTGATACATGCCGGTGAATAAGTTCTGGTTATGGAAATTGGGTCGAGAATGGCACGAATGAAGGAAATTTTTTGATAATGTCATGAGCTCGCATGAAAAGGAGATGAGTTTCGATGTTTACGGTAAGTTGGAATTGTCTTCAGCGTCACCTAAGATCGGTGTTTTGTAAAAAGGGTTCTGCGTCCTGGTTAAGATTCTTGATCGCTCTTTAGTGTTAGTGCGACCGGTGATTTGGAGGTACGCTCCAGATATTGTTGTGGTAAGTTGTGGGAGTGTGTCCCACAGGAAGATTATATAAGTGTGGCATGTGTTCAGTTGATTGAGTTAAGATGTAAACCAAGTATGAAGTTTGTGATGGTGTAGTTAAATTAAAGATTCGTGCCTGGAGGGCACTTGGCATATTGAGTTGTGAACTGGGGAGGATTAATCCGATTGTGATGGTTGTTCTTGTGTTTTTAGAAGCAACTGGAAGTTATTATGGATCTTTGAAAGGTTGTCAGACTAGTCCAGTGTTATCAGAATCGGCTTGAAGTCGATAAAACGATTTAATGTGAATAATGACTCTACATCAGGCCAGATGTGTGCAGTTTAGTGACGCAATCCTCATGGAGGAGTAGTTATGTTGATGTTTCATTGTCAAATATTTTGCGTAGTGATGCATTGCGCCGTGTGAGTTGTAAGGAGATTTGAGAAATTGCTATATGTTGAGAATCTGTGTAGGAATGACGTTTTATGAGCATCTTGGCTCTTGAAAATTCAGATTTGTACACCGCACCTCAGTTGTGCTTGAGTTTTGTAGCTTATAACGCTATATGTCCCTTAGAGATATTATTATGCACTTAGCATGCGTACGACCAATACTTGGTATTTTATTGTAATGAGAAAATTTGGCTCGATGTGTATCTCCTTATGGGAGATCTACGTGTGGATCGAGTGGCAGCCGCCATGGGTATCTTATCTGGATCAGGTTGCACGCGCAACAATGTGAAATGGGGTATTCTTTTTCTATATTCTATCTTTGTATTCCTTGCTTCCTGTTTTCCAAGGAAAGTCTGTATTAGTGCGTATGATTTGGTAATTCCTTCCAGTGCTCATTTTCTTTTGTATTGTGTTCAAACTGGTAGCCTATTGGCACATTGGGGCATCATATGCGACTTTTAATTATGTCTTGAGTGGCTTATTACCCAAGTAGTTCATGCTGGGCGAGGCGAGATCATTGAATTTGAGATCAGTGCAATCTGAGTATATGAAGTAAATTAAAGAGCTAAGACCATTGTTTGGCTCATAATGAGATGATAGTTCTTGCCAAGAGTATATAACCAATGAATTGTTGTTTGGATAGTTGTTTGGATAGTAGTTATGAATGTGTACAGGTCTCATCCGTCGTGTCAGTATTGTAAGAATTTGAACAAGACCTGTGTATGTCATGCAGAGCATGGGATGTGTAGTGATTCCTCCTAAGTGATTAGATAAATGATCTTCGGATGATTTGGGAAAATGATTGCTAAGTGGAAGGGATTTGATGAGAGTATATGTCTCAGAAAAAAGTAATGTGATTAAACTGATTATATTTCAGTAGTATTGCGGCATGTTCTTGATGTCCATTGGTGGTATTCGGGTTTGCTCGGAAGAAAATGTAAATATCTAGTATCTGTCATAGAATGAAGGAGTATGAAACGTGTGCGTGTATTGCACGGTGGAAACTGGGATCAGATATGATGATTTGTGTGCTACAGGAAGTTCTGATGTACCGGCAGGTGGATGATATTTATTCACTTGTGTGTTACATTTTGGATGTGATGTTGAAATTTAGACTGGTTTTTTTAGTGTGGGTGATTTTGAACTATTGCATTAGGGGCTATGCCAGAAATGCCACGAGTTAAGTGGTGAAGTGTGTTAGAATATGTTTTAGCAGAATGATTTATATTTCAATGAACCAGCGGATAGCTAGGAAAGATTGCTTCTTAACTCGGCCTTCGTGGCGGATGTCAGTGCAGAGGTGTTTCAAGTGGAATAAGTATTTGGAAGGGATAGCGCGTGCAATAAAGAAGTGTGGAAACATGACCTTGCGGGTCAAATTTGGGTGTCCTATTTCTATGATGTGAGACAGGGTCTCAGCCTTGTGTTGTGTCAGTACTAGTGAATTTGAGGTACAACTCTCTCAGTTGAATTATTTCTCTTGCTTTGAGTATGTTCGGACCGTTTCTTATTGTTGCGTGTATAATGTAAGTTGAGGCTTAGGCCTGTATTGAGGTATCATATCACAAGAGTGGTGTATTGGATTAGAGGTGATCGTTGGGATCATTGATGAATACGAATAAATTTGATTTCGGCTTGTTAGAAGGATAACATCGAGGTTCGGCTCGGAAATCTGTTGTGGTGTTAGTCAAAAGGGGAATGTCTTCATAAGTGGTTGATCTGAGAGATGGCTATGGTTGCTGTGAGTCTCAGTTATCATTGGCAGTATATGAAAGTGTTGGAATAAGACTTTAGCCAATAAGGGATTTTTTATCGGTATTTGGCAACTACTGTGAATAAAAGTTATCGTTTCGAGTGCTTGGATTATGCGGTAGAACCTATGATTTCACCCGAGGGTAGAGGTATGGTTTATCCCAACTGCATCGTGACTATTCAAATTATAGGTGTGAGGTTTGATCATATCAGTGGTTTCAGAATTAAAAAGGTAGTTCTATGATTTATGGGCTTTTGGAACAACTCTGGGCACGTTCGAGGACAAACATTTGTTTATGTTGGGGATAATGTGATGATACGACCCGTCGTCTCATGAGTTACTACACCGTTCTTCCCATTTTCTACTTTCTTATGTTTCATTACCGGTATGGGGTGCTTTAGAATTTAGTTGGAGTTATTTTGATAAGAAATGAGACAACTAGTCTCTTTAAGGAAAAATTAATTTGAAAACGTCAACAGGATATTGCCTTATGAGTTAGAGAGATAGGAATTGAAATCAGATGATTCGGTTAGTTTCGGGGGATGATTAAGGCTTAGGAGCGCAATCGGAAGTAATTTTGGAGGTCCAGTGAAAAAGTTAGCCTATTTTGGTGATTTCCGATTGATAGATAAAATTTTGATCCGGAAGTCAGAATGGAATTCCGAGAGTTGTTGTAGCTTCGTTATGTCATTTTAGACTTTTGTACAAAATTTGAAGTCGATGGGGTGTGATTTGATAGGTTTCGGCATCGGAAATAGAAGTTGGAAGTTCTAAAGTTCATAAAGCTTGGATTGGAGGTTAATTCATGATTTTAGCATTGTTTGATGTGATTTGAGGCCTCGAGCAAGTCTGTAACGTATTTTGGGACTGGTTGGTGTTATTGGTCGGGGTCCGGGGGCCTCGAGTGTGTTTCGGATGCCCAACAGGTCATTTTTGGAAGATTTTTTGCTGTTTTGAGCATAAATGTAATTATCTAAAGGTTTATTTTTAGTTCTAAAGATCCAAATTAGATTTAGCAACTTCCAGAATTTAAATCGTGAATTATAGGACTGATACGGAAATATTGGTTTAATTTCATTAGGTCGCGATTGATTTTTTGACGCGAAACATGAGAAATTATTTAACGAGTGAAATGGATATCGCACTGGGCAAATGAGCTCCGAATTCAGTTTTGATTAAATGATTGTGTTCATATTATTATTTGTGACTCATAAGAATAAAAATCGTTCAATTTGGAGTTCGTATGACTGAGCTAGAGCCATTTTACTGAAAATAAAAGTTGCTGCAATTTTTTTGGACAGTTGCTGAATTTTTTTAGCAGCATGAACAGTAACCGGCACGCGTGAATAGTGAACCGCATGCATGAACAGTGCCCGAACGCATGAACAATACCCCATAACAGTATCAGAGAGTAGTACCTCGTAAACAGTATCCTTAAACAGTACCGCCGTGAACGGTACACTGGGTTGAACAGTAACCTCGGAAATTTTGGGCAGAATGTTCAATTTATGAAAATGGGACTTCATTCCCATTTTTCATTTTTAGTAATTTGGAGCTCGGTTTGGCGATTTTTGGACACATTATCTTGGAGAACAATGGGGTAAGTGTTCTTAACTCAATTTTGGTTGTATAACTCGAATCTATTGCAAGTTTTGGTGTTTAATTTGAGAAATTTTGTTGAAAAGGGTAGAAAACCCTCTTGGATAGAAATGGTGTTTTGAGGGGTCAAATGAACTCCGATTTTTGTGAATTTGGTATGTATAGACTCGTGGTGAGATAGGGATCATATTGATGTAATAAATTTTGGATTTCGAGACGTGGGCCCGAGGCTCGGGTTTTGCAAATTTCATGAATTTCGACATTTCTCGATTGTTTTCGATTGGGTATTGTTACCTTAGCATATTGTGATGTATTCGTTTTGATTTTTGTTAGATTCGACGTGCGTGGAAGCCAGTTTGATGGGAAAAGGCGTCGTGGGTAGAGATTTCACCGGTTGAGGTGAATAAAATTTGTAAATGATATCCTGAGGGTTTGAAATCCCGAATTTTCTTATTATAGTGTCATATTGAGGTGACGTGCACACCAGATATGAGCGTGGGGAAGAGCACCATTGGAGATTGTGACTAGGTCCGTCCCGGTTGTTGATTTTACTGTGTATTTGACTGAAATTTTTTGTTATCGTCATAATTTGGGCTAATTACCATGTTTGGGGCCTTGTGCCGACTTGTAAAATCCTTCGAGGATTGGTATTACTACTTAGCATGATTTGCGTATTATCTAATTTCAGTCTAATGTTTTGAATGTTGCTTTGCAAACTCAGCCATAATTCTAAGCGTTGGAAACTTGAATGACATTTTAAATTCATTAAGGGCTGGAAACATCTATTTTGTAAAAGCCCAAGGGGCTTACTACATGATTTTCTGTACTTATTATAGAGTGACTTGAAACAGCGGTAACAATGACATTGTATGTTATACTTGAAACAATGATAACAATGACACTGTAATATACTACTTGGAATAGTGGTAACAATGGCATTGTGTGATATAAATTGGTCAGGTAACAATGGCTGACCTGTCAGGTAACAATGACAGACCAAGATATTGCGCTTGGACTGTAGGAGCCCCTCCGGAGTCTGTACACACCGCCAATGAGCGTTATCGATGATAAACAAATATGGATGGCTCGGGCTACGCGCCGGAGTGGGTACTGGAATGTACCATCATATGCATTGCATTACATTCATACATTGATGCACTATTTGTTGTTTGCGTCGTTTCTTGAGATATTGTTTTTTGTTGTTCTGAGAATGTTTGATCACTTTCAAAGTGGATAAATTTGAGACGATGGTAACAGTGACATTGTATGATGTATATGAGTTAGGTAACAGTGGTTGACCAGCGGTAAGAATACCTAAAGGGCGAGTTATGAGTTCAATTATACATACTTGTTTGTGCCCGAGAGGCTAACTTTCGTGCTAACTTGCACTACCTGTCCTGCATTTACTTGCTTAAATTGTTGGAAAAAATGATATTTTCGAAAGTGATTAAAATTAAGGCAGATATTTTCTAAGGAATTTTCCCGGACTTACTGTTTTTCTCAAATGATTGTGTTGCCCCATATTGGTGGAGTTCTCTTGCGTGATTTCTTGCCTCCAGTTATTATTTACTCTTATTACCAATGAGTTGGAAATACTCACTTTACTCCCTACACCTTGCGTGCAGTTGTGGTTACTGTTCACCTGGTAACAGGTTATTAGCGGACTGAAGGTATACTATTGTAGCTGAGCAAGGTGACCGTCAGCGTTCACGGCACCGTATTTCTGCATTGACTCTAAATTCCATTCTATATATTGCTGGTTGTATTAGTGTTTAGATTCTTTAGATGCTCGTGACTTGTGACACCCGATTTGGGCTGTGTTGGGTTGTATTTCGCGAAATTATTTTATTTAATTATCTTGAAACTGTTTAATCCATGTATATATATTGTTGAAAATGCTGTTTAAATTGGTTGGCTGGCCTTGTCTTCACGAGAGGCGCCATCATGGTCGGGTTTGAGATTTGGGTCGTCACATACACTTTGCAGTATTAAGTTACGACAATGTTGCACCTTGCAGTATTACATTACGGTGATGTTACACTTCGCAGTATTAAGTTACGAGGATGTTTAACTATGTAGTATTGTACATTGATCGAAAGGTAATTGACATCAGTCCAAGTAAAGATAATTTGGAGATTATAAGGATTATGCTATTTCACAAGTGATGAGTAAATTCATAAAGGTTAAAGGGGAAGCAAGTCAAAGAAAATAAATTTTCGTCAAAGTTTGACATTTTGGGTATAACACGGCACGAGCTAATATATCATATATTTATAAGCTAGTATCATACAAGGTACTATATGATCATGCTTGTAAAATGTACAAGGAACATTAAAAGAAAATAGTATTTTAAGTATGTTGAGATAATTCTTAATTATGTGCGTAATTGATCAATTACTGATAATAGAGTATTATCCACTTAATTAAAGAATTAATTGGATAAGGATGGGAAAAACCAATGTGGCAGCACTCCATCAATCTTTAATGACTCATAAAGAATATTGGGAGGTGGCACACTTAAAAGGATTTATGTGTGACCCCAAATTCTTGAAATGTGTCCTAACTCGATTCACTTTCTGATCTTTTAGAAAGTTTCATCCAAGAACATTACAATACAAAAGGACTTTATAATTCAAGGGACATATCACGTTACTGCATTTCCAAATAGCAACTCAATACAAAAGACTTTCTAACCCAAGGAACAGATCACGTTCATTCATTTTCCAAAAAAGCAACATTGTTTCTAAGTTCTTAAGGAAAAGTTTTCGGCCAAAATTTTACTTTGCATAGCAATATGATTACTTCGAGCTTTTCATTCAATTATTTCTGTATATTAGAGGATGATCAAAAGATTCGACTCAAGTATGTTAAGGTTATTCCTTACTTCTTTTGACATGATCCATACGATACAAATGAAACGAAAAAAATACGCAACTTTCATAAATGACTCTTCATAATAATACTAAGTGTGCATATATTTTTGTTCCCCGTGTATTATATTATTTTATTATTTGTTCTTGGGTCTCAGAGAAATACGTAAGTTTAAAAGATTTTACTTTATGATATTACCCAAAGGCAAATTGATCTTATAACATTCCAAAAGATTTTATTAACATACTTTTCATGTATTGCATTCATGTACATTGACTCATGACCAGATGGAGTTATATACGGATAGATATGTATCTGTGTATATATATATATATATATATATATATATATATATATGTATATATATCATGTATTGCATTCATGTACATTGACCCATGACCAGATGGAGTTATATATGCATAGATATGTATCTGTATGTGTGTGTGTATATATATATATATATATATATATATATATATATATATATATATATATATATATATGGGAAATATTATGGCATTATATACGCACTACCACCTGATCAGCTAGTATATGTTGATGATTTTTCCCACAGCGGCCAAGATGATATGATGTGATGCCCTTAGAGGCTGATGATGTAATGAAACGTGTACATATGCGCTACATGACATTCATATGCATATTCATGGAACTATAATTGTTTCATGATTTACAAAGTCATTCAGACTTACAGGTGAAGTCATTTACTCGATATTTTCTCCATTTCTTTTATGTTCTAATTTATGTGCCTTACATACTCAGTCATTATTTGTATTAACGTCCCTTTTTTACCTGGAGACACTGTGTTTCCTGCCCGCATCTCCCAATAGACATGTTGAGAGCCCTCCAAGTAGGCTATGTGCTCAGCAGAAGATGTTGGTGCACTCTATTTACTTCGGATTTGCTTGTTTGGTTAATATGAGTTAGATGTGTATTGTTTGGTATGGCGGGACTTTGTCCCGACCTTTATGAAAATTATATATTATAAGAGGCTTGTAGACAAATGTCATGTACGTAAATGATTGTATGGTCGGCCTATGTTCAGTGTTCAAGTGGTTATTATGGTCTTAGAGGCCCCTATGTCTTATGTATAAGTTAGCATTACCTATTGTATTCTACCTAGTTCATGGCACCCTCTCTGCGTAGTTATTTAAGATAATATGACATGAAAAGATATATTTTGTTAGTTACTTGATTTAGTAAGGTACTGGGTACCCGTCGCGGCCCATCAATTTATGTTGTTACAATCTTTCTACACTTTCACTCCCTCTTTCAGTAGGGATACGTCATTCTTCGGCACCAAAGCATCTACAGCTCTGTAAGAGTGTGACGAAGTATTAGCCATTAATTTTCGTTGATTAACAGAAATGAATATGATGAAAGAAAAGATAATGGTCACAACAAATCCTAGCAGAGGCAGAAATATGAGTGATTAAGGAAATGGGGGAAAATTTGCGAAATTCTTTCTTAAGCTATTGGAAAACAAAACATTCAAATGAGGGATTCCCTTTCTATTTGTATAGATATAAATGTCTAAAGAAGTAAAACCAAGATCCTCAACTTATTAAATATAAAGGGCACGAGAAATAATACAATACCTAGGAAACATGCGACATAATGACACATGGAGGATATTGATGACATCAAGAGCTGACATGACAGTCAAATTTTAAAATGGCGTAATGGCCCAATGCAATTCTCAAAGCGCCAATGTTTCCACCTCACCATGAGGTTCTCACCCGCCGCATCAAGCATTCATATTTCTCCTAATATTTGGATCAATGAAGTTCGCCAATCGAGCTCGCCAAGAGGTTACCCCAACAGATGGAGGGACTAACTGTATGGGTCAAAATCTGAGCACACGTGGGCTAGTGCTAAAAGAAACAGTAAGGGGTCGACTAAGCCATGGTCGTACGCACAAGGTTTAAGAGCAACGAGCACCTCGGCCCCTGTCGAAATTGAGTCATTAAAAAGCTCATATGGCAAAGTAAATGGTGTGATACTTGAGGGAGGTGATGTGAAATACAATCAAGGAATGAAGGCATTCTCATCAAGGACTATTGGACAAAAGGGGATACTGACAATATATATAAGAGGTAAGAAAATAAGAGAAGGGTCTTCTATCCTAGAGATAAAGGAAGTACAGAAAATCAAGAAGGGGATTAGATAGAAAATACAAATCTATGTAATCGTGATTATCGAATCAACGAAGGTACATCTCATTACTGTCAATGACCTCCCATCTTTTCCGTCTTTATCACCACATTACGGGATAACATGTCAAGAATGTAAGGCTATCATATGCATTTGAAATCTTATGTAATACTAGAAACATTATGAACTTGATTATATCTATTTAACCAAAAAGTGAATTTCGGTCAAAATATTAATTTTGAAGAATTCGGATTGCTGATAATCAAAGAATAAATAAAGGAAAATAATTTTGTCAACAATAAAATAATTAGAAGAAAACAAAGCAAATCAATGTATTCAGATAGTCTTTTTTGTCCTTACAAATGACTCATTCTCTTTCTTTTATAGCTATCTTCAAGATATACATTTTGACTTTGTCATAATAAGGCCATTATGGACAATTATAGACATTAAATGCTATTTTACACTGTCATTGATATTTAATATAGATTCTCTAACGTTTTTAATATTTAATGCTTATCAAATGCTGTATTTGTACCCTCTCGTGTTGTCAGATTCATTCTCTTTGATTTCTAGATTTAAATTGGTGCGAGCGTTGATTCTTTTGAATAACCGCTCGTGCCTCTTCATGTACCTCTGCTCATAGCTATCGCAACTCGTGCCTCTTTCCTAATCATTATCCTTTGATCAGCCTCCTTGACACATCATCTTTCAATGTGTCATGACTCTGGTTCACCAATTGTGAACATGTCATGACGGCACCCAGTCTTCACGATTAGGTAATCCTAACACATTGCGGAATTTAACAGTTCGAACTTAAAACAGTAAACAAACACTAAATAGCAAAGGAATTGTCTAACGATGACGCTTGGCACATATACTGAACACACAACTACTGAAAGTAACATCCCAAAACCCGGAATCCCACGGGCAACACAGGCTACAAAAAGTCTAACAGTGCTCTAATCACAAGAATTTGTCTAATACAAGGAGATGAATTGAAATAACAGCTAATAACAACGGATGGAATGAGAATGGGACATTGCGGATCTGCGGACGTAGTAGATGTATACCTCAAGTCTCCAATAATGCTCCATGACAGCTACTGGCGATATGTCTGCTCAGATGTACCTGGATCTGCACAACAAAAGTGTGTTGGAGAGTAGCATGAGTGCACCACAGCGGTACTCAGTAAGTGCCAAGCCTAACCTCGGTGTAGTAGTGACGAGGAAGATCGAGACCCTACTGAGATAAACATAAGAATAAATATGAAATGAATAGGTAGTAGGAAATACAGTAAATTTCGAGTATCTAGCAAAAACAATAAGTAAAACTGAACAGGCTACAAATAAAAATCTACAAATACAAGAACGATCTCTACAGGCTATTTATCATCGGCGATCTCCTGGTATCCCGAGGATCTCCTGGTATCCTCATCATATACACAAGGGATATCCAAGTATCCCGAGGATCTTCTAGTATCCTTATCATATAACAAGGGATGTCCAAGTATCCCGAGGATCTCCTAGTATCCTCATCATATACACAAGGGATCTCCAAGTATCCCGAGGATCTCCTAGTATCCTCATCATATAGACAAGGGATCTCCAAGTATCCTGAGAATCTCTTAGTATCCTCCAGTTAATCAGTCCTGTGCTGGAGATCTCTTAGTATCTGCTAGTTAATAAATCTTGTGTCGGGGATCTCTTTGTATCCTGCACTTCCAAATCTCGGAACAAAATAAGAACAGGGGGAGCTCCCGGGATGCCGCCCCGTAGTCCAAATAGTAAACACATCACAACAAATCAATATTTAACATAAAGAAGCTAAGTACGTACAACAAGTAGAATCTAGAGTCTAGCATGCTTCACAAAGAAAAGACATATATTGCAATCCAGTCAAATAGAGCAAATAAGTTACTAACTTGCTTTCCCTAAGCTAAAACAAGTGTATTTTGAACAGTTAAATATGTGAACAAACACAGTTTAAATAAGCCAAATAAGGTAAACTTTTCAACAAATAGCACAAGTACACGCCCTTCACCTCCAAGGCATTTAAACAACAGCAAAGATATCCTAAGGGGAGAGATCCCCCACATAAAGTTAGGCAAGCCACTTACCTCGAACCGGTACAATAATCGCTAAGAAATAATGCCCTTGCCACGAGTATCCGACTCCGAGTGGCCCAAATATATTCAAACCAATTACATATTGTAAATAATATCGCAAATAACTAATTCCACTATTAAAATTAAAGCTAAGGCGCGAAAATAGGTAGAATAACCAAAATGCCCCTCAGGCCAACGTCTCGAAATTGTATAATTTTAACACTTTCAGAAACATGGTATTCTCACGAATCTAACCATATAAAGATCTCCCAAATCGGAGGTCAAATGCCCCTTCAAAACTCAATAGTTTAGGAAACGAAGTTTTACCCAAATTACCTAATTTTTTATCCTAAATTCGAATTTAAATAATGGATTTAACTACAAAATGGTGGAATATAACCAAAAGGGATCATAGAAATGTTACCCAATAATCTTCTCCTCAAAACTCACTCAAATCGCCTTCTCCCGAGCTCCCAAATTATTTTCCAAATTTTGAAACTTAACCCTCGATTTTACTATTTCTGAATATTCATTTCCACTTTTGTGGATAAGGGACCGCTTCTGCGGTCCCGCATATGCGGTCATTGAGCCGCTTCTGCGACTTTCATTAATCCTCCTCAGCTTTCGCTTCAGTGGTCCCCCATTCCCAGAAACGAGTCCACTTCTGCGGAAACACAACTGCTTCTTCGGTTCCTGGCCTTGAGCCCCAAACTCTAAATTACGGTGCCCTAAGCCGCTTCTGCGGCTCCGCTTCTACGGTCCTCAAGCCGCAGAAGCAAAAATACAAGATGGCTGAAGAACTGTAGCTGCACACTTTAGAAATTTCATCCGTCGACCATCCGAAATCATCCCGAGGCCCCCGGGACCTCAACCAAAAGCACCAATACCACTTTATTCCTCCTTAAAACTTTCACCAATCCTTAAAACAACACCTAAACCTCGATCGAATCAAAGATTCAAGCCTAAGAACTTTAAGTTCATCCAAAACACACTTTTGATTCAAAACCTAATCATCACTCGTCCGATTGACCTGAACCTTTGCATGCATGTCCCAAATGACATGACCGTGCTACAACAACTTCCGGAATCCCATTCCGGCCCTCGAATCAAAATTTCACTATCGGGCCGGAAACTTCAAAATTCTCACTTTCGGCATTTCTAGCCTAAATGAGCTAAGGACATCCAAAATATATTCCGAACACGCTCCCAACCTCGAAATCACCTAACGGAGCTGAAGGAACCATCGGATTTCTATTTCGAGGTCGTCTTCACATTGTTCTGATTACAGACCATTTTCCAATACTTACGCTCTCATTCAGGGAATAAGTGTCCCAAAACACTCCAAATATTATTATCAAACGTCCCGGCAAACTAAAATAGCATATATGAACTTAGAGGAAGAAGTTAAATGGGGGAATGGGGCATAAATTCCAAAGATGACCGGCCAGGTCTTCACATCCTCCTACACTTAAACATTCGTTCGACCTCGAACGAGCATAGAGAACATACCTGAAGTAGCAAAAAGATGAGGGTATCAGCTGCACATATCCCGCTCGGTCTCCCAATTCGCCTCTTTGGCCGGCTGACCCCGCCAATAAACCTTCACTGAAGCTATATCCTTTGACCTGAGCTTTCGGACCTGCCTGTCTAATATTGCTACTGGCTCCTCAACATAGGACAAGTCATTGTCCAACTGGACTGAAGTGAACTCCAACACGTGAGACGGGTCACCGTGATACCTCTGAAGCATCGAGACATGAAATACCAGATGAACCCCAGCCAAACAAGGAGGTCAAGCAAGCTTATAAGTAACCTTTCCAATCTGCTTCAAAATCTCAAATGGACTAATGAACCTCGGGCTCAACTTTCCTTTCTTCCCAAACCTCATGACGCCTTTCATAGGCGAGCCCCGAAGAAAAACCCGCTCACTAACCATAAAGGAAACATCACGAACCTTCCGGTCCGCATAACTCTTTTGTCTGGACTGGGCCGTACGAAGTCTATCCTGAATCGCCTTATCCTTCTCGACCGCATCCTGAACCAAATCAGTGCCCAATAACCCGGCCTCACCCTGGCTCGAGCCAACCCACAAGAGGTCTTCATCTCCTACCATATAAGGCCTCATACAGTGCCATCTGAATACTGGACTGATAACCGTTATTGTACGCGAACTCAGCCAATGAACTGATCCCAAGACCGTCTAAACTCAGTCACACACGCACGGAGCATATCCTCAAGAATCTGAATAGTGCACTTAAACTGTCCGTCCATATGAGGGTGAAAAGTTGTACTCATAGTCACCTGGGTACCCAACTCGTGTTGGACAGCTCTCCAGAACTGTAATGTAAACACTGAACCCTTGTCTGAGATGATAGAAACTAGGATGCCATGCAGACGGACTATCTCCCTGATATAAAGGCCCGCTAACCACTCTGTTGAGTAAGAAGTACACACTGGAATGAAATGAGCGGACTTGGTATGCCGATCCACGACGACCCAAATAGAATAAAATTTCCTTGCCGTCAGAGGGAGACCAGTCACAAAATCCATAGAAATCCTCTCTCATTTCCACTCCGGAATCTCCATCTGCTGGAGTAACCCTCTCAGTCTCTGGTGCGCAGCCATTACCTGTTGACAATTGAGGCATCTAGCGACAAAATATACTATATCCTTCTTCTTCTGCCTCCACCAATAATGATGCCTTAGATCTTGATACATCTTCGCGGCACCCGGATGGATGGAGTACCGCGAGCTATGGGCCTCGCTCAATATCAACTCCCGAATATCATCAACATCGAGTACACAGATCCAACCCTGCATCCTCAATACCTTGTCATCTCCAATAGTCACATCACTAGCATCGCCATGCTGAACTGTGTCTCTCAGGACAAGCAAATAAGGGTCATCATACTGCCGCTCCCTGATACGATCACACAACGAAGACCCAGAAACCACACAAACTAGACCCGACTGGCTCCTAAAGGTCCAATCTCATGAACTGACTGGCTAAGGCCTGAACATCCATCGCCATAGGTCTCTCTGAAGTTGGAAAATATGCCAAACTCCCCAAACTCTCCACCTGGCGACTCAAGGCATCGGCTACCACATTGGCCTTACTCGGGTGATAAAGAATATTAATATCATAATCCATCAGTAGCTCCAACCATCTCCGCTGGTGCGAGTTCAGATCCTTCTGCTTGAACAAGTGCTGCAAACTCCGATGATCTGTGTAAATATCACAAGACATGCCATACAAATAATGACACCATATCTTCAAGGAATTAACAATAGTAGCTAACTCAAGGTCATAGACAGGATAGTTCTTTTCATGTACCTTCAACTGTCTAGATGCGTACGCAATCACCCTACCATCCTGCATCAACACCGCTTCAAGTCCAACTCGTGAGGCATCAAAATATACTATATAGGACCCCAATCAGTAGGCAAAATCAGAATAGGGGCTGAAGTCAAAGTCGTCTTGAGGTTTTGGAAGCTCGCCTCACACTCCTCTGACCACTGAAAAGGTGCACCCTTCCGGGTCAATCTAGTCATAGGGGCTGCAATCGATGAGAACCCCTCCACAAAACGTTGGTAATACCCGCCAGGACAAGGAAACTGCGAATCTTTATAGCTGAAGAGGGCCTGGGCCAACTCTGCACGGCCTTCACCTTCTTCGGATCTAACCGAATGCCCTCACTTGATACCACGTGGCCTAGGAACTCCACAGAACTCAACCTAAATTCACATTTTGAGAAATTTGCATATAATGTCTTTTCCCTCAGGGTCTGAAGCACTGTCCTCAGGTGTTGCTCATGATCTTCCCGACTCCGAGAGTATACAAGAATATCATCAATGAAAACAATGACAAACGAGTCGAGATAGGGCCTGAATACACTGTGCATCAAATGCATAAAATCTGTTAGGCATTGATCAGCCCAAATGACATGACAAGGAACTCGTAATGACCATACTGAGTCCGAAAAGCAGTCTTCGAGATATCCGGCTCCCGAATCTTTAGCTGGTGATAACCTGAGCACAAATTAATCTTAGAAAACACATGTTTGCCCTGAATCTAGTCAAATAGATCATCAATACGAGGCAAAGGATATCGCTTCTTCATTGTAACTTTGTTCAACTGACGATAATTGATATACATGGGCATAGAACCATCGTTTTTCTTTACGAACAAGACAGGAGCACCCCACGGTGAAATACTAGGTCGAATAAAACCCTTATCAAGCAATTCTTGTAACTGATCCTTCAACTCAGGAGGAGTCATGCAGTAAGGAGGAATAGATATGGGTTGAGTGCCCGGAAACAAATCAATACCGAAATCAATGTCCCGATCGGACGGCATGCCCAGAAGATCAGCTGGGAACACATCGGGTAAATCCTGTACTATTGGGATAGAGTCAACAGAAAGGGTATATGCATTGACATCTCTCACATGGACAAAATACGCCGCGCACCCCATCTCAGCCATACGCTGAGCCTTATGAAAGGATATAACTCTATCGGAAGTGTGATCAAAAGTACCACTCCAATAAATACATGGAATACCTGGCATAGCCACCGTCACGGTCTGAGCATGACAATCAAGAATATCATACTCACTACTAGAAACATATCATTTTCCCACGAAAATTTCCCTCGACAAAATTATTAGTGGCAATTCCCACCGAAATACAGTGAAAAAACAAAAATATACGAATAAATAATATTTCCCATTAACTATTCGTGGGAAAGTTTTGGTGGAAAACTAAAATTTACAATAAATAATATTTCCCATTCAGTATTCATGGGAAAGTTTGGCGGAAAATGCACGCCTTCTACTTCAGTGAAAAAACTTATTAAAAAATAATAATATAAAATTAAAAGAAATTCCTAGAGAAAACCGTGGGAACTTAAGCAATAAATAAAATGCTTACCAATTTTTTCCAATTTTTAATTATTGTAATTATGTTTTTCAGTTTTCCCACGGAACTTTCCCACGGAGTAGTGGGAAACCTTTTATTTTAACCTTTTACAATTTTTCTCTAGTCTTTCAGTATTTTCCCCCTGTCTCTTTCACGCTGCAGCCTTGTCTCTCCCACGCCGCACGTTTTCGCCCTATCTCTCTCGCTCCACGCTGCATGGACAGTTCCGATTCAATTCCAGGTAAGTCGACATCTCTCTCTCGCTTGCTCTCTCTCGCTTGCTCTCTCTCTTACTCGCTCTCTCTCTCTCGCTCGCTCTCTCTCTCCTCTTTTTTGTATTGATCCTCCCCCCCCCCCACCAAAAAAAACTTTGAATTTTAGGGATTTTATATTGTTTTAAACCTCGATGTATACTTTATTGGGACTAGATAAACATCTGTTGATCTTTAAAACTTTTAGTAATTTAGTAATTTTTTCTTCTTGAACTTACCATGACCCATTTGATTTTTTATTCACAAATATGTTGTCGTTTTGTTTGTTAGTCTTGAATGCTTTGGGATTGTTATTTTATTAGTCTTAATTTTAAAATTGATTTACTATAATATTCTGGGTGGGAGGTGGGATCCAGTTTCTACTGAATGTAATTTATAGTATAGGTTTTCTTTTTCTACTTTAGTTTATTACTAATCAAAAATGGTTAAACAATCCAAACCGAAAAACTGTTATTTGTTTCAAATATTTTTTTTTAAAACTGAATTTAAAAAAACTGGAAGAAAAAGGAAAATAGGGGTCGGATTGTGGGGTTTTTAAATAAGGATAGGGTAAAAAAAAGGAAATGGGTCGTTTTACAGTAAAAGAGACCAAACATAATGAGTATGGATAGAGGAATGTAAAAGACTCTAAAATCGCCTTTTAGCTTTTTCACTGTGCTGCAATTATTGGAATTTCATAAGTCGTTGAACTAAGTGCAATTTATGCACTCTCTTCGAGTCTGAGAAGTAATGTTGTTGTTAAGCAGATTGTGTTTTGGTGATACCATGAAGTTATTGTTAAACATTGTGGGAGGAAGTTGTGTTCACACCTTTAAAAACTTTTTCATAATTTGTACATATAGCTAGCATGAGTAGCTTATTTTAATGTTTCTTTTATTAATATATACTCCTTTAGAAGGAAAGGGAATGGGTAGCTACATCCATTTGATTGAATCAGATTCTTTTACGTATAAATTTTATTAGTAATGTGGAAAACTCTCAAGAATATAAGTAATTGACACTGATCAATTGGATTTGTTTGCTTCCTTCATGTGTGTCAGACTATTTGCTGCTTTCCTCTTTTGTTTAAGTCTTTTTCAGAAACTAGCTAGCCTCACTGAATCCTTCATTTCATTGTCAATTTTGTCCTCTAGTCTTATCTTTATTTTATTAAACGAACTTTTTCTTATCTCGTATTGTTTAATAGATGGAACAAGATCTTAGATGGATGTATGATAGAAATCATCCTAATCGTGTGGGGTTGAAGGTAGAATTTGTAGAAAATGTTAAAGGATTTATTGCTTATGCAAAAACACTTTCTGAATTCCATAGTGAAGGAACAATTAGATGTCCTTGTGCTAAGTGAAAATGTATAATGTTATTGATACCAGAGGATGTTAAAGTTCATCTTTATAGTAAGGGGTTCAGAGAAAATTATTATGTGTGGACCGTTCATGGAAAGAACTTCATTAATTTAACTGACGTATATTTTCAGAATCTTACTGGTTCTGAGAGTAGTACATTCTTTGAGCAAAATTATGATAATTCCCAAATGCATGAAATGGTGTCGAATGCTTTTGGGATACACCCAGGTGTTCAATCCCAACAAAATGTTGACGAGTCTCCCAATAATGAGGCAAAGCACTTTTATGAATTATTAGAGCCGGCAAGTCATCCCCTCTATAAAGACTCAATACACTCGGAGTTGTCAGTTGCAGTTAGATTACTAACTATCAAATCAGATTGGAGTATTTCTCAAGCGGCCATGAATGCTATAATATGGCTTATGCGTGAAGTTAGTCCGAACATTAACTTACCCAGTGATTACTATAAGGCTAAGAATTTAGTTTCCAAGTTAGGACTTTGCTCAACAAAAATTGATTGTTGTGAAATATGTTGTATGTTATATTATAAAGATGATGCGGCTCTAGAAGTGTGCAAATTTTGTGGATTGTCTCGTTTTAAGAAAGTCACAAATGCCAAAGCAAAGAAAGTTCCAATTAAGAGGATGCATTATTTACCTATTATACCTAGGTTAAAGAGATTGTATGCATCAATGAGTTATGCTCCTCATATGAGATGACACCATGAAAATAAAAGGGCGCCTGGTGTTTTGTGCCATCCTTCAGATGGCGAAGCATGGAAGCATTTTGATAGGATGTATCCTGACTTCGCTAATGAACCAAGAAATGTTAGGTTGGGTTTGTGTGCAGATGGATTCACTCCTCTGTCTCTGCCGCACCATATTCTTGTTGGCCTATTTTTATTACACCGTATAATCTTCCTTCAGAGATGTGTATGACAAGTCCATATTTGTTCCTAAATGGCATAGTTCCGGGTCCAATTAATCCAAAAACTTTGATTGATGTATATTTGCAGCCTTTGATTGATGAGCTAAAGTTATTGTGGCATGAAGGTGTTGAGACATACGACATATCAACTAAACAAAATTTTAAATTGCGTGCTGCTTTGATGTGGACCATTAATGACTTTCCTGCGTATGGAATGTTATCTGGATGGTCGACTGCCGGAAAGTTGGCTTATCCTTACTGTATGGAAGAAACAAAAGCATTTACTTTGAAACATGGAGGTAAGACTACATAGTTTTACTGTCACCGTCGGTTTTTGCCAATGGATCATGAGTTCAGGAGAAATACTAGTACATTTATGAAGAATCAAACTGATTATGATGAGCCACCAACAATCTTGTCGGGGGAGCAAATTTGGGAGAGGGTTAAGAATTTTCCTAAGGTAACAGAGTCTCCATTTCTTAAATTACCTGGTTATGGTGTTGAACATAATTGGACTAAACTGAGCATATTTTGGGAGTTACCTTATTGGAAGCATAATCTTCTTCGACATATCTTGGATTTCATGCATATTGAAAAGAACTTCTTTGATAATCTGTTTCATACTGTAATGGATGACAAGAACAAGACAAAAGATAGTTTGAAGGTCATGATGGATTTACATGAATATTGTAGGCGAAGAGAATTAGAACTACGACCAGAAAATAATAGGATGGTGAAGCCTAAGGCTAGTTATTCATTCAAAATGGATGACAAACGAAAGATATGTGATTGGGTTCGAAATTTGAGAATGTCGGATGGGTATGCTTCAAACTTATCCAATTGTGTTGACATGAAAGAAGGAAAGCTGATGTATATGAAAAGCCATGATTGTCACATTTTCATGGAATCATTACTTCCTATTGCATTTAGCTCATTGCTTGAGAAAATATGGAAACCCATCACAGAGATAAGCTTATTTTTTAAAGACCTATGTTCTAATACATTGAGGGAGGAAAATCTAGTTTTTAAGGAAAGTAACATCCATTTAATAAAAAAAAAACTTGCAAAAAATTTTCCATGTGGTTTTTTCAATGTAATGGAACATCTCCCAATTCATCTTGTAAGAGAGGCACGACTTGGAGGGCATGTTCAATGTAGATGGATGTATCCATTTGAGAGGTAATAACCATTTATTATTTTCCCTTTATGTGTTTTGATTACACTTCTTCCCATCTGAAATTATGCTATGTAGGATTATTGGCAAATGTAAATGGATGGTGAAACAAAAATCCAAGATTGAGGGATCAATATGTGAAGCATATCTAGTAAAAGAAACTTCTCATTTCTGTTCATATTATTTTGAGCATCACGTGCCATGTTAGATAAATATGCCAAATCGGCATGATGAAGGTGGCAATGATCCTTTGGCACCACCTATATCCATATTCAATCTAACCCGGTAGAAGTTCTAAGAAATATCAAAAAAGAAATTGGACTGGGATGGAGAAAAAGTCGGCTACAACACATGTATTTCTCAATTTTTCTGAAGTTCAACAATTTTACAAGTAGGTTTGAAATTATATTATTGACCTACTTTCATGGTCTATTCATATTTTAACTAATAAACTTTATAAATATGTCAGACAGTTATTTTGTGAGTGTCTTTGGCCAAGATGCTGTTTATCCAAGGTTTTCAGAGTGGTTTAGAGATTATGTAAGTGTTAACTAATATATTACCAGATTCTCATTATTGCACAAGTTGTATTTTCTAACTTCTCAATTTTCTTCAACTCTATATAGGTTCATAATCCAGAGAATGGTATAAGTGATCCATTTTTACTTGATATAGCTTGGGGATCTAAACCTCAAGTCAAAAATATGTCCAAGTACTTTGTAAATAGGTACAAGTTTCACACGGAAGAATGGTCTAAGAATAAAAAAAACCATTAATAGCGGAGTCTGGATGAAAGGAGGTGATGGTGAACAAGATGGAGATATTGATTATTATGGTGTACTCCAGGAAATTTTAGAAATAGAGTATGCTGGTTGGACGATCAAAGGGCTGGTACTTTTTCGATGCAAATGGTTTGATCCAACACCAAATAAAGGTAAAAAAGTACACCAACACTACAAAATAGTTGAAGTTAATCACACGAGGAAGTATGCAGGATATGATCCATTTATCATTGCATAAAATGTGAAGCAAGTGTATTACGTTCCTTATCTGTCGCCATGTAAAAATAAGACTGAATGGTGGGTGATTATAAAAACTAAGCCGGTTGGTAGAATAGAAGCTGAGGATGCACTAGATATAGCATATCAGAATGATATATTAATTGTTCAACTAATTGTGGATGATGAATTAGCAGATGAACGGCATATTGATGGCATGTACAAAGAAGTTGATCCTTCAGTTCAAAATGAGGTTGGAACATCTATGGCTAATGAAGAGGAAGATTCCGCTGATGAAAATGAAATAACCGAGGAGGAAGAATATGATGATGAAAATGAAACAAGCGAGGAGGATGAAATTTTTGATGAAGATGGACTACGCGCTTATGATTGACATGTTTGTTCTTTTTACTAACTTTTATGTTATGCATTTAAATTTGTTGCTAAACATATTAACATATTTTTTCTTATGATTATATTGATTAGATGGCTCCTCGAGGAAAAGATCGTCCAGAGGGTAATACACCAAAGAATGTTAAAAAAAGAAAGAAAACAAAAGCTTCTGGTAACTTAGGTTTCACTACCTCTCCCTCACACGCACCTGCTAGTTCACATGTGCCTCCACCTAAATGCCCGTTATCATTTCTACCTCCCTTATACTCTATACCTCACCTAGGGTATAAGTCTCCCTCATCCACCCCTTCTTATCATACATCTTCCCATAACATACCTGGACTTAGGCCTGGTGTACCCTCATTATCAACTTACCCAGTCATGTCATCGTCATCTTCTCTGGTCATTACTTCAATTTCTTCCTCTGGCATTCAATCATCATTTCCCCCAATAATTCATTCATCATCTTCCTCTAGCATGCTTTCATTATTTAGTCAGCCTGCTAGGTACTCTTCCATGCCTTCGTCTAAATCCACTCCACTTTCGCATGGCATACCCTCATCATCTTACTCTTTCCTGCCATCATCATCTTCTCCGGTCGTTTATTTATCATCTTCTACTGGAATGCCCTCATCATTGATTCATCCTACTAGGTACTCTTCCATGCCTTCGCCTGAATCCACTCCACATTCGCATGGCATACCCTCATCATCTTCGTCTGCCATGTTTTCGTCATTTATTCAGCCTGCAATCTACTCTTCCATGCCTTTATCTGGATCCACTCCGTCTTCATCTCCCTGCATTTCTAGGCCACATATTGGAGTCAATATTAATTCGACATTCCAATACACCGATAGTAATACAACTACACAGCCTCCTGCACAAACTTCTACACGAAGTCAGGATCCTCTAAATGCTAGAAAATATGATGATCTTCGGAGGTTGATTATTGTGTCCGACGTAGTAGGGTAAATATTTATCCTTTTAATTCCTAATTAATTTGTAAATATAGTTTCTAACTTATTTAAATTCATGCAGCTTTTATCCTCATTGGGCTATGAAAGTCGTCGTTGAATCGACGTGTTCGTTTTACCACGTACCATATAGGTTCTGGTCAGAAGTTCCAACTAACATTAGGGACCGAATGTTTGCTGAATTTAGGGTAAAATTAATATTTTACTGTAGTTTTCAACTCTTTTTATTCATTCTAAAATGTTTTATTTGCAGTTGAAGAAATGTTCTCATAGGTTTCCTGATCTGCTTCGGATTGCTCGATAAAGAAATACGAGGCCAAGTTGGATTATTGATGATTTATGGCTTAAACTTCTTGAGTATTGGAATTCTCCAGAATTTAAGAAGAAGAGCGAACAAGGAAAGGCAGCCCGTTTGTCCAGCAAGGGTGGCTCGGTGCATACGGGCGACTCAATTAATATTGTGGATCATCAAAGAAGATTGGTAATGTGCTTATTATATTTTTCTTGATTTATAATGTGTTTACAAATACTTCAAGAAGTCATCGTGTCTTATAAACTCAATCCAATCTGCTTGCATTTTTTGTAACAGTTGCAATAATAGCCCAGTTCGATCATTTTAACCATCTGATTGCAATAGAAGCTTTTATCACATTCCAACTCTAGGACTGCCCAATTGTTGGTGATCTGTAGTTTATTTTGCTCTTGCGAATTCCATACCAGCTTGTTGCACCATGTTGTTCCATCTGTTGATACCATGTTCCCAGATTGTATGCCACCCATTCCCAGTAGCTTTGCCATACCAGCTTGTTGTTCCTCCAAATTTTATCTCTAAAGCTCCAGCATTCTTGGTCACCTTCAGCTGTTCACTCCAGCGTTGTATTGTTCTATTTCCATTTCCTGCCCAGCTCCAAACTGCCACATCTTTCCATTTTAACCTTATTGCATTTCTTGTTCTTGTATGTGATTCGTCTTCTTTTATCTGAGCCATAGATTTAGTACTGAATCCATATACAAGAATTTGTCTATTACAGATGATTTCAATTCCTGGATTAGGTCCCCTTTGTATGTCTGCTTGCGCTGCCCCTGATGTAATTTTCATTACATATAGAATAAGGAGACATCAAATTCGGAATGCAATTAATGATGATAAGGGAGGAGATCTGAGCAAAAAGAAAGAAGAATGGAATGTAGTAACATCTAAAAAATTCCTGTAAAGAAGGGGTTTCACCAAAAATGCAGAACCAAACTGCTCAACAAACAGACAAAAACATTTGCTGGAGTGGATTGCCTTTTTTTTTGCTTTCCTTAGCTGTTCCCATTCAAACATTTTGCGCTTTCCTTTCTTTTCCTTTGAAGTTATACAAAAGTGCACATAAAACAACAAAGGATGAGACGAAATGCCATGTGAGCTGTAACTCGCGTGCCCCATGCTTTTGACCAATTTAATACTATTTTAGTTACAATTTTTAACATATTATTTATTTTTTCAGGAAAATGCTAAAGGAAGACCAGTTACTCATGATGAGGTATTTGAGGAAACCCACATGAAGAAGTTGAAGGCTGGAACAAAAACGACTTGGATCGAGCCGCGTGCTGAGACAACCAATGTAAGATTAATGAGCTTTATTTTATGTACTAATGATATTTCTATGGTTGTATCTTGTATTATTACGTATCAAAAGAACTACTATATCTTGCTATATTTTCTCTTTTCGCTTTGTTTTCTTATTATTTTCTTGTTGTTGTTACTACTTTCTTTTCATCTCTCTATAAGTGGAGGGTTTACCAGAAACAACATTTCTAACTTCTCAAGATAAAGGTAAGGTTTGCGTGCGCACAATTATCCCGGCCCCACTTATGGGATTATAATAGGTTTAATGTTGTTGTTAGTTGCTATATTTTCTATTAATAGAAATAGATGTAGGCATTGTCATTATCTTTTTCATTTTCATACCAATAGCAGAATTACATATTCAAATAAGTTTAATTTTGCTCTTGAAAGATTGATTTTTTCCTTCCCTCTCTCGGATAGTAACTCTTTGACATTTTTTTTCAAGAAAGAAGCAAATAAAGTGTAAATCTTGTGTGAATTTTCATAGAGAGAATGACATATCTTTTTCAGTCAAGATTATCACACCTCACTAGAATATTTTGATATTATTTGAACTATGCAAATTTTCTTATTATTGTTAATGGCCAAAATTAGAGTTTTAAATTCGACTACACACACAATTGGATCTCAAAAAAGACTACTGCCTGTCCCTGGAGATTGAATTTCTAGCGCGATAGATTGTTGGTTGAGCTTGTTAGTGGCAAGCTTCTCCTTGTATAAACAGGAGATCTCATATAGCCAGAAATTCCATCAAGAATGTTTAAACTTTAAAATAAGATAATATATCTCTTAGCTTACTGTACATGTGTACATTATATCTGCTCATCTGAGATTAGATTTCATGTTTGCTCGCTTTCGAGGAGAAACTGCAAGTCAACTCTAGTAGGTGAGCTGCTCGTGGCTTACTGTTTGGTGAACTGCAATATTTACCCATTAATTAGCTTCATTGTATTTGGGTGCACAACCTTCCTTCCGTATTTCCAGTTGTCCCTGTGCCTTCCTTGCGTATGTGTTGTTTCTGCTTCTGTTTTCCATCTGCCTGGCTCCCTGTATGTGTAGATAGCATCCTCAATTGCTTCAGCTTGATCCTGTTGTGACTCTGTTCTTCATCTCTGCATCTGCTGCATATCTGTGTGTTGGTGCCCATTTTTCTAGCACCAAAAGTTGTTTCCTGCTGCACTTTTTTGTCTGAGAGTGATTGGTTTTCTGCTGGTGTTGATAAGGTGTTAGCCTCGACCATTTTATGCTTTCTTCATTTATTACAATACATGTTTGCCAAAACTGCTTGCCCATCAATAAGGATCTGGGCAGTTACTATGTGCAGAGCCTTACCTGTAAGCATATGTATCTGTGTTGTGCTCAGTGCATTCATAGTGCATAATCTTATCCGTTGATTCTATTACGTAGAGAAATACTACCTTCACCCAGATTGATTTGCCTAATTCAGTATTGTGGTTAAAATTGACCAACTTGGTCTTGATTCAGCAGTAGTTGATTAGTTTTCTTTTCCAAATTAAAATGTAGAAATAAGTTAAATGAAAGATACTGTAACCATATATATTTGCATTTAAACTATATCAGAATAGGAAGATGAGAAAACCATGGTGGGAAATAAATGTGTTAGATTCCCCAAGTGACAGGAATGGAAAAAGTAACAAGTTTTCTTTATATATTGAACGAGCTAGAGTTGCTGAAAAGGAACTACACATTGTTTATGCCCGCTGAGCCCATTAGATCTGCCATTGAGACTAAATCAAATAAGATGATTGACAAAATTGTAGAAACAAAATCAAACCATGAAAGAGAAATCCAGAAATAGGAAGCTGCGCATGGATAATAAAGGACTGCTACCAAATATTTCCTTGACATTATTAGTATGATTTTTTATATATATACTGATAAGCTAGTATTGTTCTCCATAAGGAAGCGTTCCTGTGAAGTTCAGCTTTTGGTTAGTTGTATGCCATTCTTAACGTAGAGCAGAACTTTACCATCATTGCTGGCATAGAGTTAAAAGCTTCATGAAGGTGAGAGTTTTCTAGGTATCGCAAAAACCTGATATTGAGTCTTGAAATTTATACTCAAATGTGAGAAAGAGCCTTTACGCTCTTTTTCAACTTTCCTAGTAATGAAAAACTGAATGATTTCCGGAATTACATGTATCACCCTGCTTGCTTCACATATATAGCCAGGCTTATCAATGATACAAAGCAACAGATGCATAATTGACATGCCATCCTTGCTTAACTCTTGTCCTGCACTTGGCTGGTATGAACATTCATCGGTGGAAACTGCCCTGCATTTCTTCAGTAGATCTCTGAGGCCAAATATAGATGAACGTGCTTATATGTTGTAAATTTGTGGTGGTGAGGCATTGGATTTCTTATCTTTGAGCCAAATTATGCTCTCTGTGCGACATGTTTCCCAAGTTATGGGTCGTAGTTTCCTTTAAAACCCTCTCTGAATTCTTTACATTTGCTGTTGGGTTTTCCTTGTTTTCTCTTAACGCAATCATCTTTCTTTAGTATTGGGATATTGGGACATTTTTGATGATATGTGTATTAGTATTTCGTATGATTCATTCTTTGCTAGATTTTGAATGGAATGTTCTATCTGGTCCAGTTTTCCTATATCGACGAAATTACTTTCCTGGGAACTATAATATAACCTGCTGTAAAGGGAGACACGGAGTTGTTGTTTATGGAGTTTGGAATCTTGCCCTTTCTCTTAAAGTTTTATTTTATATTTCCTCTCATTGCTTGAGATACTGCTTCTGGATTAGTGTTTAGATTGGGAAATATCAGGGTAATAGATGCCTTACCTTTTCAGCATAATACATTTTCTTAATTTCTTCTATTAATATTTCCATATGTAGTGCCTTCTATCTTGATCAGGACTTATGAATGCAGACATTACTACTAGCTGCCCATAAATTGGAATTTGTGCTCGTTCGTTCACTATGAGCAAGCATATTACAGGTAACGCGAACATATAGATATTCCATCTGCTCGACGAGGTCATAGGCCCACTTGTCAGAGTACCGATGTATTGTCTACCCATTATCTTTTCGGGTGTTTTACTATAAAGTTTGAGAAAGATACTTGCATAAATTTTCTTTAAAATTTTACTTTTATAATAATTGTAATTTTTTTACAGGATAATATCAAACGAATCTTGGAGGAGTTCATTCAAAGCCAGCCGATTGATGATCAAGGTAGGCCAATCCAACCAGCCCAAGAGGAAATCATGGACATGTGGATTAAGGCAGCTGGTGGCGTGCATAAGGGAGAGTTTACGGCCTTGGATCAGAGTTTAGTCTTGGCCGTCGCACTTCTGGATTGTCTGGTTCTTATTCCTTGTCATATTGCTCGATTGATCTAGATGAGTTTGAGCAATTGAATAGGAAGGTAGCGGAAATGACGGAGTTGTATCTTCAAGAAAGGGCTGTAAGGGAAGAATAGGCAAAGCGAAGGGAAGAAGAGGCAAAGGGAAGGGAGGAAGAAGATTGGCTAAGAGAGGAAGAAATGAGTCGAAAGGACGATGCGTTAAGACTTGTCACTAGTGATGTTAAAAGGCTCAAGTCTCAGATAAAATCCCTCTTATAATCTGGTGCATTTCCTGTGCCTCGTTCTCCAGCATCTGATGATAACTAAGGAGTAGTTTCTTTTATTAGCTTTCTTGGATAGTATTTGGATGTTGAATATTGAATGTTGGATTTTTGAGTTTTTGTTTTACTTTTGGATTAATTATGAAATGGATTGATTAGTTGTTGTTTATAAAATGAATTGGATTGCATGTTGAATGCTTAATTGTTTTAGTCTTGTATTGTTGGTTCAACTTTCTGTTTGGCACGTGGTATAGTTCTAAAAACATATTTGGCCAGGGAAATATTTTCCAGATTTCCCACGTATTTCCCACGGACTATGGGCATTTTTTTCAATATTTCCCACTGATTTTCCTGGGAATATTCATATGTTTATTTCCAAACAACGCATATTTCCCACTGCTTCCATGGGAAAATAAAAAAATATTTAAATTATTTTTAATACTTCCCACGGATTCGGTTGGAAACTTAAGAAAATTAAATTAATTTTTTTAATACCTTTCCCATGGATTCGGTGGGAAATTGTGTAGGTGAACCCAGCAAACCCTCAGTGGGAAACTCCATGGGAATTACCCATGAATGTCGTGGGAAACTACTTTCCCACCAGCCAGTTTCCCACCGCGCGTCTCCCTCAGAAATTCATGGGAATATTTAAGTTTCCCACTGATTACCCAGCGATTCTTCCGTGGGAAGTCATTGTATTTCTAGTAGTGACTGTTAGGATTTATGCCCTTCACTAGAAGGGGGGTGAATAGTGAGGCACGAGAATGTCGGTAAATTTTGCGGAATTAAAATTGCGGGAGTAAAGTAAGTGCAGTAATTAAAAGAGTAAGGAGAGGACACACCGAATATATACTGGTTCACCACAACGTGTGGTTAGTCCAGTCTCCCGAGAGACTCTCTCGAGTTTACACTAACTCCGTTAAGCTTACGGGTGCCTAACAAACCGTTACACTTGCTCGTAGATGTACACTCTACAAGACTTCAACTTGCTCGAGGATACCTCACCTCAAGACTTCACCTTGCTCGTGGATACCGCACCATAAGACTTCACACACTAAGATTGAAGGTACTTAGCAACCCAACGCACAATAAGAAGATATGGTCTTCTCAAGAACCTTTCTCTTTTACAACAAGAACTCTCTAAGAAGAGTAGATAAAGAGATACAATATAAGCTTTATGAACAACACAAAGTCGTCTCTCAAATGGCTCAACAAAAGCTCTAAATATGATATATAAATATTATCAATATGTTCAAGAATAATGAGAGATATTGTTCATGTGAAATGAGTCAAAAAGACCTCTATTTATAGGTGGTAGAGGTTGTATGTCCGTTGCTTAATTGACAATCAATAATGCTGATTTTATGCAAGGATAATCGATTATCTACTTTACATAATCGATTATCTTCTCAACGTTCATAAAACTGAACGTTGGAAGGCAACGGATACAAGATAATCGATTATGCATAAGGTGATAATCGATTATTTTACTTCTCGGAAATTTTCCCAGAATAATCGATTATTGCCTATTGTATAATCGATTATTGAGGCTCTCTGGAATTTCCAGCTTTGCTGGAAATTTCAGATAATCGATTATGTATATGGCATAATCGATTATGCCCCCATTCTCTCCAGAAATGAAAACTTACTTCAAAAACCATTTTGGTTAAAATTAAAACATTAAAATCATTTTGTTTGAAGTATATTAAAAATGTTTATAATATATATGATTTAATAAGATGATTTTATGCATATTTATGATGACCTATGTTGAGCCAAAAGACGAGATAACTTAAACGTTGCTCTTACATTGGTTCTACCTAACGACCTACGCCTTGGGTCTTCGGTCTTGAGCTTTTGAGCTCGTCTTGGCTTTTCAATGCAATCCCTTCATCAATATGCTTCTCGACATTCAATCTTGATTGTTTGTCATATAATAACGTTGTTTGACACTTGACTTCATTGTTTGTCATTCATCAAAACCTATACCTGGAAATCATGCTAATACAACCAAAGCACACATATCATGGATAGAATGATTTCCTACAATTTTTCCCTTTTTGATAATGACGAACAATAAGAGATATGCATATCGGATTCCCCCTAAGTTCATGCTATATCTCAACATACAAGTTATGCAAAACATTCCCCCTTAATTGAGTATTCCCCCTCAATTAAAGCATACTAGAAGGTGGAGACATTCCCCCTTATTAGATGCATATCGCCTAATTTCTTTCCCCTTTTGGCATTAGAAAAAAGAGAGTTAGTGCAAACATAAGATAGGAAATACAATGAGGAATATGCATGATCACGATTTTCAAAAAATCATACCAACATAAAATGATACCAAGTGTTAGCAAAAACATAACAACCATAATAACGGTTATTTTTAGCAAATCATATTACTTAACAACATATCAACTGTTAATTTTTGACAAACCAATAGTTGTATTAAAAACATGAATCATTTATTTTTCAAGAATATACCAACTGTTATTCAAACAAAAAATAATATTCATCAAAACATGAATCAATCATTATTTTCAACAAATATAATTGATATTAATTGTTATTCAAAATAAAAGTTATCAAAACATGAATCAACAAAAATAATTGATACCAATTGTTAACAAAGACATATCAATCGTTAACACATATCAACTATAACGTTTTTATCAAAAATATGATAACTAACCGAAATTCCCCCTCGTTGCAATAAGGTTTCGTGCTTGGTGCATCTACTACGATATTGTAGTCTTCAAGCACACCTTCAAACGTACTTAAAAATAGGTTTTAGGTACCCAAACACTTTTGGGTCCTTGGGGGTTAGGCAAATAACAATCATAGCTAAAAGATAAATCCCTATGTTTTGTAAAACATACGGGTGCTATGTGTCCTACCCGGTTGCAATAATGACATATAACATTCGGGTTGTGCATATGTCTTGGTTGAGCCAAAAACATTCTAGGTGATCTAAAGTCGTTATTCCTAGAAGCGTTGAAATTCCTAGAATTATTTCTAGGTTGTGCATCGCAATTTCTATCATGATTCTTATTCTTTTTAGGCCTTTTATATTTCCTGGGCTTTTTCTTCTTAATTTCTTCAACAGTTTTAGGATCTTCTACACTTCGTTTTTCTAGTGTGTTCCTAAGTTCTATGTTCTCTAATTTCAAAGAATCACAAGATAAACAATTAGAATTTTGATCAATTGAAGAATCTTCATGCATCTCCTTAATTTTATTTCTAAGATCAATATTGTCATTTTCCAAATATTTATTTTTCTCTTCTAAAACTTTAATTTTAGCCTTGGCCTCTTTGGAGATTTTTGAAGACTTTTTCAATTCATTATATAATTCTTGAAAAGTTTCTTGTAATTCTTCAAAAGAGTAAGAGTTAGAAGTACTTACCTCTTCTTCCTCGTTGGCCATAAAGCATAGGGCGGCAGTTTCATCACCCGAGCTGTCCGAATCCCATGTCACGTGCCTTTGGTGTTTCTTCTTCTTCTTGTCCTTGGGTTTTGGACAGTGTGACTTGGTGTGGCCAAGTTTTCCACAATTATTGCATGAAGGACTTGGTTCTTCCTTCTTCATTTCCTTCTTCATAAACTTATAAAACTTTTCAATTAAATCGTTGGAAATAGTGTCATCATCGCTTTCCGAATCACTTACCTCTTCTCTTTCAGACGATGAGGCTTTGAAGGCAATACCTGGACTTTTCTTATTTTCAAACGAAGGATTAAGAATAGTGCTTTCATAAGTCTTGAGGTTACCTCTTAGTCCATCAATTGTGACGTCCGTGATTCCCATCGACTCTTGGATGGCATTGGCTTTGGAACGCCATTCGGGAGTGAGACTCCGTAGGATTTTTCGAACAAGATCTTTGTTCGAATATACTTTCCCAAGAGCATGGAGATCGTTGATGATCATTGAGAATCGATCAAACATATCATCGATGCTTTCAGGCTCCTTCATTCTAAAGAGTTCATATTCATGTGTTAGAAAATCAACTTTAGCTTCTCGGACTTGAGGCGTACCTTCATAAGTGATTTCAAGCTTATCCCACATCTCTTTGGCGGTTGTGCAGCAAGAGATCTTCCGATAGTCATCCGGATTCACGGCACAATACAACATATTGATGGCCTTTGCGTTATTTTCAACCTTCTTGATGTCTTCGGCATTATATTCATCTTCCTCCGTTGGAACCATGATTTCCCCAACTTTCTTTGTTGTTCACCGTTCTTGATGATGTGCCATAATCGAAAGTTGTTTGATTGGATGAATATTCTCATCCTCTCTTTCCAATATGTATAATTGGTTCCATCAAATAGTGGAGGCCTAATGGTAGAGTGTCCTTCGCTCATCATACCTACGTTCAACATTCTCAACAAAAAGATATATATCGTTCTCTCAACCGGTTAAGGCTTTCAGAGAGTTAGGCTCTGATACCAACTGTTAGGATTTATGCCCTTCACTAGAGGGGAGGATGAATAGTGAGGCACGAGAATGTCGGTAAATTTTGCGGAATTAAAATTGCAGGAGTAAAGTAAGTGCAGTAATTAAAAGAGTAAGGAGAGGACACACCGAATTTATACTGGTTCACCACAACGTGTGGTTAGTCCAGTCTCCCAAGAGACTCTCTCGAGTTTACACTAACTCCGTTAAGCTTACGGGTGCCTACCAAACTGTTACACTTGCTCGTAGATGTACACTCTACAAGACTTCAACTTGCTCGAGGATACCTCACCTCAAGACTTCACGTTGCTCGTGGATACCGCACCACAAGACTTCACACACTAAGATTGAAGGTACTTAGCAACCCAACGCACAATGAGAAGATATGGTCTTCTCAAGAACCTTTCTCTTTTACAACAAGAACTCTCTAAGAAGAGTAGATAAAGAGATACAATATAAGCTTTATGAACAACACAAAGTCGTCTCTCAAATGGCTCAACAAAAGCTCTAAATATGATGTATAAATGTTATCAATATGTTCAAGAATAATGAGAGATATTGTTCATGTGAAATGAGTCAAAAAGACCTCTATTTATAGGTGGTAGAGGTTGTATGTCCGTTGCTTAATTGACAATCAATAATGCTGATTTTATGCAAGGATAATCAATTATCTACTTTACATAATCGATTATCTTCTCAACGTTCATAAAACTGAACGTTGGAAGGCAATGGATACAAGATAATCAATTATGCACAAGGTGATAATCGATTATTTTACTTCTCGGGAATTTTCAGCAAAGCTGGAATTTTCCCAGAATAATCGATTATTGCCTATTGCATAATCGATTATTGAGGCTCTCTGGAATTTCCAACTTTGCTGGAAATTTCAGATAATTGATTATGTATATGGCATAATCGATTATGCCCCCATTCTGTCCAGAAATGAAAACTTACTTCAAAAACCATTTTGGTTAAAATGAAAACGTTAGAATTATTTTGTTTGAAGTATATTAAAATTTTTTATGATATATATGATTTAATAAGATGATTTTATGCATATTTATGATGACCTATGTTGAGCCAAAAGACGAGATAACTTAAACGTTGCTCTTACATTGGTTCTACCTAACGACCTACGCCTTGGGTCTTCGGTCTTGAACTTTTGAGCTCGTCTTGGCTTTTCAATGCAATCCCTTCATCAATATGCTTCTCGGCATTCAATCTTGATTGTTTGTCATATAATAACGTTGTTTGACACTTGACTTCATTGTTTGTCATTCATCAAAACCTATACCTGGAAATCATGATAATACAACCAAAGCACACATATCATGGATAGAATGATTTCCTACAGTGACTGGGGCGACAACCAGTCCATGCCCAAGATAATATCGAAATCAACCATATCAAGTAATAAAAGATCTGTCCTGGTCTCAAAACCACGAATAATAACCAAACATTACCGATATTCACGATCGACAATAAGGGAATCTCCCACGGGAGTAGAAACATAAACAGGAAAGCTCAAGGTCTCTCGGGCTGTACCCAAATGCGGAGCAAAAAAAAGATGACACATAAGAATAAGTAGAGCCTGGAACTAATAGAACAAATGCCTCTCTGTGACTAACCAATATAATACCTGTGATAATAGAATCGGAGACGACATCCTCGAGACGATTAGGAATGGCCTAAAATCTGGCCTGGCCCCTCCCTCGAGGGCGACGTCTATCTCCCCGATCTCCGCCCCTGGCTGACTGGGCAGGTGGGGTGGCAGCTGGAGCTGGAACAATGGCCTGAGAATCCCGTTGGGTACGCTGCTGCTGAGACTGCTGTGGAGGGGCACTCCTCACAAGCCTGGGGCAATCCCTCACCACATGGCGGGTATCCCTGCACTCATAACAAGCTCTGGGAGGGCACGATAGCTGTGACTGACTAGGCCCACCCTTACTAGAATGGCCCTTGGAAAATACCTCGTGCAGGAGGCGCACTTAAATCCAGATGTGCATAATAAGGCTCCTGAGATGTGGGAGGAGCTGGGGTACTGCTGGGCGAAGGAAGAGCCAAGTGAATTGGGTGACCCGTATAGCCCTACAATGACGTCCTGCTCCTGAAGTACGGGTACCAGAGAAATGACCAGACTCTCAAGACCTCTTAGCCTCTCTCTCCTCTCGCTCTTTGGCATGCATACCCTCTATCCTCCTGGCTATGCTCACTACCTGCTGATAGGGTATATCCATCTCCAACTCTCACGCCATGCTAGAACTGATGGAAGGAATAAGACCCTCGATAAACCGGAGAACCCTCTCACGAACAATAGCCACCAAAGCAGGCGCATGCCTAGCCAACCTAGTATAACGGACGACATACTCAGAGAAAGTCATTGGGCCCTGGCACAAATGCTCAAAATCCGTGCGCCATTCATCTCGGAGGCTTCGGGGAACAAACTCCCTCTGAAACATATCTGAAAACTGAGTCCAAGTCAGGGAGGCAGCCTCGTTCGGACTTTCTAACTCAAAGATGCGCCACCTATCATATGCGGCTCCCCGAAGTTGGAAAGCTGCGGAAAAACCCCGCTCGAGGCAGTAATACCCATGGTGCAAAAGATGCGGGTACAATCCTCCAAGAACCCCACAGAATCATCTGTAGCTAGCCCGCTGAAAATAGGAGGGTCATACTTCTTGAACCTCTCCAGACGACGCTGCTCATCCTCAGAAGCAGGTGCCCCATCCTCGGGCTGAACCGGTACTGCAAGCTGGACAGGGATAATATCTGGAATATGTCCCATATGCATCCTCTGCTCTGGAGTGCGGGCTGTAGGAATCTAGGCTCCTCCCTCGACCTGGGACGTGGCTGCAGGAAGAGGAAGCAATCCTGCCTGTGACAGCGTAGTATACATGCTCGTAAACTGAGCCAATGCCTCCTGAACAGCTGGAGTAGTGGTGGATGTGGGTGTGTCAGGCGCTTGAGTCCTGGCTGGATCCACTGGTGGTACCTCGGCGGCTACTTGCACAGGTGCCCTAGCTGCATCCCACGCGCATCCACGACCCGTGCCCCTGCCTCTAGCGGTTGTATAAGGGAGTGCGGGTGCCTGGTCGTCCCGGGTCGTGCGTGTCCTAACCATCTGTGAGAGAATAGAAGAGAGAAGTTCATAATCGATGTCAAAACATAGCACGACAAAGAATTCAATGAAGTGAAGATTTTTCCCAAATAGTTACATAGCCTCCCGTAGATAAGTACAGACATCTGCAAACCGATCAGCAGAACTCTAAATAACCGGCTTGTGTCTCGTGACTACTATAAACCTAGAGCTCTAATACCAACTTATCACGACCCTGGTTCACCAATTGTGAACTCGTCATAACGGCACCCAGTCTTCTCGATTAGGTAAGCCTAACAAATTACTGAATTTAACATTTCGAAATAAAAATAGTAAACAAACACTAATTAGCAAAGGAATTGTATAAGGATGCCGCTTGGCACATATTCTGAATACACAACTACTAAAAGTAACATCCCAAAACCTGGAATCCCACGTGAAACACAGGCTACAAGAAGTCTAACACTGCTTTAGTCACCAGAATTTGTCTAATACAAGGAGAGGAATCGAAATAACAACTAATAACTATGGATAGAATGAGAAGGAGACTTTGCGGATCTACGTACATAGAAGATGTATACCTCAAGTCTCTAATAATTCTCCCTGACAGCTACTGATGGTATGCCTGCTCATATGTATCTAGATCTGCATAACAAAAATGTGCAGGAGATTAGCATGAGTACACCACACCGGTACTCAGTAAGTGCCAAGCCTAATCGCGATGGAGTAGTGATGAGGAAGGTCGAGGCCCTACTGAGATAAACATAAGAATAAATATGAAATGAATAGACATTAGGAAATACAATAAATCTCGAGTATGTAGCAACAACAATAAGTAAAACTAAACAGGCTAAAAATACAAGAACGATCTCTATAGGCTATTTATCATCAGGGATCTCCTGGTATCTCGAGGATCTCCGGTGTCCTCATCATATACACAAGGGAATTCCAAGTATCCCGAGGATCTCCTAGTATCCTTATCATATACATAAGGGATATCCAATTATCCCGAGGATCTCCTTGTATCCTCATCATATACAGAAGGGATCTCCAAGTATCACGAGGATCTCCTAGTATCCTCATCATTTACACAAGAGATCTCCACTTATCCCGAGGATCTCTTAGTATCCTCCAGTTAATCAGTCTTGTACTGGGGATCTCTTAGTATCTGCCAGTTAATTAATTTGTGCTGGAGATCTTTTAGTATCCCGCACTTCCAAATCTCGGAACAAAATATGAATAAGGGGAGCTCTCGGGATGCCGTCCCGTAGTCCCAATAGTAAACACATCACAACAAATCAATATTTAACAGAAAGAAGCTATGTACGGACAACAAGTAGAATCTAGAGTCTAGCATGCTTCACAAAGAAAAGACAAATATTGCAGTTTAGTCAAATAGAGCAAATAAGTTACAAACATGCTTTACCTAAGCTAAAACAAGTTAAATTGCATTTTTTACAGTTAAATATGTGAAGAAACATAGATTAAATAAGCCAAGTAAGGTGAAATTTTCAACAACTAGCACAAGTACACGTCCGTCACCTCCCGCACAAGGCCTTTAAGCAACAACAAAGATATCCTTAGGGGAGAGTCCCCCACACAAAGTTAGGCAAGCCACTTACCTCGATCCCGTATGAAAATTGCTAAGAAACAATGCTCTTGCCACGAGTATCTGATATAGATAGTCCCCTGACTTGCCATTTATTCATCAATTGAATATTTTGGAAGCAGAATTTATTAAATCGGGAATTTTTGTCACCATTAACTCTATGACAGAATCGATGCTTCAATTGTCACTTTCATTTAATGCTCTTCACATGTGTCACCCTTTTGCTGGTTGTGACACTTTGCAGCACTTGTTAAGGCTTTTTCATGGCTTCACTAGTCACAAAGAATCAGTTATCATTATGGCCTTTCTATCATTGCACGTTTTCCTTTGACAGTTGCCTCTCAACGTAAAAATAGTTTTCTTCTTTGTCTTTACCACATAAAGTTTTCTGAACATCCAATTTCTTAAATATTTATTTGCTTCTTCCTCGTACTATCATGCTTCATCTAACCCTAGAAGGGATCCCCATTTTTGATAACTTCTCTATTTCCCCCAGTAGGAGTAGAAGAGGAGGTAGGCTTCCTAATTTAGGATCTTCATCCTTACGTGGTTCTTCTCTTCCTTCGCCTAGTTCAATCCCTTCTTCTAGAATAGGAGGTTCTCTTTCACACAGATCTTCTTCTATAGGTAGTGAGTCTTCTGAACCTCTTCGTGAACCTCTAGTAGAGGAGATAATTCTTGTAAAGCTATCTTTCTATAATTATAGGGATTCTTTTAGAAATCAAGTGTCTTCTTTAGATCGTGCTGATATCTATCCCACTTAAATCACTGAGGTTTTGAATTCTTTAGTTTGTATAGACTGCCATTGGAGTCATGAATTTCCTATCACTATTCTCAATCCAAATCAAAGCATCACCTCATACTTAACCGGATTTTCCTTTATCTATATGTACCCTTTCACATTAGGATTCAAACATGCTATTGATCCTGTTATTCTCGGATTCTGTCATTTGTTTGATGTTTGCTTAGGTCATATTGGCCCAATAATATGGAGGGTTGTCGCTTGTTTGAGGCATTTGACTAATAGTTCCTTTTACTTTCTCCCAATTAATTCATCTTTACTCCCTTAGACTCTTTCGCAATGGTATTTTTACACTAGTAGCCAGGAGCAAAAGAGTTTTAATTAGCCTTGATGATGACAAAGACTGTGGCTGGTATGCCAGGTTTGTTGCTGCCCCTACAATTGGTTTAGTGGGTGATGAGTGGTTTTGTTACAAGTACGGCCTCGAATTATTGTAGAGTAACAATTTTGTTAACTTGATTCGTTCTGAGTATCAAGGCAAGTCCTCCTATTGCACTCCACTTATGAGCGAACTTCATAATTCTAAAAACCTGCTTAAGTGAATACTCCTGCTGAGAAATTATATGGAGATAATAATGTCTACCATTATGTTTGGCGATCTTTCAGCCCATGAAATGGAGAAGTTGGCAATCTTTCAACCAGTGCAAGATGTAAATAAAAGGTGGCGATATTTCAAGGGATGCAAAAATTTAAATGTGGACGGCGATGTTTCAGCCGTGCAAGATAATAAAGTGGAGATATTTCAGACATGCAGGATGGAGACAGAGCTTAGTCTCGGAAGACAGAAAAGTAGCCTTATGCAATGCAGATGGAGACAATGCTTAGTCTCGGAAGGCAGAAGGGTAGCGTTGATACCCAATTTTTCCCTATATATATTGTGCACCCAAAATACTTTCAAAATACTATATATATATATATATAAATATATAAGCATGCCAGAAAATTTTGGTATTTTTTCTTAATTTTTAAGATTTATAAAATCAATTTACTTCCTATTTTGACAGTATAAAGGCCAAAATTATTTTCAAATTATTATTTTTAGTGAATAATGTGCTTCACTATCATAGTTACAACAATATATAATTTATGCAATTTTTGCATATTTTTTACAAACTTATTTGGAAATTTTAAAGCTAGTTTCTATTATTTACTCTTCTCTCTTCCAAAACTCAAATAAAATTTTTTCTTCCAGAATTAGTGAAGATGACTAGCCCCCAAGATAACCCTGGCACACTTCCACCACCTACCCCCTCCGATTCCTCCGCTACTTCTCAACCCGGCACAACCCCCCCAACCTAGGAGGAGGCGAGTGAAGATGTTTGCTCGCAAAACTGTGGTTACATGTGCCCTTTCAAAGAAACTAAACGCAAAATTAAAGGCTAGTCCAGCCCAAGATTCTGAAATTTCTTATGATTCTTTTAAGTCTTCGGGTGAGGGGGAAGGAACTTGGTCTTATGATTCTGAGTAAGCAGCATCTGTGCAAAATCCCCCTTCTGAGGTGCGTTATGTTCTAGTTGAGAATTTGGAGAATAGTTTTGTTTTGGTTGGGTCAGTTGTGAATGTGGAAACTAGTGAGTCAAGAAGGAAAGATGGTAAAAATAAAATAAGAAAAGAAACTGAGAGTGAGGGTGTTCGAAGTGATGTGAGGGGAAAAAGTAAAAAAGTGATTGATTCTTCACCATATCTAAATTGGTTAAACTAACTATCTGTGGAGGTGAGCTAGAAAAGGTGATAGAGATAAGCAAGAAAATAGGTGGAAGTGGTTCAGGGGAAGCTGCTGAAGGGCTTGTCAATCTTAGTTCACATACAGATGAACCTGGTTCATCATTTGAGGAAACCCTAGCATATCTTCTGAAGCTTCTGAAGAAGGTGGCTGCAAGCTATAACCCCAAGAAAAGGAGAACGCTAATATCAAAAGTTCCTAGCACTGCAAGAACATCCAAGAAAAGCAAGGCTGCTTCTCCAACAAATACTGATTCCTCTACCAAAATGAAGGGCCACAAGAAGTAAGTTGAATCAGAGTGAGGATGAGTTGCAAAAATCTATGGAAGAAAGTAAGAAAAAACAATGGACAAAGGGAAAGCTAAAGTGGCAGAGCCTATTGAGGTTGCTGATATGGATGAGATGGAACCGGTCCATCAAGATGAACATGTGACTCTGGAGGTGGAGGTTAAGAATCATAAGCCCAAGTAGACCAAGACTTCCTCAAAGAAGTCTTCATCTGTTTCCAAGGTTGTTTGAAACCTCTTCTTTGGCTAAAAGAACAAGGTCTACTGTGAAAGCCAAGCAAGTTAAAATTATTGAGGAAGAATATTGGAGTGGTGAAGAAGAGGGTGAATCTGACTATGACCAAGATAAGTTGGTCAAGTTTGGCAAACGAAGAATCTTGAAGGGTAGACTTTTGAAGGATTTGGAGGAACCAGGGATGGCTCAATTAGTTGATGCTCTAGCTGTTCAGGGCTGGAAGTACATGATCCTTCAGTTGGATGGAAGGCTAGCAAGAAATGAGATTATTGAGTTCATGTCCAATGCAGAAGTCAAGGACGACAGAGTTACCAGCCAGGTGAAAGGGGTTCAAGTGTCTTTTGAAGCAAAAAGGCTAGGTGAAATCCTTGACATTCCTTCTGAAAGATATGATGTCTACACAAGGCAAGAATGGTCGAGTTTGGACTCCCTTCCTACTGCCCTTTCCATTACTAGGAAATTCTATGATGTCACAGAAGTGAATTAGGCCAAGGTTATATATAAGAGTTAAATGAAGTCATGCCACAAAGTCCTGTTTGTATTTGACAATAAATGTTTGTTGTCTAGGCAGGAAAGAAGACATATCGCTAACTATATGGATCTGGTTTTTATGGAGTGTCTTGAAAGTGGGCGTCAGATCAATTGGCCTGGATTTATGATCAAGCTACTTGATAGGGTTATCAATGGTTCCAAGGCCCTTGCTACTCCTTATAGTTTTATTCTCTCTACTATGCTTGCTCGTTGTAAGGTTCCACTAAAGAAGTGTGAGGTGGCCACAAACAAAGAGCATTTTGGAATCTGCACTCATATTTCTTGTGATTATGAGATCAATGTCATTCCCGATAAATTTGGTTTATCTAAAAAGACACATGTCAACAGCGAGGTCAAAGACCTAGTGTAAGAGAGTGGGGTAAAGGACGCTGAGATAGCTAGGCTGAAGGCTCGCTTGGTAGAGGTGGAATCTGGGAGAGATGCCCATAGAACTGAGCTGGCTAAGGAAAGGGAGAAGAATGATGAAATCCTTAAAGATTTGTTGCACTTTCTCTAAGCCAATAACCAAGCCCCTAGCTCTTCTAAGCCTTAGTTTTCTAACCTTTGCACAGACCATTCAGTGACCCTGAATAGGGATTTTATTTGTTTTGCTCATATTTTAACTGTTTTAGTTTCTTTTTGTGGATTGTGGTAGAATCATATTCTCTATCAATGAAGTTTGCTTCTTTTGCTCTTGTTGATTGTTTATTTTTCCTTGATAGTTTGAATATGTGTAGTTGATTACTGATGATTAAAGCATGAATGTATTTGCAGTTGCCCCAGTGACCATGAGTAATTTTAAAATCTGAGAATCACACTTTATTTATGCAACTTTTCGTTGATGCCAAAAGGGGGAAAAGATATTGTGCTTTATATTCTGAACGGTAAAGGGTCAAAACTGCCCTCAACCTATCGAATCCGGAACAAAATTGCCCTCCGTTAAGCTTTTGCAAAGAAAATGCCCCCACCGTTAAATTTGTGGCATACTTCTGCCCCCAAAATCTAACAGATGCTTGTATTTAATTATTAATTATTTTTAATGCCACGTGTCACGTAACGATTGGCCATTAAATAAACTTGACCCAAAATCAATTCTCACCCAAGTTCTGAACCAACCCGACCCGACCGACCCGACACAAAAAAGGTTAAAAATTGGGACATATAAAGAACAGAAAAATGGTCAAAACTGCCCTCAACGTACTGACTCCGGAACAAAATTGCCCTCTGTTAACCTTTTTTGGGTCGGGTCGGTCTGGTTGGGTCGGGTTAGGTCGGAACTTGGGTGAGAATTGATTTTGGGTCAAGTTTATTTAATGGCCAATCAAAACGTGACACGTGGAATTAAAAAAATTAAAAATTAAATACAAGCATCCCGACCGACCCGACCCAAAAAAACACCAAACCATCTCTTCATCTTCCTCACAACACACCCTCTCTAACCTAAACTACCAAACGACCTCCCATGGCTACCCCGTTGCTTCATCTTCCCCGTCCAGCCCGTCACCTTCACATCGCCGGAAAACTTCACAACCAAACAGCCCCCCTCCATCACGACCAGGCGTCCAGCCCGTCCCCATAACCAAGCCATGAAGAACCAGCCCCCCATTGGATAGGAATGACCAATCCACTTTAACTGAAGATAAATATATGTGATATATTAAGCTCTTTACATTTGTTGGAAAGCGGGAAATCTCATTACACTTCAAGCCTGTTATTAGCAAATTGGGACATATAAAGAACGGAAAAAGGGTCAAAACTGCCCTCAACATATTGACTCCAGAACAAAATTGGCCTCCGTTAACCTTTTTGGGTCGGATCGGTCGGGTTGGGTCGGGTTGGGTCGGAACTTGGGTGAGACGGGTCAAGTTTATTTAATGGCCAATCGCTACGTGACACGTGGCATTAAAATAATTAAAATTAAATATAATCATCTGTTAGATTTTGGGGGCAGAAGTATGCCACAAATTTAACGGTGGGGGCATTTTCTTTGCAAAAGGTTAACGGAGGGCAATTTTATTCCGGAGTCGATAGGTTGAGGGCAGTTTTGACCCTTTACCGTATTCTAAATAGTGATGTTTATAACCTAATGAACCTGATCCTTGATGATAAGTGAAAAATTTCTAACTTTGCATTGATGTTGAGCTGAGTTTTGGAAGGGCCTACGTGCATGAAAAGTACAGAGTTTATCATTATTAAAAAGGAAAAATTTATTGGCTCAAGTAAAGGTTATGTTTTGAAGATCAACATAGGAACTCTGACATGAACCAGGTTCATCCTAGTGCACAGATATGGATAGGCTTAAGCATGTGAGATGCATGTGAAGGAGATAGACTTATCTTGAATGAAGTAATATCTTCTGATCTTGATCGAAAAGATTGCATATTGGATAAGGAGAAGGACTTCTTACTCAAAGAGAACACGATTTAAGAGAATGATGGAGTTAGAGGTTGAGATCAACTAGAACTCTTCCACCAAGGAAGAGTAGCATCAGAATTCTATTCAATCTCTATTTACTAACTCTATAAATATCAACATTTTTCTCTTTTACAGGTAATGCACATAAGCAAATGTTAAACGTAAATTGAGAGAAAAATAGTAAGCAATTTTGCAAGCAATTTGTGTGTGATTCAAGCGTGCAAACCTGAAGCTACTTGAACCAGATAGAAGAATCAGTTCCAAGTGTCGGTCTTTTATTCTTGTTCAATTGTAGTAGGTATTTTCATATTGTACCTTTCATCTTTATCTAAAAGCAATTGTATTAGGTACTCGGAGTTTTCAAGTTAGAGTTAACTTGAAGTTGTCACAACAGTTGTGGTTGTGTGCTACAAAGGGATTAGAGTTAGTCCTAGGTTTACAAAAGAGTTTTATAAATGCAGTTTTCGGCTCAGTGACTTTTGTGGTTAGTTTGGAAAAATCTTACTGAAAAGTAGGCCGTGGTTTTTTCACCTTTTGATCCATGTGTTTTCCACGTAAAGTCCCTATGTTCTTTAATTTCTGTACTATTATTCCGCAACAGTCGTAGTTGGAACACATAGAAGAATCATGTCCTTCAATAATCTGGTTAAGCGAAAAATTGGACACCACACAAATCATTCCCCAACCCTCCCCCTTCCCTTCTTATATGGTATTAAAGTATAAAACATCACAAATAATATATAAAGTTATCAATACATGAATAACTCCTCTCTAATATATTATGAAATGACCCCTAAGGGTATGCAGTTTAAAGCCGCCCTTTTTCGAGGGATATTAATTAATTGACATTTTTTATCGAAAGTTATATTATATAAGTAGGTAAAATATTATGTTTATGAGCCACATTTTTAACTAAGGGGTAACAAAATATAAAGAAGTAAAAGCTATAGTAAAAATAAATTATACAATGTAATTTTAGCTCCACCACTAATATATAATATTAGATTAAATCTCCTAAAAATTTTCGTATATTTACTTTTCTATATTCTGCTTCTAAACCGCTTGGTATAACAATCCTTGTGTGTGGTACAATAAATAATTACCATCATCAGTACTTGTATCCTGCATCAGAGCAGTGCACATGGAAGCCCTTCAATTCTCAGACTGCAAACAAATTTCCTTTGCTGCAGTGGCCGACGTGGATTTCAGACGAAACATGAGACTTTGATTTACGCCACATGTGACGTGCCATTGCCGACATGGATTCTGATAAATGAAATTCTTAAAATACAGTGTCTTTTTCTTTTTATTTTCCCCCCATGTTTTTTCATGTTTGGGACCGGTCCAGAAATTTATCATGTGTCCTGTTTCTCTCAGAAATATTGAATGATGAAGGGTGGCAAGACTTGGAGCAGTGAGAACCAAATGAAACAATATTATTTGTGATGTGAAATTAAGTTTGATTTTCAACAACAATTTTGATATTATTGGTTGATCTGAATCGTGTGTTATGAATTTAAGTCCAGGGTCTATCGAAAATATTCATATTTATTTATGTGAGGTAGGAATAAGGTTTATGTATATTCTATCGTTCTCAAACTTTATTTGTGGGATCACACGGAATATGTTATTATTGTTGTTGACTCTCTACCTCAAACAAGATATGGATAAAGTATGCTCATATTTACCTTCCCTAGAACTCATTTGTAGGATCAGACTGTGTATGTTATTGTTGGTTGTGTGTTATGAGTATTATGAGTACTTAGCTAAGCAAAAGTAAAATTTAATTTCTTCCCTTACCAACCAAATCCCAAAATTTTCAAACCATCTATTGTTCTTTTTCTTAATTACCAATGAAAATGTATCATTCTTAATCAATCTACAGCAATATATAGAGCAAAAATGGAAAACAACACAAGTAAAGATATTTGCTGCAAAAGGCAGAAGAATTTCTCTGATTTCTTGATGAGCCGCGTGTTCTTCTTTCTATACATAAACACTCAATCCTACAAGCATATCAAAGGTGGAGCCAGGATTTTAAATATATCGGTTCGAAATACAAATTATTTTATATTATTGAATTTTAAATTAATAATATATATATATATATATATATATATATATATATATATATATATATATATATATATATATATATATATATATATATATATATATATAATAAATTTTGTTAAAATAAATATAGAGTTCGAACCAAAGTTATTGAATTCAGCAGAATCTCCTCCCGACACTCTAGTTCGACCCGTATGGCATATATACTTTCTGTAGAGAGTTTAGGGAGAAGTAATTTTCTTGTATTGCTCACCAAAGTATATATAGAGTACAAGGAAATCAAAACCTACCAACTATAGGATTGTATAATAATGAAGGAAAATCAAAACCTACCAACTATAGGATTGTACAATTAATGAGAGAATATTCTACCAATAATAAAAAGATACACAAAAAATATTTACAATATTTCCTAATACGCCCCCTCAAGATGGAGGGCCGGAGGACACGCCAATCTTGGACATCAGTAGAAGAAGCCGAGGACGAGATAAGTGCTTGGTGAGAGCATCAGCAAGCTGATCAGCAGAGGATACGTGAGCAACACGAAGGGACCCATTCTGGACCAATTGACGAACAAAGTGATAATCAATGGAGATGTGTTTCATGCGAGAATGAAACACAGGGTTGGCACAGAGATAAGTGGCGCCAATGTTGTCACTGTAAATGACAGGAGCAGCCGGAAGAGGGACATGAAGCTCGCGTAGCAGGGAATGAAGCCAACGTACTTCAGCGGCAGCAGAAGCAATGGCACGATACTCAGCCTCAGTAGATGATCGTGCAACGGAACGCTGCTTTTTGGAGCTCCAGGAAATAGGATTTGGCCCTAGAAAAACAACATAGGCACCAGTTGAGGAGCGGTCATCACAGTTTCCACCCCAATCAGCATCAGAGAAACAATGCAGAGGTATAGCAGATGAAGGACGCAACCAGACGCCAAAGTCACGCGTCCCATTTAGATACCGGAATAGGCGCTTAACTGCACCCCAATGAGTGACAGTAGGAGCATGCATGAACTGTGAGAGTTTATTCACAGCAAAGGAGATATCAGGACGAGTGAAGGAGAGATACTGGAGGCCCCCAAGGGCCTGTCGATAGGCGGATGCGTCGGCAGGGGCCGAGCCGTCGGCCAGATGAAGGCGAGTTGACGCCGCTGTTGGCGTTTGAACAGGATTTGCCTCCAGCATATTATGACGAGTCAAAAGATCAACAACATATTTACGCTGAGAAAGAAAACACCCCTTGGAGCTGCGCAGAACTTCAACACCAAGAAAGTAGCGTAGATCACCCATGTCTTTAAGAGAAAACTGAGACCCAAGAGAGTCAATCACACGGTTCAAGAAAGCAGAATCATTACCAGTCAATATGAGATCATCAACATACACCAAAAAATAGGCCGTAATACCAGAGTTTTGAAAGACGAAGAGCGAAGTGTCAGAGGTAGTGTTGACGAAACCCATGGTCAGAAGGCTTTGGCGGAGCGCACTGTACCATGCCCGGGGGGCCTGTTTGAGACCATAAATAGCTTTCTGTAACTTACAGACATATGATGGATAGGCTTTGTCAACAAAGCCCGGAGGTTGTGCCATATAAACATCCTCTGTAAGCCTCCCGTGGAGAAAGGCATTGTTCACATCCATTTGACGAAGAGGCCAGCCCTTGGATACAGCTATACTGAGAACCAAACGCACAGTTGCCGGCTTAACAACCGGACTGAAAGTCTCCTGGAAATCTAAACCTGGACGCTGATGAAAGCCCTTTGCAACAAGCCGGGCTTTGAACTTATCCACAGTACCGTCAGGCTTGCGTTTGATGCGATACACCCACTTGCAACCCACAACATTCTGCGAGGAATCAGGCTGGACAAGATCCCAAGTGCCATTCCGTAGGAGAGCATCAAACTCAGATGACATAGCAGCGCGCCAGCGCTCATCAGACATAGCGCTGGACAAGGTCTGAGGTTCAGTAAAAGCAGGAGAGGTGACAGCAGACATACCAAACTTCTTGTTGGGCATAAAGATGTTATTTTTGCTACGAGTCTGCATATGATGACCACTCTGAGAGGATGCAGGTGGCGGCATAATGGGTGAAGCGGCGGCAGGGGCCGCTGGCGATGCCGGAAGGGGCGCTGGTGGCGCGGGCGGTGGCACCGGGAGTGTGTCCGGTGAAGGATCGCTAGTGGGAGCAACGGCAGGTACTGGTGGCGGCAGTGGAAGAACTTCTAGGGAGACCGGAATGGGTACAGGGGGAGACTCGGGGTTAGACATTTTGGAGAACGGGAAGACATCTTCATGGAAGGTGACATGACGCGAGACGAAGATTTTAGACGTTGAGGGATCAAAGCAGAGATAGGCGCTTTGAGTAGTAGAGTAGCCGAAGAGGACACAGGCACGAGATCTGGGTTCCATTTTGTGTGAGGTGTAGGGCCGAAGCCAAGGGAAGCATTGACAGCCGAAGACACGTAATTTGGCAAGGTTGGGGCATTTCTGGAAGAGAGACTCAAAGGAGGAGCGCATCGAGAGATTTGTCTTGGGAAGACGATTAATGAGGTAGACTGCTGTAGCAAAGGCATAAGGCCAGTAAATGAGAGGTATAGAGGCATGATGAAGGAGAGTGAGACCAGTGTCAACAATATGACGGTGACGGCGTTCAGCATAGCCATTGTGCTGAGGAGTATGAGGAGGTGACGTAAGATGAGAGATGCCATGAGAGGCAAGAAAAGAGCGTAAAGCGAGAAATTCACCCCCATTGTCAGTATACAGAGTAATGATTTTAGCAGAGAAATATTTCTCTACAATGGATTTAAAAATGGGGAAGGTTTGTGAGACATCAGATTTACGGCGTAAAGGAAAAAACCAAACATACTTAGAAAAATGATCAACAAAGATGACATAATATTTAAACCCTTCATTAGAAATAATCGGAGAGGTCCATACATCAGAGAAAATAAGCTCCAGGGGAGCAGTAGAAGATAGACTTGACTCAGAAAAAGGTAACTTATGACACTTATGAAGCTTGCAAGATACACAGGAAAGATCAGACACATTACTGGACGCTATACTGCTAGACGACACTAAATGACGCAGGGTTTTAGCTGACGGATGACCACACCGAGAATGCCACAATGATGCAGAGAGCTTTTGTGCCGTGAGGGCAGATGGGAGACTGGAAGCTGCCGGCCAGTAGTAGGTGTTGCCCCTAAGTGGGCCGCGAACGAGTGTTGCCCACGTGCGACGATCCTTCACCTGAAAATCAGTATCAGAAAGAACAACGTTAACATTATTGTGACGACATAATTGGGCAACAGAGATCAAATTTTTACGCATATGTGGAACACAGAGAGCCCCAGATAATAAAAGAGAGGAATGACTGTTAAGTTGTCCAGTATGAGTAATTGTCAAACCTTCACCGTTTCCAATAACCACATTGTCGAAGCCAGTATAAGGATTGTGAAGAGACATGTTGGCAAGATCAGAGGTTATGTGATGAGAGGCACCAGAGTCCAGGATCCAATCGGATGCAGAGGGAATCGTCGGAGAGTGATGGGCTGTGTGAGCAGCTGGATAAGGCGGCGAAGCATAAGCTGGCCGCGGCAATGGTCCACCGTAAGGGGGCTGGTTGGCGCCGGAGACGGGATAGGATGGGCAGCGGCGCGCGGAGTGGCCAAATTCACTGCAGAGTTGGCACTTCCCATTGTACCCGCGAGATTGGCTATTGCTGGAGTAACCACTGCGACCGGAGACTGACCCGCGGCAGCTACGGCCGCGCCCACGGCTACCGTAGCGGTGACGGACTGGCTGCTGTCCGGCGGCGAAGGCAGCCGACGGAGCCAAATCAGATACGGCGGAGGAGGCCGGCGCACGAGCAGTAATCTGAGCCTCCATGCTTAACAGCTTGTCATGTAATTCAGCAAAAGATATTGGAGATTCGCGGGCTTGGATGGCATGAGAGAGTTCCATATATGGGGCATCAAGACCATTTAGAACCTTAATGACAAGATCCTCAGAATCAACAGTAACACCCAGGAGAGATAATTCATCCACAATAACGCGAATACCGTGCATAAAATCAGTAATAGATTTGGAACCTTTTACCGGATTGTGGAGCTGTTGTTTGAGAGCCATGATACGACCACGAGAAGCAGTGCCGTATGTGCGCGCGAGGATGTCCCATGCCTCTTTAGAGGTTACCGCAGCGGCAATGAACGAGATGATCGTTGGTGTGATCGACGAGATGATGGCACTGAGAATAAGATTGTCCTGGCGAATCCAGTAAGGATATGCTGGATTGGGGGAAGTTACCTCCTTGTCGATGATAGTGGCTGGTGGGCACGGCTTCGAGCCGTCCAAGAAGCCGAGGAGGTCGTAACCCGTAAGAAGGGTCCGGAATTGGAATTTCCACGCCAGGTAATTAGTGGAATCCAATTTGAGTGGGATCTGAGCCGATGCATTGATGGCAATCGGCTGGAGAAGATCGTTTGAAGTTGTTGCGGCCATGAGGCTGATGCAAAGGAGAGGAGGCGCTGAACGACGTCGAGTCAAAAGGCAATATCACAATAAAAAATAAATAAAATAAAAAAAACTTCACAAGTTTCGTTATCTGGAATGGATCGAAGGGAGCAGAAGAAGCATGCTGCTAGAATGAACTGGAGCTCCGTGAGGAGATGCGTAAGAAGGACGAATTAGAGAGGCTGCTATTGAAGCAGCTGCTTTTAATAAGAAGGAACTAGATTCTGACAAATATGAAACTTTTGACAGACATGATCATAGTATATCCTAATAAGAGATCAAGGAGTGGAATAAGTTTATTCAATGCTGAAAAAAAAATCAGTGTTTACGCACCAAGGGAAAATTTACCAAAATTTGGAGTCAACCCTGTATACATATTTAATGGGCAAAGGAGGACAGTGAAAAGCCAAGAACATGGGAAGCAAAGAAAGATAATTAACAGCAAAGCACAAAGAAAATCTTTCCGTTTGATTCAGTCTCGGAATTGGAACTCCGTGGGTTTTTTTTTTTTTTTTGTTTTGGCGATAAGCCACTGGCGTATGATACCATGTAGAGAGTTTAGGGAGAAGTAATTTTCTTGTATTGCTCACCAAAGTATATATAGAGTACAAGGAAATCAAAACCTACCAACTATAGGATTGTATAATAATGAAGGAAAATCAAGACCTACCAACTATAGGATTGTACAATTAATGAGAGAATATTCTACCAATAATAAAAAGATACACAAAAAATATTTACAATATTTCCTAATACTTTCCACATGTAATAACTACTGTTGATATTATTTTCCCTCTGCGGTACTCCTTTGCTTTCCCTATAAAAATATTGTCCAATCTTTATGGACTGCAAAACTATTACCTAATCAGTCTCATACACTAATTTCAAGAATATCTTTTCTTTTTTTGCTTCTGCTGCGCCTTCTCTTTCTACTTAGTATTATTCTCCAAGTAAGTTGTAGTAATCCTTCTTTGTTTACTTGGTTTTATCTCCTTGTAAATATAGTAGTATTTCCAGCGTTGGTAGAATAATTAAAATACTTTTATTTATTTAATTATGTATTCAAGACGTTCCATCACGCAAAGATTCTTTTTTATCATAGCCCAAGCACATGAAAGTTATTTCTAAAATGGGTGACAAAATGAGTCGAACCCAGAATCTCTTACTTGGTTTGATAAGTTGAATTGTGTGATCATTTAATCTAAAAAGTTAATCTGCTCGTGAAATTATATTTTTATTTACTTTAGTTATATCTTCGAGAATTATCAGTTTTTAATATTATTTTTAGTATATATTCTTGTAGCCATGCAAACGATTTAATCTCTTCTTCGTCATTTCTTTTGGGGTTTGAGATTTATTATTACTGATCATATGTTTTTCTGGATTCCTTCCTAAGTAAAACAGGCTGAGTGTAAGCTCAACATTTTTCTGCTCGTCTGAGGAAAAGTTATAACAGAGTCTTCAAAAGTCTCACAACAGGCAAACCAAGTAAGAATTATATATCTATTCCTATATACGTCATCCACCTCTATCTTTATATTATTAGTGTAGATGCACTATTGATGGTAGATTAGTTATTATTTTTATCAGGTTAACAAGTATTCTTTCTGTTCCATTTTTATGTAAACTTATTATTATTTTGGGAGTCAAATAATATTTTCGGACCATATTTTATATAAACAAAATTTAAATTTTTTTAATTGTTCCCTATTGCGGTTTATAGTACTTTTATGTAATTTCTAATTTATTTCAAAAAATATAAAATATTATATCTAAATTTACACCAAAAATACCCTCGTACTCCGAAAAATTTATATAAAGTGGAACAAAGAGAGTGATACTTATCATAAAGATTTACTTGTAATTATTTTGTGCTTTAATTGTATAAATTTTTTAATTCTGCCAATTCATAAAACTTAACACTTTAGTTATCACCCCTTTCATCCCAATTTATGTGATGATATTTGAGTGAGTACACATAAAGTTTAAGAAAGAAAATAAGAATTTTGAAACTTGTCATCTAAAATAAGTCATAAATATTTGTGTAGCTTTACATAACTTTATTAAGGGTAAAGAAATAACAACAAAACAATAATATAGTATACTAGTGTATTCTCATAAGTTGAGGTCTTGTTGAGATGAAAGAGCTTACATGATTGTACACATTGTATATACACTGTATATTTATTGTATTCTCTGGTATACATTGTATGGGCTATGATGATTTATTTGTTGTTGGGCCAAATGTGTGTACGAGCCCAACATGTATCTGAGCCCCATTTTCCTTCGGTCATTGGGCCGTCTGACCCGACCCAATGCTAGATGTATATATAGCCATCTCTCAGATATTTTGGCTTACGGATTTCATTTTACTCTTTTTTCTGATTAATAAACTCTCTCTCTTCCAGAGACTTCTCTCAACTGCTCATCCTTCTCTCTAGATTCTCTCACTATATTTTCCATGATTCTTCGGTTTAATCTCAATGTTTTCATGGTATCAGAGCCTAGACGACGATCCGACTATGTTTTTCTGCACCTTGTTACCTTGGTTGAAGTCTCCTTTGAGATTTTTTGGGGGTGTTTCTGAGACTTTGTGGTCGATGACGATTCCGATCTAAATCGGACGCCTTTCTGAGATTTTCATCGTGATATCTGAGTGTATTTTCTTCACTCGAACGTTCTGGGAGATGTTCCGATGATTTTTGGGTGATTTTTCGCTGACCTATCGGCTTCTAGGGTTTCTGGTGGTTTAACCTAGGTTTTAGCGCTATCCGGTGGCTCGATCCTCACTCAGTGGATGTTTAGGGTGACTTTCTGACATCCCTGACCATATTTCCAGTAAGGTTTTCAACGGTTGCACCTAGGGTTTTATACCTAGGGTTTTCTCTGATTGTTTGAAGGCCGGTCTTCTCCGGTCGAGAAGAAGGAGGGTAACTCTGTCCTTATCTTGAGTATTGTATGTTTTGTGTGTGAATATCTGGTTTGGTTATACTTTGCTTCTTGAAACTATGTGTAAATATCTGGTTTGGTTACACTCTGCTTCTCGAAACTGTTTGTTTTTAAGCCGGTTCATTGATTATGGCTTCTAATACGAGTGCTGGTACCTCCACCTCGATAGACTCTACCAGCCCCCTTTTTGTATATTCCTCTGATGTCCCTGGGGTCTCTCTTGTTCCCACTCCCTTCTCGGGTAGTGGTTATGGGGGGTGGAGGCATAAGATGATTCTTGCCTTACATGCTAGAAACAAAATCGGATTTGTTGACGGTTCATGTCCTCGTCCTACCACTAATGTGGTTCAACAGAGACTGTGGGATAGATGTAATAACATGGTCATTTCCTGCTTGACCTCCTCCCTGTCTCCTCAAATTGCTGATAGTGTGCAGTATTCCGATACTGCACAGAGTATATGGTCCCAAATTGAGAAAAGATATGGTACTCCTAACAAGACTAATATTTTTGAATTAAAAAGGGAACTTTCCCACACATCTCAAGGCTCCTTAGACATAGCCTCATACTTTAACAAGCTCAAAGGCTTGTGGGATGAATTGGGCACAATGTGCACAAATCATGGGCATAGATTTGTGTGTACTGCTAAAAATGGAATAATTGAGGAAGATGATGAAAACAAGGTATTCCAGTTTCTTATGGGGTTGAATGAAGTATACATGGGAGTTAGGAGTAATCTGTTGATGATGCAGCCATTTCCTTCCCTTGACAGTGTTTACAGCATAGTGTTGAATGATGAGAAACAAAGACAAGTCCAATCTATTTCTCAAATCAGTCTAGATTCTATGTCTTTTAATGCTCATACAACAAGCACTCAGTTGGGTTTTATCAGGCCACAGTGCCTAGACCCCCTATTTTCAGACCCAGAATTAATTTTGAGCAAAGCAGAGGGCCCTTATTTTGCAGATACTGCAAGAAATCTTGGCACTTAATTGATAAGTGCTACAAGATCCATGGGTTCCCTCAAAACATAAATTACAACAAGGGAAGGAAATCTGCAGCTGCTCATGTCTCCACTGGTGATGAATGTGTGTCTGTTAATCATGGGAATCCTAATTTGTCTGTTCCTCTTGGGGATCCTTCTGTCAGCCATCACCATGTTACACACATAGATGGTCACAGCTCTGTGATACCAGGGTTGAGCAGACACCACTATGATCAATTGATGAGCTTGTTGCAACAGACCAAGTTAGGGGATTCCAGTGATCAAGCTCCTCCTCCCATGTGTGCTGCTAATTTTGTTGGTACTATGTTGACTGAGAGTCTTGTTTCTGATTCCAAATTATGCATGCTTACACATATTAATTCTGTCACCTGGATCATTGATTCAGGGGCATCTAATCATATGACACATGATAACAACCTACTCTTTAACATCATACCTTTGACTGTTCCTTATCTTGTAACTTTGCCTAATGGTTACAAAGTAAAAGTAACTTGTACAGGTTCTTTTGCATTAACTTCTTCCCTTACTCTTCATAATGTGCTTCTGGTTCCTTCCTTTAAACACAACTTGATTTCTGTTCACAAGTTGATAAAACAGTTGCACTATATAGTTTTGTTCACTCCAACTTCCTGTTTACTTCACATGATACAGGACCCTTCTCTGAAGAGGCCTCTGGATCTTGGTAAAGAGGAAGCTGGCTTATACAAACTGTCTTGGGTGCCTCCTTCCCCTTCTCCCTCTCCTGTTTCCCCTTTTACTTCTGTGTGTGCTTTGTCCGATTTTTGTAATGATGACACTGTGTCTGACAGCAAAAATGTTGGCTTACCTCCAATTGTAAACAATTCCATTTGTAATAATGCTGTTACCAATGATATGAATTACATTTGGCATTTAAGACTAGCACATACTCCTTTTGCAAATATGAGACATATTTCTGGTTTGTCTTTTCCACTTGCTTCTAAACAACCTTTTCCCTGTTCTATCTGCCCTATGGCCAAACAGACTAGACTCTCTTTTCATGACAGCAGTATCAGTACAACTAGACCATTCTAATTAATACATGTGGATACTTGGGGGCCTTACCACACTTCTACTTCTTCTGGTTACAAATACGTCCTTATTATAGTTGATGATTTTTTCTAGGGCAACCTGGACACACTTAATGAGATCCAAAAGCAATGCCTTTTCCCTGCTTAAGTCTTTCATCTCTTTTGTTAAAACTCAGTTTAACTCTGTGGTTCAGACTGTCAGAAGTGACAATGCCTTAGAACTGGGATCCAGCACTGAGGGAATATCCTGTTTTAGTAGTCAGGGGATTATTCATCAAACCTCCTGCCCTCATTCACCTCAACAGAATGGTGTTGTTGAAAGAAAACACAGAACACTCCTTGAAACATGTAGAGCCCTGTTTTTTCAATCAGGCCTACCTGTGTCTTTCTGGGGGGATTGTCTGTTAACTGCCACCTATCTTCTTAACAAAATACCTTCCAGAATCCTTCACCATAAGTTTCCCCATGAAATTTTGTATGGCAAAGCTCCATCCTACTCTCATTTGAGGGCATTTGGATGCCTTGCTTTTGCTGCTGTCCCTATCCCTCAAAGGGACAAGCTTAAACCTAGAGCCCACTCTTGTGTGTTTCTGGGTTACCCCTTTGCCAAGAAGGATTATAAACTGTATGATTTGGTTACCAAGAAGAGTTTTGTTTCAAGGGATGTTGTCTTCCATGAAACTTATTTCCCTTTTAAGAATAATCCTACTTTTGCTCACCCTTCTTCTTCATATTTTCCTTATATTCCTCCTGCTGATGATGTCACTGCCTCAGACTTTCCTATATTTACTTCCCATGATTCTCCTGTTCTTCCTTCTAATTCTGATTCTCCTACACCTGATTTTCCTGATGCTGGTCCGTCTTCCCCTCATTCTTTCAATCCTCATCTCTCTACTCCTGTGTTACCTCCTTCCCATCCTCTTCCCACACCTAAAAAGTCCACTAGACAGCATAATCCTCCTTCCTACCTTAAGGATTATGTGTGTCAACTCCCTGCATTTTCTGGTTCCTCTTCCTCCACTTTGGAATATGAACCTATGTATTACTCTCAAGCTGCATCTGTCCCAGCATGGCAAGATGCAATGAGACAGGAGTTTGATGCTTTGGAGGCTAACCATACTTGGGATATTGTTCCTCTTCCTCCTGGTAAGAAACCCATTGGCTGTAAGTGGGTCTATAAAATCAAATACAAGTCTGATGGTCTTGTTGAAAGGTATAAAGCAAGGCTGGTTATTAGGGGTGATACACAAGTTGAGGGGATTGATTTTACTGACACTTTTTCTCCAGTAATTATGATGACCACTGTGAAATGCTTGATTGATGTGGCTGTCAAGAATCACTGGCCTCTATTTCAGCTTGATGTCAATAATGATTTTCTCCATGGTGATTTGGATGAGGAAGTTTACATGAAACTTCCTCCAGGTTTGACAGTTTCTGCTCATATTTCTGGTTCTGTTTCTCCTCCTTCTTCTAGTTCTTCTCCTCTGGTCTGTAAACTCCAGAAATACCTATATGGGCTAAGACAAGCATCCCGACAATGGTATGCCAAGTTGTCTTCTGCTCTTTATTCCAAAGGGTACAAAAATTCTTTGAATGACTATTCTTTGTTCATCAAAGGTAAACCTGGCTCCCTTGTGGTGGTGGCAGTCTATGTGGATGATATTATCCTTACTGGGGATGACAGTGATGAAATTACTGTACTGAAACTATTTCTTGATGATCAGTATAAGATCAAAGATTTAGGATCCTTGCATTATTTTTTGGGTCTTGAAATGTCAGTTGCTCCTGGTGGAATGATCCTAAATCAGCATAAGTACATTTCTGATTTACTGCATCAGTTTGATTGTTCAAATGTCTCCTCTGTTATTTTTCTTTTGGACATTAATGTCAAACTTCATGCTGATTCTGGTGACCTTTTATCCTCTCCTGACCAGTACAGGAGTCTAGTTGGTAAGATGTTGTTTCTGACTCACACTAGGCCTGACATATGCTTTGCAGTCCAACATCTGAGTCAATTCCTCAAAAATGCCCCAGACTTCCCCATATGACTGCTGCCCTGCATGTTCTGAGATACCTTAAGGGCACTCCTTCCTTGGGTTTATTTTATTCTGCTCATGCTGATTTCTCTGTTGCTGGGTATTCTGATAGTGACTGGGCTGCATGCCCTGATACTAGACGATCTGTTACTGGATTTTGTGTGCTTTTGGGTGGTTGCTTGATCAGTTGGAAATCGAAGAAGCAACCTGTTGTTTCTCTGTCTTCTGCTGAGGCAGAATATAGAGCCCTCAGCAAAGTTGTTGCTGAGTTAACTTGGCTTTCTCGCTTGTTGGTTGATATTGGGGTATCTGTTTCTTCTCCTATTTTTATATATTGTGATAGTCAGGCTGCTGTTCATATTGCTAACAATCCTGTTTTTCATGAACGTACCAAACATATCGAGGTGGACTGCCATTTTGTTCGGGACTTGTTGCAAACTGGTTTTCTCAAACTGCTTCATGTTCCTACTTCTCGTCAACTGGCCGACCTGCTCACTAAGCCATTGCATGTACACACTGTATATGCACTGTATATTTATTGTATTCTCTGGTATACATTGTATGGGCTATGATGATTTATTTGTTGTTTGGGCCAAATGTGTGTACATGCCCAACATGTATCTGAGCCCCATTTTCCTTCCATCATTGGGCCGTTTGACCCGACCCAATGCTAGATGCATATATAGCCATCTCTCAGATATTTTGGCTTACGGATTTCATTTTACTCTCTTTTCTGATTAATAAACTCTCTGTCTTCCAGAGACTTCTCTCAACTGCTCCTCCTTCTCTCTAGATTCTCTCACTATATTTTTCATGATTCTTCGGTTTAATCTCAATGTTTTCAGGTCTTGGAAAGGTAATATGTACGCAGACCTACATCCATCTTGTAAAGATAGGAAGTATATTTCCGATAAACCATCGATCGATTCTAAGGGTAACGTAAGTATTTTAAAATTAAATTATTATTAAAAGGTAAGAATAAACCCACCTACCCCCTTGGGGAAATTAAAGGGAACACGAAAATTAAATAATACACTAGGTTGGAGGCGGTCAATATTAATAAAAGCATGTGTACCATGATTTGTGATGGAGAACCATAGACTATCATCATACCATCTTTGACCAAACGACAAGAATTATTTATATTTTGATTTGTAAAAAAATATAAAATTTATATAATTTTTAATATAACATAACAAATGTGTATATATATTTGAAGAGTAGATATACATAGTCGTTTTCCCTTAAAAATGCAACACTTCAATTTTCAAATGACAAATGGGTCCCTATTGGTCTCTGTTTGGATGGACAAGGCTCCTTGCTCCCCTCACTACCTCCCTCCCAGGTAAAGGACATGCATCTTCTTTGTGTCCAATGCCTTTCAAATTAACCTGACCAAAAAACATAGAATCAGAAATTTCAGAAATGTGGTCTTAATTTGATTCCCTTTTCTTCCTCATATTCGGTTATGACATAACTTAAAAAGGGAATTTTGCATTCCTTTTTAATTTCCCCTTACATTTTGGGTCAAGTTTCCTGCAGCTATTTGTAAAAGAGTTTATGTAATTTTATGCATACATGGTATAAAACTACTATAAATAAACATTTGCACAATCAGACTGTTTATAAGCTAAGGTATATTACAGGTAAAGGTAGTTGATAAACAATAAATTATATTGGCATCATGACAAAATTTTATATATATATATATATATATATATATATATATATATATATATATATATATATATATATATATATATATATGGAGAATTCCTCTATATATATTCTGCAGTTTTAACGTTATTCTCTGACACTACTTTCTTTTTCAGAGTATAAGCATGAAAGAATCACCTGATCCTCCATTTGAAGAGACATACAAGAATCTTTTTGACAACATAAGTAATGAAAAGGATTCAAACAATTACGAAAACCTCTTCTTAGTGGAGAAATGCGAGCTGCCTCTTGTCGATCTTTACCAACTAAATTATGGAGACGAATTCGAGAGAAGAGAGTGCAAGAAAAAAATAGCCAAAGCTTCAAAAGAATGGGGTTTTTTCCAAGTGATAAACCATGGAGTTTCACATGATATTTTGGCCAAAATGAGAATGGAACAAGTCAAGCTTTTCGAGAAACCGTTCAATGAGAAAATGAATATTGACAAGAACCTTAACTTCTCCGAAGGAAGTTACCGTTGGGGAACGCCGACAGCCACTTGTCTCCGGCAACTTTCTTGGTCGGAAGCTTTTCATGTTCCTCTCTCTGATGTTTCCAGTTCAAAGGGACTCAGCAGCCTCAGGTACTTGGCATTTTCACTCTTATGTTTTATTTAATGTGTGTATGTGTGTCTAAGACCCCATTTGTAAAAGTCATACTGATTGGATATAATAAATGCACTACTAGTATATTATTATTATTATTATTTTTTTACTATCAGTATAATTTACTACGTTGTGAAAGACCGTTACTTGTAACATATTATATTAAGGACAATACGAGTAGTTATCCTTTGTGTAATTTGACTGCGTAAAAAATTATTTGCTCTTTGAATATATTGAAGTTACACTCATGATACTCTATATCTAAATCTACTTTGTCTTCCTTTCTACATCTCTCCCTATAGAGGGAGAGGTTCTTGTGTTTTGCACAATTTGATAAGTAGGAATAAATTGGTGAAATAACGAACTAAAGTAAGCAAGTATTATTTGTACCCTTACTTTTTTTTTTTGAAGAATTAACCTAAATAGTAACCCACTAAACTACTTGAATTAGAAATAGGCAACAAACAATATCTAGTTAAATTTTTGTATAATACCATTGTTTGTTCCAAATTTTTTTGGTTGTTATAGCGAAGTAATATTATGTACTAGAACATATACTATAACATAGTATGAAAGTTGATTCCATCAAAATTGACTTTTATAATGAATGATTATTATATAGCAATAGTGTTATTGAGATGTCTGGCTATATATTGATTAGTTTAATTACCTATTGGGGCAAAAACTCATAAGCTCTCCTGCAATGTAGCGAAAACTGTACTAGTGTTTTAAATATTTAGGACAAAGTTGTTTAGCCTATATACGAGAAATCCATATGACATGAAGTTTTTTCCTTTTCTATTTCTTCTGAGGTATGCTGAAACTGTGAAGTGTAAACTAAGACTACGCCATTTTTTGTACTCCATTTTTAGGCTTCCTTACAGTTCTTTTTTTTATTTTTAAAAGGATGAATTTCCTTAATTATAAGATTATTTTCTAAAATACCTTTTATTTTCTCTTAGGTGTATGTGTATCCCTTAATTAAATGTTGTTTTGAAAGAGAAACAAAACAACAAAAAAGCTAGCAGAAGTCAGTGAGGAAATGAATCCCCAATATCTCCCACAACTCACCAAAAAATACTACTATGTAAGAATGTATCCTTTAAATAACACTTTATTAAATGAAGCAGTAAGAATTAATCTGAAAAAGTAATAAATGTTTCTTTTTTATCTAAAATATTAAATATCTAAACTAAATTTAGTTTGCAAAATGATTAATAGTTAGAATCACAAGAATAATTGATAAAAAATGTTGATACTCAGACATCTAGAGGGTGAATGTAATAAAATATGAGGTTCTCAATTTGTTAGTCAAGAATTAAAATGGCTCAGCCTCTATATAATAAAATATGAGGTTCTAAATATGTTAGTCAAGGATTAAAATGGGTCATACTCCGACATATCATGATGAGAAATAGATCTTGAGCAAAACACACATAAAAATTAACTCATTAGGCAAATATTATCCAAGATCAATTAATATAATCATGACCAACCTTGGACTCTGATAATAATGGGGATCAACTTGCCACTAATTATATTTATTAGGTTTAGCAGCTTTTGATTTAAACTCTGTTCAATTTGTACGACAACATTTGGGTGCTGCCGATTGAATTCTTTCTCCTATGTAAAAAGTGGAAGTAGTACATGAATTGCATTGCTGGTTTGATAACTTGATTATTTGATTTGATGGTTTTTTGACGTTGTGGGGGCTCCTCACTATTATAGTAAGATATGTCTCCCAGAAAAAGTTAAAAGTGCATCAATTGAAATTATTTTCTAATGCATGCATTGGCATGATTTTTGGGAGAATTCTTATACAATATTTGGCCGTACTCTTAAAATCAGCTTAATCTAAAAAAATATTAAAATGCTAGTTTAATAATTTGATATGATGGTTTTTTGAAGTTGTGGGGTTTCTTACTTGAGGATCCAGTACTTTATTATAGTAGTAAGATATGTCTCCAAAAAAAGTGAAAGTGTATCGATTGACATTTTTTTTTGGGAGCTTTCTCATTACATGTTTGACCGTGCTTCTAAATTAGCTTAGTATGAAAATATTTTTTTCAAAAGTGTTTTTGAAAAAATATTTTGAGTGGAAGCAATTGTATTTGCTTAATTAATTTGAAGATCACTTTTTTACAGCAATTCGTATTTGACCAAATTTTTAAAAAGTGTTCTAAGTATATTTTTCTCAAAATTGTTTATCAGGAAAATGCATCGGAGGAGAAGCTATTTTTCTATGCTATTCAAAAGCTTCTTCTGTTTCTACTTAATATTACTTTTCTCCTTTTAAAAGCTTAGCCAAATATCTTAACTTTGAAAATACGCATTTTTACTATAAAAAATTCCCCCCCCCCCCCCCCCTCTACCCTCAAAAAAAAAAAAACCAAAGCCAAGAAAACTAGTAGTCCGCATCGTCATGATATCAGACTAGGTAGTCAACCTAAAAAAAGGAAAGTTAACACTGGACAACCTTATTAGGTGTCTGCCATAATTTTTTATCACATTTGATTTTATTATTTGTTGAAGGTAAGGGCAATATAATCATCGTAATTAGATTTTCTTTTTTGTAGAAGGAAATTATAATTCTCTTATATTTGGCTAGTCCTTTTTCTTGTAGGAAAATATTTAGAGTTCTATAAATTGAAGATCTGTCCTTTTCATTCAGTAGCATCCACAATGTAGCCATAGGGGGCTTGAGAGTCGTGTTAAGAGGGAGAACTTTACGAGACAAGTGTTAGTGTGTCACTTGTGTTTGTCTCTTCGTGAGGTTGTTCTCTTGATATTTTGTACTCTCTTTTATTACAGTGGATTGCTCATCTCTGCCGTGGACGTATGCCAGTTGACTGAACCACGTTAAATATTTGTCTCTTTTGATATATTTCTCTTTATTGTGTGATTTATCTTCGTTGAAGATTTTACTAGCGTTCGCATGACATCTGATTTTTTCGGTCCTAACACACCTTACCTAATAATGATATATAAGGAGCCAGGTTGATTAGTTACTACAATAGTTTACGTTCTCTATATTATACTCTCCTGGGGCGGCCCTACCCCTTCCCTACGTGTACATATGATACTTCGTGCACCGAACTGTTTTTTTATTCGTCAATTTATTTTCTTAGAGTCTATAAATAATAATTGCTTGGAATCTTAATGTATCTTTCTATCTTTTTTGTGTATGGATATATTCAGCTCGACTATGGAACAATTTGCAACAACATTATCTGAATTAGCACAGCAATTAGCAAGAATATTAGCAGAGGAATTGGGACATAAGTCAAATTATTTCAAAGAAACATGTTTGCCAAACACTTGCTACCTAAGAATGAACAGATATCCAGCTTGTCCTATTTCTCCACAAGTCTTGGGATTAATGCCACACACTGACAGTGATTTCCTCACAATATTACATGAAGATGAGATAGGAGGATTGCAATTACTGAGAGATGGGAAATGGATTTCTGTTAAGCCTAATCCTCAAGCACTCGTCATCAATGTAGGAGATTTGTTCCAGGTACTTGAACTTCTATTTTCCTAAATTTTGAACTTAATACATTATTTTAGAGTTGCAAGTGGGCGGGTCGGGTCAAATTTGAACGACTCAAAATAGGATTTCTTTCGCATGTAGTCGGCGCCAAAAATTATTTACATTCGATAGCCTAAAAATTGTATAAAATTTGTATAATTTTTGTATATATCATTCAAAATGTATATATGAACAAACAAACAAAATATTTTTTTAATTATTAAATAGAGAGCGGTTATACAAAAATATTTTCCCATACAAAAATAGGTCACTCGCCCAAGGTTTATTTGGATTAAATTGGATTGGGTCATGGCAAGTCAAATAATAACTGGTCATAATCAAACCAACATGACCCAACCTCATCTCCTTTTTTCAAACAAATGTGAAAGCTAATATATTGTTAAATAATTAGCTTAATCTCTTTCAAATTAGCTTATCCATATCTCCAAATTTAATTTTCTATTTGTGTGGGTTCGAGTTGCATATTGACACGTTGGGTTACATTATTGGTTTTTGACCCAGCAGTTTAATAGGTCATTTTGGGTTCATGCAGTAGAGCCAAGTCAACAAACGGATCATGATCCAACCCGTCTAATCTTAGGCAGTTTGGGGCGAGTTACTTAAAAAATTAGGATTAATTTTGCCACCTCCTGATTATTTCATTTTATCTATAATTACTTTTTCAAGGCAAAATTTCTCTAGTTCTACAAATTAATTATTGAAATAATGTTTGATAATGCAGGCATGGAGCAATGGTGTTTATAGAAGTGTTGAACATAGAGTTGTGACAAATAAAGTAAAAGAGAGGTTCTCAACTGCATTTTTCTTATGTCCATCTTATGAGGCAGAAATACAGAGTTTTGTTGAACCTTCTATTTATAGGAAATTTTCTTTTAGAGAATTCAGAAAACAAGTCCAAGAGGATGTTAACAAGTTTGGTTATAAAGTAGGTCTATCTAGGTTTCTTGTATCAACCCACTAAACACAACAATTTTGCAGTTAAATGCCTATATATATATCATACTATCTGACCTTTAAATATTTAACAATGACAAGAGGCTTAATTTTTTTTTTTAATTCTTTATTCCCCTTATATTCACAATGTTTGAATGAGTTAATATCTATTCCCTCTGATTCATTTTGTATGGTATTATTTCTTTGTTAATTAATCCATTCCAAAGAAAATGAGAACTATTATAGTCTTACCTTAATTTCATACTTCATTTTCTTAATAAACGAGCTCACAACACCACAGAATAAAAGGAATTTTCATTTTTGCACAAATTAGAACTCTGATTCCCGGATTCAAGTTTAAATATCAATATTTTATGAACTGTCCTTTCTATCCTTTTATTTCTTTTGTAGTTGTATGTTGCCTGATATCTAATTTTCTCTCATCTCCCAATAAAATGACACAACAATAACAACGAACTCAATATAATCCCACAAAGTGAAATTTAGAAAAAGTAGTGTAAGTAACCTTATTTTTAAAAAGGTAGAGAGCCTGTTTTCGATAGACTCCCGATACAAGTAAAGATAAAAAGAAGCAAAAAAATAAGCAATAATAACAATAAGATAAGATGAAATTCGGGGTGTCAAGTGAGTGGTTGCTTCGCTCGACAAGACTGAAACCTTCGCCTGATTATGGGCGGGACAAAATAGTTAAATCGATAAATGGGCGGGTCAATGATTTGTCTAAAAGTTACTTGGGCTGAGATGAATTAGGTTAAGATAAGCTAAAATTTGGATCATAGCTCAACTAACCCAACTTTACAATGCTTTAATTATTGTGAGTTGTTTTCTAACGAATTGTTTAATTACCAAATTAAAAAAATTTCTTCTTTTGTTATGGTCATATATTACATATCAAACAAAAAAAATTATTTTAAAGATATTTTCACAAAATTGATCATGGATCGATATGGACTAAGAATCTGTCCAACTTTAAATGATCTGAGCGTCAAAATGGGTTGAGTTTAACAATAGCAATTCAATGAGTGTCCCAATCTTGGACGGATTGAATGGCCCAACCTTTGATGGGTTGGGACATAAATCGCCACCCCTAATAAAAATACAAAACTACTACTAAAGCTATCTTATGAAAGAGAGGTGCAAAACAAATATCCACAGCATTTCGACCCAGCTTTAATTAATGAAATAATTGATAATCAAATATGCATATACTGCAGCTACACTCAAATCAAAATTGAAATAATAATTAATCCCAGGGACTTAACCAACACTCCTCAGGCTTTTCTGGATATCTTTCTGTATCTTTGTACCCAAGCATAATCCAATTTCTGGTCACTTGATAAATGCCAAGAATTATATTGATCCCACCAGTTTTCAGTGGTGGTTGAAACACAAGAAGGAAAAGGATCTTTCCATTGGCAACCATCTACACTGAAATCTTTATATGTAGAAACAAATGGTGCATTTTTGCAATCTGTTTTCTCCAAACCACCCCGAGTTGCCCAATCATCTGCATTCCATATGCTCGAAAACAAGTACATTGGCTTCTCATTAGGGAAGAAATTGTTGGTATAATTCGCGCTTTTTGTACACCCTTATCGGAACCTCATCCACGAAAAATCTGCATATTATGATGTCAAGTCTTATTGGTAAATTGTGTTGTTGAATTGTGTATATCACTGAAAGCTGTAAAAAGAAGCGTATATGTATGTTATGCTTGAACATAATCAATATGTAGCGAGTGCAATAGTACTTGATACTTGCTGATTTGAAATCTTGAATCCTACTCTGATAGTAAATGATATTTGTGATGTTATTATCAACAATACTCTTTTCCTTTTGCTTGAACAAACCAAGTTCGCACTTTGCACCAATTGCTAGTAGTAATTCACATTCATTGACTAAAAATTCTGGATCCGTTTCTTACTCTCTTGCCTAGGCAAGTCTAACCAAGGGCGATGCTATATTCTCATAAGGGTGGTCAATTGAGCATCCTTTATCGAAAAATTACACTGTGTATATAATTAAAATATTAAGTTATAGAGTTATATAACATATATTGAATACTCTTTGTCCGATAAACTTTTTCACTACTTTTAAGGTTAAATACACTTGAAGAAATTTCTGACTTCGCCACTAAGTATAATCATGTTGTGATCAATATGAAGTAGGTTGAAATGTTTCAAGGAGGAATTTAGTTAAACAACGCTAATCATCAAGTAATTGAATCAGGTAGAAATAGTGAGACCTTCTTTAGTATACCAAGAACTCAAAATCTACCTCATCTCTAGTTGGCCCTGCCCCATCTTCAGTGCACATCTGGCCATATCCTGCCATGTTCTGCGACGTCCTGACGCGCAGTCGTGACCACGCCCTACGGAAACCTTGTTACGACTTCTCCTTCCTCTATATGATAAGGTTCAATGGACTTCTCGCGACGTCGCAGGGCAGCGAACCGCCCATGTCGCCGCGATTCGAACATTTCACCGGATCATTCAATCGGTAGGAGCGACGAGTGGTGTGTACAAAGGGCAGGGATGTAGTCAATGCGAGCTGATGACTCGCGCTTACTAGGAATTCCTTGTTGAAGACCATGTCCTGACACGTTCTGCGATGTCCTGACACGTAGCTCGATGGAAATTGTAATTCAAGGCGGCCACCACAGCTCTTCCGCCGCGATGACTTAGCCAACGACACGTGCCCTTGGGGGCCAAAGGCCCCTACTGCGGGTCGGCAAGCGGACGGCGGGCGCATGCGTCACGTGTTGGGGCTGGTGTTGGCTTTGTATCGGCGAGGCAAATGTACGTGCGGCACATGAGTGGTGTTCGGCTTGTGTGGCTAGGGTGAAGCCACATGGTCATAACTCATTAGAATGGTCAATTGACTATCTTTCGTCGAAAAAGTACAGTGTATATATAAATAAAATATTATGTTTTAGAGGTATATAATACATATTGAACACTCTTTATTAGAATTTTTTTTCACTCTTTTAAATTTGAACACCCTTGAAAAACTCGTAGTTCGCCACCGGTTGTAACAGGTTAAAAGTACTCTAGTTTGTTATTGTATTGATAGAAGTCAAACGAAAAAAGACTCTTTCTATTATTTGGTGAAGAGAATCATTAGTTTAACCAGCAAATTATGTGGGAAAACAATCCTTCTTTCTTTGTTTTGAAGCAATATTTTTTGAAAGTAATAATTCCATTCAATTTGTTTTAAGAAAACTTACTGGCGTATAAACATACTTTACACCGACAGCATATATAAGTTAAATCGTTTTTACTTTCTTACAAGATTAACAATTGCATTGTTAGAGCTGACATTTATTCATGCATAAACACCTCCTACTAATTTCAACTTCATGCTAAACCAACCAAATCTGTATTTCTGCCTTGTCATAAATCCACATCCTATATAGAAGAAATACATCAAAGTTAACTATCATGAACTTCAAGATTCAAAATAGGAAAATGATACTGTATAACTGCTTTAAAAATAAACAAAAAAAAACATATTTTTTCTATATATATATATACACCTTTTTGTATATTATATATAAAAAAAATTATTCGTTTTTGCAGCTATCGGATTTAAATAGAATCGGCCCGAGTTAAAAATGATTTTTAAGTACATGCTCTGTGGTCTAAGGAGAAATACCAGATCTGTCCATCTTCAGAAGTCTTGAAGTGAGATTCAGGACAACTTTTACTAAATAGTCATCAAATGAACCTTCAACTTCAGCTTGAGATAGTGAACAAGATATAGCAATTAAAGCTGCAATTAAAAGAAGATTAGCCATTAATGAAGAAGCATTTCTCTCCATTATATCTTCAATTAAGCTCTTGGGAGAGTAATGAGAACTGAGTGAGGCTCTTCAGCTGTATAAGATTTGCGAGTGATCAAAATGTATAGTAGAGTAATATGCAATTGTCGCTTAGCTCATGTTGAGAGCAGAAATAAAATTAAAATATTGACAATATGTTAGTTGTCTTTGGTTTGTGGCTTAGTCTAATTACATCTTTGGCCTCAATTGGGGCTATGCATTTGGATCAGATGTCCGAAATCTGATCCGATCCTCTCTCTTTCGGATTGGCGGATTTCGAATTTCAGATTTTTGGATTGGATACGGATTGTGTTTTATAAAATTTTGGATTTTTCGGATTGGTATGATTTTAATTCGATCCGGGCCGAAATCCGAAATTATATGTACATATATAAATATTACACTAAAATTTTAGGGTGAAGCTTATTCATTTTTCACACACCCCTTACTCACTTGGATTTTTCTGCCTCTCTTCTCTTCAGTGAAGACAAAAGAGTCTCAAAGACTCAAAGTCTCAAACTTCTAATTTTACTTTAATTTTTATGTCTCTTTCTTCCGCCTCTCTTCTCTTCTCTTCTGTCTTTTATGTGTCTTTCATGCTCTATTCTTCAACTTTTGATCTTATTTTGATTTTGTTTTTGTTTTTGTTTTGGTAGATGGAATATGAGGCAGCGACACCGAATGAACTTCAAATTGTTAAAAATTTTGGTGAAATTGATGCTTCAACTGATTCCACAACCAACAACATTGAATCTCAATCTAAGTGAATGTTGTTTAGGAGATGAATGGTGTTTATTCACTCAATTTTTTTGATTTTGATTGAGTGGTGTTTTAGGAGATGAATGGTATTTTAGAAGATGAATGGCCCCAAGTCCTAACCAATCATTTTGTGACAATCCGATCAGACAATCCGAAAAATTATCCGATCTAAAGTTTAAAATCCGATCTGATCTAATGTTAATTCGGATTGAATTCGAATTGACCTTTTCAGAATTCAAAATCCGAAATCTCGAATCCGAAATATGCCAAATCCGATCCGATATGATCCGTGCACAGCCCTAACCTCAATAAATGAGCCGAATTTTAAGAAGAAAATGTTTGGTTTTTCTATTTAACAATGTTATCAAATTTCTTTTGTCTCTTTAAATCCCGGTTTAGATAATTTGGTGGGTCTTCGAGATCAATAATCTATCTAATTTGTTTGATCGCATAAGGCTGCGATAGCAATAGAATCAGAAAATTTTATTTATGCATCGACATGAAGATTGTGATTATTCTGTGTTGAATATATATTTTACAAAATAGTTAGATTTCTTATCATTTTCAGATATATTATCAAGGATGTTCTTTCTTTGCCTCCCTCTCATTATTCACTAGTCAATCCCTCTTTCCAATCTATTATTTATCTAAAAAAGTTGCTTTTTAATAGTAAAAGAGGGCAAATATGAGTTTGGATAATCACAAGGGCAATATTGTCTAAGACCAACAAGTTGGAGAAAATAAATTGCAACACTGATAATGGTGCTTTCTTATGAGAGCATGACTGCATTTCATTGGCCTTAATTATAATAGGAATTAGAAACTTGTTTGATTTGACAACTAGAAGATGCCGTTACTCATTAGATCTCGGAAATTTCATTAATTAGTTCTTTAATGGTATGGTACATGTCTACTCTTCTTCCATAATTTTCATCTCAAATGATTTATGACATATTCAATGACATATTCAATGACATATTTTGTATGTTCAATGACATATTCCATGACATATTTTCTTCACTTTTTATTCCTATATAAAGGCTTCGTAATAGATAGGAAAACACAATTGAAGAAGAAAATCTCTTCCTTCTCTCTATTTACATTACTTGTTCATGTTTCACTAAGTTGCTTATATTTCTTGTTCATATTTAACTAAATTGCTTTCATTTTATAACACGTTATCACCACGAGTCTCTAATAGATTGAGATTATTTACTTCTATTGGATATTGTCTTCTTCCCAACATAGATATGCTTGATATGATCTGATGGAGCAAGAAAAAGGAAAATAGTTATATTTAGTCCTGGAGATGTGAGACTACTTCAAGATAACAATTTATTGTTGAGTTAGGAGGGTTGATAAAATTACAACTGCGTGTCATGTCAAATATAGAAGGTAAAAGGTTCCATCGTATCATTTTATTTTGTTAGAGAGCATAATATTTAATTTTCACAAAAATTCGGCAACTAATTTCTATTGATACGATTTTTAATTTATTTAACTTTGGAACTTAGTTCCACTACAAACTGTGAAATAATTTCCACTTTGGTACAATGCTCATGGCCTTTTTAGTTTCACTGAGGTATATGTTAGTTTGGTGTGGATGAAATAAGGTAGGACCATCAGATGCTAATATTTGGTCCGTTAAATAACCTTTTAGTGGTTCTATAAATTATAACATAATTACTACAGACGTTAGACATGTATATTAGATAGATAATAATTACAATATCCTAGAGTTTTCATGAAACAAAATTTCAAGCATGTTAGAGCTAAATACTGTTAATCTGGAAAATGTGATTTTCCTACTCATAATAGTTATGTCACGTGATTATGTTGGAGGAATGGTCATATTACTTCAACGATTTTAATATGTTAGTAATACTATTTGAGATATTCCGATTTTTATTTTGCTTCGTGATGTGATTCTATTAGAAAATTTTTTGCAAGTAACAAACTTTATATTAAGTTTTCTATTTTGGAACAGGAAATGTATTTCGTAAATCTTTTGCTTTAGGCATAGGAAAAATAATGTCAATTATATCATTCATACTAATCTAATTAAATGCAACATGATTTTTATATTGATAGTCGGCAAAGTGATATATATCATTATGTTTTATTGGTTTACTTTGATATCTTCTGTATAAAAACAGAATATGATAGCAATAGTTATTACTCAAGATTATTTGCTTTGTAAAGTTAAATATATTTAGTTATGTGTTTCAATTCATGTGTACGATTTATGTAGTCATCATGCATTAGTTTGCATTAACACCTCATATAGTAATAACACTACATGGTGACTTTCTATTTTGAAATGTTTATATGTAAGATACTAGTATACGAGTTTGTACTCCATATTTTTGTTGATAATAGTTCTTATCATTTCTATTTACTTATTTATGTCTACATAAAATGATGTTCTATTCTTAGAAGTGAATGAGATCATTTGTGATAAATATTATATGAGGGTAAGACGACGGGTTCAAGTCCCAACACACCATAATAATAAGACATCGAGTTTAAGTCTTGATACTTTATGATGATAAGAGTTGGGTTTAAGTCACTATTCATTCTAGCCTAACATGCTTTTATATGGGTAAGGCATTGGGTTTTAGTCCCAAATATGACATATTGAGGTATATTGATGATTAAAGAATGATAACATATCCCACTTTATTTGTACCATTCTTGAAGTGAATGTGATAGCAGTACATAATAAATGAAGACAAGTGGTGGATCAATGAACATGGTCGTGCCAAAGACGATAATAATAGTCATCATTATGGTAATTGTAAAAATGAGAACAATAAGGGTTCTCAAATATTCCTTCAAAATGCGAAGGCAATGTTTACCATCAAATTGGTATGAAGCACATCATTAATTATGATCTATTCCTTAAATAGAATGTGACTTGTGATAAGCATTGAAAATGCAAACCCATTCCTAAATGTGAATGTGATAATATGTGATAAAAGTAATAAATAAAGAAATGCAAGACAGTGACGAATACCACATAACTCACCCTTGAGAGGGTTTTGAGTGAAATAAAGAGAAAAATATTATTGTGTGATTACATAAATATGTCATTGGTCTCGTACATGTGATACACAAAAATACTTTGGCATGCCTTATAAAAGTTATTAAAGGCAAAGTTAAAGCAAGAAATAATTTTGCTTATGATGATTTTGACCATGACAATTTATTATGATATAACTTTCTCCCTGAAGCAGACATTTAGCATATGAATAATATGATAAAAGATCTTGTAGTACAAAAGTTGTTAAAAGATCCGAAAGAATTAATTTGTTACTATCCAGATGAATAAAATTATTCATGATATTGATATTGAAAAGTCTCAAAAGAAACTTTTTGAGTTTCAAATGTATAAGTCAAAGTGGTTGACATGTTGAGACTATAAATGAAAGGAATATTGAATATCTTCATATTTCTATAATCATACTTGGTAAATATGACATGTTACCCGATTTTCTTTCTATTTGCACTACACAAATATAAGCATGATGCTTGAAACATATGCAATAAGTAAACTAGAGGTTTACTAAAATAAATATTAGTTGGCATAACTGGTTGACCATCCCGGTTCAATTATGATGCGAAATATTAATTGAGAATTATATTGAAGAATAGAAGATTCTCCAAGAATTCTCTTGTGCTAATTCTCATGATATACCAGTTAAGGTTGGGATTGAATCCCTTGATTTCTGAAACGAATAAAAGGTGATAAATACATAGGCCCAGTCACCTGCCATGTGGACCGTTTACTATTATATGATTTTAATAGATGCATCTATTCTATGGTCACATGTGCATTTGTTATCAACTTGCAGTTTTGTTTTTGCAAGATTGCTTGCTCAATTTATTAGAGCACAGTTCCAGAATATAAATTATGATAATTTATCTTAATAATACTGGTTTTAATCCAAGTTGGTTTAACAGAAATTGTATGCCTCCAATTATAGCTAAATCATTGGTTATGAGAACAAAACTCTCAAAAACGAAATTTTATATGAGATGTATTACTTAATATACAGCAGCACTTGTTTGCATCTAGCCAAGTTATGAAAATTTCCCCTATCACAATCGGTTCAGGATCAGGAACCAAATAATTTCTATCTAGAAATATGTATGTGCTATATGATTTAATTATGTCACTACAATACACATAGATGGATTCCCACGGAAGGTTGTGAAATGTGTTGGTGATCCCAATATTAGGGGGAGAAAATGACAGCTGAGAAAGTAATACGTGAAATGAATTATTATGAATACATATAGATCCTCGTACAAGAAAATACGAAGTTGAAGTTCAAGTGATAATTCGTTTACAAATTATTGCCAGACGGATTTGCTGACCCAAAGCTAAATGTCATATTTTAGCTGCTAATGCTCCAAAGAGGGACAGAGTCTATGTCATGCATAAAGCATAACAGACCAATTGGTTCCAAAGATAAACTCCTTGAAGAAGGAGAGGGAAAAATATTCAAAATGATCATAGTAAGAAGGCAAATGCTCTAGAAGAGCACCACGACATAACACTTCATAAGAACTCATGGGAGAGGCTCAGGTACCTGAAATAATGAGATAAAGAGATCTCAATAAGTTATTTCTTTATTAGGTAATAATGGAACTGACATAAAGTGATCGTCGACGATATTGCTAATATAATGTAGCGCTCAATATTATTAATATTGACGAGGATCTTGAGCTCAAATCTGTCATGAAATTTGGACAGATAAATGATTGGCCAAAATAAAATAAAATAAAATAAAATACGCAATCAAGATTGATTTCACCTGAAAAATGTGAAGTTGGACGGATAGTCCCAACACGTGAAAGTATAAAGCCAGTGGAGGTATAAATGTATTCTTGTGTGAAAAAGGTCAAGTCGATAAACATAAAGATGACTTGTGTTACAGAAAGATTGAAAATATCTGTGATGTATGTAGTCATTTCAGGTTTTAATCTGGCAATACATAAAAAATTTGATATGCGTATAACGAAAATCATTGAAGGATTTAAATTTTTCTGAAGCCTATTATGATTTCCAAGAAATTTATTAAATAAGGCTTCAATAATCCTTATGCGGATTGACACAATATGGACGCATATGGTATAATCGCCCGAGAAAATACTTGTTGAAAGAAGGGTACAAGAATAATTCAATTTGTCTTTGTGTCTTTATAGAAGGATCTGGATTTGAATTTGTTATAATCGCCGTATATGTTGATGATTTAAATATCAGTAGAACTCCCAGAGAGCTTCATGAAGCATTAGAGTGTTTTATGAAAGAATTTGATAATGTTTTATGAAAGAATTTGAAGAAGGAGAGGGGAAAATATTCAAAATGGTCATAGTAAGGAGGCAAATGCTCTAGAAGAGCACCACGACATAACACTTCATAAGACCTCAGGGGAGAGGCTCAGGTACCTGAAATAATGAGATAAAGAGATCTCAATAATTATTTATTTATTAGGTAATAATGGAACTGACATAAAGTGATCGTCGACGATATGCTAATATAATGTAGCGCTTAATATTATTAATATTAACGAGGATCTTGAGCTCAAATCTGTCATGAAATTTGGACAGATAAATGATTGGCCAAAATAAAATAAAATAAAATAAATTATGCAATCAAGATTGATTTCACCTGAAAAATGTGAAGTTGGACGGATAGTCCCAACACATGAAAGTATAAAGCCAGTGGAGGTATAAATGTATTCTTGTGTGAAAAAGGTCAAGTCGATAAACATAAAGACGACTTGTGTTACAGAAAGATTGAAAATATCTGTGATGTATGTAGTCATTTCAGGTTTTAATCTGGCAATACATAAAAAATTTGATATGCGTATAACGAAAATCATTGAAGGATTTAAATTTTTCTGAAGCCTATTATGATTTCCAAGAAATTTATTAAATAAGGCTTCAATAATTCTTATGCGAATTGACACAATATGAACGCATATGGTATAATCGCACGAGAAAATACTTGTTGAAAGAAGGGTACAAGAATAATTCAATTTGTCTTTGTGTCTTTATAAAAGGATCTGGATTTGAATTTGTTATAATCGCCGTAGATGTTGATGATTTAAATATCAGTAGAACTCCCGGAGAGCTTCATGAAGCATTAGAGTATTTTATGAAAGAATTTGAAATGAAAGGTCTTAGAAAGATAAAATTTTATCTTGGTCTACAAATATGAAAGATGAAATTTTTGTCCATCAATCAACATACACTGAAAATATTTTAAAGCGATTCTATATGGATAAAGTACATTCATTGAGTATCCTGATGGTTGTGTGATCACTTGATATAAAGATTCATTCCGACCTCATGAATATAATGAAGAACTTTTTGATCCTGAAGTACCATATCTTAGTTCATTTGATGCACTAATGTATCTTGCTAAAACTACAAGGCATGACATAGCTTTTTCAGTTAATGTCTGAGTAAGATATATATCTACTCCTACAAGGATACATTGAAATGAAATCAAATACATATTGTATTATCTGAAATGGACTACCGATGTGGGCTTATTTTATGGCAATGATTACAATCTCGATCTTGTTAGTTATGCTGATGCGTGGTATTTATCTAACACATACAAGGCTTGATCTCAAACATGCTATGTGTTACATATAGAAACATTGTCATATCTTGGCAATCGACTAAGCAATCAATCATGGATACTTCATCTAATCATGCTGAGATAATTGCTATTCATGAATCAAGTCGAGAGAGTGTGTGGTTGAGGTCTATAATACATCTTATTCGAGACAAATGTGGTTTGAAATGTGACAAACTGCCCACAATTTTGTATGAAGATAATGCAGCATGCATAGCTCAATTGAAGGGAGGATTCATAAAAGGAGATAGGACAAAGCACATTTCACCAAAGTTATTTTTTTCACACATGATCTTCAAAAGAATGGTGATATCAATGTGCACCAGATTCGTTCAAGTGATAATATGGCTGATTTGTTCACAAAATCTCTACCAAAATCAACCTTCAAGAAGCTAGTGTACAAGATCGGGATGCGAATGCTCAAGGATGTAAATTGATGCTCTAATCAGGGGGAATTAATGCGCGTTGCACTCTTTTTCCCTTATAAGGTTTTGTCCCACTGGGTTTTCCTTGCAAGGTTTTTAACGAGGCAACCAAAAGGGTGTATTTCTAAACATGTATACTCTTTTTCCTTCACTAGAATTTTTTTCCATAGGGTTTTTAGTATGGTTTTAACGAGGCACATTATCTATGGACATCCAAGGGGGAGTGTTATGATAAATAGCAATTTATGGTGGATGTCTACTCTTCTTCCATGATCTTCATCTCAAATGGTTTATGACATATACAATGACATTTTTTGTATGTTCAATGACATATTCCATGACATATTTTCTTCACTTTTTATGCTTAGATAAATGCCTTGTAATAGATAGGAAAACACACAATTTGAAGAAGAAAATCTGTTCCTTCTCTCTTTCTCTCTATATCTCTATATCTTGTTCATGTTTTACTAAATCGCTTTTATTTTATAACATTTAACTATTTATTTTGCAGTTAAAAAGAAAGCATAAAAGGCAAAGGCACAAAATTGTGAATCTGTTCAGCTAAGCGTTTAAACTGTTAGAAATTAAATTAAAAAAAAAACTATTTATGTACTAAAAGTTTAGGTTTGCACCTAAATCCTCATATACGAGCTTAATTCTCTTTTTATCAGGTTAACCACATGGAGTAACATTATTTTATTGATAAATGAGACTCGAACTCAAGATCTTGATCTAATACGACATTAACTTACTCATAAAAAGTTAAGAGATTTATATTTTAAGAAAAAATTGTTTTTCAATAAAAATAATGGGCCAGTAAATTAATAGTGTCATAAAGCATGAATTCAATTTAATCATTTGACTTTGGTATTTACGATCTCAAAATTGTTGAATTGTTAAAGTACCACATCAGTGGATGACAATTTTGGTTGGGAATTTTTCCCTATAAAAGGAGGCCTAATATTTAGGATTTAAACACCTCTCATTTTCCTTCTCATCTTTTTAAAGCATTTGTATCTTTTCGCTTTAGTATTATTCCACTTGTATTTTTAGAGTGGAATAAAAATATTGGTTGTGTCCGAGGAGTAGGCAAAGTTGGCCGAACCTCGTTAAATTCTGGTGTTCCTTTTATTGTTCCTTTATTGTGGTATTTATTATTTCGTGGCTGCTATAATTTTTTGTATAGTACTTATGACTCATTCACACTATATACATTTGGCTTCCGCAACAATTGGTATCAGAGCCAAGGTACTGTATAAGTATGCTATGTGGATAGCAGCTAGTATGATCTTCCACATCAGAAATAATTTATCTTGGTAACTGAGTCAAGGTTCTGTCTGAGTGTGCTCTGTGGTTGTAGCCTGGTCTGATCTTCTACATCAGAAAGGAAATAATCTTTATTTGTATCGTCATTTATTAAATAAAATTTGTGTCAAAATGGGAGACAAGAAACAAGAATAATCTACATCAAGTGTCAGTAATACGTTATCATTGACATCTTTGCTTATGACAAGAATTGTGTCAAATATGAAATTTGCGGCAGAACTTTTTGACGGGTCCGGACATTTTGAGATGTGGCAAGGTGAGGTTCTAGATGTCTTTTTTCAACAAGGACTAGATCTGGCCATTGAAGAAAAGAAACTAGATGTCATTTGGACTAGAAAATTGGAAGATTCTCAACCGTGTTGCTTGCGGTACCATTTGATCCTACCTTGCTAGAGAGCAGAAATATCCATATACAAAGAAAACTTCTGCAAGTAGATTATGGAAAACAATGGAGGATAAATTTTTGAAGAAAAACAGTTAAAATAAATTGGACATGAAGAAGAGACTGTTTCACTTCACCTATGTTCCTGGTACCGCAATGAATGGACATATCACCAGTTTCAATAAGTTGGTCACGGATTTGCAAAATATGGATACAACTTATGATGATGGTGACTTGGCCTTGATGTTGTTGGAATTACTTCCTGATAAGTACGAGCACCATGAAACTACTCTACTCCATGGAAATGACGAAGTTTCTCTCAGAGAAGTTTGTTCGGCTTTGTACAGCTATGAACAAAGAAAGCGAGAAAAACAGAAGGGCGGAGAAGGAGAAACACTATTTGTGAGCTGTCGTCCTCAAGATCAAAGGAGGACAGAGAAGGGAAGATCCAAGTCAAGATCTAGACTCAGCAAAGATGAATGTGACTTTTTGTCGAGAAAAAGGGCACTGGAAGAAAGACTGTCTGACGTTGAAGAATAAGGCAAAACATAACAATGGAAAGGCCATTATGGATTCAAATGTAGTCGATTGTGATGATTCAGACTTCTCATTAGTTACAACAGAGCCATCAACATCATCATACATATGTTTTATGGACTCAGATTGTAGCTATCATATGTGTCCCAACAGGGACTGGTTCATGGAATTTCAAGAAGGAGAATATGGAGTCATCCACACAGCGGACAACAACCCTCTTACCTTATATGGAATTGGTTTAATAAGATTAAGGAACCATGATGGAATGATTAGACATTAACAAATGTTCTATATGTACCGGATTTTAAGAAGAATCTCATCTCTGTGGGAGCCCTAGAATCAAAAGGGTTCAAAATCGTTGCAGAAAATGGAGTGATGAGAGTATGCTCTGGTGCACTAGTGGTAATGAAGGAAAATCGGAAGAACAATAACATATACCGCTATCATGGTAGTACAGTTATTGGGACACGACAGTGACGTCCAGTGATGACAAAGAGGCAAAAACAACCAGGCTATGGCATATGCGCCTGGGACATGCTGGAGGAAAATCCTTGAAAACTCTATCAGATCAAGAATTGTTAAAGGTAGTAAAGACTTTCAACTTGGAGTTTTGCGAGTATTGTGTCAAAAGGAAACATACAAGGGTTAAATTTGGAACAACGATCCATAATACGAAAGGCATTTTGGATTATGTACACTCTGATATTTGGGGTCCTTCCGAATCACCTTCATTGGGTGGGAAACACTATTTTGTAACCTTCGTTGATGATTTTTTCTGAAGAGTATGGGTGTATACAATGAAGAGCAAAGATGAAGTGCTGGAAATTTTCTCAAATGGAAGACGATGGTGGAGAATAAAACAGGCAGGAGGATCAAGTGTATTCGCACAGACAATGAAGGAGAATACAGATCATTTCAACAAGGTCTATGAAAATGATGGCATCGTCCGACACTTCACTGTCAGACATGCACCACAACAGAAGGGAGTGGCAGAAGATATGAATCGGACCTTGCTGGGGAAGGTACGGTGTATGTTATCCAATGCTGGCTTGGGCAAAGAATTTTGGGCTGAGGCAATTACATATGCATGCCACCTCATTAATCGTCTACCATCTGCTGCTATTGATGGTAAGACACCCTTTGAAAAATGGTGTGGAAAGCCTGTTGTAGATTATGACTCTTTGAACGTGTTGGCTCAACTGCATATTATCATGTGACAGAGTCAAAATTGGATTCAAGGGCAAAGAAGGCTATTTTTATGGGGATTACTTCTGGAGTCAAAGGATATTTCTTATGGTATCCTATGACAAAGAAAGTAATACTCAACAGGGATGTTACCTTTGATGAATCTGCTATGGTAAATAAGGTAACAAGTAAAGATACCAAACAAGATGATAGTGCTTCTAAGCAGGTGGAGTTTGAGGGAAAATTTATTTTTCCTACACAAGAAGCAGAGGAGGAAATAAATGAAGATTATCCTTCGGATGGAGAGCTAGTAGAGGAGATTCCAACTCAGGAACCTCAACAACAACTTGAATCAATAGCAACCAGCAGGACAAAAAGGACAATAACGAAACATGTTCGTCTCATAGAGACAGTTGCTTGCAATTGTAGCTGATGATGTTCCTACCACTTATAAAGACGCAGTCCTAAATTCAGAAGAAGATAAGTGGATGATTGCCATAAATGATGAAATACAGTCCCTTTATCAAAATCATACATGGAGATTGGCCAATCTCCCAAAGGGAAAGAAAGCAATTGGGTGCAAATGGGTATTAGCAAAGAAGGAATGATTTTATAACCTAGTAGATGTTCGCTACAAAGAAAGATCGGTGGCCCAAGGATATGCTCAAAAGGAGGAAATTGATTACAATGAAGTGTTTTCTCCATTGTAAAACATTCCTCCATTCAACTTATGTTGGATTTGGTAGCACAGTTGGATTTGGAACTAGTTCAGATGGATGTAAAAACTGCATTTTTACATGGAAACTTGGAGGAGAAATCTACATGACTCAGCCAGAAGGATTCAAAGTTGCTGGAAAGGAAAATATGGTGTGCAAACTTGAAAAATCGTTGTACTGTTTGAAACAATCTTCTAGACAATGGTACAAACGATTTGATAAATTTATATTGCAGCAAGGGTACAAGAGAAGCAAATACGATCATTATATGTATTTGCGCAGGCTTAAAGATGGTTCCTTTATATATCTTATTCTATATATTGATGATATATTGATAGCTTGCAAGAATTCGGAAGAAATTGATAAGTTGAAGATTCAACTGAGGAAGGAGTTCGAGATGAAGGATCTGGGTGAAGCAAATAAAATTCTTGGCATGGAGATAATAAGAGATAGATGTTCAAAGAAACTCTGTTTATCTTAGAAAGAATATTTGAAGAGAGCACTACAACATTTCGGCATATATGACAAGACTAAGCCAGTTAGTACTCCACTTGCTTCCAATTTTAAGCTAAGTACTACTATGTCACCAAAGGATGAAGGTGAATGAGAGTATATATCAAAGGTACCATACACAAATGCTATTGGTAGCTTGATATATGCAATGATTTGTACAAGGCCTGACATTTCACAAGCTCTTGAAGTTATTAGCAGACATATGCACAATCCAGGAAAGGAGCATTGGCAAGCTGTAAAGTGGATTCTACGGTATATTCATAATACTGTAGATGTTGGGTTAGTTTTTAAGCAGGAAGACAATCGATCAGTAGTTGGATATTGTGACTCAGATTTTGCGGGTGATCTGGACAAACGAAGATCAACTACTGGTTATGAGTTTACTTTTGCAAAGACACCAGTTAGTTGGAAGTATACTTTCCAGTCAACAATTGCTTTTTCTACAACAGAGGCAGAGTACATGGCTATTACAGAGGTTGTGAAGGAGACTATTTGGCTTCAAGGATTGCTAAAGGAGCTTGGTGTTGAACAAGAAGGTATCACAATTTTTTGTAATAGTCAAAGTGCTATTCAATTCGCGAAAAACAAAGTTTATCATGCAAGGACGAAGCACATTGATGTTCAGTATCATTTATTATGAGAAATCATAGAAGAAGGTAGAGTCACGGTGAAAAAAATTCATACTACAGAGAATCCCGCTGATATGCTGATAATGGTAGTGACTGCGATCAAGTTTCAACATTGTTTGGATTTGATCAACATTGTTGAGCACTGAAGATTGAAGATGAAGACACAACCAAAATTTGTTATTGAGAGAAAATTAAAGATGTGGAATTTTGCCATGGTGGAGATTTGTTGAATTGTCAAAGTCCCACATCGGTGTGTGATAATTTTTCCCTATAAAAGGAGGCCTAATGTTTAGGATTTAAACACACCTCTCATTTGCCTTCTCATCTGTTTAAGACATTTGTATCTTCTCTCTTTAGTATTATTTCACTTGTATTTTTGGAATAGAATAAAAATATTGGTTGTGTCCAAGGAATAGGCAAAGTTGGCCAAACCTCGTTAAATTCTAGTGTTCCTTTTATTGGTCCTTTATTATCTTATTTATTATTTTGTGGCTGCTATAATTTTTTGGTATAATAATTATGACCCATTCACACCATATACGTTTAGCTTCCGTAAAAAAAATAAATTAGGGAAGACAAGCTGAGTGTGCTGGGAATGACGACGACCAACATGCCAGTTTTCTCGTTAGCCAATTCTACAATCAAACTAAAGGTCATTTAACCACAATGATTTTCGGGCAAAAATGTCCCATGTGACACCCTAGCCACCAAACTTTGTAACAGTTTGACAGAGACAGCAGATGCGAATTCAAAATTTAAACTCTATAAATTTGACCTATAAATTTTTTAATTCAAAATATTGTATTTTATAAGTTCATATCTATTATCTAGTAAAATTTTGCACCATAAGTTTATATCGGCATCGAAAATTAAAACACTTCTCGAGAGACGTAATGCGAAATTGTAAAAGAAAAAACCTTGTTTAATGAAGTGAATTTGAATTAAAAATTTCACATTCTGATACTAGTGAAGCCACGGCCAAGAAAAAGGTCAAAGATGAATTATTAAGTGAAAGCCAGAGGCTCGATGAAAACTGGTTTGTAATTTAATCAGCATGATTTTGACAGTCCATTTTTCAAAGAGTAAGATTTATATAATATAAGTATATCACATGGCTCTAATTACAGAGTAACGTGCTAAATCTGTCGGTGGACGAAATGTGAATGCTTTTTCTTCAGCATTTAGAAATTAGCAATTTGGCTTTGCAAATCTTTCGAAAAAGAAAATATTAATGTCTGGTTGGGGGCTCAAAAAAAAAATCCGTGAGTGCATTTTTTTCTGGGCGTTGTTCATTGTTAGTAAAACGGAGAGATTATGACTTATTATGTGGAAAATATAAAATATTATGCGAAAAATTTAATATTTCTGAGTCAATTATAGGAAAATTATCAACTATGTCCATTGATAAGTAGTTTATTACAAAAATTGGTCAATTAATAAATATTACTGATATTAGCCAAATAGCCAATTAGCTATTTATAGCGAAAAAATATCAAATTTTTGCTTTGTTTTGAGTGAGTGTTATTAGAATAGATTGGGCACAACTTAAGGAGTTTGAATCTCAGTTTTGGGATGATTCAGTGAAATTTTGAGGAGGTTTGAATTGAAACTTCGAAGTAAAAGCTAAACATAAAAAAATGATATGTGTATCACACCGTGTATCATTTGTGTATCACACCGTGTATCCTTTGTGTATCACATATGTATCATATATATATCCATGTATACCTGTGTGTGAGATACATGTCTGATACATGTTTGATACTTGTGTCGCAAAGACTTTTTTTGAACTCGATTTAATTACGAATTTTGATTCAAAACTAGTCCAAATAACCTCCAATCTTCCTCAAATTTTGTACATTGACTTATCTATATATTTTCAATGAATTTCAAATATACCCATTGAAAAGTTCATGTTTTGTTTAGATTTTTGGAACATTGTATATATTTTTGTATTTCATCACCTTATTTGTTATCCCATCCATGAAATTTCCTTTCCAACTTGTATGTAATGTTGCTAATCACGCATAAAAATATGAAAGTTGGTTTTTGCATGTGATTCTTTGATAGAAAGAACCCTATTATTTGGTTTTTCAATTTTTGTTGGCTAATTTTGATAATTCTATAACTAATGAATAGAGATTGCTAAGTTGAGATTTATCTAGGACATTTGTGTAAGTTTCCCTCAATTATATAACATTACAAATCGATATAAACGAAGTCAGAATTATCGGATCGTGTTACCAAAAGAAAGAAAATAATAGGAAATGGATAGATGAATAGGATTAAGGATCTAATTAAATTATAGGGAAAGAAACCAACGCAATTGGGCGTAAATTTGAATCATTCCTTAATTAAGTAGATGTAAATGAACTTTGTAGTTGAATTATTATAAAAAAAAAACAACAACAGAACGACAGTTTGGCCGAGTGGTCTAAGGCGCCAGATTTAGGCTCTGGTCCGAAAGGGCGTGGGTTCAAATCCCACAGCTGTCAATAAATAAATATTTTTCATTTTTTTAAAGTTTTAGTGCGGAGAAATTTGTGGTTTTAGTTCTTGAACTGTCGATAAATGTTGATTTTTGGTATCAACATGCAAAAGATGTGAAATTATTTCTCCTAATTTTGGAAGAGGAATAAAATGGATAGAAGAATTCAGTAAACCCAACTATCCTTTCTTAGAACTTATGAAGGCGAAGCTCAGTCTAGCTGGGTGATCATATCACTCAATAAATTAAATTGCATAGAGTGTCCTTCTTTTCGCCTAATATTTAATACTAACCTCGTTTTATGCAAAAATAGTACACTTTTATTTTGTACACAAAGGAATTATAAGCGAAAGATATTAGGTCTTACCCGACTTTCATTTGATGAAGCAAAATTGCATCATCAAACTTTCTTTTAGACGATTGATACAAATTAAGATATTTGAAGTCTAAATTTTTTTTAATCTCTTTTAATGAAGAAAGAGTGAAATTGATCATCTTAGTGTCTATTTTTCTGTTTGTGTGTTTGTTTGCATTTGTAATTTCATCCGTATTGTTTAAGTTTTCATAAAATTGCAAGTAATCATTATTTGGGCAATTTTATTTGCAAAGACGGGAAGTTTATGCATTTAATCATAATCTGGAAGGAATAGCCAATCGGACTAAACATGTGATCAATCCAACTAGGTAAGAAGGATGAAGATAATACAAAGTTTAGCCAACAGCTAAATTTGTAACCAATTCAAGATTACATCAAATTTTGTTGTTCTTGCTTCGTCGTCCTCTTTGCTAACTCCTGGACTGATAGAATCTGAGATCTATCTAGACAATATGAGATTGTTACACATGCATTCAATAAAATGTAGAATGGGGAAAGATCGCAGAGAAAGAAAGTAGAAAGATGGAAGGGCAAATTTTGTTATTCTGTTAAATGAAAATAGGATGGCAACTAATATAACTACTTCTGTGAGTGGTTATTTAAGGAACAATGTGCAATGACTAAACTATCCCTCTCTTAATACACTAAACTACCCTATGACGATCCGATCCGTCGTCTCATGTATTACAATTCCGTTTCTCCCGTTTTATCCTTCTTCATGTTTCATTATCGGCATTTGGTATGTTAAAGTTGAATTGGATTAATTTGGTAGGAAATGAGACACTTAGGCTCTTTAAGGAAGGTTTGGTTTGGAAAAGTCAATCGAATGTTGACTTATGAGTTAGAGGGCTCGGATGTAATTTTCGGTGATTCGGTTAGCTTCGGAAAATGATTTGTGACTTAGGAGTGTAGTCGAAATTAATTTTGAAGGTCTGGTGTATAAATAGGCTTGAATTAGCAAAGTTAGTGTTTTGGCGATTCCGGTTGGTAGGTGAGATTTTGACCCGAGCGTCGGAATGAAATTTTGAGAGTTGCAGTATCTTCGTTAGGTGATTTTGAATGTGTGTGCAAAATTTCAGTCTATTCGGAGGTGTTTAGGTTGGGTTTTTGATCAAAGGCGTATTTCGGAAGTTTTTAAGAAACTTAGGCTTGAATCCGCTATGATTTAATAGTTTCAGTGTTGTTTGATGTGTTTTGAAGATTTGAAAAAGTTTGAATAATGTGTTAAGATGTGTTGGTATTTTTGGCTGAGGCCACGGGGGCTTCGGAATGATTTCGGGTGGTCAACTGAACCATTTTTTGGATTAAAGATTGTAGGTTCAGCTGTTTGTGTTGCAAAAGAAAATTGCCTTTTGAGTTCGCATGTGCGAGTCGCGAACGCGTAGAGGAAATTTGGGTGGCCTGGAATTTAGTCTTCATAATCACGTGGCATAGGGTCGCGTTCGCGTAGTTCTGAAAGGCGAAGCTTCGAGTTCGCAGTGGGGATCACGCGTTCACGGGCTGGGAGCCGCGTTCGCGTAGGGATAAGTGTTGGTCAGCATTTTATGTTCATCGCGAACGGGGGGGGGGGGGGGGGGTGTTGAACGCGTTCGCATAGGGTAAAAATACACCTGGGCAGAAGAATTTTATATTATTTCATCCGCGGAGCTTGGTCCATTTTCCTCCATTATTGAGCACCTTAAGAGCTGTTTGGTAGAAATTGAAGAGGGTTTCGATGGGAATTGATTGGAGGTGAGTCCTCTGGCCTGGAAATACCATTTTATTGAAGAATCAATATGTAGATTCATAGAAATTTGAGTAAAATTGGAAGAACTAAGGCTTGACTTTTGAAATAAAAATTTGGGATTTAAGGGGGCATTTAAGCTCCGATTTTTGTAAAATTGATATGTATGAACTCGTGGCGAGATGAGAAATCTAGTGATGTGAATTTTATCATTTTTTGAGAAGTGGGCCCGGGTTTCGAGTTTAGCAAATTTCATGAATTTCGATATTTTTCGAGTCTTTTCGATTGGGTTATGTTCCCTTAGCCTATTGTAACATATTTGTTGTAGTTTTGGCCATATTCGACGCGCGATGAGCTAGATTCGAGAGGAAAAGGTATATTAAGCTAGACTTTGGCGGGTAGAGGTGAGTAATAGATGTAAAGTGACTATCGACAGGAAATTATACGCAGAGATTGGGATGATCATATCGCTTTACACCACCCAAAGCGAATGAATTTCATGTCTAACATGTTCGCTCAGCCAGAAGACGCTAGAGGATGGTATAACTATTGGAGAATCTGAAGGAAGATCAAGTGCAATGGATATTCGAGTGGTTCCCAATAGGGGAGTTCATTGTTCGTTCTCGGGATGCACCATTCCTCAAACTCATTGGTCTGAGGGGAACCTATCCCTATGTCCCTCTCCGAGCCATGAGGCACGCAGGAAGAAAGCAAATCATACCAAGGGTGGACAAAATGAGTCACTTCAGGGCTAACTTCCGGGACGACGATAGCCCTCACAGGTGTCAAGCTCAGCACCTATGGCATTGCAAACTCGTCTTGGGAAGAGAATCTATTGAGCCGGGCAGGTATTACACCGGGTGTGTGCCATACTACTCGTGTTGGTTGGAACACAATCACACTGGTTTGGGCCATCCTGGGTTCATTCGAGGTCACATGCTTATTGATGAAAAGGCGGAAGCACAAGAAAGTACAATCAATTGCGCAAAAGAATTCGAGAATGTGAAAAGAGCATCGAGAAATACAAGAAGCTCATCCAAAATTGATCGACCAATGGAAGGATATGGCCTTCAATACCAGCAAGAGGTTAGGGGTACTTGGAACGAGGACTAGTAGAGCTAGAGAGGAAGTTCTTGAAAAGGATTGAAGACTGCCAAAATGCTGAAGGAAATGGGGGAGGACATTTGGCCTGAGCCTATTTGCTGCTAGGACTGGGCGTGATGATGAAGCTGTACGAGGGAGATAAGAATACCAAATCTGGGGAAGGCCCTTCTAGGACCAAGAGCAAGAAGTTAGGATCTTTTATTTCCTGCTTTCATAAGGCCACTGGCCATTAGTGATATTTTATTTCCCATTTTTAAGACTCGTCTTATTTTTATTAATAAAATGAGGCATTTAGCATTATAAGTTCTCCAAAGTTAATTTGTCGCTAGGCCTACCTCGGGCCAAACGAGGAACCCAAATTAGGACATGACTTATATTCTTGCACAATGTGTTTAAATATGGAAATATTCTCTTTCTCAGAATCCGCACTAACTTTTTACCTTTTGTTTTTCTTTTATTTTTATTCCCCTCCCCAAAGGTTAGTTCGTGCATTCTGGCACCATCATCATACTTGATGTGAATAAACGTCAATACCACACAAGAGGGGGGGGGGGTGATTTGTGTGGTACCTAATTTTCGCGTTAGAAGAACCTGGTTCTTCTAAGTGTTCTAACTACTACAGTTTGCGGTAAAATACTGAAAGTAAAGTGCACAGATATTTTTATGTGGAAAACACCTGGCTCAAAAGGTGAAAAACCATGACCTACTACTCAGTAGGATTTTCCCAAACTCCACTAAAATCAATGAGGCAAAACAGCATTTACAAAACTCTTTGTAAACCCAAGGATTAAACTCTAATCCCAGTGTGGCACACAGCCTCAGCTGCTGCGATACTATCAAGTTAACTCTAGCTTGATGACACAACGTACCTAATACAATTACTTCTAGGAAAGCTGAAAGGTACAATATAAAACCTACTATAATTGAACTAGAAATAAAACAATCAGATGGAACTGGTTTTTCTCTAGGTTCATGTAGCTGTAGGCGTTTCACTTGTAACTTGCATATATTGCCTGCAAAATCAGACTCGCTCTTTTTTGCTCTCAAATATGCTTTTACTTCTGCTTGTGTGTGTTACCTGAAAAGAGAACTAACTCAATCATATATTGAGTTAGCAGTTAGAGTTTGATTAAGACTCCACTTCTTATCCGTTTACAATTCGAGTCCTTGGCCAATGCAAACTCCAACTCTTATCCTAACATAGGATTAAGTTCTCTTCACATAAGGAGACTGTCCTCCTTATCCCAATGAAACCTTTTCGATTATGATCAGAAGATATTGATGCGTGATCTTTGGTGCATTATCTTCCTCACATGCTCTGCATGTGACCTCGTTGATTCAGACTGTATAGTACAAGATGGACCACGTCCTTCTATCAGTTCATTTGTCAATCTTTAAAACACAACTGAAACTTGGGCCAACAATACTCTACAAGATCCAAGGGCCGTCCACCACCTCCTCCTCCAAGTCCTATCAGAAACAAGAACAAAGGTAGAATGGGAGACGCAAGTGCTAGAAAGGAGATTGAAAGAGAGGAAACTTCTCAGGGTACCCAATTGCTAAAGGAACCGCTGCTCAGATTGAATAGAAACTTCTGAAATTCCAGGAGGAATTGTGTTAGAATATACGCTTAACGCTAGAGGAGGGGGTGAATAGCGTTATAATAAAAAACAATATAAACTTGCGGAATTAAAAATTGCAGGATTGAAATAAGTGCGGTAAGTAAATAATAAGGAACGAACGCACCGAAATTATCCTGGTTCACCATAACCTGTGGCTAGTCCAGTCCCTGAGAGACTCTCTCGAGATTCCACTAACTTCGTTAAGCTTACTGTGCTTAACAAACCGTTACAAACTGAGAACTTGAGTAACACAAGCCTCAACAACCTTTGCTCGAAGATACCACACTTCAAGACTTCAACCGAAGGAATGAAAACGTTCCTTCTTACAACCACAAGGGATTAACACTTCCCTTCAAGTGTATACAAACACTTAGCACTCAGGACAATACTCTCTTTAAGAGTAGATATGAGAAAAATAAATACGCTCAAGAACACAACAACTTTCGTCAAGAGTTTGGCTCTAAAAAACTTATTAAATGAATAGAAAATGATGAATATGAGAGTAAGCAAGCTTTAGCAAGAATATAATCAGTTGTTGTACTTAGAAGACTGATTTTGAGTTGTATTTATAGTGTTCAAAACCCCCACAACCGTTGCCTAATTGCCAATCAAGAATTGCTGATTTTGTGCTAAGATAATCGATTATCTGATTTGCATAATCGATTATTTTCCAAGCGTTCAAAAATCATTCCCAGATTTTAACCAGCATAATCAATTATCCAAATTGTATAATCGACTACCTGACAACGTTCAAAAAATCATATTCAGATTTTACTTAACATAATCGATTATCAGATTGTGTATAATCGATTACCTGACAACGTTCAAAAAATCATATTCAGATTTTACTTAACATAATCGATTATCAGATTGTGTATAATCGATTATCTTTCAGAGTTTAAAAATACTTTGGCAACGGTCATTTGCATAGTCGATTATGCTATAAGGATAATCGATTATCTTTTATATTTTGAAAACTTTGGACTACACTGTCTTAACATAATCGATTATTATAAAGTACATAATCGATTGTTTTACAGTTTTGTACAATTTGATAGACACTGCCTCAACATAATCGATTATCATAATGTGCATAATCGATTATTTTATAGCTTTGAAAAATCTGATGGACACTGCCTCAACATAATCGATTATCATAAGGTACATAATCGATTATTTTGTAGCTTTGAAAAATCTAATGTACACTGCCTTAACATAATCGATTATCATAAGGTACATAATCGATTATTGTTTAGCTTTGTAAATCTGGTGTTCATTGTCTTACCATAATCGATTATCATAAAGTACATAATCGATTATCTTTGTCCAGATTTGAGAGGCATGTTTAAAAAACATTTTGGCTAAAATAAAATGTTTGAAAATCATTTTGCTTTAAATTAAATATGCATGATTTGATAAAAATGATTTTATGAGAGAAGCCAAGTCTTGAGTTAATTGTCGGATCATGATCACAATTAGAGAACGACTCATGTATAACTTTATTTCTTTGCTTGATCATGATCTTTGTTCGTCTTGTGCTTGAACCTCGTTATGTGTCAATTGCGCGCTTGTGCTTGGACCTCGTCATATGTCAATTGCGCGTCGTTTGTCATTTATCAAAACCTACAAATATGAACATACGTTTAGTTTAGTGCCTTGAGAACGTGTTTCAACAATTTTCCCCTTTTTGATAATGGCAAACTAATATCGGGATATGCATATTAGATAATTCATAATGACGATCCAAGACAAGTATATAGATATGCAATTAGTTCCCCCTCAACATATGAATTCCCCCTCAATTTATGCCAATAAATATTAAGTGCATAGCCCTTATTCTTCCCCCTTTTGACATTAGCAAAAAACATTAGTAAATAACTTGTTTATTGATTAACCGAAAATCGCAATTATAAAAGGGACAATATAATGTCAACATAATCGATTATTGATACTTGATAATCGATTATGTACTTAAGAGAAATCGATTATTCTTAAAAGAGATCGATTTTTCTGCACCAGTGCTTTTTTAATTCTCCCTGTATTTGGGGCGATGCCTGCAAAACAGAATTAGGCGCCTCCGACGCTCAAGTTAGTAATGAAAAACAAAAAAAATGCAATGCATGACTTAGATCAATGTGGAGTCAAGAATCCCGAGTTCGCTACGAATTCGGAAAAAGGACTCTTTCTCTAAAGGCTTTGTGAAAATGTCGGCCAATTGAGATTTGGTTTCAACAAACTCAATTTCGACATCACCTTTGAGAACGTGATCTCTAATAAAGTGGTGCCTAATTTCAATGTGTTTTGTTCTTGAATGAAGAACGGGGTTCTTCGTCAAGCTTATGGCGCTAGTATTATCACATCTAAGAGGGATATGATCGATACTTAGTCCATAGTCCGAGAGTTGTTGTTTCATCCAAAGGATTTGAGCACAACAACTCCCCGTGGCTACATATTCAGCCTCGGTTGTGGACAACGCAACACTTACCTGTTTCTTACTAAACCAAGAGACAAGAGAGCTACCGAGCAAATGGCAAGTGCCACTAGTGCTCTTGCGGTCCAATTTGCAACCCGCAAAATCGGAGTCGGAATAGCCAACAAGTTGGCATGAAGAACCTTTGGGATACCATAGTCCCACATTTATAGTACCAACAAGATACTTCATTATCCGCTTAACCGCAATTAGATGCGACTCCTTTGGACATGATTGATATCGAGCGCATAAGCATACGCTAAACATTATGTCCGGTCTACTAGCAATAAGATAAAGAAGGGATCCAATCATACCTTGATACTTCTTGGTGTCGACTTCCTTACCTTTCTCATCTTTGTCAAGATGATCGGATGTGCTCATTGGAGTGGCCATTCCTTTGGCGTTGCTCATTTCAAATCGTTTTAGCAACTCTTTGCAATATTTAGATTGACAAATGAAATTTCCTTCTTTCATTTGTTTCACTTGCAACCCCAAGAAGAAGGTTAGCTCACCCATCATAGACATCTCAAATTCGCTTGTCATTAACTCAGAAAATTCCTTGCACAAAGCATTGTTAGTAGCACCAAAAATAATATCATCCACATAGATTTGGACTAATAAAATATTATTGTTTTTATGCTTAATAAAAAGTGTGGTGTCAACTTTCCCCCTAATGAACTCATTTTCCAAAAGAAATTTGCTCAATCGTTCATACCAAGCTCGGGGAGCTTGTTTAAGACCATAAAGGGCTTTCTTAAGTTTGAAAGCATGATCGGGAGATTTAAAATCTTCAAAGCCCTGGGGTTGTTCAACATAGACTTCTTCTTGAATAAAACCATTTAGAAAAGCACTCTTTACATCCATTTGATATAAATTGAAATTCATGGAAGAGGCAAAAGCAAGTAATACACGAATAGCTTCTAACCTTGCTACGGGTGCATATGTTTCTTCATAGTCAATTCCTTCTTCTTGATTGTAACCTTTTGCTACAAGCCTAGCTTTGTTTCTAGTGATTACACCATTTTCATCTAATTTATTTCGAAAAACCCATTTCGTACCAATTATGGTATGATTGTCGGGTCTTGGCACCAATTCCCAAACGTCATTTCGTTTGAATTGGTTAAGCTCCTCTTGCATTGCCAAGGTCCAATGCTCATCCCCAATTGCTTCGGAAATGGTTGAGGGTTCAATTTGAGAAACGAAAGCAGTATGTCCTAAGGTGTTCTTAAGATTGTTTCGAGTACTTACCTTTTGTTCAATGTCGCCAATTACCTTGTCGAGAGGATGGTCTTTGATTGTCCTCCACGAGTTGGGCAGTTTCATTTCTCCAGTGGTGGCGCTTCCTCCGATAATTGTTCCAAGATTTCATCTTGAATTTCCTTTGGGTTTTCCTCTTGTACTTTGTCTTGAGGACTTATTGTGTTTAAAATACCTGCAAGATCAAAACCAGAATCCTTTCTCGCCAAGCGAGCATTATTTTCGGAAAACACAATATGAGGGGATTCCTCAACAGTTTCAGTTCTATTATTGAATACTCTATATGCTTTGCTACGTGATGAATAACCAAGAAAAATTCCTTCATCCGATTTGGCATCAAATTTTCCCAAATAGTCTTTTCCGTTGTTATGAATAAAGCATTTACAACCGAATACTCTAAGATGGGAGAGAATAGGTTTCCTTCCCTTGTAGAGTTCATAGGGAGTTTTCATGAGTATTGGCCTTATGACTACTCTGTTTAAAACGTAGCATGCGGTACTCACGGCATCCGCCCAAAATTGTTTGGGAATCTTAGCCTCATCGAGTATGGTTCTAGCCATCTCTTCGAGACACCTATTTTTCCGTTCCACCACTCCATTTTGTTGTGGTGTACGTGGAGCAGAGAAGGTGTGCTCAATACCGAGTTCGTCACAAAAGTCCGTGAAGAGATTGTGATCGAACTCTCCCCCACGATCACTTCTTATGGAAGTGACGGTTGTGTTCTTTTCATTTTAAACACGTTTAAGAAAACATTTAAAATTTTGAAAAGCCTCACTTTTGTGAGCAATAAATAGTGTCCATGTAAATCTAGAATAATCATCAACAATAACAAAAGCATAACGATTTCTACCAAGACTTTCAATGCGAGATGGTCCAAAGAGATCCATGTGAAGAAGTTGCAAAGGTCTTGTAGTTGAAACAATATTCTTAGATTTAAAAGATGCTTTTGTTTGCTTCCCTTTTTGACAAAAATCACAAATAGTGTCATTTTCAAATTTCAAATTTGAAAGACCAATAACTAAATTTTGTGAAACCAATTTGTTTAAAAGATGCATGTTGATATGAGCTACTCTACGATGCCATAACCACATATCATCTTCTTTACTCATAAGACAATTCACATACTCTGATGAAGAGTTTTCAAGATCAACCATATAGATGTTATCAATTCTAAAACCACGAAGAATAATTTTAAAATCACTACGACGCAAAACTAAGCATTCTTCCGAATCAAACAAAACAAGATTTCCCTTGTCACATAATTGACTTATGCTCAAGAGATTATGTTTTAGACCTTTAACTAGCAATATATGCTTAATGGAAGAAGATTCATTCTTACCGACCGAGCCAATGCCGATAATTTTTCCTTTGTTGTAATCTCCAAAAATAACGCTTCCTCCTTCCTTGTGTTCTAGTTGAAGGAACTTGGATGCGTCTCCGGTCATGTGTTTGGAGCATCCACTATCAAGGTACCAAAGTACACTTGATCCCTTCAAACATACCTACAAAACAAATCAATGAGTTTTTGGTACCCAAGCTGTTTTGGGTCCTTGAGAGTTAGGTGTAAAATGCTGTTGTGCTTGACATGCAGTTAAGTGTCTGTGTCTAGTAAAACAAGCAGGATCAATATGTCCTATTCGACTACAATAGTGACAAATGACATTAGGATTATGCATTCTTCTAGGTTGGTAGTAGTTGGAGGTACGAAAGTCGTTTGCTCTATTTTTGACAATATGGCTATTGCGCAATCCTTAAAAATTATTTCTCCTACTGTTTGTTCTAGGATATGCAGCGTTTCTAGAGTAATTGTTTCTAGGTCGAGTATGTCTAGGTTGCGATTGTTGAAGGCCATTTCTAGGCGTTCTAAAATGTTCAAAGTTTCTTCTAGTGTTTGGTCTAGGATGCATGTTGATTCTAGGATGGTTATTTCTAGGATGAATGTTTATTTTATTTATCCTAGGTTGAGCCTTGGGTTGTTGGGGGATGGCTTCAACTTTTTCTTTAGGCTCGTTTTTGAGACCTATGCCATGTTTGGTCGATTTCAAATTAACAAGAACATCATTCAAATTTTTATGAGAAGAATTGAACTTATCTAGGGTGCCCTTAAGTCTTTCTACTTCATCTTTTAGATGCATGCAAGAAATACAATTTTTACTAGAACTCTCGGGTTTGTCGGCGCTTCTCTTGCCGAAAAATTTGTTTTCTTCTTTCAACTTCTCATTTTCCAAAATCAATTTTTCCAAATCTTTTTCTTTCAGAGAGAGTTGTTTTTCAAAATTTTTTTCTTTCAAAGAAGAATTTATCTTTACGTCTCTAACAGTTTTGGAAGCTTTAATGAATTCACTATACAATTCATTAAAAGCATTTTGCATTTCCTCAAGAGAAAAGAAATTTTTTGAAGAAATTTGACATACCTCTTCTTGATTGTCTTCGTGTGCCATGAGACATAGATTTGCGGCTTCGTCTTCTTCATCGTCGCTTGATTCGTCTCCGGAGTCACCTCCCCAAGATATGTATGCTCGTTTTTTCTTGAAGGGTTTCTTCTCCTTTTTGACATTTGGGCAGTTTGATTTAATGTGCCCGATTTCTCCGCATCCATAGCACTTTACTTGATCTCCTTGTTGTTTGCCTTTTCGTTCATACTCTTTTCGCATGAACTTTTGAAACCTCTTAATAACGAGTCCGAACTCATTATCTCCGTTGTTTGAGTCCTCATCATTTTGAGGTTGTGCCGTGCTTGCCTTGAGGGCGATTCTTTGTTTCCTTTGATCATTAAACGGAGGATTAAGTATAGTAGATTCATAGGTTTTAAGATTACCTCTTAGTCCGTCGATGGTGACATTTGAAACGCCGATAGACTCTTGAATCGCGTCGGCCTTGGAGCGCTATTCCGAAGTGAGACTTCGGAGAATTTTTCGGACAAGTTCCTTATCCGTGAAGGTCTTCTTAAGAGCATGTAGGTCATTGACGATTTTTGAAAATCGTTCGAACATGTCATCGATCCTCTCGCCTTCCTTCATGTGAAACAGTTCATATGCATGGGTTAGAAAATCAATTTTAGCTTCTCTTACCTGGTCTGTACCTTGGTACGTGATTTCCAGCTTATCCCACATTTGCTTAGCCGTTGTGCAACATGATGTTTTTCTGTAATCATCAACATGTACAGCACAATACAATAAGTTGATGGCTCTGGTGTTGTTCTGCACTTTTCGGATATCATCCGCATCGTATTCATCTTCGGATTTTGGAACCCATTCACTTTCAACCTTTTTGGTTGGAATTTGTTCTCCCTTCGTTATAACCTTCCATAGATGAAAATTATTCGATTGGATGAATATTCTCATCCTCTCCTTCCAGTACGTATAGTTTGTACCGTCGAACAGTGGTGGTCTGGTGGAGCATTGTCCTTCACCTATTCCTGCATTAAAGTCACGAGTAGAAGCCATGGATTGTTTCTCTCAAACGGTTAAGTCTTTCAGAGAGTTGGGCTCTGATACCAATTGTTAGAATATACGCTTAACGCTAGGGGGGGTGAATAGCGTTATAATAAAAAATAATATAAACTTGCGGAATTAAAAATTGCAGGATTGAAATAAGTGCGGTAAGTAAATAATAAGGAACGAACGCACCGAAATTATCCTAGTTCACCACAACCTGTGGCTAGTCCAGTCCCCGAGAGACTCTCTCGAGATTCCACTAACTTCGTTTAGCTTACGCGTGCTTAACAAACCATTACAAACTGAGAACTTGAGTCACACAAGCCTCAACAACCTTTGCTCGAAGATACCACACTTCAAGACTTCAACCGAAGGAATGAAAACGTTCCTTCTTACAACCACAAGGGATTAACACTTCCCTTCAAGTGTATACAAACACTTAGCACTCAGGACAAGACTCTCTTTAAGAGTAGATATGAGTAAAATAAATACGCTCAAGAACACAACAACTTTTGTCAAGAGTTTGGCTCTCAAAAACTTATTAAATGAATAGAAAATGATGAATATGAGAGTATGCAAGCTTTAGCAAGAATATAATCAGTTGTTGTACTTAGAAGACTGATTTTGAGATGTATTTATAGTGTTCAAAAGCCCCACAACTGTTGCCTAATTGCCAATCAAGAATTGCTGATTTTGTGCTAAGATAATCGATTATCTGATTTGCATAATCGATTATTTTCCAATCGTTCAAAAATCATTCCCAGATTTTAAGCAGCATAATCGATTATCCAAATCGTATAATCGATTACCTGACAACGTTCAAAAAATCATGTTCAGATTTTACTTAACATAATCGATTATCAGATTGTGTATAATCGATTACCTGACAACGTTCGAAAAATCATATTCAGATTTTACTTAACATAATCGATTATCAGATTGTGTATAATCGATTATCTTTCAGAGTTTAAAAATACTTTGGCAACGGTCATTTGCATAATCGATTATGCTATAAGGATAATCGATTATCTTTTATATTTTGAAAACTTCGGACTACACTGTCTTAACATAATCGATTATCATAAAGTACATAATCGATTATTTTACAGTTTTGTTAAATTTGATAGACACTGCCTCAACATAATCGATTATCATAATGTGCATAATCGATTATTTTATAGCTTTGAAAAATCTGATTGACACTGCCTCAATATAATCGATTATCATAAGGTACATAATCGATTATCTTGTAGCTTTGAAAAATTTAATGTACACTACCTTAACATAATCGATTATCATAAGGTACATAATCGATTATTGTTCAGCTTTGTAAATCTGGTGTACATTGTCTTATCATAATCGATTATCATAAAGTACATAATCGATTATCTTAGTCCAGATTTGAGAGGCATGTTTAAAAAATATTTTGGCTAAAATAAAATGTTTGAAAATCATTTTGCTTTAAATTAAATATGCATGATTTGATAAAAATGATTTTACGAGAGAAGCCAAGTCTTGAGTTAATTGTCGGATCAAGATCACAATTAGAGAACGACTCATGTACAACTTTATTTCTTTGCTTGATCATGATCTTTGTTCGTCTTGTGCTTGAACCTCGTTATGTGTCAATTGCGCGCTTGTGCTTGGAACTCGTCATATGTCAATTGCGCGTCGTTTGTCATTTATCAAAACCTACAAATATGAACACACGTTTAGTTTAGTTCCTTGAGAACGTGTTTCAACAAATTGGACCAAGTTCGGAACTTGGCAAGACTATCATTCTCTCTTGCTACTCCTGATGCCAATACCAAAATCCCGTACCTCCACAGGACACTCCACAACCACAAATGCAACCCACTCAGTCTCAGACCTGCTACACATGCAACAGCGCTCCATTACTTATCCATGAACCACCAAACACTACAAATGACCACCTCCACAACACTCCTATCTTTGTGGACAGTATACCCACTACAATCAACCAATCTCAAGTGCTTCTGAATTAGACAATAAAGACTCTCTCATTAGAAACTTGGCCGTGGAACTCAAGAAGTCAACTAGCAGGATCTAGGGTGTCGAAGTTAGAAAAGGCATCGAGGGGCTGAATTATGAAGATCTTTGCATTTAGTCGGATGTTGAACTCCTGGAGGGGTACAAACCTCCCAAGTTCGAGATGTTCGATGGTACAGGTGATCCCAGGGTCCACATGTGGACTTATTGCGATAAACTGGTAGGAGTTGGAAGAGATGATAAAATTCGCATGAAGCTGCTCATGAGGAGTCTAAAAGGAGATGCCTTGTCTTGGTACATCAGCCAAGAATCCAAAAAATGGCCAAACTGGGTACGTATGGTGTCTGATTTTATGGACCGATTCAGGTTTAACACAGAGAACTTACCGGATGTATTCTATATCTAGAATCTAAAAAAGAAACCCACAGAAACTTTCCTTGAATATGCTACTCATTGGAGGTCAGAAGCCGCTAAGGTCAGGACGGCCCTAGAAGAAGAGCAGAGGAACATGTTCTTTCTTCGGGCTTACGACCCGCAATATTACGAAAGATTAATGCTGATAGAAGGCCAGAAGTTCTCCGACACATGAAGTTGGGAGAAATAATTGAAGGGGGCATTAAAAATGGAATGGTCACTAATCTTGAAGCATTACAGGCCACCAACAAGGCTTTACAGTTTGGTGACACATCAAAGAAGAAAGATGTGAATTCTGTAATGGCTGCGTAAAGAACCAAATATCCAATAAAATACCAAACATACCCCTTAAGTTGACTCATATATCAGCCTTCCCCGAATTACCAAGCACCCTTACCCACATATAAAATTCCACCACCCCCTACCAATCATCTCCACCTCGCATATATCAACCCACTTCACCAAGATATTCTCAACCCTAACCCGTTTACCAAGCTTACAATGCCCATCCTTCTCACCACCAATCACCACCCATTCGCCAAGACATTCCTTGACCCAGACCAAATTTTGACTGCAGACCCCTAGACAATATACAGCCATCGCCAAACCAATCGACTAGCTGTATAAAAGACTCAAAACAGCCAGTTACATTACTCCCATCCCAACCATAACTCCAGACAATGCGACAAGACAATGCGACAATCAGATATAGATTCGGAAGAGGATGATATACCAGAAGAGGTTGTCAGAGAGGTCGAGAAATTTGAGAATAGGCCTAAGTCTAACCTGGATGAGACTGAGGTCGTTAATTTGGGAGATACCGAGAATGTCAAAGAAATGCGCATCAGTGTGCACTTGTCGCCATGAGAAAAGGAAAAGTATACATAGTTCTTAAAAGAGTATGAGGACATCTTTGCCTGGTCTTACGATGATATGACTGGTCTTAGTACATCCATTTAGGTCACAAGTTGCCAATTGATCCAACATGTCCGCCAGTAAAATAGAAGCTTAGAAGTTCAAATCCGACATGAGTTTGAAAATCAAAGAAGAGGTTACCAAGCTAGTCAAAGCCAAGGTTCTCAGGGTGGTAGAGTATCCAGCATGGTTAGGCAACATCGTGCCGGTACCGAAGAAAGATGGGAAGGTTAGAGTCTGTGTCGACTACCAGGATCTCAACCGGTCCAGTCCCAAAGACAACTTCCCCTTGCCAAACATACACATCCTAATTGAAAACTGCGCCAAGCATGAGCTGCAGTCATTCGTCGATTGTTTTGCTGGGTACCATCAGATATGGATGGATGAAGCAGATGCAGAGAAAACAGCTTTTATCATGCCATGGGGGATGTATTGCTACAAAATGATGCCATTTGGTTTGAAGAATACTGGTGCTACCTACATGAGGTCCATGACTACAATCTTTCATGACATGATACATAAAGATCGAGGTGTATGTGGACGTCGTCATCATTACAACCAAGAAGGCTGCAGATCATATGGAAGATTTGTGGAAATTCTTTAATAGATTAAGAAGGTATAATCTGAAACTGAATCCTGCCAAGTGTGTATTTGGGGTTCCCACTAGAAAATTACTAGGTTTCATTGTGAGTCACAGAGGAATAGAATTAGATTCATCAAAGGTTAATACTATTCATGAGTTGCCACCACCGAGGAATAAGAAGGACGTGATGAGTTTTCTGGGAAGACTCAACTATATCAGCCGGTTCATAGCTCAGTCCAATGTCATTTGTTAACCTATATTCAAGATGGTGAAGAAGGATGCTGCCACCAAATGGTCTGACGATTGTCAGAAAGCTTTTGACAGGATCAGGGAGTACTTTTCAACGCCACCGGTCTTGGTTCCACCTGAACCAGGGACACCTCTATTGCTTTATCTCGCAGTATTGGATGGAGCATTCGGTTGTATTTTATGACAACATGATGAAACGGGGAGAAAAGAGAAAGCCATTTATTACCTCAGTAAGAAGTTTACGCCATACGAGGATCGATATTCTCTGTTAGGACGCACCTGCTATGCTTTAACTTGGGTAGCTCAGAAATTGAGGCATTATTTCTTTGCCTACACCTCTTACCTTATATCCAGAATGGACCCGCTAAAGTATAGATTTTAGAAGCCCATGCCTACTGGCAAGCTCGTCAAGTGGCAAATATTGTTAATTGAATTTGAAATTTTTTACATCATTTAGAAGGAAGTCAAATGGCAAGCTTTGGCAGATCATCTTGTCAAGAATCTTGTGGGCGGAGCATACGAGATTCTGAAGACGTATTTTCCTGATGAAGAGGTATCTTTCATGAGGACATTACAGAATCATATGATGGTTGGAGGATGTTTTGATAGAGCTGCAAATGTCAAAGGGTTGGCATAGGAGCAGTCTTAGTATAAGAAACTGGTCAGCATTACCCAGTGTCTGCCAATCTCAGATTCCCATGCACCAACAACCTGGATGAATATGAAGCCTGAATCTTAGGGCTCAAATTGGCCATTGATATGAATATTCAGGAGTTGCTAGTGATCGGAGATTCAGACCTACTCATGCATTAGGTTTGAGAATAGTGGGCGACCAAGAACTCAAAGATACTCCCTTATCTGCATCATGTACAAGAGTTGAGGAAAAGATTCACGAGGACAAAATTTCAGCATGTTCCCAGAATACAGAACGAGTTCGCTGATGCACTAGATACTTCTTCAACCATTATCCAACATCCAGACACCAAATTCATTGATCCCATCCAAGTGAAAATTTATGACCAACCGGCTTATTGTGCTCAGGTTGAGGAAGAAGCTGATGGGAAACCATGGTTCCATGATATCAAAGAGTACTTGACCACAAGAGAATACTTAGAGCTTGCCAATGCTACTCGAAAGCGCACACTTCAGAGGTTATCTAACAACTTCTTTCACAGTGGAGGAATCCTGTACAGGAGGACTCCCGATTTGGGATTATTGCGATGTGTCGAAGCAAGAGAAGCAACCAAACTATTGGATGAAGTGCACGCAAGGACCTTCGGACCGCACATGAATGGTTTTGTCTTAGCAAAAAAGATACTCCGAGGAGGATATTTTTGGATGACTATGGAAATGACTACATCCAGTATGTTCGAAAGTGCCATCGCTGTCAGATACATGTAGACATGATAAAGATGTCGCCAAACGAGCTTACTGCAACAAGCTCACCATGGCCATTTGCCGCTTGGGGAATGGATGTTATCGGACCAATCGAGCCTGATCATAACATGGACACACGTTCATGTTAGTGGCAATTGATTACTTTACCAGATGGGTCGAAGCAGAATCCTACAAAGTAATGACTAAGAAAGTTATGGTAGACTTCGTTCGCGACCGAATTGTTTGTCGATTCAGAATTTCGAAATCAATCATCACTGACAAAGGTTCCATTCTCAACAACAACCTGATGAAAGCAATGTGTGAAACATTCAAGATTAAACACAAGAACTCTACGGCCTATAGGCCTTAGATGAATGGAGATGTAGAAGCAGCCAACAAGAATATCAAGAAGATACCAAGGAAGATGATTGAAAGGCACAGGTAATGGCACGAGAAATTATCTTTCTCCTTATTGAGATACAACACCATAGTCCGCACATCACTCGGGGCAACTCTATACATGCTGGTTTATGGTACAGAGGCGGTCATTCCCGCTGAGGTAGAAATTCCCTCCTTGAGGATCATACAAGAAGCAGAATTGGACAATGCAGAATGCATAAAAGGTCGCTATGAGCAGTTAGCCCTTATAGATGGTAAAAGGATGAACATAGTTTGTCACGATCAATTAGATCAGAACAGAATGTCCGGAGCCTTCAACAAAAGAGTTAAGCCAAGGAAGTTTACACCAGGGCAGCTGGTGTTGAAGAAAATATTTACGCAACAAGATAAAGCCAAAGAGAAGTTCTCTCCCAATTGGAAAGGTCTGTACATGGTTCAATAGGTTCTAACTAGAGGAGCCCTTGCAGAGATGGACGGAGAAGTCTTGCTGAAGCCAACCAATTCAGATGCAGTGAAATGATATTATGTGTAATCATTTGCGATTTCTTCATGATGTAATTTGAACTATGCTGGACCTAATTCCCGTTTAAGAATGGATACATGGGTAGCAATCACAATTCAATAAAAATTCCATCCCCGCTATTGGAACTGGGGCATAATTTTGAGGAGGACCCTCAAAATTCCCAAGTCAGTTTTCAACATTTTCATCACTAAAAGTGTCAACCTAGTAAACTGGGGCAGAATTTTGAGGGGGGCCCCTCAAAATTCCAAAGATGATTTTCTAGTCATTCAGCGCAACTGTCAAGAGTGTCAGCCAAGTAAACTGGGGCAGAATTTTGAGGAGGACCCTCAAAATTCCATAGCAAGAGAGGTTGCAATGTTTTGGACCACGTCACAATCGTTGGTTCATTCAAAAGAAATTGACATTATTGATTATATACTTATGTTATATTTACTAAATCATGCATAACTATCATCCAAATCACTGTCGTTTAGCAACGCTACCCCAATAATATGCGACGTCAGGAGCTGTAGGAAGATGAACTATCCTTTACCCTCTACAAAACTCTAAATTTTTCTTTGGAAGTAGGCACCCAGGTCGCAAATAATTGAATACATTCATACACTCTCACTTTTCAGGAGTGAAACCTTCAGAACAATTGCTTATTCACAAATCTCTATACGCACCGAACATCCTAGCAGTCATGATATCATAATCCACTATCTAACTGCCTTTCGAGACTTAGCGCTGTCTCCATCTGCATTTCTGCATAAGGCTACTTATCTGCTTTCAGTGGTTAAGTTCTACCTCCATCTGTATAAGGCTACTTATCTGCCTTTCAAGGCTAAGCTCTATCTTCCTCTGCATTTCTACATAAGGCTACTTATCTTCCTTATGAGATTAAACTATACTTCCATTTGCATATGGCTACTTATCTGCCTTTCGAGACTAAGCTCTGTCTCCATTTGCATTTATACATAAGGCTACTTATCTAGCTTTCGAGACTAAGCACTGTCTTCATCTGCATTTCCGCATAAGGCTGCTTATTTGCCTTCCTAGGTTAAGCTCTACCTCCATCGGCATTTTGGCATAATGCTACTTATATGTCTTCCGAGACTAAGCTCTGTCTCCATCTTGCATAAGGCTACTTATCTACCTTCTGTAACCAAGCATTGTCTCCATCCTGCATAAGGCTACTTATCTGCCTTCCGAGACTAAGTATTGTCTCCATCATGCATAAGGCTACTTGTATGCCTTCCGAGACTAAGCATTTTCTCCAAACTGCATGGCTTAAATAATGCCACTTTATTTTTCCCGTACGGCTGCAATAGCACCACCTGCATTTAAATCCCCACTATGGCTGAAAGATCGCCACCCTTTTCATTCGTCTGCTGAAAGATTGCCACCTTCTCATGGGATGAAAGATCGCCAATTTATTCAAAGGCATCATAGTTTGGAGGCATCACCCGCATAGCCCGAGAACTCCATTTCATGGCCTGCGAATCTTTATTTATGCTCTTTAGGGACCAGGACATCATAGTCTGAGGACGTCATCCTAGCCGTTCAAAGACAACATCCATGGTCCAACGGGAACTTGCATCATATTTCAATTATGCATGATATTTGCCATATTGCTTACTTGCTAGCAAACGACCATCAGCAGGAGCTATCCCACTCCAGTTATCGCATCCCGTCAAACTACAAATACCTTTTTAAATCTAAACACCTTTTTATCGCAGTTGTTGATACCCCATATTTTCCTATGTATTTTTGTATCCAAAATACTTCCAAAATAGCATATGTGGATATATAAACATACACATGAGTTTTGGTATTTTTAATATCTATTAAACCAGTTTATCGCCTATTTTGTACTACAAATATCCCAAAACATTATTCCTAAAATTGTCATTTTGGTGAATAGCTTATTTTATTCTCTTATTCATACCAAAATATAAATAAGGTATTTTTTTCATATTTTTACAAATTCATTTGGCATTTTCAAAGCTAAATTACATATAAATTTTAATTTATAGCCTATCTTGTAATTTATAGCGTTTTAAAATTATAAAATTAATACCAGTATTTTTAAATTAATTTTTATATAATAGTTATCCACTCAGCACTTTAATTTGCTTTTAAAATTATTATTAATATTTTTTATAAACCAAATAGGGAATATTGGCTATTTATATGCAAGCTCAATTTTGTTTCAATTTTAGCCAAAATCGGCACCCCATTTGCACCCCAACTCAGCGCAAATCAAACCCAAATCATCCCAACCCAACTTTTGATTTAATCCGACCCAGACCCCTGAATCAAACCGTTGATCATTTTGATCAACGACCCAGATCTCTCCTTCAATAATTAATCATGAATGACACCTAAGCCCTCCCCATTCTCTCAAACATGCCACCCTCAAAACCTTTTCTCTCTCAAGCTCTCTCAAACCCTAATCACCACATACTCTTTTCGATTGCAAATCCACCGGAATCCATGGCTGCTCTAGCCATGGACGACCTATACTCACCTCCTTCTGCTCTCACATGCCTGGTGCCTGAAGATTCGAGTCTAGTCTTCAACGGTCTTCACCCAAACCTTTGTCAATTCAAGGTTTTCAGCCATTTCTGGCCTTGCTCCGATGTAACTTAGCCCCCTGAGCCTATCTACTCAGATATATCTCGTGACTTCCAAGCCTTTCTTGTCCTTTAGGGTTCTAAAAAACCCTAACCTTTTCGGGGTTCTTTTTCATTTTATTCATTTAGATCTGTGCTAGATCTATGCTATATGTGACGTTTAAAGCATTTTCCCCAAATTTCCTTTTTCAAAGCTCTCTGATTTTAAATCAGGGTTTCTGAGTTTGTCTTTTAAATGTTTATTCAATTCATATGCCTATCATCTATAGGTTTAATTGGTGATTAAAAACCATAATTTTTGAGATTTGTTTGGGTTTCATTTGATTTATTGCTTAAGTGGTGAAAACCCTAATTTTTAGGTTTTATTTGAGATTCTGCGAATGTTTGTGTATTTATTTGCTTATCTCATGTAAACATGACTGATTTCGAAAAACCATAGTTCTTTTGGGGTCTAGTTGAGTTCCTGAAATCTTTTGTCCATTTGAAATTGCTCAATCTGATTCTTTTGGTTCAGCATCTCTCTTCCTTTATGTGATTTATTTTCGACTATGTTCTTTACTCGACTCTTTGCTGTCTTTTGATCCTTTCTCTGCCACTAGACCACTGAAACCTGACTTACATGACTATCATGCTTCTAATGTTATTGTATGTTGTTCCTTTTTGTCATAACTTGCCTCACATGTCTGGTACTTATACAGTCATTTATATACCTAGTCCCTTCTATGATTGATTTTTAGACTCGTAGTTGATTTCAAAAACCTTTCCTTTCATGTAATTATGATTTTTACTCGCCTATCAAGGGTTAATTTATTTCTTTTCCTATTTTAATTTATTGAATCATTTCCAGAATTAGAACCCCTTTATATCTAGACTCGATTGCTTACTTTTTATTTTACCACTTCTTTTATGGAAATTGTCAGCCTACTTTTAATTGATTGCTTTCCTTATTTTTGAATCTATCATTGCCCGTTAAGTAAGTGATTTTCTAATTAAGGGCAGTCACTTGTACAATTGATTCTGAGTGGGATTGTTTTCCTGTTTGCAAGTTCTTTCCTCCCTTTCACTTGTTTTTAAAACTATAAATACCTATACTCTTTTCTCTAGAAACACACGAACACACAGACAAATTCTAGACACTACTTCTCTTTTCTTTCTCGAATACCTTTAAGTTTTCTAAAAAACTTTCGACTGTTCTGCTGAAGTCTTGAGTTGATCTTTCTTTGTTCGTTTGTGGTTGCAAGTGCTCTGCTTTTCTCTTTCTATTTATTTTGCGACTAGCATGTCTATCCTATCTTAAATACTGTCCCTCTTCTATGTGCTTTATATTTCAGCTCTGTTGTGCTTATTCCTTACTATTTTCCCGCAAGTTTACCATCTTTGTTCTTATTGGATTCCCTTTATCCTTACCCCTTTTGTATATGAGTTATGGTTCATAAATCGTGACAATACTTAAACATTGTTGTTCATGTATCTGGATTGGGTTCTTTGAATTCCAAACTCAATCAATTCCCACTCCCTTTCCCTTATGTGTGCTTGAGCTTTATACCTTGGTTTGGCAGTGCCCTAATTACAGTCCAGACCCTGATCTAACCTTCAATGGGTCTGATGTTAGTTGTTTGACCAAGTAGGTTGTTCAAGGGTGTGCCAAGCTATTTTATGGCTAGGCATGACCACCACTTGTTGTGGCTCACCAATCCCTTCTACATTTGCACTCATTCTTAGCTATTAAGTTCTGCCCATCTCTTGCAAGCCTTGCCTTGGAACCCTTGAGCTCCCTTTGAACTTGGATGCTTGAGAGCTGGCTCTTCCATACTGCACTGTTTCTATTCTAATGGTATCATGGGTGTAAGCAATACCGAGAATCCCTGAGATTCCTTAGAACTTTGAAGTACCCTAGCTAGAGAGAAGGCTTTGGAAATTGGGATGCCGGAAGTGGTTCAATCGTATATTTTTAGACATTAAGTATGATTAGGTACCTTGGATGCAACTGTTAGCTTCTGATATATTTTTTCTCTATTTTCTGTTTTGTAATAATTTGTATAAACTCGGAGAATATAGTAATAAAGGTGCGGGTCTTTACTTTCCTGCATTAAAGGGTATAAATCCTACCTATTGGGTCTCTTACTATTAATTCAATCACATAGAAATCATACCTATATGATATAACGCTTACTTTCTGCAATCATACATATAGAGATCCTGCCTATAAGAGTCAATATTTTAATTGTCAGCATATAGATATCATGCCTATAGGAATGCACACACTCATGATATTAGGAAAACTTTAGGATTAATCGAATCAGTGTCTATTCATGAATTTATTAATAAGGCCAAAATCAGTGGCTTGTAGAAATAGTGCCTATAGGAGCTTTAAATTCAACTTGCCTCGCCTGTCTAAAAGCAGTAACAATCGATTAATTAACTGGTTCTTCCACGCCTAGATTAGTATATATTTTTCAAAACTTAATCTTTTGATTAACCTTTTCTCAAATCAGTGTATACTTTTTTCCTTAAATCTAATTCTTTCAAATTCGCATGTTGACTTTCTGAAACTGTCTTTCGAATAATCTGACGACAAATGTGTTTTTCCAATTTAATTCCTTTCTTTTGAACTTGTCATCTTTAAATCAATTCTGCAATTCACTCATTTTCTTTAAATAAACCTGCTTCCTCTGACACTTTTAAATTTACCTTTTCTGTGTTTAATTACAACTAGGCAACTCTAAAACCATTATCTAAGTCTGCAACACACGTTTTCTCAAAACCTTCTATACCAACTATTTTCCAAAGTCAGTATTCTTAATCAATTAGCATTAATCTAGTGCCTTAATCTCTGACAACTGTATCCGGGTGGCAAAATATAGACTTTCTGTCTAAATATATTTGTTGAACCAGTCCGCTCGCCGTTTAATTTAAGACCAAATCAGTATTTGCAAAGACATGCTAAACTATATGACTATCTGATTCCAGGGGTTTATCAGAGCCTTATTTGCTTGCGTGCTCTTCCCTTTATGAAATACATGTTTTGACTATTGAACAAGTTTTTTGTCCTTTAAACTCCATAAAGCCCCATCCCTTTCTCCCATTTAGGATTAGAAGTCCTATTACCCCGGGACTAATAGGATTGAGACGGGTACTAGCATGCAATAAGTAAACGAGACTAATCACACTTTAATACCATAATGGGGTGGGGAGGGTAGATTATGGATATAATGACCGACGCGCTAAGATCACGTGTGACCCCTCTTCGAGGAGTGTATGCTGGGTATTGCATTTATGTGATCCATATTATGCACAAACTTAGGACCCCTTTCCCTTTACCTATAATTTTCTTCTTATTTTATTTCTTTTAACTAACTTTCTAAAACATCCCATTCCTTTTCTTTGCCTCTTTTAAAACTTTCAAACTTTTTGCAACAATTATGTGAAAAACATATTTGTTTTTTCTATCTTCTAAAGTCACAATTGTAGTATGGTCGGGAACCACATTAGTGGATCTTGAGAGATTCCAAACACCTTCCCCTCGAGATATCTCAAGCCCTTACCCAAACTCTGGTTCTTCTTCTCAAATTCTTTTCTTTAGAAGTGTCCTAATATACTATAATCATTAGGTGGCGACTCTCCAAATTCCAAAACTCAATTTTCGCAAGGGAATAAGAGTTTTCCTCCCATAATGTTTTGTACTCGTTTTTGAACGATTAATAAAAAGGGGGCGTCGACACCTTTGTAGCCTCAAAACTCACTAATCAATGCTGGTTTCTTTGCATTAAATACATGAGTGAATATCTGATTTTTTCTAGCTAGCATAGTCAAAGGTTAACTATAAGGCTCCCTATTCCAAGAGTACATTGGCTTTCTTCTTATGCTTGATTAACTGCTAAAACTAGTGTCTTGAGCAATACTTGGCTCCTCACATGGTTATAGATTTTATTCAAGCCAATAAAGAATTATAAGATTAATATTCCAAAATTTTTTGGTAAAAGGTCTCGTTCCCTTACTATCACACCAGGCCTTGCCACTAACAAGTCTATTTCATCCCAAAGATACTTCATTTTGGAGTAGTAAGCAGTGTCTGAATCCTTTGAGACAACGATCCTATCATCTTCCACAATCGATATGTTTGAGTCAAATTTGACTTGCCAAAATGCTCCTTAAACTTGATCCAAACTTGTGCTGCATTTGAGATACAAATGATGCTAGGTTGCAACTCTACCACAACTGTCTTTCCTATCCCGACCCGTCGTGTCATGCGTTACTGCCTTGTTTCCCCCATGTTAAGCTTCTTATTATGTTGTTATCGGGATGTGGTGTGTTAGAGTTGATTTGGACTGGTTTTGACAAGAAATAAAACACTTAGTCTCTTTAAGGAAGGCTTAAGTTGCAAAAATTAACCGAACATTGACTAATGAGTTATTGGGCTCGGATGTGATTTCTGGTATTTTGGTTAGCTTCGAGGAATAATTTTTGACTTAGGAGCGTGATCGAAATTAGATTTGGAGGTCCGTTGTAGAATTTGGCTTGAATTGGCGAAGTTAATATTTTGGCGAATTCCGGTTGACTGGTGAGATTATGATCCAAGGACCAGAATGGAATTTTGTGAGTTGCTTTAACTTCTATATGTGATTTGTGATGTGTGTGAAAAATCTTAGGTCATTCGGACGTGGTTTGGTCAGGTTTTTATCGAAAGTGTATTTCAGAAGTTTTTAAGAAACTTAGGCTTGAACCCAATGTGATTTAATGCTTTTAGTTTATTTGATATGTTTTAATGATTGGAACAAGTTCGTATGATATTTTTGGATGCGTTGGTGCCTTTGGTTGAGGTCGCGGGGGACTCGGGGTGGATTCGGGTTGTTAAACGGGAGTTTTGAGGTGTGTTGCAGGTTTCGCAGGAGCGAGTGGAGGATCTCATAAGCGATTCTTGGCCTGGTGGCATGGTTCCGCTAAAGTAGAACATTGTTTGCAAACATGAGTCCGCAGAAGCGGTCTTGGGTGATTCGAAAAAGCGGATGTGGAGACGCAAATACGGATTTTGGGTTTTTAAGTTAGAACTGCATAAGCATATTTTTGGCCGCAGGAGCGGTCCCGCATTAGCGATAGCAGCAGCGCAGTGAAAAGAACTGTTGACAGAAGGGTTTAATGGTTTATGTCCTCCGCGAGCTAGGTATCATTTTCCTCCATTTTGAGCGAGCTTTGAGAGACTCGAGGCGATTTTGAAGAGGAATTCAAGGGAGAATGATTAGAGGTAAGTTCCTAGGCCTAAAAACCTGAGATTATGTTAGATTTAATATGGAAATTGGTTGAAATTCATTAAAAGGGGTAAAGCTAGGGCTTGAGTTTTTATATATAAATTTGGGATTTGATAGGTCATTCGAGCTCAGATTTGAGAGTTCTCGGTGTGTATGGACTCGTGGCGAGACAAAGAATCCGGTAATGTGAGTTTTGTAATTTTTCGAGAAGCAGGCCCGAGGCTCGGGTTTTGCTAGTTTCGATATTTTTGCTATATTTTGATTGTTTTCGATTGGGTATTGTTTCCTTGGCATAGTGTGATGTATTCGCTCCGATTTTGGTTTGATTCTACGCGTGTGGAGGCTGGTTTGAGGGGCAAAGGCATCGCGGGCTAGAGATTTCTCCGGTTCGAGGTGAGTATTACTTGTAAATGATATCCCGAGGGTTTGAAACCCTGAATTTGTACATCATATTGCTATATTAAGGTGACTTACATGCCAGATATGGGCATGGGGTAGAGCATCATTGGGGATTGGGAGTCGGTCTCTCCCGATTGATAAAATTACTACCTATTTGATTGAAACTACTTGATATTATCATGATTTGGGCTGATTACCATGTGATGGGCTTCGTGCCGATTATTTGAATCCATTAGGGATTTCTACCCTTTAATGCAGGAAAGTAAAGACCCACACCTTTTAACTATATTCTCTGAGTTTGTACAAGTTATTACAAAACAGAAAATAGAGAAAAAATATATCAGAAGCTAACAGTTGCATCCAAGGTACCTAAATCAGACTTAAAATCTAATAATATACGATTGAACCACTTCCGGGATGTGCATTCGAGGCTAGCACATAAACGTTGTACAACGTAGCATGATATTCAACTCTCTCATATTGTTGACATTCATGCTATTTCTTGCGCTGTTACCAGATACCCTGGTGTTATTTGTTAATGGAGTGGTATACCCGAAGGGCTTACTTATGTGCGGACTTGTACTATCTGATTTGTGTTCATTTGGTTTACTGTTGGAAAAAGGATATTTTTAAAAGAGGTTTTTAAACTGACCAGATATTTTCTGAAAGATTTTTCCCGGGCTAACTATTTTCTAAAAGGGGTGTGCTATCCCATATTGCATGATGGAGTGCTCCTACATATTTTATTTCTGCTAAGTTATTATCTACTCTTGTTACTCCTTGAGTTGGAGTACTCACTTTACTCCCTGCACCTCGCGTGCAGTTGTAAATATTGTTCGCCCGAAAGAGGGTTATTAGCGGTTTGAAGGTACTATAATAGCCGAGCAATGTGGCCACCATCGTTCGCGTCACCGGACTTCATCTTTTGAACTCCACTTTTTATTTTATATATAATAATGGCCCTGTAGTGGCGTTTAATATTCATTAGATGCTCGTGACTTGTGACACCCCGGGTCAGGTTGTGTGGGAGTTGAAATCCTTATTATTATTGATGTTAAGTTGTATCATTCTATTCATTTGTGTTTATATAATTCTAAAAGAAGGTGAATTGGGTTAGTTGGCTGGCGTTGTCTTCACGAGAGGCTCCATCACGACCGGGTATGGAAATCGGGTCGTGACATGTTGGTATCAGAGGCTAGGTTACTAGGTCTCACGAGTCATGAGTAGGTTAGTAGAGTCTCGTGGATCGGTACGGAGATATTTGTATTTATCCTCGAGAGGCTGCAGAACCTTTAGGAAAACTTCCTATTATTGGAATTATCATCGTGCGTACTTGATTCAGCTTGAAAAGAAACTGTTGAAATTCCTTCCTCACGTCTGTATGAGCACATGAGCGCTTAGTGCTATAAGTGCATTGATGGCTTACGATTCCCTGATCGAGGGGTGAGATGTGATTTGTATGAGTTAATGTTGGGCCGGTCTGGAGGACCTGAGGCCGAATCTTCGTCTGTGGCTTGAGCACCGAGGTGCTAATTTTTCAAGCTAGTATTGTGAACTTATATGTTCAGTATTGTCCCTAATTATAGGAATGGCGACTGGATAGCTACGTGATGAGTAAGTTGGTACTGTGTGATGTGTCTATATGACTTGGAAGTATCGAAGAAGGTCTGCTAGGAGATAGATGAATCATTAAGTGTTTTATTTCCATTGTGATTGGATGTGTCACTCCGAGTTATGGGTGCGTGAAGAATCTTTTCAGATCCTATAGTTAGGAGTGAAGTAAATAGCATATTGCGGTATGAGTTCCGACTTAGGAAGACTAAATTGACTGTGTAACGTGTACGATGGAGGAAGGTATGCTGAAGTACTAAATTGAGGCAAGGAAAGTGGGTTATCTCCTGCGGGTTGTTCTTAGGTGGTATGATCCTTATGCGTATGTTAGAAGGTCTCATGTTTAATTGAAGGGTACGCATTAAAATTGAGAATCTGGGGTCACTTAAGAGTGTGGACTCAATTTATGTGGGGATGAATGCGAGATTTTTGGGGGATTACAATACTAGTTAATCTGTGTTTTCACAAACTTGTAGACGAATTGAGTTTAATCTCACTATGGCATGGTGGTATCATGAGAGTAAAAGTGCTATGAGTTGTTGAGTGTGTCCTGATATATGGCTTCGAGCCAAGTTGGGGAGGTTGCTCTTGAGTAGATGACTGCACGGATATGTGTTAAGTGATTCCGTTTTGATGTATGCTGGCGGATCAGTTCTGTTGCAAAAATTGAGCCGAGGGTGGCACGAGTGAAGCAAAATTTTGACAAAGGTTATATTGTGCTTCGTAGATCTGAGAAAATAATAGAATGTCTTGAGTTGTTGTTGATAAATAATGCGTAGTGTAAAGAGAACGAAGTTTTTTGGTTGTATCAGAATGAGATCATATCCTGTAGTGTTAGAGTGCTAAGAAGGCATGAGTGGTTCTGTTCATTTATTAGGTAATTTGAAGTTGAATGAGAGTGAATGACTTTCGTAAATGAGCCTAATGTGTTCCAGATTTTATACGTAATGATCATGTGTTTTAAGGTTATGTATGTGGTTAGAGACTGTGTTTTCATTGGAAAAATGTCAAGACTTGTGGTATTTTTATGTTAATTATGAGATTCTATGCATTAGTGTAAAATAAAAAAAAAATAAAAAAAATAAAGGTAACAGAGTTGGATGCACAAAAAGTTCTTCCTAGTAGATTATTTTGGGAATCGGGTGTTCCTGGGAATATTTGAGAGAGCATTCAGTGGCTTGTGGGTCTTAGACCGTGTGGTCTTGTGCTTAAGTCTCGTGTAGTGAGCCTGGATTGAGGAACTGCGGTGCTTCAGCAAGAGAGAATATCAAGTTGAGAATGAATCAGAAGGAAACCTAGATAGATGGAATAGCTTGATAGTAGACCGAATCAGTATGGTAAGGGTATGGTTAATTTTTCATATGTGCTCGAGGTAATGAGCCTTACATGCATTTTGCAGCAATGCTCGTGAGTTTTGGCAGCTTGATTAACTAGGTTTGGGTAGAAGGATTCAGTCCTGGCAGTTTAGCATTTGCAAATGGAATGACAGAGAATTCGTGTTGGGTTTCATCGTGGTTTGGAGATGTATATTTTCTATGGACGTGCAGAGCATGGAGTGTGTAATGATTTTCTTCTAAGTGGAATCAATGAAAGTTCTTGACTAGTTGAGTGTGTAAATGTTGTGGTTGGGAAAAAGGAGATGGAGTTCTCATAATTTTTCTAGTGTGGTATGGTATATGCGATATGTTGTGGGGGATTAGGATTTGCGTGTGTAAGGTTTCGTTTCAGATCAAAATGGAAAGCCATTAAATTCTTAAGCAGCACAGACAACTGCGGGTGATATAAGAATTGACCTTAAGATGATTAAGGAAATGGTATTATTATTCTAATGATTTGATGGGGGTATATGTTCAGTAAAAGGGGAAGGTGATTTAACCTCATAATACTTTGGTGGGATTGCGGCATTTTCTTAATTGGATTGGCTATTGATGTTTGAGTTTATTGATGGCACATGGAAACTTTAGAATATATTTCGTGGAATGAATGGGTACTTGATGTGCGATAGGTATTCATATAGCGGAATGTGGGATCAGGTATAGTGATTTGTGTTATATGGTGTTGGAGACTGGGAGTTCTCCGATGCAGTCTATGTCGTGATTGTGATAATGTGTGTTGGTACCGTTAGCAGTCATTGGGAGTTTGTGGCCCGAGTGGATCATTCTTTGGTATATAAGATTTTGGACATGGTATTCGAGTGTGGACTGGTCGCCTCATTGTTGGGTTATTCTAGACTATTGTGCTATGGGTTATGTCGGAAAATGACAATGGTTGCGTGGTTGGGTGCATTGGATTATGTTCTAGCTGGGTGATTGTATTTCAAAGACCAGCGGACGATTGGGAATGATTTCTTTTCTTAAATTGGACCCTCATGGAGGATATTAGTGAAGAGGTTTCTACCTTTCATTAAGTTCCTATATGTTGGAAACACGTTTCAAATGCAATATACTAAACGTGTGTTCTTTTGTAGGTTCTGATGAATGTCAAACAAAGCAAAAAGCGATATATAGCAATGCTCAAGGACAAGCACAAAATGGATGCATTACAAGAAGCTCAAGACAAAGTTTAGAAATGTTATAATTGAGTCAATATTAATTGTGATCTTGATTCCTCAACTTGGCTCATAACATGGCTTCTCTACTAAAATTATTTTTCCAAAATCATGCATATTTAAATTAAGTGTCAAATGATTTTAAACTATGCATATTTACATTTGTTAAAATGTTTTCCAAGCATGCCTCAAAAATCTGGGCTAAGATAATCGATTATGTACTTATGATAATCGAGTATCTCTAAGCCAAGACTGCATGACAATCGATTGTGAATTAATGATAATCGATTGTGAGTAAGTCAGTTAACATCAGGTTTTTGCAAACTGCATAACAATCGATTGTGTACTTATGCTAATCGATTGTTAACTGAGGCAAAGTTTTCAAAACTCATAAAAATCGATTATGAACTAATGGTAATCGATTAGAATGAGAAAAATGTCTCCCAGTGATTTTAAATAAAATGATAATCGATTGTGGCTTCTGATAATCGATTATATATGAGACAGAGAGTTTTGAAATTAATTAATAATCGATTATTCCATTTGATAATCGATTGTTGAAGCTGACCGTTGTCATATATTTTCAATTACCGTCAGGTAATCGATTGTTGATATTTAACAATCGATGTTTTGCGTAAAATCTGGAAAAGATTTTCTGAACGTTGTTAAAATAATCGATTGTTGATTTCCGGACAATCGATGTTTTATGCCAAAAATTGGAAAAGATTTCTTAACGTTATAAATAATCGATTATTGATTTGAAGTAATCGATTGTTGACGTAAAGTCTGGGATTGAATTTTTGATCTGATAGGCAAACAATCGATTGTTTAGTCTTGATAATCGATTGTCACTGAGTAATTTCAGCAATCCTTAATTGGCAATTAGACAACGGTAAGACTGAGTTTTTCACCTATAAATACAGCTTCAACTCAGTGTTTTCACAACAACAACATATACACTTTGAGTATTTTCATTGCTAAAAGCTTTCTTACATTGATCATCATTTTCCATTCATCCATAAAGCTTTTTGAAGAGCCATTCTATTGAGCTAAGTTGTTGTGATCTTGAGCGTACTATTTCTACTCATATCTACTCATTAAGGAGTGCTTTGTAAAGTGAGTGTGTTTTGTATTTGTAAGAGAATTGCGATTCTCGTTTGTTGAGGAACTTGTGATTCCTCGGTTGAAGTCTTTGGGATTGTTATCCCCGAGCAGTTGAAGTCTTTGGGATTGTTATCCCCGAGCAGTTGAAGTCTTTGGGATTGTTATCCCCGAGCAATTGAAGTCTTTGGGATTGTGATCCCCGAGCACCTAGGTGAGGCTTGTGTCCTCAGCTGTAACGGTTTGTTAAGCACCCGTAAGCTTGACAAGTTTAGTGGAAATCTCGAGAGAGTCTCTCGGGGACTGGACTAACCACGTTTGTGGCCAACCAGGATACATCATTGTGTAAGTTTATTCTACTGCACTTGTTTTAATTTATGCAAAGTTTTTAAATTCCGCACTAAAACGCTTAATATTTTTAAAACGCTATTCACCCCCCTCTCTAGCGTAGAGCGTATTGTCCAACAATTGGTATCAGAGCCATACTCTCTGAAAGACTTAACCGTTTGAGAGAATCTTTCCATGGCTTCTACTCTAGACTCTTTTGCAGGTATTGATGAAGGACAGTGCCCCACAAGACCTCCTTTGTTTAACGGGACTAATTATTCATATTGGAAAGAAAGGATGCAGATATTCGTCAGATCAAACAGCCCTTACTTGTGGAAGGTGTACACCAAAGGAAATAAGGTTCCTGTCAAAAAGGTGGAAGAAGAATGGGTGCCAAAATCAGAAGAGGAATTCAACGCCGAGGATAATCGAATGGTCCAAAATAACTTTAAAGCTATTAATTTATTACTTTGTGCTGTTAATGCTAATGATTACAGGAAAATCTCCTGCTGCAAAACAGCGAAAGAAATGTGGGACAAGCTTGAGGTCACTTACGAAGGGACTGACCAGGTAAGAGAAGCTAAAATTGACTTTTTAACTCATGCTTACGAATTGTTCCATATGAAGGAAGGCGAAAAGGTAGACGAGATGTTCGAGCGGTTCTCATCAATAGTGAATGATCTCCACGCGCTCAAGAAGACGTTCACAGACAAAGAACTAGTTCGAAAAATCCTTAGGAGTCTAACACCGGCATGGCGATCAAAGGCCGATGCGATTCAAGAGTCAATTGGAATCACGAACGTCACCATAGACGCTCTTAGAGGTAATCTTAAGACTTATGAATCCACTATTCTTAACCCTATTATTGATGAACAAAGAAGGCAAAAGATTGCTCTAAAGGCGAGCACAAGTCAATCACCAATTGAAGAGGATGGAGATAGCGAATTCGGACTCATCATCAAAAAGTTCCAAAAATTCATGCGAAAAGAATATGACCGCAAAGGGAAAAAGCAAGGTGAGCAAGTTAAATGTTATGAATGTGGTGAAACAGGGCATATCAAAACAAACTGCCCAAATCTTAAAAAGGAGAAGAAACCCTTCAAGAAGCAACGAGCATACATATCTTGGGGAGGAGATTCCGGAGACGAATCCAGTGAAGAAGAAAATGAAGAAGCAGCAAATCTCTGCCTCATGGCACAGGAAGAAAATCAAAGTGAGGTAAGTCAAATCTCTTCTCAAAATTTTTATACTCTTGATGACATGAGAAATGCCTTTGATGAATTGTATGCTGAATTTCTCAAAGTTACAAAAACCGTCACTAGCTTAAGAGAAAGTGCTTCTCTAAAAGAACAAGATTTTCAAAAACAGTTTTCATTAAAAGAAAAAGAATTAGACAAATTGGTTTTGGAAAATGAGAAGCTACTAGAACAAAACAAGTTTTATGGGAAAAGAAGTTCTGACAAGCCCGAGAGTTCTACAAAAAATTGTGCTTCTTGTGTAGACCTTAAGAATGAAGTAGGTAGATTAAAAGGCACACTAGATAAATTCAACTCCTCTCATAAAAACTTGAATGTGGTGCTTGATAACTTGAAATCAACCAAGCATGGAATAGGCTTCATAAATGAAGAAGAGGTTGATGCAAAAACCCAACCACCTAGAGCTCAATCTAGGATTAATAACAAAAATGCCTTTCCTAAAACAAACATGCATGCTAGACAAAATATTAGGAGACCTAGACATGACCTTCCGCCTAGCAATCGTCACCATAGACATGATGCATATTTTAGGCACAACAGTGATCATGCTAGAAGATCCAGAAATGTTCAACCTAGAAATGATTATGGTGCTCAAATTAGGAGAAATGAAAATAGAGTAAACAATGTGCATTATTCTAGCTACTATGAGCCTAGACGCATGCATAATCCAAATGTGACATGTCATTATTGTAGACGAATTGGTCATATTGCTCCCGCATGCTTTACTAGACATAGACATGCCACTCAAACATATCATTATAGTATGCATAACCCTCAAGGACCCAAAATGGCATGGGTACCAAAAGAGCATTGATTTGTTTTGCAGGTGTGCTTGAAGGAATCAAGTGTAGTGGATGCTCCAAACACTTGACGGGAGACGAATTCAAAATTCCTTCAATTAAAGCACAAAGAAGGAGGAAGAGACGGAAAAGTCGATTTAGGCATTTTTTTCAAAATCGGAAGTATTTTCGAAAAATTTAAAAGACAAAATACAAGGAAGACAAAGGCAAAATTGTGGAAGAAGCTTCTTAAATTGAAGAATGAGCCAAAAGACCAAAATGAACGGAGGATGCTCAAAATCAGGTAATTGGCAAAGTCGAAGGGAAGGTAAGTACCCTAAACCCTCTTAAGAACATCCTAAGACAAAATTCTTAAGAGTTCACGTTTTTCACCCGACTACACTAGTTTCAAAGTTATTATTTCATTTATAGATTACTGACTTGAGCGTCGGAGACGTTTAATTCTATTTTGCAGGTATCCCCCAAAAGGTAAGAGGAAAGTATAAATTGTCTTGATAACAAGAAAAATCGATCATAATCGATTATTTATGCTTACAATCGATTATCAGTATCAATAATCGATTATTTGTTGATTCAATTTTTTTGTCATGAAATCTTGTTGAATGTTTACATTGCTTGATAGAATTAAGTCTCATCATTTTAGCATCCCCCTTCCAAACAATCGATTATCTGTTCTGCCAATCGATTATTTGCCAAAATCCAAACTCTCTGTGAGTGAAATAATCGATTACTATATATTGACAATCGATTATCTGTTTTAAACTTATGTTACCGTTTTGGCTCTACAATCGATTCCTGTCAGGTCATAAATATGAAAAACAATCGATTACCAAGTTTGACAATCGACTATCTTTTTCAAATTTTTTTCCGTTCTGGCGTGTAATCGATGTGTCAGATCATTTTCATTAATGACAATCGATTATTCTATTCAAACAATCGATTGTTGAACGGTCAGTGAATTTATTTTTACCGTTTCAGACTTCAAAGCTCTTCAAATCTCTTCAAATCTTTTCAAATAAGTGTAAGATTCATTCCCTCTCTATATATAGGCTGCACATATGCTCTTGTATACTCACTCAAGCCTCCCAAGCATCAAATTATCTTGTTATCTTTAGCACATCTTTTTCAAAAATGTCAAGCCGCAACTCCAAACGTGCTCGTTCCAAACAAGGTGCTTCTTCTTCTCGCCATCCATATCAAGATGGATCGGTTCTATTCTTTGAATCCGATGAAGGGCTCACCCGTTTCTTAACCAAATTTGAGAAACGCCTTATTCTCCCTCCTCGCTTTTCAACAAACGCTCTTGTTGCACCATTCATTCCAGCCGCGAATATGCTAAGAGAGTGCCAACTTTTCAATTTCCTACTCCTTACTCACCCCTACTACAACATTACTTTGGTTGAAGCTTTTTACTCCAACCTTTACAAAGATGATGAGGGTGAACTCGTTACCAATGTTAACGGCATTTCCATTCTAATTTCCGAAGATAACCTCCACCTCATTGCCAGCATTCCGCATGATGGTGAAGACATCTACCAGTACATAAATGATGCCGGGGACATGATTGATGAAGCTAATCTCTTCCGCCAAGCCGGAGTCGCCTATGATGAGTCTTCTTCCCGTCGTCCCACCATAAAGGGTATGGACCCGAATTATCGTTTCATTCTCTATTTCATCACTCGTGTTCTCAAACCCCGTAAACTCAATCACACCACCATTTCCCAAGAGGATGCCAAATTTCTTCATGCCATTATCACCGGTGTTAAAATCAATTGGTGCAAGCTTATTCAATCTCATATGTTCAATGCCACCAGAGATGACATACCTCTCCCCTATGCCCTCTTAATAATGAAATTTCTTGAAGCTTCCGGGGTCAATATTGCTAATGGTCCTCTCAAAAAGAGCACCAAAATCTGGGAAATTTCGGAGTCTTCCTTTCATCATGATGGTGATCATGCTCCCGCTCCTCCTCAAAATCGACAAGCCCGTCGTGCTCATCCTCCTCAGGAGCCTACCCTCCGGACTATCTCTGACCAAATTACTCAATTAACCCGTGAGGTCCATGGTTACTTTGATCACGTGCATTATGCCTATGCTCAGGTGGTGCCATATCAAGCGCCTCCCAATGAGATGAAGGGGATGGGGGTGATGAATGATGAAATTGTTGTTTTTGATGATGTGAAATTGTTGTTTTTGATTTGTTTTTCCTTGGTTGGTTAGTTGTTCGTTTTATTGTGTTTGGCTCCACCCATGTAATGTTATTTTCCAATAAATAAACTTTTGTTTATTTCATATTTTTTTTGCATATTCTTCTCTTGTATATATTTTTGCTAATGGCAAAAGGGGGAAGAAACGGGATATCAAGAAGTATGCCATATCACTCTCAACTTCATTCATGCTTAAAGTGAGGGGGAACATGAATTGAGGGGGAACATCAAATTGCATACTTTACACTTGTCTTGGATTATCAAAATAATTATTGCATATATCCCGCTTATGTTTGCCATTATCAAAAAGGGGGAAATTGTTGGAAACACGTTTCAAATGCAATATACTAAACGTGTGTTCTTTTGTAGGTTTTGATGAATGTCAAACAAAGCAAAAAGCGATATATAGCAATGCTCAAGGACAAGCACAAAATGGATGCATTACAAGAAGCTCAAGACAAAGTTTAGAAATGTTATAATTGAGTCAATATTAATTGTGATCTTGATTCCTCAACTTGGCTCATAACATGGCTTCTCTACTAAAATTATTTTTCCAAAATCATGCATATTTAAATTAAGTGTCAAATGATTTTAAACTATGCATATTTACATTTGTTAAAATGTTTTCCAAGCATGCCTCAAAAATCTGGGCTAAGATAATCGATTATGTACTTATGATAATCGAGTATCTCTAAGCCAAGACTGCATAACAATCGATTGTGTACTTATGCTAATCGATTGTTAACTGAGGCAAAGTTTTCAAAACTCATAAAAATCGATTATGAACTAATGGTAATCGATTAGAATGAGAAAAATGTCTCCCAGTGATTTTAAATAAAATGATAATCGATTGTGGCTTCTGATAATCGATTATATATGAGACAGAGAGTTTTGAAATTAATTAATAATCGATTATTCCATTTGATAATCGATTGTTGAAGCTGACCGTTGTCATATATTTTCAATTACCGTCAGGTAATCGATTGTTGATATTTAACAATCGATGTTTTGCGTAAAATCTGGAAAAGATTTTCTGAACGTTGTTAAAATAATCGATTGTTGATTTCCGGACAATCGATGTTTTATGCCAAAAATTGGAAAAGATTTCTTAACGTTATAAATAATCGATTATTGATTTGAAGTAATCGATTGTTGACGTAAAATCTGGGATTGAATTTTTGATCTGATAGGCAAACAATCGATTGTTTAGTCTTGATAATCGATTGTCACTGAGTAATTTCAGCAATCCTTAATTGGCAATTAGACAACGGTAAGACTGAGTTTTTCACCTATAAATACAGCTTCAACTCAGTGTTTTCACAACAACAACATATACACTTTGAGTATTTTCATTGCTAAAAGCTTTCTTACATTGATCATCATTTTCCATTCATCCATAAAGCTTTTTGAAGAGCCATTCTATTGAGCTAAGTTGTTGTGATCTTGAGCGTACTATTTCTACTCATATCTACTCATTAAGGAGTGCTTTGTAAAGTGAGTGTGTTTTGTATTTGTAAGAGAATTGCGATTCTCGTTTGTTGAGGAACTTGTGATTCCTCGGTTGAAGTCTTTGGGATTGTTATCCCCGAGCAGTTGAAGTCTTTGGGATTGTTATCCCCGAGAAGTTGAAGTCTTTGGGATTGTTATCCCCGAGCAATTGAAGTCTTTGGGATTGTGATCCCCGAGCACCTAGGTGAGGCTTGTGTCCTCAGCTGTAACGGTTTGTTAAGCACCCGTAAGCTTGACAAGTTTAGTGGAAATCTCGAGAGAGTCTCTCGGGGACTGGACTAACCACGTTTGTGGCCAACCAGGATACATCATTGTGTAAGTTTATTCTACTGCACTTGTTTTAATTTCTGCAAAGTTTTTAAATTCCGCACTAAAACGCTTAATATTTTTAAAACGCTATTCACCCCCCCCCCCCTCTAGCGCAGAGCGTATTGTCCAACACTATATTGAGGGACTTTTTTGGATGCATTTCTTATGGCCGAACATGTTTCCGAGCGAGACTGTGGATTTCAGTATTGATTTGGTGTCAGGCACCATATTGTACAACTTCGACATGAGTTATAGTAGTGGTAGGAGTATCTTTAGGCTTCTTGGTGAATGAGTTTGTTGGTAAGCTGATTGGATACGTTTTTAGATTGAGTTGGCTTGGTTGGCCCCAAATTGTATGGATGAAGGATATGTTGATTCGATCGTTATTGAACCTGGTAATGATCTGGGGAGATCTATGAGTTGTTTTTCTTTGTTGTGAAGCATTATGATTTTCAGATTTTTGGGTACGTATAGTGCGGTGCTGTCGAGATTCATGGTGGAAGGTTAGTTTTGTAGCTTGCAACGCTATAGATATCATTACGCACTCAGTGTACTTACGACCGATACTTTGTATATTGTTAAAAGGAGCAAATTTGGCTTGATGTGCATCTCCCTATGTGAAATATATATGTGGATCGGGTGGCACGCCTCCACTGGTATGTTATCTGGATGGGGTTGCACGCCGCAACAGTGTGATGTTTAGAATAGTTTTCCATATGTTACTTTATATGCCTTGCTTTCTGGTTTCTGAGGAAAGTCCATATTGGGGGTTGCTCGGCGAATAGCGCATGAGCTGTGTCCTTTCAGGATTGAATGGTGTGTATTTCTTGCTTCACCGTGGGTGTGATGGATTTCTTGGTTTCAGGCATCAATCTGTGCCTGGCTATCTATTTTGGGCATGGTGACTTGAGGTGCTTCATGTGTAAAAGTGTTTGGATAGGATTGCGCATTGTGGCGAGGCCACGTGAAGTTATGACCTTTCAAGGAGGAATCAGGTATTCTATTTCTACGATGTGAGATAGGGTCTCCTCCTTGTGTTGTGATGGTACTAATGAGCTTGAGATACAACTCTTTCGTTTGAATCATTTGCCATGATTTGAGTATGTTCGGACCGTTTCTTATTGGTGCGCGTTTGATGAAAGTTGTGGCTTAGGCCTGTGTTGACGTGTCATATCACCAGAGTGGTTTATTGGATTCTAGGTGATCACTGGAGTCATTTTTGAATACAAACATATTTGATTTCAGCTGGTTAGAAGGATAATATCGAGGTTTGGCCCGAAAATCTATTGTGGTACTGATCAAAAGGGGAGTGGCTTCATGTGTGGATGATCTGAAAATGGCTACGGTTTATCATGTGCTTTATTTACCGTTGGCAGTATATGAAAGTGTTGGAATATGAGTTTAGCTAGTAAGAGATTTTCTATCGGTATTCAGTTATTGTGGGCAGCAGCTGTGAATAGAGCCTGTAGCTTCGAGTGTTGGATTGTGTGGTATGTTGTATGATTTCACGTGAGGTTGTAGGTGTGGTTTGCCACAGCTTGTTCAGGTTTATTCTAGGTATGATTTTGGAAGTGCAATGTGGTTCTAGGGTTTATGGTCTAGATGGACTGTAAAATTTTAGATGTATTGTATTATCGGTGTCTATGTGAGTTAGGGTGACGTGGAATCACCCCGGGTATATGTTTGATAAAGTCATTCAGATATTGGTTGGCTTCTAGTACAACTCTGGGTACGCTCGAGGAAGAGCGTTTGTTTAAGTTGGGGAGGATGTGATGACCCGACCCGCCGTCTCATGCGTTACTGCTCCGTTTCCCCATGTTAAGCTTCTTCATATGTTTTTATCTGCATGTGGTGTGTTAGAGTTGATTTGGACTGATTTTGATAAGAAATCAGACACTTAGTCTGTTTAAGGAAGGCTTAAGTTGGAAAAGTCAACCGGATGATGACTAATGAGTTATAGGGTTCGGATGTGATATCTTGTGTTTTGGTCAGCTTCGGGGAATGATTTGTGACATAGGAGCGTGATCGGAATTGGATTTGGAGGTCCGTTGTAGAATTAGGCTTGAATTGGCGAAGTTAGTATTTTGGAAAATTCCGGTTGATAGATGAGATTTTGATCCGAGGGTTGGAATTGAATTCCTAGAGTTGCTGTGAATTTGATATGTGATGTGTGTGCAAAATCTCATGTCATTCAGACGTGGTTTGGTTGGGTTTTTGATCGGAAGTGTATTTAGGAAGATTTTAAGAAACTTAGGCTTGAATCCGATGTGATTTAATGGTCTTAGTGATATTTGATGTGTTTTAATGATTGGAACAAGTTCGTATGATGTTTTTGGATATGTTGGTTCCTTTGGTTGAGGTCCTGGAGGCCTCAGGGTGGATTCCGGTGGTTAAATGAGAGTTTCGAGGTGTGTTGCAGGTTCAACTTTTCTGTCAGTTGGTATTTCCACTTCTGCTGAAATGGACAACAGAAGCGGTTCCGCAGGAGCGGGTGGAGGATTGCATAAGCAGTTCTTGGCCTGGAGGAGTGGTTTCACAAAAGCGGAACATTGTTCGCAAATGCGAGTCCGCAGAAGCGGACTATAAACCGGAGAAGAGGTCTTGGGTGGTTCGCATAAGCGGATGTGGAGACGCAAGAGCGGACATTGGGTTTTTACGTAAGAACCGCATAAGCAGATTTTTTGCCGCAGAGCGGTCTCGCATAAATGATAGCGGGACCGCATAAGCAAAAAGGACTGTTGGCAGAAGGGTTTAAACGTCTTATTTCCTCCGCGAGCTAGGCATTATTTTTCTCCATGTTTTATCGAGCTTTGAGAGTTTCGAGGCAATTTTGAAGGGATTCAAGGGAGAATGATTAGAGGTAAGTTCCTTCGCCTAAAAACACGAGATTATGTTAGATTTAATATGGAAATTGGTTGTAATTCATTAAAAAGGGGTAAAGCTAGGGCTTGAGTTTTGATATATCAAATTGGGATTTAATAGGTCATTTGAGCTCGGATTTGGGAGTTCTTGGTGTGTATGGACTCGTGGAGAGATTAGGAATCCGGTAATGTGAGTTTTGTAATTTTTTGAGAAGCGGGCCCGAGGCTCGGGTTTTGCTAGTTTTGAGATTTTTACTATATTTTAATTTTTTTCGATTGAGTATTATTTCCTTGATATAGTGTGATGTATTCGCTCCGTTTTTGGTTAGATTCGATGCGCGTGGAGGCCATTTTTAGGGGCAAAGGCGTCGTGGGCTAGAGATTTCACTGGTTCGAGGTGAGTAATATTTGTAAATGATATCCTGAGGGTTTGAAACCCCAGATTTGCACATCATGGTGCTGTATTGAGGTGACTTGCACGTCGGATATGGGCGTAGGGTAGAGAACCGTTGGGGATTGGGGCTCGGTCCGTCCCGATTGATCAAGTTAGTACGTATTTGACTGAAACTACTTTATATTATGATGATTTGGGCTGATTACCATGTGATAGGCTTCATGTCGATTATTTGAATCCTTTAAGGATTGGTATTACTGATGTTGCATTACTCTGCATATTATTTGATCTCGATCCAAGGTTTTAAATACTGTTTTACAAACTCAGTCATCTTTCTAATATTTGAAAACTTAAATGATATTTTACTGATGTTTTGAGCAGAGAATTGTTATTTAGATATTTCCCAAGAGGCCTATGTGCATTTCTGGACTGTGCATGGATCGGGCTGCACGCCGCAGTGATGTGATATTGATATTGCACTTGGGCTGTAGGCACCCCTCCAGAGTCTGAACCCCCACAATAAGCGCAGGTACCCAAATGGATCGGGCTGCTCGCTGTAGGGGTCAAGTGCATTGCATTCAATTCACGCATTATTTCCTGTTTGTACTACATGACATGACATTCAACACTCTCATATCGTTGACATTCATGCTATTTCTTGCAGTTTTACAAGATACCCTAGTGTTATTTGTTATGGAGTGCTGTGACCGAAGGGCTAACTTATGTGCGGACTTGCACTATCTGATTTGCATTAATTTGCTTGACTATTTTTAAAAGAGTTTTTGAAACTGAGTCAGATATTTTCGAAAGGATTTTTCCTGGACTTACTGTTTTCTAAAAGGGTGTGCTGTCCCATATTGCATGATGGAGTACTCTTACATATTGTTTTCCCGCTTAGTTATTATTTACTTTTGTTACTCACTGAGTTGGAGTACTCACTTTACTCCCAACATCTCGCGTGTAGTTGCAGGTATTGTTCGCCCGGAAGCGGGTTATTAGCGGTTTGAAGGTATTACTATTGTAGTTGAGCAAGGTGACCACCGGCATTCGCAGCATTGGACATCATCTTTTGAACTCCAATTTTTAATTTATATATAATAATGGCCCTGTAGTGGTGTTCAGTCTTCTTTAGATGCTCGTGACTTGTGACACCCCGGGTCGGGTTGTGTGGAGTTGAAATCTTGATTATTATTGCTGTTAAATTGAATCATTCTATTCAGCTGTGTTTAAATAATTCTAAAAGGAGGTGAATTAGGTTGGTTGACTGCTCTTGTATTCACGAGAGGCTCCATCACGACCGGTTATGAAAATCGGGCCGTGACACGGCACCATAGCATTGCATCTTTCCCGTTGATTTGCTAACTCGCCTTTGAATGTACGTTTCACACAGATTTCCTCTTTAAACCCTAATTTATTTTTCACCAATTGTGTCGTTCGCATAGCTCGACTCCACATACCATAATATTCTGGACCTGTGAGCTTTATGTCGATCAATGTCACGCCAGATGTGTTTGATTCCCTCAAGTAAAGAGGATGATTGTGACCAATTCTAATAATTTATGCTTCTCTTATGGCCGCCCAACTTCAACAATGTCTTCCTACTGAATCACAAAATTATAGGCTTAAATGTGAAAAAATTGCTCTGATACCATGATAGAATTTGAGATCTATCTACGCAATACGAGATTGTACATATGCATTCAATGAAATGTAGAATTAGGGAAGATCGTAGAGAGAGAAAGTGAAGAGAAGGAAGAGCAAATTCTATTAGTCGAAAGTAGGAATACACACTGCTAACTAATATGACTTATTCCGTGAGTGGTTAATTTAGGAATAACATGTAATGACTAAAATACTCCTCTCTTAAAACACTAAACTAACCTTCACTTAATATGCACCATTTACTTTCTCGTTTTCTTTTATCTTCTTCATCTATTGAACGTTCCTCCATTTATAGCTCTGTTTATCTCAAGATCATTGTTCTTCTCTATATTGCATTATGAAAAATAAATATTACATATCTATGGCAAGTGGATAGAAGTATTTATCAGGATTGTCTTCTAACATATACATTTAAATTATGCAATTTCTTTAATTTGTCTTCTAACATATACATTTCAATGGCCGCTATTGATAAGACGAGGAGCATACACTTTCATAAGACCGATGTTCAAGAAAGGTGAGTGTCTCCATACGAGCTTTGATTCTGCGGATTCACATTCTAAATGAATACCACGGTCAATATAACCTTAAATTCATAAGAAACTGTGTGGGAAAGGAGAGTAAGAGTAACTAAAAAGATTAATAAAGTAACTTTTGGCATTGTTAATAACGTAATAGACTAATTCAAACTTTGAAGTTTATTTCGTCTTATATTCTTTTTATTAGTATCTATACCCGCACGTTGCATGAAAAATATCAACTATAATATTTAATAAAGAAATATTACTTGAAAAATAAGAATAAAAAGGAGCATGCAAATGCTATTATTCAAACTATAGTTAATGAACAAATGACAAATTTGTGTTGTTTCAAAACTCATATATGATTTTCACAGCATATACTGCCTATCGACTACGATGTGCAGTAGATTTTGCAGATGGAAAAATCCTTTTTGCCACACCGTTTTTGGCCAAGTTGACTCAGATGAGGTTATTTAGGTAATTTTACTCTCTAAGTAGAGTTTCAAATGTATTTTTATACCCAAAATACTTTTTCATTAACCTTTTTAATATTTCTCTCCCTCCATTAAATATTTGTCTTCCCAATACATGAAAGATCTCAAGGGTTCAAACCCTATTATCCATAAAGCATTTTTTACGTATTTCCATCCCTTTGTTTTTGTAGTATACACCCATAAAATTCAAAATTATTCATCTATATACATATTTTTAATTGTACATTTCCTATACGTTTAGTATTTGACTGTGTATTTTGTATATTTTTTGTAGGTCATCAAAGCCTACTATTTAAACACTTGATACACTACTTAACATTGCAACAAATTTAATTATCTGTGATGAATTATTTTTTCACTTAAGGCTTATATTTTGTCACAAGTAAAATTTTGTGATGAAAATTAATTCATCAATTGCTCGTCTTTAAAAGAGGGTCACTAAAAGTATACAAAGTCAACTTCGTATTTGTCGCTAAATATAGTTATATTAACAATAAAGTTTTTTTTAATCCCTAGGAAAGCGCCTAGGGCTAGATTTCATATTATTACAAAGAAAAAATACAAGAAATTACAACGTCCGAAGACTTGCGACCCGGGGGACTAAAATTTGACAGTTACAAATTTAAATTTAAAAGCAGCTAAAATTGAAAATGTGACGCCAGTCCACATAATTGTTATTATCTCCATCGCTTGCCATCTTGTACTTGCAATGTCACCTTTCCTTCCTCAAGGGAATGAGCACGAAGTGCTAATACCACCCATAGAGGTAGTATTGAGTGGCATCGCATAACTACGATGGTGCGATCTATGTAACAGACTTGAATTGCCCAGGTGTTCAAGAAGCAGCTGTTCCTACGGACCTTCCCGTGAAAATCTCATGATTCAAATTAAAGCAGTGAATTCCAGCCTTTTTTATCATGTTTCCGACGCTTGGCATGCGCCAGAAACTTCATCCCTTGACTGCTATTTGATTTGTTCTCTTGTCTCGAAATCCCCAAAGCATGCACATCATGCGTTGCTGTTTTTACATGTGAGTAACTCGATTCTCTAGCAGCTTCGTACTCCAATTCCTTAAACCAAACAGTTTGACTGACTGAAAGGTTGATAGGCGTGCTGAATTTAAGCTATTTTCCTAAGTTCCAGGATCATGCTTCTAATTTCGACGATGGTGTCTCAATTGCAAGGCCATCATTCCAACGATTCAAATTTGACTGGCTGACATTAGTGCTGCCCATGTCTATCCAGCATGTGTATATTAAATACACTGGTGGCAGGCGTGCGAGAAAAAAGATGGACTGATGGCTAAAGAGGCGTGCTTAAATTAAGCTTTTTTCCTAATTTCCAGGATCATGCGTGCAAGAACCAAAGATGGTGTATCTATACATGCGAGACAATGCCGAACTGATGAGAGAGGCATGTGAGAGTTGAAATGTTTTTTTAAATATTCCAAGATCATGTGTGCACTTTCAATTCCATTTCCCGATTGAAGACTGAAGCTAACTATTGCAATTACTTGCTTGAATACCGTGACCCTTGTACTCTTTCAAGACCGAAGCAACATGCTCGGCAGCTTTAATGAAAGTTGTTGGAAACACATCCATCGAAATCAACAATGTTGGCTAGAATTTCCAGGTGATGATGCGTTATTGTTGATTGTTCCGCGACAACTTTTAATGAAAAGTTGTTGGAAACACATCCATTGAAATCAAGAATGTTGGCTGGAAACTCCAGGTGATGATGCGTTTTTGTTGATGGTTCCTCCCGTCGAGATTTCCATGTGTTGTATCTCTAAATAGATACAAGAGACTTTGGACTCTTTTACCTGCACAATGAAACAAACGTTAGCGAGTGTCGTGATGCCCTTACGTCCTTCAGTTTCCTTACGTCCTTACGTCCTTACGTCCTTACAGTTAGTGAAAAGAGATTTCTCAGAGATGTCCTTAGTGCCTTCCATTTCTTTCTCTACTTTCTCGCAACTCTTATTCTCAGTTTTGCACATTGTAGCTTATCATCATTTACAATCCTCCTGCTCAAGACATCAAGATCCCAGAAATGAAAACATTCGAAGTTACCACAATCAAGAGCATGGTTTGCCAAGTGGTCTGCTGGGCTGTTACCCTCTCTAAGAATGTGAGATACCTTGAAGTTACACCCCGATTTGATAAAGTTGATTTCCTCCAGCATATCCATAATGTTCCATGGTGGTTTCCATTGTCCATCTATGATCTTTTGAAGCATCAGTGAATCTGTCTCGAGCCAAACATTAGACATATTCATTGATTTGCACATTCTCATTGCCTCTACTATTGCTGTTGCCTCAGCTTCATTGTTAGATCCCTCCTTTATTTCTCTTCCTTCTGCATATATTAAGTCACCTCTGTCATCTCTTAAACAAAACCCAATTGAACTTCTCCCTGGATTCCCTCTACATACTCCATCAGTGTTCACCTTTATCCATCCCCTTAACGGAAATTCCCATAGCACTTTATCGACCTTCAGACGGGGTGTATATTGGTCCATCATAGTTAGAAGATCATTCCACTTGTGAGGTACATGAAGTCCTGGTTTTTTCAGTTGTACTAGTGATTGTAGTGTTGACGAAATTTGGTAGATAACTCTATTTACTGACACTGATTCGCCGTATCTCAAACTATTTCTTCTCTTCCATAACTCCCATGCAATGCATACAGGTAAAGCTTGAAAAACTGATTTCAGTCTAGGTACAACTGGAGTCGTCCAGCATTTTGTCATTGCTTGATGTAAAGACAAACCTTCTGAGTGAATTCCTACTCTCGTTAGGAAGTACCTCCATACAGTTGAAGCTGCATTTGATGTGAAGAATAGATGAACTAGAGACTCCTCTTTAGAATCAGCACAACACCAACATTTAGAAGCAATTGAGTATCCTATTCTACGCAAGAAATCATCAAGTGGCAGTTTTGCTTTCCACACCTTCCACAAAAAGAACGATATCTTGAAAGGTAGGCCTTTGACCCATATCATCCTGTAAGCTATCCTTGGATTTTCTCTTTTTCTCAAGTAATCCCATGCAGTTTTTACAGAGAAATTTCCCTTAGGTTCAAGCATCCAGATCGGAATATCTAACTCTGTACATTCTTTTGGTGGAGTAATGTTCTGCACAATGTGATTAGCCCACTCTTCAGGTAAAATTTGAAATAAATTTTCCACATTCCACATACCATTATAAATCAAATCATTTACGTTGTTTTCATCAATGAGGAATTTTGTTGGCATTTGGAAATATGATGCTCCCATCTCTGTCCAATTGTCGAACCAGAATTGAGACGATCCAATTCTCAATTTTCAGAAGATTTGATGCTCAATCAAGTCTCTGCATTGAAGCATTTTCTTCCAAACGTGGGATCCACCCTTCCAAGGTACTATTACTGGATTTAATTTCTTACAATACTTTTGACACATAAATGCACTCCATAGACTGGGTTTTGTTCTAAAATTCCACCACAATTTGCAAAAAAGTACCTTGGATACATCATGAAGTGATCTGAAACCTATACCCCCTTCCTCATAAGGCATACATAGGTTAGTCCAGGATGACCAATGTCTTGAATTTCCTCCCACATTACTGCTCCAGAAGAATTTTGCAAAAATGCTATGTAATTTGGTAATGACATAGTTAGGAGGATTAACTGCTGATAACATATGAATTGGCATACTTTGCAGAACATTTGCGATCATTATAGCCCTGCCTCCTACCGAGAGGAGCTTTCCTTTCCACGACTGCAGTCTGTCCATAACCTTTGTAATTAATGCCTGGTAGTAATCACTCCTTCTTGTTGCATAAAATATAGGACATCCAAGATATGTCATTGGGAAACATTGTTTTCCTATACCAGTAATCCTTTCCACCTTGTTAATCACCTCATCTTTCGTTGAATGATGCAGATATATGACTGATTTGGCTTTATTGATCAGTTGACCAGATGCTGCTCCATAAGCTTGCAGAACCTCCATCACAAGTGCCAGAGACTTTTCATCTGATGAGCAGAAAATGATTGTATCATCCGCATAAGCCAGGTGGTTGATTTTTGGGCTCCATTTGGGAAGTCTAAATCCGCAGAAAAACCGGTTATTGTGCAGTGAGTTCAAACCTCTAGACAATGCCTCTGCTGCTAGAACGAATAAGGTAGGTGACAGAGGGTCTCCCTGCTTTACTCCCCTAGACGCTTTGAAATAACCATTTGGTTGTCCATTTATTAGAATAGAGTACCAGTTATTCCCAATCAAATCATATATCAAGCCTATAAAATCTTCTGGAAATCCCATGTTTCTTAGCACTTTTGTCAGGAAAAGCCATGATAATCTTTCATAAGCTTTTGTCATATCTAGCTTTATCACCACATTTGGTCCTGCTTTAGTTCTCACCCTGATATCGTTAATGATTTCTTGATGTAGCAGAACATTCTCTACGATATTTCTTCCCTTCACGAAACCTACCTGCTCCTCCGAGATTATGTTTGGTAATAGTTTCCCCAACCTTTCATGAATGACCCTTGAGAAAATCTTGTTAGCAAAGTTACTAAGACTGATAGGTCTCAAGTCTGCAAAATTAATCACTGCTTTTTTCTTTGGCAATAAAACCAGATTTGTGTGCGTCACATTCTTCGGGAGCTGGTGACCGCAGAAGAAATACTTGACCATGCCGACCACATCTTCTTCAATGATGTCCCAGCATGATTGGTAGGAAGCTCCAGTGAAACCGTCTGGACCGCCTGCTGAATCCTCATTCAGCCCCATTACTGCTTTCTTCACTTCCTCATTCGAAGGTAAGGCCATCAATCTCTCATGTTGACCATGATCTATCATTGGAGGTACATGTTTTAAAATATCAAAATCACTGGGAAGACCACTCAGAAAATAACTCCTTGTAAAATTTTACAGCTTCCCCTGCTATTTTGTGATCTTCTTCAATCCAATTACCATCACTATCCTGGATTCTTGATAACTTTAGTCTTTTCCTTTTCCCATTAACCTGGGCATGAAAAAATTTGTTTCTATCACCATCTTTAAACCACAACATGCCTGCTTTTTGTTTCCAGAATAATTCTTCCAATGCAAGATATTTAATCAATTCAGCTTGAACCTGTCGTAATCTTTGTCCATTTCTCTGAGTAGGATTAATTTCAAAATATTTTTTATGAATTAGTACCACCTCCTGTAGACTTGCAATCTTCTTGAAAATATCCCCATATGTAGCTCTGCTCCAAGTAGACAGTGCATGTTTAAGCCTTTTTAACTTGTAGTTAAAATTGCTGAAAGGATTTGCACTAAAATCACCTTTCCAGGTCTCTTTCACTACATCTTTAAAAGATTCATGCTTTATCCAAAAATTAAGAAATCTGAAAGACTTCTTAACTGGGGAATTATTTATATTACATTTGAGCAGCATTGGGCAAAGGTCAGAGCCTATTTTGGACAAATGAGTTACCTCCAATCCAGGAAAGGTCTGTTGCAGTTCATCATTTCCTAAACATCTATCTAGTCTTTTGAATATACAGTCCTCTTCTGATCTTCCATTCCACCATGTGAAAATGCTTCCTTTGAACCCCAAATCGTTTAAAGAACATGAGTTTATGCAATGTCTGAAGTCATCTACTTCGAGGAACGAGGCTGGCAAGCCACCAAACTTCTCTTCCTCATCCCAAATCACATTAAAGTCTCCCCCGACCAGCCATGGAACAGTAATGTGTGATGCCATTGAATATAGAGAATCCCATAACTCAATTCTTTCAATGCGATCACATTTAGCATATACTAGCGTGAGGATGAGCTCTGCATGTGTTTCAGTGTGCACCAATTTTAAAGTCAACTGTTGAGTCAAATTATACAAAATATTAACTTCAAATATTTCATCAATAAAAGCCCAAATCTTGTTTGACACATGCACCACAGCTTGAGCCAAACCAATTCTTGCTCTATATCTGTCCATTTTGTTAGACTGTTGCATAGGTTCAATTATTCCAATGAATTGAAATTGATGTTTCCGATGCTTTGTAACCAGCCTTTGAAATGCTTGCTTTGTATTTACTGATCTCACATTCAAGATAATGGCATCCATTAGATGTTTTTGTGTTTGGATAGATTGCTCATTGTTTTTACTCCCTTGGATTGTGCATTTGAGTTCTCTTTTGACTGCTTCTTTTTTTCTTTTGCTGGAAATTTCACAGGTTCAATATGCCTTGGAGACATACCCCCATGCTTAGCAACATTAAGGGAAATTTGAGCAGTGGATTCTTTCTCCAAATCTACATCTCTTATTTCCGCGTGCGTCGCGGTGTTATGAGTTTCTACTGCTGCTTCCTCAATAGTGTTTAGATTTGCATCCCTTATTGCATAGACTTGCACTGATTTATTTTTGTTTTCGTCTATACTTTGCTCTTGATTTGCATCTGAATTTTCTGCTTCACTCAATAGCTGAATCTCATCAATATACAAGCTTCCTCCTGGATCTATGGTATTGGTATTTCCTTCTGATGACTTTTTTGTTCCTGAGTTTGTGAATTCTATTGCTATTTGACTATCATTTGCATTATCAATGCCTTTAGCTCTTTCATCCTTGTTTTCCAAGTTTTTTTCTCCTATTTTATCCTCACTATGCATCAAATCTGGAATTTGACCATCTTGTATGACTTCCTCGGTTTGCTTGAGCCATAACTGTTTTGTTCCCCTTTTTTCTTTTTCAATGGCCCTGAATTTGTCAAAGTCTTTATCTTCTACCATTTCATTTTCTTTGTTGTTTGCTGGTTGTTGCTCATGATTAGGGATATTGACCTGAATTGCATTATTTTTAAAAACTTCCTGAGCCCATTGTTTAGTTGAAAGATCGTTGATATGCTGCTCTTTCCCCATCCCTTATTCTATATCAACTGGATTTTTTTGTTGATTGTTGGCTGCCTGTCTTTTGGACGAACTTGGAGATGTATTCTTTTGTGCGGCTTGGGAAGTTGATGCTTCCTATTCCTTTATCCCATTTCCCACATCTGTGTGTTGAATCTCCTTGCCGCTGTCGGATTTTCAAAACCGAGTATTCCTCTATGACTGCCAGTTTGTTTCTTGCATTTTCCTCATCATTTTTCTTTCATCCCCCTGTTCGTCAAAAAAATATAAGAAATTTGTAGATGGTTGTTTGTTTTTATCACTACAAAGGTTAATAATACCAACAAACGATCTTTGTCACTAATTATTTAGTTTAGTTAGTAACGATATCAATTGTCTCTAAAGTTAAGTATGTTTCGTAGTTGAATAAATGTAATTTTACCGCTAAAGAACACCTTTTAGATACAAATAATATTTCATTCCTAAATATACAAATTAGTAACAATTTTACTTCTATAAAAATAGTTTACAATGTTGTAGTTAAAACTATCATATGATCACTAAATATATTGCTTTTACCAACAAAAAAAATTATCATAAAATGTTATTATTGGTGATAATAATGTCATAATTAGTGATAATTACAATAATCACAAAGTACAAGGTTAATCCACCGTTAATATGCTAATCCTTGGAAAATTTTATTTTTGTCACTAGTTACTTAATTTTTTTTTTATTTCGAGAAATTATTATTAGATAAATTGGAAGTAACAGGATATAACATGCAAGGTAAAACCAAAAATCTCCATCCATGAACATAAAATTAAAAAGAACTAATAATATATTGAGATAATGCTTCGTTACAAATTTCGTAAGTTAAGAAACAAATAAAGTAAACTATATCCAATATGAAAGTCTAATGGAAATACAAAAAATATTGATAAATAAATCCTCAAATTGCTAAAGTAACCACTTGTCTAATAATTCAATCCTGAAGAATTCTCCACCTTCATATACTTGTGAAAAGAAAACTAAGTAATAAATAAATTAATCTTTCAAACATTAATAATGAAGCAAATAAGGTATAAGTAAAGATACTTGCTCGAGTTTAAGTAATTGAGTATTTATTATCAATTCTTCTTTGGCTACAAATAACTACAAGAATTAAGAGTAAAAATATAAAATTTTAAGAATTTAACCACTCCAAAAGGAAGAAATTCAAACAAAATTTCTTCATATTTGAATAATAAAATTATAACAAATAAGAACCCTAATACATACATGCAACATACCTTTAGGAGAAAACCAAATTTGCAAATTCCCAACAAATGCAAGGAAAGGATATTCTGCATGAGAAATAATATAATATGCCCTGGATCTGTAATGAAACTATCACTATCCAAATTTCCTACCCTCAAGAATCGTGATGGAACCTACTAATGAGAACAAGACAAGCCAAATCTTAACTACCTACTTCATCAAATTAACTTTTTTAACAAATACAAGCGATAACATGAAAACAATAGTACTATAAATAATTAAGTGGAGAATAATAATGAAATATTTGAAGTCAGCGTCTATTATAACTTTTAAAACCTCAAATGCCTAAAATCTAGTGTCACAGTGTTAGAGACTGCCTAACATTATTACATACAAGAGCTTAAGAAACAACAGTACACTCTTTTTGAATAAAAGATAAAGAAAGCAGAAAATAGAGATAGAGGGGGAGACGACAGGGCTTAAGCAAGCCTGCAGGGTCTACCTTGGGTCTCCGGGTAGACTGAAGGAAGCATTCCAACTACTGTCCAAAAGCTGCTCCTAGATCTGCACACTGTGCAGTGTGTAGTATCAACAGTATAGTATTAGTACAACCGACCCCACGTGCTGGTAAGTGCCTAGCCTAACCTCGCCGCGGTAGCGACGAGGCAAGGACTATACTACTAAAATAAACCTGTGCAGTTTAAATATATATAACGGAAAAGAAATACAAAAATAACCAATCAATATAGGAGGGGAAAAAATGACGTGAGGGAGATAACAGTTCTGAATAGAAAAGCATCAAATAAGGAAAGAAACAACATAACTCGAATATCAACAAAGAAATAGAAATCAATAATTTATACGGCATCACCATTCGTGCTTTTACTGTCGTCCTCACCAAAGCAATAATATAATAAAGATGTGCACATCATCACTCTTCGTGTTTTTACTCTCTTTCCTCACCATATAATCAATAAAATCAGTGTCAAATGGTACATCATGCAGTACGATATCACTCTTCGTGCTTTACACTCTTTCCTCACAATATCAAAAAATGCACGATATTACCCTTCATGCTTTAACACTCTTCCTCACCAAAAAAACAATCACAAATAAGGGGCAAGAGAATAAACAAGAGCAAATAGAAATCCTGGCAAGGGAACAAAAATTAAACAATTAAATCCTAGCAAGGGAATAACAATTAAATAATTAAATTCCGGTGAGGGAACATTTTAATAACTCTTTCTCTGTCTTTCACTTTTACTTCATAATTCACTTTACCACTTGAGCCAATGCTCCAAATGGTTCAATCATCTCATATACTTTCAAAATTCGTAATATAACTTGAGACAATGCTCCAAGATGTTCAAAGGTTACAATTTCTTCCACAAAGTTTTCACAACAACTAGAAATCATCACCAAGGCATAAAAAATACAACAAAATCAAGATATTTACAATAAAAAGACTCACGGCCATGCTAGACACCAACGTATAGATACTCGTCACCATGACTATACGTCGTACTCATCAAATACCGCATAGTAAATAGGGAGTCAACTCCTAATACCTCAAGCTAAGGTTAGTCCAAACACTTACCTCGAACTTTCACGGCCAACTCAAGCATCAAACACCGTCTTCCCTTTCAAATGCGGCTCCATCCCAATCGAGTCTATACATAATCGACTTAACAACATTAATAAATGCAAAACAATCAAATTGCAATGTTTAATTATATCTTTCTAATCATTCTTCTCAAATTCCAAAAATTGACCCCAAGCCCGCTTGATCGAAATACGAGGTTCGGACCAAAACCCAATCACTCATTTATCCACGAGCCGGAATATATAATTAATTGTCAAATCTAACCCCAAAACGAGGTCTAAATCATAAATAATCAAAGAGGCCTAATTCTACCCAAATTTCTAATTTTCTACCCTTAATAACATGTTTTAGGTCTACAAAATCTAATGGGTGTTGAATGAAAATGGAAGAAAATAAGTTAAAGAATACTTACCCTAGAAGTTATATTGATGAATGCATCAAAACTTGCCTAAGAGCTTTAGAGAGGAAGAGGTTTGTAAAATTTTTATAAAATCCCATAAGTGTTCTTTTTTGGGTCTTTAAAAATTATTGGGCGAAAACACTCTTCGTGTTTGCGACAGACCCTTCGTGTTTGTCATTGGTCAGGCTGGATAGTATTCGCGTTCGCGTAACGGGCTCGCGTTCACTGAGAAAGATCCCCTCGATCCCTTGCATACGCATCCAATGAGTCGTGTTCGTGAAGAATAAATTTGGTGATCCCTCCCTAGGACCTTACGCGTTCGCGACTGCAGGGACGCGTTCGCGAAGGGTTTTCCACCTCAGTTTTGTGTTCGTGTCTTGAGATTCACATTCGCAAAGAAGAAATTTTGCACTTGGAATATTTGCCTTGCGCGTTCGGCAGTGGGTTGCCAAGGGTAAAATCCCTGGGCTCTAAACAACAAAAATCTGGAATTTTTCTCAAGTTCAAAAGTTCCCGAAGCACTTCTGTAACACACCCGAGCCCTCAGGGCTCCTATCTAAGCACACGTACTAACTCAACAACATTATATGGATTTCTCTGTGTGATCAAATCGCCAATATAACATCATTAACAATGAATTAAACCTCAAAATCAAAAAGAATTTTTTCTCAAACTTCTTAAAACATCAACTTTAGAGATTTAGGCCCGAATCACGTCAAACGATATCTGCTGTTAACCAAATTTTACTGAAATGTTTTATACCATATATAAGACCTTTACCAGGCGTCGGAACTAAAATACGCATCTGATACCATTGTGTTCTTATTGGATTTCATTTCAAGTTTCCTTAAACAATTTTAAAAACTAATTTCCTTTCAAAATTCATTTCGCGAGCCTAGGACCTTAGAATTCGATTCCGGGCATACGCTCGAGCCCTATATTTTCATACGGACCTCCGGGTCCATCAGATCTCGGGTCCTGGTCCGTTTATCCAAAATGTTGATCGAAGTCAAATCTATTCATTTTATTGCTAAATTTTTTCTTTTTTTTTATAGATTTTCATATTTATGCTTTATGGCTATGCGCCCGAACTAGGCACGCAAATTGAGGTGACTCTAAATGAGGTTTTTGAGGCCTCGGAAACACAGAATATGGTTTAAAAGCAAGTGATGACCTTCTGGGTCATCATATTCTCCACCTCTAAAACAACCGTTCGTCTTCGAACGGACAGAAGAAGGAAGTACATGAGTTGGGGAAGGATGGGGATAACGGCTCTGCATATCAGACTGGGACTCCTAGGTCGATGACTTAGGAGGCTGACATCTCCAATGAACACGAACAGAAGAAAATATCTTCGACCTAAACTGACGAACCTGCCGGTCTAAAATAGCCACCGGCTCGTCCTCATAGGACAAGTTCTTGTCTAACTGGATAGTGCTGAAATCTAACACGTGGGATGGATCGACGTGATATTTCCGAAGCATGGACACATGAAACACTGGATGCACGGCCGATAAGCTCGAGGAAAATGCAAGTCTATAAGCCACCTGTCCCACTCGATCAAGAATCTCAAACGGACCAATGAATCTAGGGCTATGCTTGCCCTTCTTCCCAAATCTCATCACGCCCTTCATAGGTGACACTCGGAGAAATACCCGTTCTCCAACCATAAAAGTCACATCTCGAACCTTGCGGTCTACATAGCTCTTTTGCCTTGACTGAGCTGTACCAAGTTTATCCTAAATAATCTTGACCTTGTCAGAGGCCGTATGAACAAGATCCGTACCCAACAATCGATCCTTTCCAGGCTCAAACCATTCAACCAGAGAGCGACACCGCCTACCATATAAAGCTTCAAAAAGAGCCATCTGGATGCTCGACTGGTAGTTGTTATTGTAGGAAAACTCTACTAAAGTCAAGAACTGATCCCACGGGCCTCCAAAGTGAATGACACAAGCTTGTAGCATATCCTCCAAAATCTGAATAATCCGCTCGTACTGCCCGTCCGTCTGAGGATGAAATGATGTACAGAACTCAACCTAAGTGGCCAACTCTCGCTGAACTACTCTTCAGAAAACGCGATGTAAACTGCGTACCTTGGTCCGGAATGATAGACACGGGCACACTATGAAGAGGAAAAATCTCCCGAATATAGATCTCAACTAACCTCTCAGATGAATAGGAGACTGCCATAGGAATGAAATGCGCTGATTTGGTCACCCTATCAACTATGACCCATGCTGCATCGAACATCCTCCGAGTCTGGGGGAGTGCGACAAGGAAACTCATAGTAATATGCTCCAACTTCATCTCGGGAAGCTCAATCCATTTAAATAAACCACCGGGCCTATGATGCTCATACTTAACTTGTTGGCAATTTAAACACCGATCCATACATGCAACAATGTACTTTTTTATTCTGCACCACCAATAATGCTGCGGCAAATCCTGATACATCTTCGCGGTGCCTGTATGAATAGAGTACCGAGAGCTATGGGCCTCTTCAAAAATTGACTCTCGGAGTCCCACATTAGGCATACAAACTCGACCTTGCAATCTCAAGACTCCATCATCATCTAAGGTAACCTGCTTGGCACCTCCGTGCTGCACCGTGTCTTTGAGGACACACAAATGGGGATTATCATACTGCTAATCACAGATACACTCAAATAAAGAAGAACACATGAATGTGCAATCTAATACACGACTAGGCTCTGAAATATCCAACCTTACAAACTCATTGGCCAACGCCTGAACATCCAAATCATGCGGCCTCTCACCGACCAGAATATAAGCAAGACTACCCATACTGGCTGACTTCCTACTCAAAGCATCGGCCACTATATTGGCCTTCCCTGGATGATACAAGATAGTGATATCATAATATTTCAACAACTCCAACCACCTTCTCAACCTCAAATTCAACTCCTTTTGCTTGAAAAAATACCGAAGACTCTTGTGATCCAAGAACACGTCACATGTCACGCCATATAGATAATGCCTCCAATTCATTAATGCGTGAACAATGGCCGCCAACTCCAAATCATGAACTGGATATTTCATCTCATGAATCATTAACTGCCGCAAAGCGTTGGTAATGACTTTGCCATCCTACATCAACACTACTCCAAGCCCAGTACGAGATGCATCACAATAAACTGTATAAAGCCCTAAACATGTGGGCAGAAAAATACCGTTGTCATAGTTAGAGCTGTCTTGAGCTTCTGAAAGCTTGCCTCACACTCATTCGACCATCTGAACAGGACACCCTTCTGGGTCAAACTGGTCATCAGGGCAATGAATGAAAACCCCCCACAAACCGACAATAGTAGCCTGCCAATCCTATGAAACTCTAAATCTTTATAGCTGATGCTGGTCTAGGCCAGTTCTTGACTGCCTCAATCTTCTTCAGATTAACCTGAATACACTCTCCCAAAACAATATGACCTAGGAATGAAACTGAACTCAACCAGACTCACACTTCGAGAACTTAGCATATAGCTCACTATCCATTAGAGTTTCAAGAATACTCAGAGATGCTGCTCGCACTCCTCCTGGCTGTGGGAATATATCAAGATATCCTCAACAAAGACTATCACGAACGAGTCTAGATAAGTCCTGAACACTCGGTTCATCAAATCCATAAAAGTTGCGGGGGCATTAGTCAACCAAAATGACATGACCAAGAACTCATATTGCCCGTAACGAGTACATAAAGTTGTCTTAGGGACATCAGATGCCCTAATACTCAACTAATGGTAGCCAAATCTCAAATCAATCTTTGAAAATACCTTTGCACCCTGAAGTTAATCAAACAAATCATCAATACTCAGCGATGGATACTTATTATTGATTGTAACCTTGTTCAACTGCTGGTAATCAATTCACATTTTCATCGATCCATCCCCACTATAACATTAAAATTAACCGTCTAGAAGCAACAAATCCACACGATTCTCAAGACCCCCAATCACAATAATACAAGAACGATGGACTCGATCTACCATAATAGAATCACCCACCAGTGTAAACATATAAACGGGAACACTCAATGAATCACTAGGCATGACCAGATAAAGTTCAAAATAAGATGACACATATCAGTAGGTAGACCCTGGATCAAAAAATATTGAAGCATCTCTATCATAAACCTGAATCGTACCTTTGATGTCTGATATGAAGCCTCAGCCTTGGGCATGGCTGGAAGGGCGTAACATCGGGGCTGGGTCCCACCACCCTATACTACCTCACTAAGATGTCCTGCTACTGGCTGGCCTCTACATCTGGTGGCTTGAGCTCTACCCATTGTACCTCTACCTCTACCTCTAGCACTTCTAACCCTACCCTAGCTGGCTGGGCGGGCTGTGGAACACCTGGTGATTGTACCATGGCACAAGTAACATGATGCTGAGAGCTGCTCCGTGCTCGAGGGCAAAACCTGGCAATGTAACCCATATCACCACAAGTGTAACAAGCCCTTGCCTGCTAAGACTGATGGCCATGACGACCTGAATGACCACCCCAAAAACTCTGAAGCAGTGGTGTAGTGATAGAAGTAGGTGGTGCACTGTAGGACTACTAATCAGAATACTACATCTGGGGATCACGGCTACCTGACGCACCATGAGAAGCTTGTAGTGCATAATGAAAGGGCCTAGGAGGATGGCCTCTACCATAAGAATCTCTACCTCCAGACAAGGTACCACTGAATTGTCCTGGATGACGGGGCCTCTTGTTCCTATGACCACCTCCTCATGATAGAACCATCTCCACTCTCCGGGCCACATTAGCCACCTCTTGAAAAGTAATCTCACTCCCAGCCACTCTAGCCATCTGAAGACAAATCAGCTGAATAAGAATGTCAATAAACCTCCTCACGCTCTCCCTTTCGGTGGGAAATATGACAAGAGCATGGTGTGCTACATCGATGAACCTGGTTTCATACTGGGTAAACCTCATGGAATCCTGCTGGAAGTGCTCAAACTGCCTCCGATAAGCCTCTCTCTGAGTAATAGGGAGAAACTTCTCCAGAAAAACAATGCAAAAATTACTCCCAAATCAAGGCTGGCAATCCGGCTAGTCTAGCTAAACAATAATCTCTCTACCAAGTCTTGGCGGATACAGACAAGCGAAATGTAGCACAATCGACCCCATTGGTCTCAACAATACCCATGTTCCGGAAAACCTCATGGCAGCTGTCTAGATAATCCCACGGATCCTTAGTAGATACACCCCTGAAAGTAGAAGTGAAGAGCGTGGTGAACCTATCCAACCTCTACAAAGTATAGAAAAACATAGCTTCTCCATTACCTGTCCGAGCTACCACACCCCGCTGTACTGCTCCAACTGGCTCAACCGCCGGAGTCTGAATTAGAGGAGCTACCTACTCCAAAGTGCGAGTAGCAAGAGTCTGGGCCTCTCCTCCAGCCGGAGAGATGGCTGGTGCTATAGGAAGTAAGCCTGATCGGGTAACTCTACGTGAGGCCCACTAGTCGGACCAAAGCATCTTAAAGAGCTGGGGTAGTAGCAAAGCCCTTTGGGGCCTGAGCTGCGCCCACAAGAATTGTTGGGGCCTAAACCTTCTCATCAAAATCAACCTGAGGCTCCGTCACTAGTACTTCTGCTCGAGGTTGAGCTCTTCCCCTACCTTATCCTCTGCCCCTTGAGGGATTTGTTGTTGGGGGCTCAAAATGCTGAGCACTTGATGAGGAAACATGCATCCTATCCATCGACGAAAGAACAGAGTAAAAACTCAATTAGCATTGGGAAATAGAACCGCACGACAAGAAACAAATGTGAAGTTTTCTCTAACTCTGTAGCCTCTGGGGGATAAATATAGTCGTCTTCGTATCGATCCCTCAGGCTCTACTAAGCTTGTCTGTGAAATGTGATACCAAGGTAACCTAGAGCTCTGATACCAAATTGTCACAACCCAAATTTACCAACCTCGGGAGTCGTGATGGCGCCTACTAGAGAGAGATATCTAAGCCAACCCGTAACTACCTACTTAATTACCAAATTAACTCTTTTGTAAAAATTACAAGTGATAGCTTGAAAACAACGGAACTTTAAATAATTAAGCAAGTGATAATAATGAAATATCTAAATTAAAAGTCTATTACGACTTTTAAAACCTCAAATTCCCAAATTCATGTGTCATAGTGTCACAGAATGTCTAAGATTACTATATACAAAGTCTAAAGAAACAATAATACACTGTTTCTGAATAAAAGATAAAAGAAATTGGAAATAGAGATAGAGGAAGATGCCAAGGCCTGCAGACGCCTGCAGGTCTACCTTGGGTATCTAGGTGGACTGAAGGAAGCGCTCCAACTACTGTCCAAAAGCGGCTACTGGATCTGTACACAGAGCATAGTGTAGTATCAGCACAACCGACCGCATGTGCTGGTGAGTGCCTAGCCTAACTGTAATGGACCGACTTGATTTTTTTAGGAATTGTACCCTATTCGGTAGTTTGAGGGCTTGCGTAGCTTTAGATTAGGTATTCTGACTTGTGTGCATGATTGGAATTGGTTTTTGGATGAATTATATTTGAATTGGGAAAAGGAACCTTGTTTTAGAATTTTAAATACTAAAAATTTACCTGGAATTGGACTTTTGAGTAAACGACCACAGAATGGGTCATGGGTGATCCCAACAGCTTCGTATGGTGATTTCTGACTTAGGCGCATATCCAGATTCAGATGTGGAGGTCCGTAGGGTAAATTGACGCATTTATGCGAAAGTTGGAAAAGTTGAAGTTTGGAAATTAGAGAATTTGACCATAGTAGATTTTTTTGTGATATTAGGGTCATAATTCAATTTTGAGAGTTGGAGCAACTCCGTTATATTTGGGAGTTTTATGCAAAATTTGGTATTATTCTGAGTTGAATTGATAGGTTTCGGCATGAGATTCGATATTTGATGATTTAGAATTTCATATGCTAGATATTTTGTTTGATTCATTGCTTTGTTGGTATTTTATGTGACTTAAGAGCCGGAACGAGTCCGTGTTAGGTTATATGAGTTGTTTGTGTGCTTAAGCATGGTCCCAGAGGCCTCGAGTGTGTACCGGGTGGGCTATGGCTCCTTTTCCATTATTTTGGATAGATTTATTCTGCTTCTGGTGTTCCTTATCTGTGACCATGAACAGTCTCTTGTGTTCGCGTTGTGTTGTTGTTGGTTTCCCCTTTTTCCTTCATCACGTTCGCATATAAATTTCCTCGATCGCGAAGGTCTTCTTTCCTATTCTTTGCGTTCGCATCTACTGCCCGTGTTTGCGTAAGCTCCTGTCGTTGTTCGTCGAGTTCAATGTCCCTTAGATCGCGATCGTGAAGGGTATTTGAACGGCTTGATTCTCTTCTGCACGATTGCAAACCAATCACTGCGATCGCAATGATTTAAATACCTGTGCATAATAAATAGTACTCTATTCCGAGGGTTTTCTATTTTTAACATGTCGACGCCCCCGTTTTCAATTACTGGAAAGAAGCGAAATTGGGTTTACGACATTATGAGCAAAACAAATCTATTTCCCATTTGGGAATTGGGCTATGGGATTAGAAGAGTCTCCACCTAATAATTATAGTGCATTAGGATACATAAGAGAGATTATTTTGAAAAGAAAACCAGAGTTCGGGTAAGGGCTTGAGATTATCTCGAGGGGAAGGTGTTAGACACCCTTTAAGATCCACAAATGTGGTTCCCGGTCGTGCTAATTGTGACTTTAATAGAAGATGAAGCAAGTAGACAAATAAGGTGCACATGTATAACATTCACATAACTTGAAAGCTAAAAAAAGGAAGGACATAAGTTTGAAATAAGAGAGGACCAGTTTGAAAAGAATTACTAGAAGAAAGCATTTAAATAAAGCAACTGAAGGAGAAAGAAGAGTCCTCGGTTTAACTGTAATATGGATCATTTGACGAAATATCCACACATATTCCCAAAGAGGAGTCGCTTTATGATAGTATCACATCGTCATCATCTCCATATTCTACCCTTCCCACCCCGTTAAGGTATTTAAACGCGTTGGTGTCGTTTACTTATTGCATGCTAATACCCGTCCACACCTATTAGTCCTGGGGTATTAGGACTTCTAATCGTATGAAGGGGGAAGAGAGAGATAGGATATATATATGGAGTTTTTAAAGGTAAAAACACTAGAGCGACAGTAAAAAACAAGTAGCATATAAGAGGTATGCAAATAAACAGTTAAAAGCACAATGAAACCCCGTAACAAATAGAAAATAGTTTAGCATGACTTCAATTACTGATTTGGTCTTTTAAAAGAGGTTAGAAGAGCAAGCAGATTAGTTTAACACATAATTGTTGGATAGAAAATCTGCTTCGAGCTCCCCGGGCCCGTTTTCGGAGTTGAAAGGATTTAGGAAATCAGTTGATTTAAAAGAAACGAAGCTTCAGACAAAGGTCTGTTTAAAAGATTTGAAGTTGCAGACAAGTTTAGAAAAAGCCTTATAAATTAGCTGCACTGAGGAGACTTGAGAAAAGAACTTTAAAAGATCTTGGAGCATTTGAACTTAAGCAGACAAAAAATTGGAAGCACAGGTTCAGTATTTTTAAAACGGTTTTTATAGGTTCAGAGCATTACGAAATGGGGCAGACCTAAGGCCGTTTCAGAGTAATAAAATTTAGGACAAGTTGAACCAAAACGTTTGACACATTACGCGAGTTTGGACTTACAACATACTTATTAACCCTTTAGTTACTGGTTTTAGACGACCTACTGTTTTGCCTAGCGTTTATATAGTTCCTATAGGCATGCTTTCTAGGTGAGATTAAAAATGCGAAACTATAAGCATGATTTCTATATGAAGTTGATGTAATAACAAAAACCTACAGCCATGACATCTATGTGGTGTCGATGCAATAGTGCAAAATAGGCATGGTAACGGTATGCAATGGATGTAATTAAGTAAGGTCTTAAAACATGATTTCTAACTTATGCAAGAGAAAATAAACATGTAGTCATGATTTCTATAATGCAAGAAATGTAAATCCTTATAAGCATGATTTCTATATGATAATGAGAAGCCCATACACATGGTATATGTACTAAGAAGTGATGCAAACCAATAGGCATGGTTTCTAATGAATGCAAGAAAGTAAATCCCTCCCATGTCCCTTTTCACTATACCCCCGAATTCTTTTATTACAGTTTATTACAAATATGGGCAAAAAAGAAAAAAAACATTAAAATAAATAAAAGTTAAATACATCAGCAGCTATAACAGGCTCGAGGGGTCTCGAAGCAACTTTAATTCCCAACATATGTCTTTTACCTAGTCCGGGCTCCCAAGGTCCGAGGTTTTTCTCTTTTTAGAGTTTTACAATGTTCCAAGGGCTTTCAAAGAAACCAAGAAATTGCTTACATTCTAATTGGAATAGTGAATGTGTGGAATTACCAACCCTAAGATATCCAAGTTCATAGGAGACTCCAGGGCCCCTAAGCATGACTTACCAAAGCGGGGTAGGAACATAAAGAACTAAGAATAAGTGCAAAAGTGAGGATTAGAAGAAAACCAACGTATGAAGTGGTCATACCCAGCCTATTGAGTGAGACTGGCACACCCCAGACTTCTTTCAAGGGTTAACAAACAAGAGCAGACTTGTAAACAAGTTAGACAAGGGTCTAAATGGTGATTAGCACACCAACGAGCTTTTGTCAATGCTCAAACAAATAAGATAAGGGATGAGAGGTGGGGTTGCTTTGAGTAGAGGTTGTTGACAACCTTAGTTCTAGAATAGAAGTGGCAATGAAGTACCACCATTATCCAGAACAAACTCACATACAAACAAGGGTTAAAGGGAGAGGGGAATCATGTAAAAACATTTAACAGACAAGATTAGATTGAAGGGATTCTGGGGAAGGGAAGCCAAATAATGAACAACACACAAGTAAAGGAAAAGGATTTAACATGCTGGACTTCAATAAAATACTGAATGTAAGAAACCAAAGGGAAATGGAATAGGGATTGGCATGCTGCAGTTTAAACTAGAAGTATAAGCGGACTCAGAGCAGGGTTAAGGATTAACCTCCTGAACTTAAGCACAAACAGAGAAGGGAACAATGGGAAGGGAATTAACATAAATCTTAGCTGAGATACACAAAACATGTGAGGGAACCAGGGAAAAGGGAATAAAACATGTTAGAGCTTAAAATGAAACAACATAACAACCTAGGGAAAGGGAGAGGGAATTAAATATGCTAGAACTCAAATAAAATACTGAAATAAACAAACAGAACAGGGGACAAGGGGAAGAGATTAAACATGCAAGAGCATAAGTTGAAATAACATAACAAAGAAAGAAAGGGGGAAACAAACAGCTAGTTGAAGGTTAATAATTGAAATTAGGAGCCTACTAGTGCAAAATTGAGTAACAAAGCAAAGCGAAACCTTATAATTAGCCTTGTCTTTCAGCTAGATAATCCTTATCTAAAGAGAGCAAGTAACAGAGAAGAGAAGAGAAAATCAGAGAGTTTTTAGTGAGTTAGAATAGAGAGAACTCGTGTATGAGTGTCTGGTTGTGAGAAAAGAGAAGGCATATTTATAGTTTTGAAAAGATGCAGCACTAAGGCAAGGAAATATTCAACAATATCAGTCAGTATCCATTAAGGAGAAGGGAACCTCTTCACTTAAGGAATCAGATGGAAATAAATAGACCTAGGTCTAAATTTGGAAAGACAATCGAGTATTAATCGCAGAATATTCGGTAAATACATATAGAGAATTTGAAAATCTCATGGGTAAAGCATATAAGGTAAGTAATCACCCAGGAAATCAAGGAGTCAAGATGCTATAAGCATTCGAACTTAGTCAGAAAACATGGAGCAATTAGAGAATCAAACAGCTGTACCAAAATCAATTAGGGCTCCAGAAAAAGGAAAAATAATACTATAAAAGATGCATGGGTTTTGAGACTACAAAAGGATGGAAATAGGAGGGTAAACATATGGTAAACACGAGAGAAGAACTAGAGGCGGCCAGGGATACACATAGAAAGAAAAAAATGGAAAATCCCCTTAGATCTTAGTGTTTCCACTACAAGCTAGAAGATAAGAAACACCATAGACGAAGATGAACAAGAGCAGAACATCAAAAGAAAATATAAACACATGAATTGAAAAAAATCCTAGAAATACACAATAAAGCAAAACACTTTAGAGCCGTAGTAGAAAACATTCAAAATCATGGAAAAGAACACACAGTAGAAAAAATAAACTACAAAATCAAAGAAATAAGATAAGTCATGGAAAACCCCAGGTTTAAAAGATGAACAATTTTGAAAACACAAATAGGTGACGAAGGATTGGAGATACTTAAAATTTTTAGAAAATAACTAGAGCTCAGAGAAGATCATACGATAAAGACAGAGAAAAAATGAAAAAGAACCTCGAATATTAGAGTTTTCATAGAAAGGTCTCAGAATGGCGAGAAAAAGCCTGGAAAAGACTCGTCGGAGTCGGCAAAAGGCTCAAGCTTCAAGGCTTGCAGGAGAAAGGGCCGGTCATGGTTGTGAAAACCCATCGAAGAACCTCTGGTCCAGTCACCTTTGCAATAATATCTCGATCTTCGAACCAAAAGGCCAGGAGAGGTAATGAGTGGATGAACACGGAAGTTTCAGGTCTTAGACGGCCATTAACGCCGGTAAAGTGAGCAGGAGGCGACTAGGGTTTTCAGAGAACTTAGAGAGAATTTTGGAGTGAAGGTGGCTGGTTTGTAAAAGTGATTGTAGGTTTAATTTTGGTAAGTTAAAATGTGGGCCGTTGATCTTTGAGATCAACGGCCAGGATTAGAAGAAGAAGTGGGTGAGTTAAGTTTAGTGGGTTTGGGTCGGGTATTTTAAATTGGGTCACGTCAATTGGGGGGGGGGGTTAAATTGGTGTTGATTTTGGGTTTCGATTCGGGCTAGAATTGAAAGATTAAAGGGCTATATTTTAAATAGCCATTTTTTCCAATTTGATTTTATAAAATAGTACACAATGTAAAAATCCAATAAAATTGCTGATTTAATAAAATATATTTAGGAAGCAACTAAGAAAATCAGAAACAATTTTGTACTTGAAAATACTTATTAATGCGAGAAATAGGCTAAAATTGCAATTTAATGCAACTTTAGTTTAAAAATACCTAATGGCTCTTGTAAAATTCTGTAAAAATTACATAAATTATATTTTTATGTAAATGAGAGAATAAAATAAATCATTTATTAAATAAAAATTTTTGAGGTTAAACATTACATTTTATAGTACAAAATAAGCTTTAAATTGGTATTAAAATGCTTGAAAAAATATAGAAAAATACCAAACTTTTGTGGATGCTTATATATGCATTCACAAGCTATTTTGAAAGTATTTTGGGTAAAAAAATACATTGGGAATAATTGGGTATGAACAGCTGCCCCTCTTTACCCGAGGAGGATGAAAGAGTTGTCGGGTAAAGATAAGACGACCAATTTTGACCGGAAACGACAATTGTACAAGAATTTTGATCGCGCTCTGGCATCTAAAATGCCTACATATCCCTAGTTTTACACGAATCGATCCGTATGTAGTTCAGGAGCCATTGGCCGAATATGCCAATGAAAATTTGAAAAGGCGGATACAACGGGGGTTTTAGATTTGGCAAGGGTTTGGGGATCGGACGAGCTGCGGAGAATTAGAGCGGGAGCGCTCCCGCCGAGACAGTCGTGCCAGCGGTATATGTGAAAATGAACGATGTGCTTGTATATTGCATAATTTAAACGTGATGCAGGTTCCCATTGGACCACGAATGCTGTCTTCGGATGATTAGGATGGAGTCCTCAGACTATGATGTCCGGGCTATGAAGAGCATGAAAGTAAAGATTCGTAGGCATGAAATGGTGTTCTCGGGCCATGCAGATGGTGCCTCCAAACTATGATGCATTTGAATAAGTTTGCGATATTTCAGCCCATGAAAAGGTGGCAATATTTCAGCCGAATGAATGTAGAGGGTGGCGATATTTAATCCGAGCAGGAATTTAAAATGCAGAGCGGGGATATTTCAGCCAAATTGAAATAGGGTGGTGATATTTCAGCCAAAAATGCGAAATAAAGGAGTTAGAGCTTAACCTGAAAAGGCACAAAATAGCCTTATGCAATGCAAAATGGAGATAGAGCTTAGTCTCGAAAGGCGGAAGATAGCCTTATGTAGGATGGAGGCAGAGCTTAGCCCTGGAAGGTAGAGAATAGCCTTATGCAATGCAAGATGGAGACAGAGCTTAGTCTTGAAAGGCAGAATATGCATAATGTAAGATGGAGACAGAGCTTAGTCTCGAAAAGCAGTAGATAACCTTATGCAGGATCGAGGTAGAGCTTAGCCCCGGAAGGCAGAAAATATCCTTATGCAATGCAAGATGGAGACAAAGCTTAGTCAAGATATCCTTATGCAGGAAGGAGGCAGAGCTTAGCCCCGGAAAGCAGAGAATAGCCTTATGCAATGCAGGATGGAGACAGAGCTTAGTCTCGAAAGGCAGCATTTAGCCTTATGCAGAATGCAGGATGGAGACAGAGCTTAGTCTTGGAAGGCAGCAGATAACCTCATGTAGGATGGAGAAATAGCTTAGCCCCGGAAGGCAGACAATTGCCTTATGCAATGCAGGATGGAGACGGGGCTTAGTCTCGAAAGGCGGAAGATAGCCTTATGCAGGATGGAGGGAGAGCTTAGCCCCGGAAGGTAGAGAATAGCCTTATGGAATGCAGGATGGAGACAAAGCTTAGTCTCAAAAGGCAGAAGATAGCCTTATGCTGGATGGAGGTATAGCTTAACCTCGGAAGGTAGAGAATAGCCTTATGCAATGCAAGAAATGCAGATGGAGACAGAGCTTAGTCTCGAAAGGTAGAAAATAGCCTTATGTAGGATGGAGGTAGAGCTTAACCTCGAAAGGTAGGGAATAGCCTTATGCAGGATGGAGGTAGAGTTTAACCTCCGAAGTCAGAGAATAGACTAATGTAATGTAAAAATGCAGGATGGATGCAAAGCATAGCCTCGAAGAACGTAGAAATATTAAGGAGAGGATGGTGGTGATTTCTTAGCTGGTAGATGATTTTGATATAGTGACTGCTGGGGAAATGTCTGCATGTAGATAGTAAACTTCTGCGAAGCAGGGGTCCTTTTGTGAATTTCGACTCAGAGGAACAATTGCGTTATTGGCTTGTCCTGCATCCAAAGAAAAATCACGATATCTGTAAAAAGAGGGAGGTTAGTTCTTATCCTTCGGCTCGTGGCGTCTTGTACCATTTGGGTTAGCATTGCTTAACAACAGTGAGCCAAATGATTTTATGCAAATTTTGGCACACATGATGCCAATGTATATGTATAAGTAGAAAAAAGATAGTTTTGTTTTATGATGAACCACAACTGCAACGTGGTTCATGGCACGACAACCTCGCTGCTCCGAAATTTTTAGTGTCCTCCTCAAAATTCTGCCCTAGTTTACTGGTCTGGCCCTGTTGACGGCAGTGCTAAATGATTGAAAGTGGATTGACTTTGGAATTTTGAGGGTCCTCCTCAATATTCTGCCTCAGTTTACAGGGTCGATGCTGATGCGAAAATGGACAAACTGACTTCGGAGTGTGACTTCTGGCCTTGTTCCAAATGTGGGGGAAAATGGAATTCATTAATAATGTGACCGAACCCATAGGGCTGCCTACCTATCTCCTCTTAAACGGGAATCAGGTCAGATGTAGTTCAAATCACATCATAAGGAAAAACATGGTGATTAAACATAATATCTCTTCACTGAATCTGAGTTGATTAGTTTTGGCCAAAATTCTCTGTCCATCTTTACAAGAATAAGGGCTCCTCCAGTTAGAACCCGGTGAACCATGTGCAGACCCTGCCAGGTTGGAGAGAACTTCCCTTTGGCTTCGTCTTGATGTGGAAATATCTTTTTCATTACCAACTGCCCTGGTGTAAACTTCCTCAGTCGAACTCTCTAGTTTAAGGCTCTAGCCATTCTGTTCTGATATAACTGACCGTGACAAACAACGTTCATTATCTTTTCATCTATACGGGCTAACTGTTCATAGCAAACCTTGACCCACTCTGGGTCCTCTAGCTCAGCTTCTTGTATGATTCTCATGGATGAAATTTCTACCTCGGCAGGAATTACCGCTTTTGTACCGTAAACCAGCATGTAGGGAGTTACCCAAGTTAATGTGCGAACTTTAGTGCGATAACCCAATAAAGCAAATAACAACTTCTCATGCCAATGCTTATGCCTTTCGATCATTTTCCATAGTATTTTCTTGATGTTCTTGTTGGCTGCTTCCACGACTCTATTCATCTGAGGTCTATAAGCTTTAGAGTTTCTGTGTCTGATCTTGAAAGTTTTACACATTGCTTTCATCAAGTCGCTGTTGAGATTGGAACCGTTATCAGTGATGATCGACTCTGGAATCCTAAACCAACAGACAATACGATCTAGGAAAAAGTCTACCATGACTTTCTTGGTTGCTACTTTTTATGATGCTGCTTTAGCCCATTTAGTAAAGTAATCAATTGTCATTAGAATGAACCTATGCCCGTTTGATGCGGCAGATTCGATTGGTCGAATAACATCTATTCCCCAAGTGGCGAACGACCATGGTGAGCTTGTTGAAGTGAGCTCGTTCGGAGGTACTTTTATAATATCCGCATGTATCTGACAGCGGTGACATTTCCGGACGTGCTGAATGCAATCTGTTTCCATGGTCATCCAGAAATATCCTGCTTTGAGTATCTTCTTTGCTAGAACAAAACCGTTCATGTGCGGCCCACAAGTCCCTGAGTGCACTTCCTCCGATAACTTGGTTGCTTCTGTCGCATCGACACATCTTAAATAGTCCCAAATTGGGAGTCCTCCTATACAGGATTCCTCCGCGGTTAAAGAAATTGTTGGACAACCTTCAAAGCGTGCGCTTTTGAGTAGCATTAGCAAGCTATGGATATCCCCCTGTAGTTAGGTACTCTTTGATGTCGTGGTACCAGGGTTTTCCGCCAGCTTCTTCCTCAACATGTGCAAAATAAGATTGTTTATCCTAAAGCTTGACTTGGATAGGGTCGATGAAGTTTATATCTGGATACTGAATCATGGATGATAAAGTGGCAAGCGAATCTGCGAACTCATTCTGTATCCTTGGAACATGCTAGAATTATGTTTTTCTGAACCTCTTTCTCAATTCTTGTATGTAGTGCAGATAAAGGAGTATCTTGGAATTCTTAGTTGCCCATTCTTCTCGAACCTGGTGTATGGGTAGGTCTGAATCCCCAATCACTAGCAGCTCATGGATGCTCATATCAATGGCCAGTTTAAAACCCAAAATGCAAGATTCATACGCGGCCATGTTATTAGTGCACGGGAACCTGTGCTTGGCGGATACAGGATAGTGCTAACCGATTTCTGATACCAGGACTGCTCTGATACCAACTCATTTGAAATTAGCAGCTCCGTCAAAAAACATCCTCCAAGTAGATTTGGAAAGAAGCAAAATCGAGTTTATGACATTATGGGCAAAACAACTCTATTTCCCGTTTGAGAATTGGTTTATGGGATTGGAAGAGATGTCACCAAATGATGATAGTGCATTAGGACACTTAAGAGAGATTATTTTGAAATGAAAACCAGAGTTCGGGTAAGGGCTTGAGATTATCTCGAGGGGAAGATTTTAGGCACCCCTCAAGATCTACAAATGTGGTTTCCGACCGTGCTAATTGTGACTAATAGAAGATGAAGCAAGTAGACAAATAAGGTGCACATGTATAACATTCACATAACTTGAAAGATAAAAAATGGAAGGATATAAGTTTGAAATAAGAGCGGACTAGTTTTGAAAAGCATTACTAGAAGACAACATTTAAATAAAGCAAATGAAGAAGAAAGAAGGGTCCTTGGTTTAATAGTAATATGGATCATTCGATGCAATATCCCACACATATTCCCAAAGAGGGGTCGCTTTATGATATTATCGCATCGTCATCGTCTCCATATTCTACCTTTCCCACCCTGTTAAGGTATTTAAACGCGTTGGTATCGTTTCTTTATTGCATGCTAATATGCGTCCCAACCTGTTAATCCTGGGGTATTAGGGCGTCTAATCATAAGAAGGGGGAAGATAGAGATAGGATATATATGGAGTTTTCAAAGGTAAAAACACTCGAGCGACAGTAAAAAACAAGTAGCATATAAGAGGTATGCAAATAAACTGTTAAAGGCACAATTAAACCCCGTAACATACAACAAATAGTTTAGCATGACTTCAATTACTGATTTGGTCTTTTAAAAGAGGCTTAAAGAGCGGGTAGATTAGTTTAACACATAAGAGTTGGATAGAAAATCTGTTTCGAGCTCCCCGGGCCCGTTTTTGTAGTTTAAAATATTTAGAAAATCAGTTGATTTAAAGAAAATGAAGCTTCAGACAAAGGTCTGTTGAAAAGATTTGAAGTTGCAGACAAGTTTAGAAAAAGCCTTATAAATTAGCCGCACTGATTTGAGTAAAAAGGGAGACGCGAGAAAAAAATTTTAAAATATCCTGGAGCATTTAAACTTAAGCAGACAAACAATTGAAAACATAGATTCAGTATTTTATAACGGTTTTATAGGTTCAGAACATTACGAAAGGGGGCACACCTAGGCCCGTTTCAAAGTAAACAGAATTAGGACAAGTTGAACCAAAACGTTTGAAACATTAGGAGAGTCTAGACTTATAACATACTTATTAACCCTTTAGTTATTGGTTTTAGACGACCTACTGTTTTGCTTTAGCGTTTATATAGATCTTATAGGCAGGCTTTCTAGGCGAGTTTAAAAATGTATAACTATAAGAATGATTTCTATATGAAGTTGATGTAATAACAAAAACCTACAGCCATGATGTAATAAATTAAGGTCCTAAAACATGGTTTCTAACTGATGCAAGGGAAAATAAACCTGTAGTCATGATTTCTATGATGCAAGAAAAGTAAATCCTTATAAGCATGCTTTCTATATAATGAGAAGCCTATGGACATGGTATTTGTACTAACAAGTGATGCAAACCTATAGGCATTGTTTATAATGAATGCAAGAAAGTAAATCCCGCCCATGTCCCTTTTGACTATACCCCCGAGTTATTTTGTTACAATTTATTACAAATCTGGGCAGAAAAGGAAAAGAACTTTAAAAGAAATAAAAGTTAAATACATCAGCAGCTATAACAGGCCCGAGGAGTCTCGAATCAACTTTAATGTCCAACATATGCCTTTTACCAAATCCGGGCTCCCATGGTCCGAGGATTTTCTCTTTCTAGAGTGTTACAGAGTTCCAAGGGCTTTTAAAGAAACCCAAGCATTGCTTACACTCTAATTGGAATAGTGCAAGTATGGAATTACCAACCCTAAGACATCCAAGTTCAGAGGAGACTCCAGGGTCCCTAAGCATGGCATACCGAAGGGGGGGGGGGGTAGGAACTTAAAGAACTAAGAATAAGTGCAAAAGTGAGGATTAGAAGGAAACCAACGTATGAAGTGGTCATACCCAGCCTATTGAGAGAGACTGGCACACCCCAGACTTCTTACAAGGGTTAACAAACAAGGGCAGACTTGTAAACAAGTCAGACAAGGGTCTAAATGGTGATTAGCACACCAACAGGCCTTTGTCAAGGCTCAAACAAATAAGATAAGGGATGAGAGGTGGGGTTGCTTTGAGTAGAGGCTGTTGACAACCTTAGTTCTAGAATAGAAGTGGCAATGAAGTGCCACCCTTATCCAGAACAAACTCACATTCAAACAAGGGTTAAAGGGAGAGGGGAATCATGTAAAAACATTTAACAGACAAGATTAGATTGAAGGGATTCAGGGGAAGGGAAGCCTAATAATGAATAACACACAAGTAAAGGAAAAGGATTTAACATGCTGGACTTCAATAAAATACTGAATGTAAGCAACCAAAGGGAAATAGAATAGGGATTGACATGCTACAGTTTAGACTAAAAGTAGAAGCGGACAAGGAGCATGCTTAAGGATTAACCTGCTTAAATTAAGTACAAACAAACAAGGGAACAAGGGGAAGGGAATTAACATAAAGCTTAACTGAGATACACAAAACAGGTGAGGGAACTAGGGAAAAGCGAATAAACATGTTAGAGCTTAAACTGAAACAGCATAACAACCTAGGGAAAGGGAGAGGGAATTAAACATTCTAGAACTCAAATAAAATACTAAAATAAACAAATAGACAAGGGGACAAGGGGAAGAGATTGAACATGCAAGATCTTAAGTAGAAATAACATAACAAACAATGAAAGGGGGAAACAAACAGCTAGTTGAAGGTCAATAATTGAAATTAGGAGCCTACCAGTGCAAACTTGAGTAACAAAGCAAAGAGAAACCTTATAATTAGCCTTGGCTTTCAGCCGGCTAATCCTTAGCTAAAGAGAGCAAGTAACCGAGAAGAGAAGAGAAAAGCAGAGTGTTTTTAGTGAGTAAGAATAGAGAGATGTGTATGAGTGTCTTCTAGTGAGAAAAGAGAGGGCCTATTTATAGTTTTGAAAAGATGCAACGCTAAAGCAAGGAAACATTCAACAATATCAATCAGTATCCATTATGGAGAAGGGAACCCCTTCAATTAAGGAATCTGATGAAGCAGGAGGCGACTAGGGTTTTCAGAGAATTTAGAGAGCGTTTGGGAGTGAAGGCGGTTGGTTTGTAAAAGTGATTGTAGGGTTAAGGGTTTGGGGGGGTTTAATTTTGGTATGTTAAAATGTGGACCATTGATGTGTGAGATCAATGGCCAGGATTAGAAGAAGAAGTTGGTGGGTTAAGATTAGTGGGTTTGGGTCGAGTGTTTTAAATTGGGTCAGGTCAATTGGGGGGGGGGGGTAGTTGGATTGGGGTTGATTTTGGGTTTCAATTTAGGCTAGAATTGAAAGATTAAAGGGCTACATTTTAAATAGCCATTTTCCCAATTTGATTTTATAAAAATAGTAAATAATTTGTAAAAATCCAATAAAACTAGTGAGGTTAATAAAATATAATTAGGAAGAAACTATAAAATATCAGGAACGATTTTGTACTTGAAAATACTTATTAAATCGAGAAATAGGCTAAAATTGCAATTTGATGCAATTTTAGTTTAAAAATACCTAATGAATCTTGTAAACTTTTGTAAATGAGAGAATAAAATAAATTATTTATTTAATAACAAGATTTGAGGTTAAATATTGGATTGTATAGTACAAAATAAGTTGTAAATTGGTTTTAAAATTCATGAAAAATTATAGAAAAATACCAAACTTTTTGTGGATCCTTATATATGCATTCACAAGATATTTTGAAAGTATTTTGGGTACAAAAATACATAGGAAAAATTGGGTATCAACACACCATTTTTGTAGTTCTGGAGCTCGACTTTGGGCAATTCTTTGTGGGTTTTTTCAAGCAAAACAATTGGGTAAGTGTTCTTCACCTAGAATTGAATATATTACATGAATTTGTATTTATTTTTATCATTTAAATTGTGATTTGGGTTGAGTAAAATGTTGGGTTTTTGAAGAAAATTCCATAAATGAAAAATTGTGATTTGAGGTGCCAAATTGCATCAGATTTTAGTATATTTTGTATGGTTGAACTCATTTTGGAATGTGAGGTCTGATTTTGTAAAATTTGACAGATTCCAAGGTGCGGGCTCGGCGGTCGACTTTTGGGTCGATTTTTATATCTTTGTAAAGGTTGAACCTTTATGACCATGGATAGTTTCTTATGTGCTTTAGTTGTGCTTTGAAGTTAATTTTGTTAGATTTGGGCCGTACGGAGGTCTTTCACCCAAGAAGTGAATTTTAGATTATTGGGTTGTCGCCTTTGAGGTAAGTATCTTTCGTAACCATGGAAGACTTCCCCTTAGAAATTGAGTCTTCTATGCTAAATATAGTCCATGCATAGGTGACGAGTGTTTCCTCATACTTACTTGTGGAAAATTTGCCTATAGAGTCCTTAGGTCCTTATGTTGAAATTATCCTGTTATGATTTAGTTTCCAAGTTGCTTAAATTGCCCTTATATTCTCCATATGATGTTGCTATCTTTCCCCTAATTGTTACATGTTACACTGACCTTAAATAGCCTTAATTGAAGTGATTGCCTTCCTTATTTTTTTTGGTACTTCTTCGTTGTGAGTTCCTCTATGACTTCATGGAAATAGGTTACACATCCAATTGTAGAGTAATATAAAAAAGAATCATTGAATTTGGACATCATGTGAAGGAGTTATGCTCATTTTCATGTCAAAAAAAGTTTTGGTTGCGGTCATAACTGCAATTGCAGAAATTTTGCCACAGATGCAATCAAATTTCCTCATATGCGGAAACTGCTGGGTTTGCCGGAAAGTTGTATTGGTACTTCTAGATTTTCCCTCATACCCCAAGTTTTCTACAATTTTTCAAGTCCAAATCCATATATAAATTTTGTATATACTCAAAGCTAGTAGAAATCACTTACCTCATGCTTGGTGATAAAAATGGCACTCCATAGTTACTCCAAAATCAGCTCTCATGGAAGAAATAAAGTGAAAATGAGACAAACTTTGATTTTTAAAGAAACCTCTCTACCTCCAGCAGGTTTCGGATCTGAGGAAATTTGACCACATCTGCGGACCATTTCTGCATCTACAATTATGATAAAAACCAACACTTTTGTCGACATGAAAATGCGCATAGCTCCCTCATACGATGTCCAACTTCGACAATTCTTATTGCTATGGCTCTACAGTTGGATGCGTAACCTATTTGCATGAAGTCATAGAGGAAATCACAACAAAGAAGTACCAAAACAATAAGGAACGTAATCACTTCAAGTAAATCTATTTAAGGTCAATGTAGCACGTAACAATTAGAGGAAATATAGAAACGTCATATGGAGCATATAGGGACAATTTAAGCAACTTGGAAACCATCTCATAACAGGATACTTTCCACATAAGAACCTAGGAACTCAATAGGCAAACTTCCCAAAAGTAAGTTCGAGCACACACTCGTCAAATCCTAAGGAGAAATCCCCCACAGAAGGTTAGGCAAGATACTTACCTCAAGCCAATTTAATACTCGATTTATCAATGTTTGGCTCGACCTGAATACTTCTAACAATGCAAGAGAAAAATTAACAAAGCTATAATTCTTATTCAATTTGGAAAAAGTCAACAAAAGTCAACTCCTCGATCCCGCACCTCAGAACCCGAGAAAATTTACAAAAATCGAGTACCCATTCCGATACGAGTTCACCCATAAAAAAACTATCCAATTCCGATACCATTTGGTTCTTCAGATCATCCTTTTATATTTTTGAAAGATTTCATAATTCTTCCCAAATTCCATCCCAAATCAAGAATCAAATGATGAATTAAATGATAGATTCATGTATTCTATCCAAATCCAACTTAGAATCACTTACCCCGATAAATTTCTTGAAAAACCTTCAAAAAATCACCAAAATCCGAGCTCTCTAGGCCAAAATATGAAATAAAGCCCTAAACCTCGTACTTATAGTTCAACTCCCAGATTCCACCAATGCTAGCAGCACAAATATGACTGCCCCCACGATGGAATTTGACTGCAGTGACAGGCCTTAGAATTTTGGACATAACTATTTTTACAGATATTCCAATGAATATTATTGTATGTTTATGAAAACGAGATTCCATGATCTACAACTTTCGTTGTCGAATCATCCACAAATTCTTTGTAAGTAAAAAGCTATGAGCTCCCGAAGTTGGACCGATAACCTGTAGACCTTCATGATTGCAGTCGCGGTCACTTTTAGTGCCAAACACAAGGCCAGAGCGCCAAGCACTACAAATTTTGAACCTATCCATTTTGTAAGTTCCGGAATGTCAGAACTCGCTCAAAACTCATCCGAAACACACACGGCTCCCGGGACACTGTCTAATCACACATACGGGACACTGTCTAATCACACATACAGGTCATATAACCTAACATGGACTCACTCAAAATTCCAAATCACAGAACACAACATCGTAACGATGAATCAAACCAAAAATTAAGCTTATGAACTTCTAACTAATCAAATAACCAATCTCATGACGAAACCTATGAATTCAACTCGGAATGACGCCAATTTTTTTTTGAAAAGTCCAAAATAACGTAATGGAGCCGTTAAAAATCTCAGAGTCGTATTTCAACCCCGATATCCCAAAAGTCAACTATAGGTCTCTTGAACACATATTTATGTTTGGGACTATAAGACGATACCCTGGAGATCTCTGTTAAACTCATTGTGTTCTAAGCTGATGTTTTCATTGATTCCATTCGTGTGTGGACTATAAGGTGCTGACCGTTCCATTTCTGATACCTACTAAATTGTGGAATTATGGTTAAACACACTTGCAAAAGCTTTCATGTAATTGGTCACCCCATTAGAGGTGAATTCCTTTCAATTTTGTTAAGGGTGGAGATACACTCTTGTTCACCTATTATATATGTAAGAGCGACCTTAGTTAACCAGTTAGTTATCATCATGACCGTGGGATTGATGGGGCACAGGATGCCAAGTGTTAGACATCAGATGCCGGGTTTTAGTTAGTTGTGGTTTGTTCGAGACTTGGTAATATTGTGGGAAGAGTTGGAATAAGACTTATCTGAACATCATTATAGGATATGAGTTACTAACTTGTTTTCCCCTTGCTGTGTGGTGACCTTAGGATTTGGATTAAGATTTGCCATCGTAACGTATCATCATTTATTCTATTCTTGTTGTTACTTCTTGTTCCTTTCCCTTATTGTAAATTGTAGCATTATTGGTCATTTCATGTAGTCTTTACATAATTATATATCATTTCCATTATTCCAATGATTATAGTGTTTATTGACCGGTAGGTGTCTTGACTTTTTCTCGTCACTACTCAACCGAGGTTAGTCTTGATACTTACTGGGCACCGCTGTGGTGTGCTCATGGTACTCTTCTGCCCATTTTTGTTGTGCAGATATAAGTACTCCCATTTAGTTATGTCAGCCTTGGAAGGAGGTGTATCAGTAGAGATTTCGAGGTATATCTGCTACGTCCGCAGACCGAGGAGTCTCTTTCTAGATTTCTGTAATAAGTATAGTTCTTTCAGTAGTTTTCTTTTGTATAGATATTCTTGAGTCAGAGCCTCTTATGTATCCCTTAGCTTGTGATTTTTGAGATTGCAGGTTTTGAATTTTTTTTAGTTTTGAGAGTTGTTATTGTATGTGACAGGTGGCACCTTAAACAATGATTTATTTTTACTAGTTTAGTTTTAAATATTTTCTTTGGCAATTTGGTGTAGTTCCACAATGTTAGTCTTACCTAGTCGTAGGGACAAGGTTCCATCATGACATATTTGTGGAGGGTGAACTGAGGTCGTGACAAGTTGGTATCAGAGCTCTAGGTTCATATGAGTCACAAATCACAAGCTGATTTATTAGAGTATTGTGGATCAGTACAGAGATGTCTTTGCTTATTTGGAGAGGCAATTTGACCGTTAGGAAAATTCCATTTGATTTTATTTCCCTGTCGTGAGATATTTTAACATTCGCAATCCTAAACCTGTTCCTTCCACTCTCTCACGGATGTTGAGGGCACGTACTACCCCGCACTGATCAGACACCCGCGCCCCTATTGCAACCATCGAAGGTCGGGGCTGGGATAGAGGTTGAGGACGCGCACATGGTGCAGTGAGAGAACCTGCGCGATCTGCCACTAAGATACAACCAACAGATCTAGCTAGAGCTCGGGAACCTGAAACGCCTACTGCTACTCTTACATCAACCCTTCAAGAGACTTCGGCATAGTTCATGAGTATGTACACCACTTTGGCTCAGGCAGGATTGCTTCCCCTTACTGCGACCACATTCCAGGCCGGGGGAGGAGCACAGACTCCTACTGCCCGCAGCGAGCGCATGTTAAGCAGGTTCCTGAGATTATTGCTACGCCGCCTGCAACACTAATTCAGCCCGATGGCATGGTAATGGCTTCCAAGCAGGATCATAGGAGACTAGAGAGGTTCAAGGAGTATAGTCCTCCGATATTTAGTGGATTAGCATCAGAAGATGCCTTGGGGTTTCTTTCACTACTTTCCATATTTGAGGAGCCACCAATGATTGGTGGGGCACACCTATGAGTTAGACAGCCCAGACAAAGCAGTTTCACTAACTTGGACCAAGTTTTCAGATATGTTCCTGAAAGTTTGTCCCTCAGAGCCTTATGCTGCATGGTGTGCGGAGTTTGAGTATTTGTGTCTGCGTGTTATGATAGTCTCGGAGTTTGCTATCTGTTGCACTAGTTTTGGTAGACATGCCTCAGCCTTGGTTTCTACTGTTCGCGGGAAGGTTCACTGGATTATTAAGGGACTTATTCCCAGCATCATGTCCAGTATGGCTTATGAGCTAGAGATGGACAGTACATATCATAAGGTGGTGAACATTTCTAGGAGTATAGAGGGTATGCATGCTAGAGAGAGAGAGAGGGCATGAAAGGTCACTAGGGAGAGAGCAGACGAGGTCAGGAGGGAGAGTTTGAGGAGGCAAGGAGTCCTCATAGACTGGTGAGATATGCTGACCCTTATTTTGGAGGCAGGGTGCGTCATGGGAGAGGTTTTGCGGGTCATGAAGCTCAGTTCACGCTTCAGGCTTTGCATGGTGACTCAGGTGTTCATGGGTCTCAGATTACTCGTACTGCACAGTTCTCAGTGCCTCGTTAGTAGCCAGGGTTATTTGAGGCTGGTGTGCCAGTTATGGAGAACACTATCTATAGTACATTACAGTTCTGCTTGTCAGAGTGAGTTCCCTTATTTGTTGTTCCATTTATCGGTGCGTTTCAACATTTGAACTATATTTATATGATTATCCTGTTGGAAGGTTCTATGAGTTATAGCCATGTCTATCGTCAGTTTTTAGTTTTTGCCGAGAGTTACGAGGCTAGTAGTAAATTCTTGTTATTTGTTTCAGTAGTATTGATGTGATCTCTGAGTATTCTTGGTTATGAGATGTGATTTCTATGCTCCACCAGTGTGAGAGCCAGTCTGTGTTTTAAATTATAGACGAAATTGATCTAATGAGAGAGTCTCTATGTGCACCCTACTTGTCATTCAATGATTGAGGGCGGGACCCTCATGATTTCAGATGATTTGATATGTTGAGACTCGGCTATGTGTTGCGGTGAGATTTATATCAATATAAGATCCTCGTGAGTCTTTTATATGCTTTGATTCCTTCTTGTTTGATGTGTTTGTAGATTTTTGTTTTAGAATAATTTGTGCTAGTTTTATTTGTTTGTTAGTTCCCTTATATGTTTTCCTTTCCCATATTCATTCATTTTCATTCTATGCTTCTCGAGTTTTAGAATATGGGGTGTGTACCCTTTAGTGCTGGCTGAGATTTGGTTATTCAGCTGTTTTGTTATGTGGTTTTCATGGTTATTGTATCATCGCCAATGTTGTGGAGGTTTGAAAGGTGTTCCTATTGAATATGAGGCTTATGGCCGGTACAGATTTGATGTTTGGCAAGTATTGCTATCATAAATGTTATTGTGGGCCTATGTGTGGTGTGTCACGTTGTGTGGCTGTACCCTGTGTGTGTCTGCATGAATTGAAGTAGTTGGTTGAGACTGATACCGTGTATGGATATAGGATCTTGCCATTTGGAAAGGGATGGAAGGTGAGAATTCTTGCTTGAAGGCTTAGTGGTATTGCCAGAAAGGCTAAATTTCAGTTGAGATGGTGTCATCATGCTTAAGTGGATTGGGAGGATGTGAGATCACCCGCGGGTGTATGTTGGAAATGCACACTCAGTGGCTTGAGGACTTCGAGGCGAATGTTGGCATGATCGAGGATAAACGCTGGTTTTATGAGAGGGAGGATGTAACGAACCAACCTGTCATTTTGGAAAATTAAGCTTCGTTTAGCAGTATTAGGTCAGGAATAACTTCGGAAGATGAGTATCGACTTGCCTGCATGGTAGAATTCAGCTTTCGATTGGTTTAATGTCAATTTGAGAGAAGAAATCTGGTTTTTTGAAGTTTGAATGGTGAAAAGCTTACCGGAATTGGACTTTTGTGTAAACGACCCCGGAATGGGTAATGGATGATATCAACAGCTTTGTATGGTGAATTTAGACTTAGGCGCGCGTCCGAATTTAGATTTGTAAGTCCATAGAGTGAATTGAAGTATTTTAGCGAAAGTTTAAGTTGTGAAATGAAGATATTTGACCCATAGTTGGCCGTTTACACAAAAGTCCAATCCCGGTCAACCTTTCACCGTTCAAACTTCCAAAAACTAGATTACTTCTCCCAATTTGACTTTAAACCATCCGAAAGCTGAATTCTACCATGCACGCAAGTCGTTACTTATTTCCGGAAGCTGTTCTTGACCTTATACCGATGATCAGAGCTTAATTTTCTAAAACAACCAGTCGGGTCATTACAACATCCCATTCTAATTGGTAGCCTATTAGCACATCGTGGAATCGTATGAGACTTTTGGTCATATCGGGGTGGCTTATTGCCTGAGCAGTTTGTACTGGGTGAGATGAGATTGTTTGATTTAGGATCAGTGCAATTTAATTACTTGAAATAAATTAAGGAGCAAAGATCATTATTTGGTTTATAATGAGGTAATGTTTGTTGTCAGAAGTAAAGACTCAATGATTGGTTGACTCGGCAGTTTCTCTTCCATCGTGGTGATATTGTAAAGGTTAGAGTAAGACCCATGTATGTCATGGTCACAATGAGAGCATCATATTAGTAGGATTTCGACTAAGTATGGTATGGTGAGTAAAGCGATGCAAGGCATGAATTCAGTTAAGGTATGCAGTCATGTTTGTGTACACCGTGTAGTGATTGATTTGGTGGTTGTATGTTGGAAACATGTCGGGCATAGAATTCCAGATGTTGGAATTGGGCTCTAAGGCCTATTTTCTTGAATAAAAGGGAATATCTTCAAAATTGATCGAGTTGATGTGCTCAACTAAGTTGTGGTAGCACGAGAAGGAGCATGAGAAGTTAAACAGTGATTTTAGACTACTTCAGTATAGTTCTCAGCACATTCAAGGATGAACATATGTTCAAGTAGGAGAGAATGTAACAACCCGATATGTCGTTTTGAGCTCTAGCATGCAGTTCAGCAGTTTGAGGCCATGAACCACTTCATTTCAGGGATTATGATTTGTACGCGTGGTCGAAATTAAATTTTGGGAAGTTCATAGTTGATTTGGGAGGAGAATTCTCATTTCACAAGCTTAAAGTTGAAATAATTAACTAGGATTGGAATTTTGAGTAAATGACCTCTGTATCGGGATGTGAAGGTTCCAGCAGGTTCATATGATGATTTCAAACTTAGGAGTGTCACGACCCATACCCGGTCGTGATGGCATCCAACCCTAAAGCTAGGTAAGCCTGTCCAACAATCTCTTCCAACATAACATTTTAGTCTCAAACCGAGAATTTAACAAAATAATAATAAAAAAATATTAATAATATAATATAGGTAAATACAGAAATCGAAGACACACCCATATGATCTAGGGGTCACGAGTATAGAGCCTCTAAACAAAACTGAGTAATAACAATAGTATCTGAATACAAAAACCAAAATCTGGGAAAGTATATAATAATAATAAAATGAAGAAATAATGAAGAGCATCCAGGTCCTGCGAACGTCATGCAAATATCTCAACGACTCTGAAAATATCTCTGGAGACTATGAGAATCAGCTAAGCCTCCGGTGTACCTGAATCTGCATACAAGGAGCAGGGAGTAGGGGTGAGTACTACCGACTCAGTAAATAATAAGTATAGAAAATTACTGAAAGTATGAAATCCACGAAAGACCACAACGCAAAGCTATAACTAACAATCCTATAACTTAGCTATAGGCTAACATCATAACAGTATCACAACAACAACCAAGTATATGATAAAGATGCAATGCAATGCACATGAATACACTGCGACATGCAGCCTGAGCCATCCATATCTATTTATCGTCGACGGCGCTCACTGGGGGTGTGTACAGACTCAGGAGGGGCTCCTTCAGCCCAAGCACAATATCAGCCATGTATCGGCTAAGAACACGCGCTCAACCTCAATATCAATATATAACCGATGCGGCGTGCAGCCCGAGCCAACCATGCAGTCCTCAGTATGCATGTAAGTCACATAACCAATTCAATCTGATTCTTTTATTGTTTCCAATTTATTACGGTGAATAAAATTTTATTAGTCAATTTCAGAAATACGATGACTTAACTTTTATTAACAATGAATAATATAGGACTGAGATCAATGATTATGCAAATCATGTAGTCACACAGATATTCGTCCTAGACGGGTAAAATAGAACGGCACAAGGCCTCAAATATGGCATCAAGCCCAATTATCAACAACACAATGTGCGTCAGATGCCAATAGTTCATATTCAGCTCTGTGGATTAACCAAGTCACAATCCCCCATAATTTACAATCCCGCACTTGCCATGGGGTGCGAGTCACGCCGTAACATAGTGTCACAATGTGATAAGCCGGGGTTTCAAAACCTCAGGCCATAGTCTATAAAAACTACTCACCGCTAACCGGTCATAGCCTGGTCTACAATGCCTTTTCCTTCGAATCTTCTCCAACGAGGGTTGAACCTATCCAAAACCACAACGAATAGGTTATTATAGGCTAAATAAACATAACCCAATTAAAATTATTCAAAAATTGTTAAAAATCACGAAGTTGGTAAAACCTGAGTCCTCGGCCCACCTTTCAAAAAATTTAGCAAGTTGCTTCTTTGGATTCCACGTCTCGCCAAGAGTCCGTACATATAAGGTTTATAAAAAACGGAGTTCATTTACCCTCTCAAATCACCATTTTACTCTCTCTTAGGCTTCAAGCCCTAAACACCATTTTTTATCTAAAAAACCATGAATTTCATTGTTTAATGTACTATCTTACACCACATAGACATAATCCAATGCCAATAATCTTTACCTGAAAGAAACCCTCGAAACCCTCTTCAAAATCGCCCACAATCGCCTATTCCCGAAGTCAAAAGTGTTTTTATTAATTTATGAAATTTGCAAACACTGTTTCATTAATCCCCTCTGATTTCTGCTTCCGGGATACAATGACCGCTTCCGCGGTTTTCTCTTCTGTGGTCAATAGACCATTTTTGCGATCTGGCAAGAGTCGACTGGACCGCTTCTGCGGTCCTAAACCGCTTTTGCGGTCTCCGCCTACGCGATCACCTTGGCCGCTTCTGTAGTGCCCAGTTAACCATGACCTCTTCTCCGGTCGATGACCGCTTTTGAGACAGCCGCTTTTTTGGTAATTCTTCCGCTTTCGCGGAAATACCAGAAGCCTATGCGACAGACCTGTTGCAGCTTCAAAAATCTTCGTGTTCATCATACGACTTGACCCCGAGGCCCTCGGGACCCCAACCAAATGCATAAATATGTACCATTACTTCATCCAAACTTTCTCGCAACATAAAAATGCTATCATAAACATCAATACCATCCAATTTCCACGGATTCAAGCCTAAGTTAAACTAAAACTTCTGAAACTCGCATTTGCTCAAAAAACCAATCTAGACACCTCTGAATGATCTAAAAATTTACACACACATCACAAATCACTTAACGAAGCTACTCCAACTATCGGAATTTCATTCCAACTCCCAGATCAAAATATCACCTATCAACCAAACTTTCGCCAAACTCTAACTTAGCCAATTCAAGCCTAAATCTACACTGGACCACCAAATTCAGTTATGATTTCGCTCCTATGTCACAAATCACAATCCGAAACTAGTCGAATCATCAGAAACCCATTCCGAGCCCTCTAACTCATAGGTCAATATTTGGTTCACTTTTCCAAACTAACTTTCTCTTAAAGAGACTAATTGTCTTATTTCTATCCCAACTCCATCCGAATTACTTCAACTCTCCAAATATATATATTGAAACATATAACAGCATAAAACGGGATAAACGAGGCAGTAATACATGGGAAGACGGGTCAGGTCGTTACATCCTCCTAAATTTAAACAAACGCTCGTCCTCGAGCGGGTCAAGAAACATACCTGGAGTATCAAACAAGTGAGGATATCTGCTCCACATCTCCTGCCCGGTCTCCGAAGTGGCTTCCTCCACGAGCCGACCTCTATGGAAATTTCAAAGGGAAACCTACTTATCCAAATGCAGCTAATCCTTAATTGCAAATCACACAGTTTTTTATGCATATCTTTTTCTTTTAGGCCATTCCCCATTCATGTGGGGGATTGTTGGAATTTAAAGACATAATTTGTCTTTAATTAAGTGGAGTGATAGGGAAAAGGAGGGAGATGAATTTTGGAGGGAAATAAAAAATTTAAATTCATTAAAGTATTGAAAAGTGGATTGTCCCACATTGGATGGGGAAACCATCCAAGATGTGTTTATATTGAGAAACATATTCTCTATCTCTCAAAAGGTTGAGAAAAAAGGAAACCCCCCACGCCATCGTCGTCGCTCGGCTCGACTTTGGCTTAGGATTTGGATTTGTCAAATGATTTATAAGATTATTTTTGGACAAAATTTATCTAATTAATTATTTGTTAGTCAGTTAGTCGATGTCCTGACGTGGCACTACTGCAGATTTATTCTACAGGATGCTCTGGCCGCAGTCCTGGTGCAACCGCGGTAGCACCGCGAAAGATTTCGTCTGCAGGCTACTCTAGCCGCGGTCCTGGCATAACCGTTGTAGGACCGTTGCAGGAATCGTAAAATTCTTAACAGACACCTTTTTAAAACCAAACATCGCATTTCGTCCATTTTTTCCTATAAATTTCAGAGGTTTTGCCTCATTTCAGTACTCAGTTTTTTACAGAAAATACTCTAAAAAACTTTCCTTCTTCCAAACAAAATTACTGCATTGTTTTCCATAAAAAAAAATAGTAAGTCGTGTGATTTGCAGCGTATCTTGAGTTCGTTTGATTTCTCTGATATGTATTGCCACTATCACAGATTGTTTTTTTCATTTTATCCTGGGAGGAAGTAACCTATAATCCTTAGCAACTGTGGGAGGGTTATAATTCCTTAAGGAGACACAAGAAATTTATGGGATCAGATTTAACATTCTGCTTCATCTATTTTTGTCCTTTATCGTTTTGTTTAAACATCTTTCCAACCAGAACACTATTGATAACAATTGTATTAAAATCTGTATGGTACTAAGAACCAAAAGGAAAAGACATTAACTGAAATACACTCATGAGTTGTTTGGTTGATAGACTAGTTATGTTTAGTGATTATAATTTATGAATCGTTGATGTGAAAAAAAATAATATATAATTGTTATATGGTAAATATACATATAGGAATCTTATCCGTGAAATTAGTCATTGATATTTGAATTAGGGTAGGTTGCCTACATCGCACTTCCTGGGTGTGACCCTTCCTCGGACCCTGCGGGCTATCTTTTTATTTTATTTTCTTACTGTGATGACCCAAAGGATCATCACTTATTTTCTCTCTCTTCTCGTGCTTCCGAGGCCTTGAAAACCTTAGTTTTAGTCGCCACGATTTACATGCACAGTCCGGATGCATAGCCGAAAAGGTTAAATATGAATTCTGTGTTAAAAATAATGCATTTTGATATTAATATGATTAAAGTTGACATTAGTTAATATTTTGGGTAAATGGACCCGGACCCGTGATTTGACGGTCACAGAGGATTCATGAAAAATATAGGACTCGGGCGTATTCCCGGAATCAAAATCGAAGGTCCCGACCTCGAGAAATAAATTTTTAAAATAAATAATTTTTTTGAAATTAATATGGAAATTTGAAACGAAAATGGATTAGAACGTGTATGTATCGGGCTCGTATTTTAGTTCCGGCACCCGGTACAGGTCTTATATGTGATTTAAGATGTTTCTATAAAATTTGGTTGAAATGAGATGTCATTTGATGTGTTTCGGACCTAAATCTCTAAAAGTAAAAGTTTATGAAGTTTGATGAAAAGGTGATGATTTTGAAGTTTAATTTATTGATTTCTATGTTATTTTGTTGATTTGATCACATGGTTAAGTTCATAGGATGTTGTTGAGTTAGTCTGTGTGTTTGGTTTGGAGCTCCGAGATCTCGGGAGTGTTTTCTGAGGTGTTCAGGGTGGTTTTGAACTTAAGAAAATTGCAGAAAATTGGAGCAGGTGAACACTGTTTTCGTTCTTTGTGTTCACGTCCTTCTACTCGTGTTCGCGTCACCATAGTTTTCCCCTTCTTCGCGTTCGCGAAACACGCGTTCGCATAGGCCAACCCATGACCCCAGCCCCTTTCCTTTAACGTGTTCGCGTAGAGCAAACCTTGGACCCCCATATTTATACTCTTCGTGTTTGCAGCCCTCCCTCCCGAACGCGACACCTTCTTGCCCCATTCATTATGAACGCGACCCCCATGTCGCAAAGGCATAGAACAAATTTGCCCAATAATTTTTTTTAAAGTTCAGAAACAGTGCATAGGGATTAACTTAAATTCTCACGAGTCTCTCATTCCCCAAGAATTTAGGAGTCCATTGAAGCCCCCATTCTTCAAGACTACTTGATTTAGTAAATCCCCACTCATTTCCTTCATTTTCCTTCATTAATTACAAAAATTCTAAGCTTAAATCACATAGATTAGGGTAGAAATTTGGGTAATATGGTAGAATTAGGGCCTTTTAATTTTCTTTGATTTAGACCTCATTTTGGGGTCGAATTCAAAAATAAATTATATATTCAGGATTGTGGGGAAATGGGTGATATGAAATTGGTTCGAACCTTAGGTTTTGACCAAGCAGGACCGAGGTCGATTTTGGAATTTTGGGAAGAAAGGTTGGCAATCTATATTTAGGCATTGGGTTTGATTTATCTAGCTATTATTGATATTATAAAATCATTATTTCATAGATTTGATTGAGTTGGAGCCGGTTTCGAGAGGAAAAAGCGATTGTTGAGGATTGAATTGGCCAGGGAAGTTGAGGTAAGTATTTAGTCTAACTTTGGCTTGAGTGAATATGAGTATAGTCTTATTTGTTAATTGCTATGTGTCGAGTGTGGTGTATAGTCATGGTAACGAGTATCTATACACTGGTGTCTAGCATGACCGTGAGTCCTAAAAATGCGATTTTTTTTGTTCGAATTTCCATGCTTAATTGAGGGTTCCTATGTATTGTAAAGAACGTATGAAAGACATTACAATTATTTGTTCTTTGGAGCATTGGCTTGATTGATGAAGTGAATTATAAAGTAAGATTTGAAATAAAGAGATTGGTTATTGGTTATTCCCTTGTCGGGACGTTTTGTTGGTTGTTGATTTTTCCCTTGCTGAGACATTGAGTTTATTGATATTGTTACATTGCTGGGATTTTCTTTCATTGTTTGTTTCTTCTTTGCCCTGTATTTGTGACTATAGTTTGGATGAGAAAGTATGATATTGGTGCATCGGGGTTGCACGCTACAATAGTGTTAAATGATATGGATCGGATTGCACGCTACAACAAGGATCGGGTTGTACGCTGCAACAAGGATATTTGAGGGTCGGGTTGCACGCTGCAAAAGTGATAAGTGATATGGGTCAGGTTGCACGCTGCAACACTGATATTTGAGGATCGGGTTGCACGCTGCAATAGTTGCTGATCCAAGTGTGTTTTGTTTGGAATATTTGTTAATTTATTCGTTGTAAATTCTTTGGCTGCTTCTATCTTATTATTGTGGTTTCTAAATTGTAACTGTTACCTTCCCTTAACATCTTTCCACCTTCTGTTATTGACTGTTACATCCTGTATTTCTTTCTGTTATATGTATATATATATATATATATATATATATATATATATATATATATATATATATATATATATATATATATATATATATATATATATATATATATATATATATATATATATATATATATATATATATATATATATATATATATATATATATATATATATATATATATTTGAACTGCTCAAGTTTATCTGGTATTCTGGTCCTAGCCTCGTCACTACTTCGCCGAGCTTAGGCCGGGCACTTACAAACACATGGGGTCGATTGTGTTGATGCTACACTCTATGCTCTTCTGCACAGATCCAAGATTTGGTCAGCAGCTCCAATAGCGTGGGTACAGGTTTCCCGTCCAGGGAGACACAGAGGTAGCCTTGCAAGCATCCGCAAGTCCGGTGTTTGACCTATCCTTTATATTTGATTGTTATCTCCTTGTATCTGAGACAAAACAGAGATGTTTCTTTCAGACCTTGTATTTAGAATTCTTAGATGTTCATGATTTTGTGACTCTAGTTCTTTGGCAGAGTTTGTATCGGATATCCTCTTTTCTCTCAGTTAATTTTATTTAAGACTTACTCTTTATTATCAAATACTGCATTGTTTTTTATTAAATGGATCGCCTAGCTTCTAATAGTCGGCGACATCATGACTCCTGAGGGTGAGAAATTTGGGTTGTGACAAGTGCGTATTAAAGCACTAGGTTACATAGGTCTCACAACTCATAGAGAAACTTGGTAGAGTCTGAGGGATTGGTGCAGAGACGTCTGTATTTATCCCCCAGAGACTACAAAGTTAGGAAAAACTTCACATTTGTTCTTTCTTGTCGTGTGGTTCTGTTTCTCAATCATCGATTGAATTTTTACTCTGTTCTTTAGCAGATAGCAAGAACACGCATTTCTTCATCTATCGCTCACCACTCTGAGTCCGCAGAAGTATCCCTAGTTATAGAGTCTCGAGTTGATTTTGAGGAGAAAGCTCCAGTCGTAGCAGTCCTAGTAGGCCCATCTCATGTCCTAGAGAAATTCATTAGCACACAAGTTCTTCAGGATGCTCTAGTCTGATTGGTAGGACTCATTGAGGGTGTCATTCGAGCAAGTGTGCTTCCAGTGGTTCAGCTAGTAGTGGCAGGTCAGCCAGGTATGGTGCCTCAGGTTGGAAGTAAGATCACTTTTTAGGAGGCGGCCAATGTGGGCCGTAGAGTTGAGATAGTTCTACCACAGAGAAGCGGTCATGGGTCGGACAAAAATCCCCATCATGTAGGCAGATTAGGTGGTACCTCATCAGAAGGTGGAGGTTCTTATGGTAGAGGCCATCCTCCAAGGCCTTTTCTATTAGTTCTCTAAGTCACTCATGATACTTTAAGTGGTCATTCAGGTCAATAGGGTCGGCTTCAGTTTCTGTAGCTACAACAATTGCATGGATGTTTTAAGTGTGGCGAAAATGGTCATTTCTGAAGGGCTTGCTCGAGGATTAGGGGTGCTCAGCCGCAGCAGCCGATGTCTTTCCACGTTTGTGGCGACATGAGGCACATTGTCAGATATTGCCCTCGAGTTTATGGAAACTCTCAGCATCAGAGTTCGCGTGCTATGGTTCATGTACCAGATGTTCCACAGCCTGCCTAGCCAGCTAGGGGGGGGCAGAGGTCATAGAGGTGGAGGTTGAGGTCATAGAGGTGGAGCTCAGGCCGTTTGAGATAGAGGCCAGCTAGAAACCAGGTTGCTTCAGTGCTATTTGGCCCTGAGTCTGTGTATTCGTATGTGTCGTCATAATTTGCATTGTATTTGGTCATGCCTAGTGATTCTTTGAGTATTCCTGTTTATGTATCTACATCGGTTGGTGATTCTATTGTGGTCGACCGAGTTACTTCATGTGTTGAAGTGTTTGGGGGTCTTCAGACCCGTGTTGATTTGTTACTCTTAGACATGGTGGATTTGGATGTCATCTTAGGGATGGATTTGTTGTCCACATATCATGCTATCTTGAGCGCAATTTTATCCCACCGTATCGCACGGACCCGCCAGAGTTGAAAGAATTAAAGTAATGTTGCAGGATTTGCTTGAGAAAGGTTCTATTAGACCTAGGGTTTTTCCTTTGGGTGCTCCAGTATTATCTATGAAGAAAAAGGATGGTGTGATGAGAATGAGCATTGATTACAGGAAATTAAACAAAGTTACGATGAAGAATAAGTATCCACTACCAAGGATTGACGATTTGTTCGACCAGCTTCGGGGTGCAAAGGTGTTTTCAAAGATAGACTTGAGATCTGGCTACCATCAGTTGAGGATTTGGGCGTCAGATGTCACTAAGACATCATTCCGCACTCGGTAATGGCATTATGAGTTCCTGGTCATGTCATTTGGGTCGAACAATGCCCCAGCAACATTTATGGAGTTGATGAACCGAGTGTTCAGGCCATCTTTGGACTTTTTTATGATATTATTTATTAATGATATTCTGATATACTTCATTTGCCAGGATGAGCACGAGCAGCCCCTCAGAGCGGTTCTTCGGACTATGAAGGATAGTCAATTATATGCTAAGGTTTCTAAGTGTGAGTTCTGGTTGAGTTCAGTTGTATTTCTGGTCGCATTGTATCAGAAAAGGGTATTTAATTTACTTAATATTTTGGGATCAAATTGATTTGCTTGTTTATAAATCACGCATAAATTTAACTGTACCACTATACGTGTAAATAGTTTGGCGCCCACCGTGGGGCTTAGACAGTTGCATAATTGGGTTGATCCTTGCATCTATTGTAATCTGTTTAAATTCTTTGTTTCTTAACGAAAAATCAAAAAAATGACATATAACGATGTCAACATCATGCACAACATTGAGGCCCAAAGAAATCAGCCTCAACGCGAAGATTTGATCAGCATAACCGCAACGAGGATGGCGTAGCCATGCCTATCCATGGGGGTTATTATCCACAACAGATTTGAGAGGCAACTCCTGATGATGCCACATACGAGCACGTTGTATAAGCAGTGAGAATCTTAAGGGAGCAATAGCATGCTATTATGGGCCATCTCTCACGACAAGAAAAGGTCAAGACGTAGTTGAAGCAAGCGTTGTTGGGTTCTTCAAACAACGCGAATGTAAGAGGTCCAGTTCCTCACGGTGCTCCCGCAAATAAAACAACACAAAGGATTGATAACAACACCTCGAGGGGTGAGGTCGGCTTGGACAGGGTTAGAGGGAATGAAAGAGGATCTAGTAATAATAAAGAGAAAGATCCCTTCAAAATCGAACTCATGCGGTTCGTAAGGGAAATAAACGCCCTAATGGAAAAAATTATGGGTATGTTGCTAGTGTTAAAAGGACCAGACTCAAAGAAATACACCTAGTTGCTGTCCAAACCAAGCGCAACACTGGAGTTGATCCCGAAGCGGTTCAAAATGCCAGATGCGCAAAAATTTGATGGGACTACGGATCCTCAGAAGGAAATAACGTTCTATAAAACGGAGGTGAAAGGAAACAACTTAGCACCACAAGAGATATAATCAGTCTTGTTAAAGAAGTTCAGGGAGACCCTCACGAAGGGGGCCCTGACATGGTCACTTTTACCCGTGAACTCAATAGATTCCTTCAAGATATTCGCGAACTTTTTTATCACGCCCATGTCGGGGACAAGACGGTACAACCCTGAAAGGTCGATATATTCAGCATTGCAGGAGGTGAGTTCGAATTGCTGCGGGAGTTCGTGACTAGATTCCAGAGGGAAAGGATGCTGCTACCGGTCGTGTCAGACGAATGGGTAGCTGGGGCATTTACTAAATTGCTGAATCTGAATAATTCTAACGCTCTCTAAAAATTGAAAGAAAGTCTGCTGAAGTTCCAGACAACAACATGAGCAGATGTTCACAACCACTACGAGTCAAAGATAAGAACTGAGAATGACTAGCTCAGTTTCCCGGCATTAACCAAGGATTGGGACCGTGAGAAGAATAAGGAAAAGTTGAAGGATGATCTTGACGTAGATCGACTCCTTTCTAGAGGTCAGTTTTTGCTCTATGAAAGTACCGAAGGACGTGGGAGGATAAATTCGCCACGGATAGAAGAGCTGATTGTGGTCGAAATAATAGATCATTGCAAGACAAAGAGGTACCGGGCTCTTGGGGCTCCACCTACCCAAGCTATGGAAATGCAACTTAAACATTAGCATGTTGGAACTATTATTGGTAATAAGAAACATTAAAGAAGCTCCATTCCCAAGTCCAATGAGATCCGACCCCAGTTAAAGAGATCCAAATAATTAGTGTGAGTATCACACGACTAGAGACCATCAGACAGGGGACTGCCTCATTTGCGTGGGGAGGTGGTGACATTGCTCACAAATGGCCATCTCAGAGAATTCTTAAGGGATTGGGCTAAGAATAACTACGTCCACAATCGGGATATCAGGAAACCATAAAAAGCAGGAGAAGATCCCCCTCATCTAACAATAAATATGATTTTTTGGGGAAACGAGATTAATCGTGTAACCTTTTCGGTAGCTAAAAAGACTAAGGTACCGGTGACTCATTTCAAGAGATTTAGGAAGGTCACCGAGGAAGACATCACCTTCAGGGAGGAGGACACAAATGGACTCCTACTACTACACAACGATGCGTTGGTGAATTCTCTCAATGTTTTAGATTTTAAAATTAAACATGTTTTGGTGGACCTAGAAAGTTCAGCCAATATATTCCAATGGAGAGTGCTGGAACAAGCCAAGCTATCCGAAAGAATCATTCTAATCACAAGGCTCCTCGCCGGTTCCATTTAGCAAGCGTGAAAACATGAGGGGAGATTTTATGCCAATGAATGCCAAAGGGATAATGAAGACGACCTTTTTTTGAAGTAGTAGAAGCTGATATGTGCTATTATATTATTCTTTGGAGACCATGTCTACACGAGATGAAAATTGTCACATCAACATACCATCAACTTCTGAAATTCCCAACTCCGGAGGAAATTAGCCAAATAAGAGATGACCAACCAGCGGTAAGGGAGTTGAACGCGATCTCAATTTCCAGTAGCATAAGGAAGGAGCATGTGGCATAGCAATTACAGGAACCGACGCCTGCTCCTAAGCTAAATAAAGATCAAGGGGAGGAGTCTTCAAAATCTTATCAGTTACCAAAATATTTCCAAGTACCAGAAGAAACGGGTGCAACAAAGTCCACAATCGAAGAACTTGAGCAGGTCACATTGTTCAATAAGTACTTGGAGAGGATGTTCCACTTGGGGACAAGATTAAACCCCAAGCTCAGAAAGGATTTATATAATTTATTATATTTATCATTGAACACTTTGCATAGTCGCAAGCGGATATGACAGGTATCTTTCCTGAGATGGCTCTAAATTAGTTAAGCCTGGATCTTAAATTCCCTCCAGTAAGGTAGAAGGAACACCCTATTGCTGAGGTTTGGAACAAATTTGTCAAAGAAGAGGTAACTTAGTTGCTTAATATCAGTTCAATCTGGGAGGTAAAATATCCTGACTGGCTAGCTAATAGAGTAGTTCTAAAAAAGAATAATAAATTTTGCATGTTCATAGATTATAAGAATATGAATAAGGCATGCCCGAAAGACTCATTCCCATTGCCAATCATTGATCAAATGATTGATACGATGGCCGGGCACGAGTTTATGAGTTTCAGGTACAATCAAATCAAAATGAATCTGGAGCATTAGGAAAAAAAACTTTATTCATATCAAACTTTGGTATATATTGCTATAACGTGATGCTTTTCAGGCTTAAGAATGCCGAAACCACTTATCAGAGGCTCATGAACAATATGTTTTAAAATAAAATAGGGAAAACAATGGAAGATTATATCGATGATATGATGGTTAAGTCTTTCAATGCAGGTGATCATCTAAAACACCTCCAAGAAACCTTTGACATCCTAAGGAAGCAAAATATGAAGCTTAACCACGAGAAATGTGCATTCTAATGTTAGCTCCGGTAAGTTCTTAGGGTTCCTAGTATCACAAAAGGGATATCGAAGTCAATCCTGGAAAGATTAAATCCATCGAAGACATTCCCGAAAGGTTGTCCAATATGAAAGAGGTTCAAAGGTTAACAGGAAGACTGGACGCTTTGAGTAGGTTGATTTCTCAGTCTTTAAAAAAGTGTCATTGCTTCTTCTCACTTCTGAAAAAGAAAAAAAAAACTTCAACTGGACTCCGGAATGTTAGCATGCTCTGAAATATTTTAAAAAGGCTATTTATCAAGCCCTCTATTACTATCGAAACCGGAGGAAGGCGAACAATTGCTAATTTACCTAGCGATTTCGAAGGTGGCGGTAAGTGCCGTTTTAGTCCTTGAAGACGAAGGTACATAAATTCATAATTCTTATGTTTGTAAAATTTTAACGGGAGCAGAAATTGCTACCCATATCTCAAAAAACTGGTCTTAGCTCTCGTACTCGCCACTCGAAAGCTTAAGTCTTATTTCCAATTTCACCCGATAGACATAGCAAAAACCTTTCCCCTACGGTGTATCCTTCAAAAACTTCAACTCTTAGGTCAAATGGCCAAGTGAGAAGTCGATATTAGTGAACTTGACAAAGAGTATAAACTAAGGATTGCGGTCAAGTCAAATTTTTGGCCGACTTTCGGATCGATTTCAGTCTTAGACTGCTGCGTTTGGCCACCAAAGAAGCGGTGATGGTGTCGAATTTGACATCGGGACTCTGGACCTTGTAGATGGATGGAGTTTCCAACATAAAAGGGTCCGGCTTCGGTGTAGTATTAATCATGCCTTCGGAAGAAACCCTGAGGCAGGCTAAAAGAAATGTCCCCTTGACTAACAATGAAGCGAAGTATAAGGCGTTGATTGCACTTGGTTTTTTTACCCTGCCATTCATGAAATGAGGGATGGACATAGTCGGTCCACTGCCACTGGTTCCTAGTAAGGTAAGAATTCTTTTGATTTTAACTGACTACTTTTCTAAGTGGGTTGAAGTTGGCACGCACCAGAAAATCGATGAGCGGGAAGTAGTCTATTTCGTGTGGCAGAACATAATTTGTAGATTTAGAATACCAAAAGAGATAGCTTCCGACAACGGGTAACAATTTTTCGGCGCAAAGGTCACAAAATTCCTTAAAGACCTAAAAATCAAACGAATCACATCATCGCTATACCACCTGAGTTCAAACGGACAAGCAAAATCTACAAACAAAGTAATTATTCAAATCTCAAAAAGAGATTGGAAGCAGCCAAAGGGAAATGGCCCAAAAATCTATTAGGAGTACTATGGGCATGCAGAACATCGGCCGAATCAAGCACGGGGGAGACACCTTTCTCTTTTGCAAATGGAGCAGAAGCACTGATCCCTCTGGAAGTAGGAGAACCTACCATGAGATACTTCCAGGCGGACGAACAAGCAAACAACGAAGCATTACTGGTCAGATAGGAGCTGCTCGACGAATGCAAGGACTTGGCGCATATATGGATGGCAGGCTAAAAATAAAGAGTGGAAATATATTACAACCGAAGAACTAATCTCCATTTTTTCAAAGTGGGAGACTTGGTTTTAGGAAAGTGACTCAAAATACTCGAGAGCTCAATGCAGGAAAGCTGGATTCAACGTGGAAAGGCCCCTACCGGGTTTCAGCTGTCACATAGAAAGGATATTACGAATTAAAAAATAAATATGGAGTAAAATTATTGAGAAAGTAGAATGTGGCACACCTCAAAAGATACTATTTTTGATAAGCACAACCTATACTGAAAGTATGTGTTGCACTATTTTTTCTTTTGTCCAGATTTTTCCTAGTTGGGTTTTTCTGGCAAGGTTTTCAACGAGGTAGCAACGGAAAGTATACTACAGAGAAAGCATTGTTAGCAGAAATAAGACCTTTAAATAACAAGGGAATGAGACATTATGGGACAGTTAGATAATCTTTTGCTCGATAGCAAAGTTCTTACCGGGAAATAAAGCTTGCTATCGGTCCAATAGTTACCCGACCGTTCATGAGTGCAAGTCACTAGAGGGGTTGACTTTATAGCAAATTTCCTACCGGGAAGTGAATCTTGCTATCCGGCCAAAGATTATCCAACCATTCACTAGTGGGATTTTCAAAGGAGCAAGACTTCCAGTGTTCAAATTCACATTCTTCGCATTGAACACATATGGGAGGGAGGATGATATGAGAATATGACAACATGTCTTCCACATAAACTGGCACTATGAAATTAGGGAAAAAAGTTGTATCATCGGGACCAGGGACTGCGCGGCTAGCCCCGTAGAAATAAGTAGTACAAATTAGCCACAAATAATAGCAATTTCTTTTTAGCACAACTAATGGTTATGTACTTTTTAAAATGGAAGGAATAAAGTAAAGTCCTTTTATTTTTATCTTGTTTCTCGTTCTAACGATGAATTCGTTTTATCATTTGAAAGTTAAACAAGTACTTCAAATGCTAGTGCCAGAATGAATAGGAGATGTCCTCTTCAAAAGCGTCGTAAACATAATAGGGACCTCTCTTATGATACCCTCTCAGAAAAGGGTTGGTTCCGAAAGAATTCATGCCCGGGATCCAAATGCTATCGAATAAAAAAACACACCTGAAAGCTTGTATTACTCGACGCGAAGAGAAGATTTGAGAAATACTTAAACAAAAAAACATTACGAGCATTATAAGTACAAAATGTCTAAAGTTTAAAACAAAAAGGAAAGAAAGCAAAAGCTAAACTACTAAGGGGAAGAGACACATCTGCGCCCTCGTGAGAAGTAGATGGATCTACCAGTGGCTCAAGATCTTGACCTTCATCATCATCCCCTTCAATTTTTTTTCAGTTCCCAAGATCTCAGAACCAGAACCAGAAGATCCAATCGCATAAGGTTGGACCGGGAGATCCCTTGGGGAGTTGATTCCATCTCACATGCCTTGGCAATCTCCGCATCAAAGTTAATGACACTCTATTTGGTATCTTCCAAGGTATCTTTCCTCACGCTATGCGTAGAATATGTTTTTTCAATAATGAGAGATGTCTCTCAATGCTGAAACTCTTCCTTAAGTTGGTCATCCTCGATTAGAAGGTTGTTCCACTTAGATCTAGTGTCCAGAAGGCTGACGTCAAGGTCATAAATAGTCGATTTATAAACTTTATTATGCTCCATGACCTTCCTATACTTCTATTCCCTCCGGGAATGCTTCTCCTCAGCACCAGAAGCCTCTTTAGCTTTGTGGTTCAAGGTTGCCTCCAATTATTTAGTCTTTCGGTAGAGGCAGCCTTGTGATTAGCGGGAGCAAGAACAACAGTTTGGACCTCGGTTCACTTTGCCTTGGCCTCTTGAAATTTTACCCTTAATAGGGCAGCCTCTTGGCTGAGGGTCATCACCTCTTACTCGCTTTGCTGTAACCGATCCTCCAACTTAATAGCCTTAGCTGCTTGTGCTTCTAGTGTGGGGAGGCATGCAGAAATGTGATCCCGCTCGGCCAATTGTTAATCCCACTCGGATGTGAGTTTCTCTTTATCAAGGGTCAAGTTTTGAAGGCCCTCAGAAGAAAGAAAGCTAGCCTGCAAAAGCAAAAGTTCAAATCAAAAATCATGTCATAGCAAAGCTAGAAAAAACAGTAAGAGGAACAAATATCACATTATTGTTGAGTTGTGCATACCATTATTACATTCCCTAAGAGAGAATGTATTTTATTCTTATCTTTCTCTAATGCCAGAAACATACGGTAATTAGTAAGTTCCATCGACCGGGATATCAGATGGCACCTGTTAGAGACGGAGAGGGAAATGCTCCTCCTCCTTTGAGGATATTCAAAGGGGGAGAAAAGTTATGCTCCAAGTACCCATGGACTAGGGAGTAGGAGGGACATCCTCCTCTTGGGTGTGTTCGATCGGTGGAGATTATAATGCATTTGCTTGTAGAGAAGTCATGATTGGTGAAAAATGAGATGAAGCTGATGGCATTATGGGTTGACAAACATTTACAACAAACATAATGCTAGTTATTTGTTGCTCATCAACAGAAGAGAAAGAGTCCTGATACTCAGCCTCACGGTATCGAAATTAGCGACCGGGGTCCAAAAATGAGAGTTGGCATCTTCCACTATATCACACTCTCCCAAGAGCGCCTGGTCGTCATCCTTAGTTGGTGTGACTAGCTCAATAGATTGATCATTCCTGAGCTGATAAAGGTTGGCGTCTTCTATTTAGAGAATGCCCTTCATCACTAGTTCCCCCGTCATCATCGATCACCATGGTGTTTGCAGCTGGCTAGGGCACATCACTCTTCACCTTTTTAATTTTTACCCTCGGTCATAGAGGAGTGCCGCCTTTTTTGTTGCTTGTTCTCAGGTCCGGGACTCCGAGAGGAAGCACATGCACGGAAGCAGGTCCAATGACATCCATTCGGGTAAAGGCCTAATACATGAACCTCATCACATATTCCGGATCAGATAAAACGTCATCCTTGGGGACGGTAATAGAGCCTTATGAAAGGCCTAAATTCAACAAAACGAAAATTTAGCCAGTTTTCTTATATGTGATATAAAAACAAGATAAGTTCGATAATCAAATTATCATGAATTTTGGCCTTCCACCATTAAGGGCTAGTTCTTTCCACCGACGGGTCTCAGGAGTGGTGACGTCCAGAATATTTTGGACCCACTGGTCTAAGCCTTCAACCTTAGGTGGTGTCCACTGAGTTACTGAAATGATAAAAAGAGAAGGATCATTAATAGCATGGAAGAACATTTAATCAAAAGAAAGACGGACGTTGAACTTACGTGTACGATTCCATGACTCAGGAAAAGATGGAGTTCTGGCCGGGATGATTTCCCTAGTGGCAATTACAAGAACCACTCCATCAATCCACGATCATTATCATCATTCATGCTGGTGAGCAAATCATGATGACCACGTTCGCTAGAGTTTATCATTCCCCCATGGAAAATCTTGGGGGAACAATGGTTCATCATTTGAGCTAGGGAGAGCTCTTCCACCATCTCTTCGCATTTCCTCCAAAGACAAGCTACCGCCTGCCATAGAAAAAGCCTTACCTGTGCCAAGCAGAATTGATAGCAGAAGCAAAAATCCAAGATTACGGAGTCAAGTCCCCTAATCAACGAGAACGGCACCAAAGGGAATGGGTACATGTAAACATACGTAAAACCCTTCTTGGGGAAGGTTTCTTGCTCCGCTAGACCGGGAGCGATGATGTTCAAATCATGGCAACCACAATTTTCCTTCACAACTGGAATACTAGAAGGACGGATGGAAGAAGATATACACCAACAGTCCATGTACGAGAGTTAGAAGAAGAAAATTTCTCCTCAAAATCCTTGGTTATATTGAGCTTTGTGGGGATAATAGTGCTCATTATAAGAGATGCAACATCATTGGTGATTTCTTTGTTCTTTGAAGAACTGGAGTTCTTGGAAGAAGATGCCATAATTAGCAAAAGGAAGCAAGATTTTCTCTGAAGAAGAAGGTTAAAGAAAGTTGAAAGCAAGAGAGAGTTGAGTAGGAAAAGTTGAGAGAGTTCAAAAATTTTGTGAAGTGTAAAAGGAGAAGAATGAAGCGTATAATTAAAGGAATGGGCGGCTATGATTACTCTGAGAACCGGCGAAAGCATTGCAGAATCGTGGGATGACACATATTCGGGACATTAAATGCAGTTACATATGCGTCTAATCAAGCGTCAAAAACTTTTTAGAGGGGGTCAGATAATTTTCTGCCAGGAAAGGTATCTTCACCAACTTCCCGATGACACAAGAATATACTACCAGAAAGCAGGGGGCTATTTATATAGGGTAAAATCGGTTCGTACCGGAAAGCCCCCGAAGGCAAGATTGCTAACGAAGACAAACAAGTGCTTGTTACCAGTAGCCACTAATGAAGAATATTTAGCAATACTAAATACATAGTCCATTAAGGGAATTATGGCTTTCATAGCCTACCATTCACATTCTTTAATGGTCCTGCATAGTTGTCATTTAAGAGGGATTGATCCTAGGACCTTGTTCCCTAGGAGCAGTTATAAATAGTGATTTCAACAACAATTGATAGGATACAGATTTTTTGAAAAGCATATGATACACCTTATTCTAAGCTCAATAACACTTTATTTCTTGTTTGTTGGTATTATTATTGCCTACGGAAGCTCAGCTCTCGGAACCAAGCTATTTTCTATCTTTTCTCGATTTCAATGCAAATTCTTGCATTTTATTTAATCTATTTATCATTTTGGGATCTAATCAATTCGCTTATCTATAAATCATGTATAAATTCAACTGTACTATTTTATGAGTAAACAATAATGTTATTTCAAGGAATAGGCAAAGCCGAAAATAAAATAAGAGATGGAACACCAAATTTTAACGTGAAAAATACTTCAATCGAAAGTAAAAAAACTAGAATTTTATATTTTTTATCTTCTTTGTTTTTGGGTTTGCCTCTTCCTTGAAATAACAACTGGTATATAGAGATGGGAAAGTATGGCGTGGGGGCGCGTCTTAGTGCCTTTGCCTGTCTATGGGTTTACGATATTTACTCGTAGCTTTGAAGATACATACACTGTCTTTGGGCTCTGTGACCATAAATACCCAAGATCATGTGGGTGGTACATAGTTAATCTCCAAATTAGCTCGTGAAATGGTGATGGGTCATGTGGACTTAGTTTAAGATGAGATTATTGGGTGCATGTGAATAAAGTCTCACATGAAAAGTAGAAAAGAAAAAGAAACTACTTATAAGAAATTAGATACTCTTAATAACGTGAGGTCTTTTGGGAAAACCGTGCGGGTTTGACTCAAAGTGAACAATATTACATTATGTTAAGTGTATATTTGGATTGTTTTACCCTAACACATAGCAGACCGGAAGCCTTATTTGAGATGCGTGAGCTGACCAGGAGCAAACTCAGCGGAATAAATTAATTTTATCATATCCATAACTGTTACGAATCTTAAAGGAGTTTAAATTTTAAATATGACTTGGATTTATTTTTCCTTTGATATATATGTGTTCATGTTTGCTTATAAGGCATAACTCTCATACATGATTTCAATAATTTCTATGGATCAGCAACATACCAAGAATTTGGACTGGATTAATCAAAAGGATTTTCTATCTTCTAAATTCCGTGAAAATTCAGAATTCATTTAATGTTTTATCATCCTTAGTTCTGAAATATAAGCTTGCAAGACATGCCATTCTAGGTGCGGAACATTAAGTAATACAAGAGAATTATTGTAATAATATTGTTTCTTGGAGGTACGAAACATAACTCTGTGAATAAGCAAAATGGAAGTTGCAATAATAATAAAGATCGTTGACTAAAGCACCAAAAAATATAAAAACACATGGATTAGATACCTGAACCACGTAACAAAATTAAAGTCCCTACCCTTTTGGTAATCAGATTCAAATTATTCAAACTGCGTGCATTTGTATAAGTCAATTGCTTGTATCCTGTACTTAGAATTTTCTGAGAGTAACTAACATAAATAAAAGAACCATAAACCGAAAGAAATTAGAATACTCTCACTTCTTGTTCTTTAGTTGGCTTCCGATTTCCATTAAAATTGCATCTACCGAAGATGTAAGATCGAGCAAGTGCGTTTAGCATATTTACTTTGAGGACCTACATGCGGTATAATTGTATAAGGAAAATTTTATAGGTCCGGTCAGCCAATTATATTTATATGTAACTTTTCGTAAAATGTACAAATTTTAATCTGAAAAATTAGGCATGTTACATGTTACAATAAATGGAAATGACAAATTAAAATGAATAATTTCACTTGTATTGAGAGACCCAACATTCCTATTGATCTTTCTTGGGGCCATTTACATTTGGGAATTTTTACCTCCTATTGCGAAGATTAATACCTTATTTATTTTAAATAAATATCGTTTAAAAAATTATATTTTATAGATACCTTTTGAAGTTTATAACAAAATATCTAATTTTGAGCAAGGATGGACTGGTTACGAGAAGGAAATGCTAACACTAGATTCTTCCATATTAAAGCCACAAATAGAAGAAGAAGAAGAAATAACATAGTTTTCTTCAAGGATGAGTTAGGGAAATGGATATAAGATCCTATGTTGATAAGGAAATCATGTCACAAATTACTTCAAGAATTTATTTACAACCTCTCATAAGTGTTCTAACCAATTTAATGACAATGCTTATTACTCCCACGCTTGTGACCTATCAATCCTTAACAAACCTCTTACTAACCACGAAATTAGAAAAGCAATTTTTTCTTTTAAACCTTCAAAGCATCGGGCCCGAATGGCCTTCATCCCTTTTTCTTCCAAAAATTTTAGCACCTAATAGGAAGTAAGGTTATTAAGTTGTGTCACAAAATCTTTACCACTAACAAAATCGCAGCGGGGATGAACCACACATACATCTGCTTGATCCCCAAAGTAAAAAATGCAAACTTACTAAAAAAATTTCGTCCAATTAGTTTGTGCAATGTCATATAAAAAACTATTACTAAAATAATAGGAAATAGAATTAATCCCTTCCTAGACCGTCTAGTTAACACAGAGCAAGACTGCTTTATTAAAGGAAGAACAGGGAGTGACAATGCTATTATAATCCATGTGGTCTTAAGACACTTCAACAAGTGTAAGGGGAGAGAAAAAATGATCTTAAAACTCGATCTAGAAAAAACCTTCGACAAACTTGAATGGTCCTACATTTATCAAATGCTAAGGATTTACCAATTCCCTAAGAATATACCTAATCTCATCATGAACACTGTCACGACTTGTTCCTTCTCAATCTTGTAAATCGTAATAAAACCGACGAATTTACTCCCGCTAGGGGGATTAGGCAGGGTGACCCCCTATCCCCTATCTCTTTATTCTTTGTATGAACATGTTATCAAACAGAATCAACCATGAGATGGATATTAGGAATTGGACCCCCCCTTAAAATCAACCCTAAGGCACCTAGTATATCACACCTATTTTTCTTGGATGACATAGCTTTGATGGGAGAAATAAATCACAAGACTATCACTAGCATTAACCAGTGCCTAGAAAGCTTTAGTAGCCTCTCAGGCGTTAGAATAAACAAGACTAAATCTAAATTAATAGTGTCTACAAATTTCTCTAATAACACAGAGGAATTAGTAACCAACACCCTTGGAATTACACGAGTACAAACTTTGAAAATTACTTAGGTTTTCCTATGTTGAATGGCATACCCAAGCATAAGGACTACCTTCCTCTTCTTGATAAAATGAGAGGTAAACTAAACAAATGGATTAGTATGGCAGGCAGATGTACTCTCATAAAATTTACCTTAAACACACTGCCTAACCACTTAATGCAAACATCCATGCTCCCAAAAAAACCCCTTCCTGAAATTGATAAGATTCAAAAAATTTATTATGGGGTACTACTCAAGACAGAAAGAAAATTCACCTAATTCGCTGGGATACTGTCACTAAAGAAGTTACAAAGGGGGGGGGGGCTAGGTATAATAAAGGCTTATAAAAAAAACCAAGCTCTAATCACAGGCCTCGCCTGGATAATCATCAACAATGTTCAATGTCTATGTGCAAGGGTCCTAATTAGTATCTATGGGACAAATAAAAAGAATAATAGGTTCTTAGATCATTTGGAAAAGACTTGTGGAAGGATGGAATATCTGTAAAAAAGGGATTAGATGGCCAGTGTATAAATCTTATTTAAATATTTGGGACACAAACTGGATACCTATCTACAAAAACCTTAGGAGCAGTATTCAAAGGCCTTTATCTAAAGGAGAGGATAGGCTTCAAATTAGAAATATTAGGGAAAATAATACTTGGTGCTTAGACAAACTCACTTTGGAACTACCAACCCCTATTAAAAATTGTATCAATTCTATTGCTTGTAATAATTACAACTCAAACGACCAAAGCAATTTATGATGGAGTCTAAACTCAAACGAACTATTTGCAACCTCCTCAACCTACCAACTAATTGATAACAATAACAATGATGTATTTAATAATACCTGGCTTTGGAAGCTCCAATGTCCTAATAAGATAAAATTCATGTTATGGAAAACATATCAAGGACGTCTTCCCACAAGAAGCTATTTATCGAGAATTGGTATTAATATAAATCCTATCTACCCAATATGCAAAACTAATAATGAATCTATTCATCACATCTTTTGGGAATTACATATAGCCAAAAAATTTTGGTAAAAAATTGATAATAACACTGGTGACAAACCTAGTTACAAAAATTGGATGAACTACCTATTGAGCACTCAACCAAAAACAAGTCCAAAATATTTACATTGGCACCAATTACGTCTTTTCATAATATGGAAAATTTAGCACAACAGAAATCAAAACAACATCAATAATAATAGCAACCCTATAAATATTATGAAGATATTGACTTATACGAATGAATTTTTATTCTACACTAATAAAAATGTAGTAGTGGACCGGACTATTCTCTTACAAGTAAAATGGAAGAACCACCTTTAGGGTGGTACAAGACAAACATCGATGGTGCTTTCGACGAAAATATCATGGAAGGTGGCATTGGAACTATGATTCATGATTCAAAAGGAAGGTGGTGTATTGGTACATTAATGAAGGTTATTGCAACCTCACCCATACAAACGGAACTTATGGCCCTACGCCATAGCCTACAACTAATAATCAAGGAACACCTCTTCCCAATTGAAGTGGAAACTGATGCAATGGACATCATAAAAATAATCCACATGAACACAATTACTAACAACAAACTATGCTATGAATGCAGGTTATTGGTGGAGGAGTCAACCAAGCAGGGGATGATATCATTCAAGCATAGCTTCAGGAAAGGGAATTGAGTGGCGCACGTTTTGTTACATGAAGAACTAAGGAACAACTCTTTTGACAAACTATGTAATTTTTCTAAGCCTCTTGTTTTTGTTAACGATCTCTATGAAAGAGATATGGAGGGCTATGTTTATGTAAGATCGTATAGCACTAAACAATGTGAACTCCTAGCTGTATTAGGAAATATTAGTGGCATAGACGCCCTAATGGTAGATCACAGTGATGCATGTATGAAGAACATCTATAGGGTGGAGACATCCCTCCCTACTTACTTTAAAATTATATATATATTATATGCTTTTCGTTTTAAAAAAACGAAATATCTAATTTTGGTTAGAAAGAATTACAAGAAAATACATATGACTTCACACCATAAAAAGAAATGGCCCATATTTTTAAGTCTTACCCCACGTAGCCTATATTGTACATATTTTGAAAATACTAGATTTTTAAATTTCAAAATATGTATTCTTACAATCATTTCTTCTAAAATCTTTGGAATTAAATATGTGTTCTCATAACCATTATTTTCACTCTCTCTTCTTCTCACTTTTTTACATATGCTTCAATGGGCCATCCGCCATTACTGCTTCTCCCCCTATATCACATGGTTGCAATGTAAAAAAATTAACAAGTAAAAGTCCACCATTAAAGGACATTCGAAGCTTTGCTTTAGAAAATAGAATTTCGTGTAATTCTTAGTTGTTTGGATTGGGTGTTGTTCCAATTGATTGAAAATATCAAAAGGAGTTTAAAATTTATATTTGAAGTGATTTGGAGTGAATTTAAGTAAGATTTGAGTTAAATTTCAGAAAAAACGCAAAGAAGAAGACGAAGTCAGTTTTTTGTATAATTATGTATAATCTTGTATAATAGTGTATATGAGTATATAAACACATCGTATACACTATTATACACTTTTATACACCTTTATACAAATGCCTGTAGACGAACTTCTTCTACGATTTTTAGTTGCAATTCCTGTTCAACACCAGTCCAAATCTCCATTAAATGACTTCAAATTTTATATACAACCTCCTTATACTATTTCTAACAAGTCTAAATAACACCCACTCTTCACAAAATCAAATTCAAAATATAAAACCCACATATTTAAGCTTGTTAAAAATCTAATTTTCACCACCCAAATGGACTTGGTTTGTTGAACTAATGTTTGAGTCACAATTACTAATTCGAAAATTAACTTAAAATCTTGAGCAATTCTTTTTAAAGATTAAATGGTAATTTTGAGAACCTATTGGAGTTGGATGTTGAATCCTAACCTATTATTTTTTTGCCAGTTGGTTGTAAATTGAAATATGGGCTATAAAATTGAAAAATGAGGAGCTCACTTGTTCTAACGTGAAATTATCCCTTTTGGTTACCTCATACTCCTAAGCCACTAAATACGCTATTCAGTTACACTATTTTCTTTCTCTCTCTACTTTGATATGTGCCATTCTCTTCCCCTCATTTCCTAAAAACACGATGCTCAATTTAAAAATTTCTCTCACCTACATCTAGCTAGGTAAAAATCAATAGGTTTGCTTATTAAAGCGAATCTTTCCTTCAAAACCTCACACGTCAGACGATACCACTAGAGACGGATTAAAATACCCATATCGAAAAACTATGGCTTTGCTTGAAATGAAAAAGGGAGGGGAAGAGTGATGAAAGAGCAGAAGTAGAAGGGTCGAGGAGATTCAATGGTGTGGTAAAACAAAAAGGCAATGCAGTGAAGAACATTCCATATGGAAACCAAAGGATAAGTTTTACGATTCGATGGTCATCGGAAAATCGTCGGCGAAACACTTAGCAATTTCCTTTTCCTGTAATTTTGATGTTTATTTTATAATTTTGACGCGTGGTAACAGTGAGATTCAGAATTTTTGCTCGACGGAGGATTAACCAGAAATTAGGGTTTGTTCTTAAACAAAGATGACGAAATTTGGGACTGAGCAACTGTTGGACTTTTAAGACATTGGGCTTTAAAGTTTGAAAAGTGTGAATTGGAAATGGAGGGAAATAAAATGGAGGGAAAATGTAAATTTGAAGAAGTGAGCTTTTGTCTTGCACTTTGTCCCTCATTGGTGAGGGATAACTACATTTGTGTGCTTATATATAGAATCACTTCTTAAAGCTCTTAAAAGGAGTTGAAAAGAATGAACCATCGCGCCGTCGTCGTCGCTCACTTGGATTGGCTTGCATTTGGATTGATCGATAAGATTATTTTTGGATAAAATGTATTTAATTATTTAATAATTTATGAAATGACAAGTAACTTCTGAATATTCAGAAGGATAGTCTAGGTACGGTCCTTGCGTAACCGCTGGACCGCGCCAGAACCCTACAATAGATTGAGAGAGACGTTATCGCCGCGGTGCAGGTGTACCCGCGATAGGACCGCGACAAAACACCTTTTCCGAAAAGACACCTTTTCCAGAGACCTCTTCTGATATTTTCCAATTAATTCTGAGGCATGGCTCCATTTTCAACACACAAAAAATATTACAGAACTTCCTTTTTTCTGAATACATTGCATTCTAATTCGCAGTCTCTCTCTCTCAAATTAATAAGTGTGATTTTGCTCCGTTTTTTGAGTTCGCTCGTATCCTGCAGTTTTATTGCCACTGTCGCATGGAGGTTTATTCCATTTCATCCCGGGAGGATTTAATCCATTACCTTGGCGATGTGTGAAGGGGTTAAAAGTCCTTAAGGACACACAAGCAAATTGTGGACTTGGAATATTTCTTATTTTTTACTGTTTTCAGTTTGTTTTTCTTTATTCTTCTAACAGTTTATGATTTTGTTTTAACACAGTAACGCTCACAAGCTTAAGGAATTTTCTGCTAACGTTTCTGTGTTGATTTATATATTAAATTGTTTTCTGTACTGCATTGGAGACTAAAGCTTTGGTGCTTTCTACTCCAGTAAATGTTATGTCCGGTTTAAAGAATATTAAAACTTTGACGGAATAATAAACATACGTGTTTGAAGTATATAAAAACTTCACCATGGTTACGTGTTGTCTGTTTGATTTTGTATTCAGTTTGAAGATATCAAAACTTCACTGATTTGACAAAGTTTTGTTTTGTTTCCAACTCTACATAAAAATGACGAATGAAAACCAAACTAATTGAAATATTGGGGGAACAGGTGCTACTATTACGAATGTTGCTGCCTCGTCAAGCTTTTCAGCTTATGCTCATGCTATGGCAACGTCAGAAAAACCCAAAAAGTTTTCCGGTATTGACTTCAAGTGTTGGCAAATGAAGATGCTCTTCTATCTTACGACGTTGAGTTTTCAACATTTCATCAAGGAGGATCCTCCGGTCTTGGCAGAAAATACTCCGGATGATGAACGACTTGTTGTGACTGAAGCATGGAAACATTCTGATTTTTTGTTCAAAAACTACACTCCGAGTTGTTTGGAAGATGGCTTGTACAATGTATATAGTTTCATGGAACTTCAAAACCATTATGGAATACACTTGAGAAGAAGTAAAAGATTGAGGAAGCCGAACTCAAGAAGTTCGTGGCAGCATGGTTTTTTTATTTAAAGATGATTGACACTAGGTTAGTCATAACTCATGTCCAAGAATTACAAGTCATTGTGCATGACCTCCTTGCTGAAGGTATGACCCAAATCATTAATTTTATTATTAAGATTTATCTTATTATTAATTATGAATTTTTTATGGAAGGTGTGATCATAAATGAGGCCTTCCAAGTTGCTACTTTCATTGAGAAATTACCTCCATTGTGGAAGGATTTTAAGAACTATCTTAAGCATAAGCGGGAGAAAATGACACTAGAAAACTTGATTGTTCGTTTGAGGATAGAAGAAGACAACAAAAATGCTGAAAAGAAGTCATGTGGAAACTCCACAATTGTGGGGGAAAACATTGTTGGAAGGCTCCACAAAATAAGAAGAGGAAGAAGTCTTCTGGACTAAAGAATTACCCAAGCAAGAAAAATTTCAAGGGTAATTTCCACAACTATGGAAAATCTGGGCATAAGGCCGTGGATTGTCGTGCACCAAACAATGATAAGAAGAAAAAGAATCAAGCAAACATGGTTGAAGATGAAATAGAGGACTTGTGTGCCATTTCGTCTGAATGCAACTTGGTAGTAAATCTTAGAGAATGGTGGATAGATTTTGGAGCCACCCGTCATGTTTGTGATAACAAGTAGTTATTTTCTTCTTATTCCCCCACAGGACCCGACGAGACAACTTTCATGGAAAATTTGTCTATGCCCACAATTGAAGGAGTTGGCAAGATTGCGTTGAAGATGATGTCGGGAAAAATTGTGATTCTAAACCAAGCCCTTCATGTTCCAGAAATTCGCAAGAATCTTGTGTCTACCTCACTTCTTATCAAGAATGGATTCAAATGTATTTTTATTTCAAATATTGTTGTATTAAGTAAGAATGATGTGTATGTAGGAAGAGGTTACCTGAATGAGTGCCTTTTTAAGCTAAATGTAATAACAATTCCTATAAATAAAGTTAATGCTTCTTCTTACTTACTTAAGTCAAACATTATCTGGCATTCGCGTTTAGGGCACATAAACTTCAAAACATTGCGAAAAATGATAAATCTAGAAGTATTGCCAAAATATGATTGCATTAATTCCATATGTCAAATATGTGTGGAATCCAAGTATTCTAAGCATCCTTATAAGTCCGTTGAAAGGAATTCAAGTCCTTTAGACTTAATTCACACATATATTTGCGACGTGAAGTCAACACCATCTCGCGGTGGGAAAAAAGTATTTTATTATTTTTATTAACGATAGCACGAGATATTGCTATGTTTATTTACTTAATAGTAAAGATGAAGCAATTGATGCTTTCAAGCAATACAAGAGTGAAGTTGAAACTCAACTAAACAAAAAGATCAAAATGATAAGAAGTGATAGGGGTGTTGAATATGAATCTCCTTTTGAAGAAATATGATTGGAAAATGACATTAGTCACCAAATAGCTGCCCCTTACTCTCCACAATCTAACTGAATTGCGGAGAGAAAGAATAAAATGTTGAAAGAGATGATGAATGCATTGCTGATAAGTTCTGGCTTACCACAGAACTTGTGGGGTGAAGGTATACATACAGCTAACTGAATAATCAACCGAGTAACTCATAGTAAAACACCATCCATTCCTTATGAAAAATGGAAATGAAAGAAGCCTAGGTTGAAATACTTCAAAGTGTGGGGGTGTTTAGCTAAGGTACAAGTTCCTAAACCTAAAAGGGTTAAGATAGGTCCAAAAACGGTTTATTGTGTATTTATTGGATATATAACAATTAGCAAGGCATATCGTTTTCTGGTTCATAAATCAGAAAATCCTGAGATTCACGCTAATACGATAATAGAATAAGATAATGTTGAATTCTTTGAAACTATTTATCCGTATAAAAAGGAAAGTGAAGTGACCTACCAAAAGTCAAAACGTCTCAGGGACGAAATAACATACGCTATGGCTAATGATGAAAATCCGAGAAGAAGTAAACGTTAAAGGACATCTACTTCATTTGATCTAGATTTTCTGATTTTTTTAGAAAATGAGGCTCGTACCTTCAAGGAAGCAATGTCTTCCTCAGAAGCACAATATTTGAAAGAAGCTGTCAATAGTGAAATAAAATCCATATTGAGCAACCATACCTGGGAATTGGTTGATCTTCCTCCAGGTAACAAAACGTTGGGTTCGAAATGGATTTTCATAAAGAAAATGAAAGGCGATAGAACTATTGATAAATACAAGGCAAGAATTGTTGTCAAAGGTTTAGACAACGAGAAGGTTTTGGCTATTTTGACACATACTCGCCAGTAACAAGAATTACATTTATTCGGATGCTAATAACGTCAGCCGCCTTCTATGGTCTTCAAATCCATCAAATGGATGTAATAACAGCCTTATTTAATGGTGATCTAGAGGAAAAAATTTACATGAACCAACGTGAAGGGTTTGGTTCCGGGAAAAGAAAAGAAGGTAAGTCGATTTGTTAAGACCCTTTATGGACTAAAACAAGCACCCAAGAAATGACATGCGAAATTTGACCAAACAATGTTGTCAAATGGTTTTAAAATTAATGAATGTGATAAATGTGTTTACATTAAGAACGTTCCAAATCATATAGTCATTGTTTGCCTATATGTTGATGATATGATAACAATGAGCAATGCCATTGTCGACGTTCAAGCTACTACTAAGCGTATTAAGTTTGATATGATACTTAGGAGTTGCCGATGTAATTCTAGGAATTAAAATCCATAGGACTCCTCAATGTCTAGCTTTATCTCAATCACATTACGTGAAAATGGTACTTGAAAAATTCAAACACTTGGAATTTAGAAGTGCAAGGACTCCAATTGACTTAAGCCATCATGTTATAAAGAATAAATGTGAAAGTACGTCTCAATTGTAGTATGATCGGGTGTTGTGAAGCTTAATGTATATTATGAACTGTACACGACCCGATATAGTTTGTGCAATAAGAACCGATTCACAAGTAATCCCAACAAACATCATTGGGTGGCAATGAAACGAGTTCTGGGATATTTGGAGAATACCCAAGACTACGCTTTACACTAAAATAAATATCTCGTGGTTATCGAAGGATATAGTGATGCAAATTGGATAACCGGCTCAACAAAAACAAAGTCCACAAGTGGATATGTTTATTGTTAGTGGAGGAGCAATATCTTCAAAGTCTTCCAAAAAAATGTGTATCGCTTGCTCTACAATGGAATCAGAGTTTATAGCTTTGGATAAAGCCAGTAAAGAAGCTGAATGGCTTCGCAATTTCTTAGAAGAAATTCCGTTCTAACTAAAACCTTTGGCACCTTTTTGCATACATTGTGATAGTGAGGTTGCAATAGGATGGGCACGGAGCATTATGCATAATGGGAAGTCTCATCATATACGACGAAGACATAACACCATTAGAAAACTACTTTTTAGTGGAATTATTACTATTGATTATGTAAGATCAAAGGATAATGTGACGGATCCCCTTACAAAAGGCTTAACTAGAGAGGGAGTTGAGAAATCATCTAAGGGAGTGGGACTATGGACGAGAACAAGTCAACATGGCGGTAGCTCTACCTAGAATTTTGGATGTTCTGAGATCTAAGTTCAAGTAGCTCAAATAAAGTTGTGATTGACCAATTCAACATTGTCAAAGTAAAATCTTTGCTCCGTTCTCGTGATGAAGACAATGTTTAGTAACAAGGATAGAACTTTACATGTTGTTTAATTATTACCTAAATTTGATGTGGTATTTATCAAATAGTGTCAATCTAAAGGATTACACGTTTAGGAATCACCTATGTAAGTGTGAAGTGGAAGTCGCTTCAATGAGAATTATGTAATGCCTATTCTTTACGCACTTATAAAATCAGGAGGTGTTCATAGCTAAAACGAACGCAACAATGAGAACCAAAAGACGGTTAAGGGTTGGTTGTGTGACATATGGTTTTCTAGGTATACACTAAAGTTTGACGGTTCAAAGATATCAAATCTACTGATTGCCCGAGTATATCCGACATCTGTTTACTAAGGAAAGTTCAAAGGGAAAACTACTTATCCTGATGCAATTAATCCTTACTTGCAAAATAACATAACTTTCATCTATGATCTTTCTTGATACAGGCATTCCCATTCATGTGGAGGATTGTTGGACTTTTAGGCCATTGGGCTTTAAAGTATAAATAGTATGAACTGGAAATGGAGGCAAAAAAATTGAGGAAAAATAAAAATTTGAAGAAGTGAGCTTTTGTCTTGCTCTTTGTCCCTCATTGGTGAGAGACAACTACATTTGTGTGACTATATATAGAATCACTTCTTAAGGCTCTTAATAAGAGTTGAAGAGAATGGACCCTCGCACCGTCATCGTCGCTCGCTCGGCTTGGCTTGGATTTTGATCGATCGATAAAATTATTTTTGGACAATTTATTTAATTATTTAATAATTAATTAAACGTCAAGTCACTGCTGAAGATTCAGAAGGATAGTCTGGCTGCGGTGATGGCGTAACCGTGGTAGGACCACACCAGAACCCTACAACAGATTCAGAGAGTCGTTCTGGCCGCGGTCCTGGCTTAACCGTGGTAGGACCGCTGCAGAACACCTGTTCTAAAAAGACACGTTTTCGAGACACCTCTTCTGATATTTGCCTATAAATTCTAAGGCATTGATCCATTTTCAACACATGAAAAACACTACAGAGCCTCCTTCTTTCTAAATATATTGTATTCTAAGTCGCAGTCTCTCTCTTTAAAATTCGTAAGTATGATTTTGCACCATTTTTTGAGTTCGTTCGTATCCTACAATTTTATTGCCACTGTTGCAGGAATGTTTATTCCGTTTTATCATGGGAGGATTTAGTCCATTACCTTGGCGACGTGTCATGGGGTTAAAATTCCTTAAGGACACGCACTCAAATTGTGGACTCAGAATATTTCTTATTCTTTACAGTTTTTAGTTTGTTTTTCCTTTATTCTTCTAACAGTTTCTGATTTTGTTTTAACACAGTAACGCTCAGAACATCTTGATTTTCTGTTGATATATTTTAATGTATTTTCAACATATCATGCTGTAGTTTCATGTTTTTCATTATATTTATTGTCCTTTTTTCATTGTAATTCAATGTATCTCGCTGTAATATATGTATTCTTCGGTTGAGAATCTGTTTTTATAACTGGAGATGCAAAATTTGGTGTTATAATTGAGTTTGTTGAGTTATATTAGGAGTCTATTATATTAATTGATTCACTTTAATTTTAATAATAGTGTAATCCCCTATTTAGCGCTGTGAATACAGTCGAACACAATAATCTGTCTAGCTGCAACCTATGTTTCACGCAATGAATATAGTTGAATACACTCGAACACAACAACTGATTAGCTGGACTTCCCTGATTCACGAGTATTTTTACTAATGTATTCATAAATACAATAGCTTAAATACATCTAACACTTAAGTAACAACATTACATGGCCTAGTCCTTCCATTGGAAGCAGACATTGGTGAACTATCTAACGAACTAGTAAAACCAAAAGAAGTCATTACATGATTGCCAAACATGGCTAGATTATTCAACACGGTAGTAGTAGTAGTAGTAATTCTATTATTTAAGCTTCCTTCCTTGTCCCTGTCCACTTCTGTTTGAACGTAAGCTGGTGGTTGTTGATATATGTGGTTGTTATTTTCATGTTGGGCTCCTTGTTGGGCTAGTTTATACACAATGCTGTTGCCTTCCCTGAAACTGTGGAGGATATGTGGATTCCCCAAAATCTTCAGCAAGTACCTACATTTACAAAGAATAGAAATATTTAAGGGTGGTGAGTGCTATTCTATTAATTGGGTATAGCAGTTGCATCAGCTTTGATATGAATGCGAGCGCATTCTATAGTTGCTGCTAGTTTGAGATCCCGGCTTAATGCTTCCTGTTTCATGTATAGGGGTGTTGGTCCTTTGATGGCTTGACTAAAGCCCACCACCCAATCACCATTCGAGTATCTGATTACTCCCCTATTACATTTATTTCTAATTTTCCTATAAATGCCACATGAATGTTGCGTTTGAGATGGTGAGTATTTGAGGGCTCCCATTTAATGGCCACTAAAATAGATCTATCTACTTTTGTACATGAAATATTGCTACACTGTAGATATTCCATGGCTCTAGTAATTATCATGTTGGCTTATAATGCATTTGCAGAGGTTGTGGAACATACTTTTATTTTTGTTTAGCCAGAGAAGACAAATACCAAACTAGAAGAGACAATCCAGGTTAGAGAAGGGTACATTGTTGAGGGTTCTTGAGCGTATAGGTCATCCATCCAATGAGTAGAGGGCGAGGGTATTGACTGGATATCTATTCCTAATGCTTCCCATAAATTGGTTGCTATAGGGCATTGCAGGAAGATGTGCATAGAGGTTTCTTCTAGATTGGGGCAGCTTGGACAATATAGATGGGGTGGGTATGCCTATGTGGATTAACAAGGCTTTTGTTGGCAATCTGTCGTGGTAGCATTGCCATAGAAAGTATTTTAGTTTGTTACAAGTTTTTAGCTTCAAAATCCATTGGAAGTTTTCCCATGATTGTGGTCCATAGGGTTGGTAATTAAAGGATATACTGACTTAATGCTAAATATTCCATTAGCGGTGAGGTTCCAGTAGGGTATATCCATTTGACTACTAATTTAGTACTGTGGAGAGTTGTGTTTTGATTTGAGAGGGCAACTCAATAGAGAGGTATGAGAGATCCCATCTTCCATTAGAGATCACGTGGGATATCTTGAGGTTTGGGTCATGTGGAGTTAAGGGCCATGGAGAATGTTTCTTAGGGGTTGATGGCATAGCAGCCAATTTGCATACCAAAAGCTAATCTTGGAGCCACTTCCAACCTGCCATGCAATAGCTTTAGTGCATATATCCCATCATAGGAGGATGTTTTTCCAGATGAAGGAGTGGGATGCATTGGTGTATCTATTTTTGTATTTTGATTATTGTAAAGTTGCCCAGGGGGTTTGGGGGTGAGTAAGGAGGCGCCATGAAAAGGGCTTCTTTTATCAATGATTTTTGTATTCCTATCCCTCCCACATTTTTTGGCAAGGTAACAGTATCCCATTTGATGTAACAGATTTTTCTTGAGTTGGAGTACTTCCGCATAGGAAATCCCTTTGTATTTTGTCAATGTGGTTGTGGTTTTTCCGTGGTATCATGGTGTATTGCATGATGTGGTTTGGGAGTGAATTAAGAGTTGTTTGGATGAGAGTAGCCCATCCAGCTAAGGATAGAAATGTGGTTTTCAAACTATTGAGTCTCTTGTTGAGAATGTCAATAATGAAGTTGTAATCCCTTGGCCTAGGTTTTTGAATTTAATATGGGAAAACCAAGGTACTTTACAAATGTAGTACTGGTTTTCAGGTTAATAATAGAGGATATAGTGTGTTATTGGTGGATAGGGTGGTTTTTAGAGAAGATAATTGTTGATTTAGTTACATTAACTTTCTGCCCTGAGTGTGCACAGAAGAGGTCAAGGCAGCTCTTGATAGTGAGGGCACTTTTCTCATTGGCTTCAGCCATCAATGTTAGATCATCGACAAAGAACAGTTGAGAAAGAGTTGGCTCTTGATGAGAAAATTTTATAGGGTCCCATAGAGTTAGATCTACTTGGTGATTCATTAGAGGGGATAAGAGTTCGATACAAAGTATGAAAATATATGGTGACATGGGATCACCTTGTTTGATGCCGCTAGAAGGTTTAAAAAAATTCGTTTGAGTCGCATTGACTAATACAACTACACTAGAGGTAGCAATACAAGACATGATAAGTTTGGTGATCTTTGGAGGGAAGTGAAAATAATGAAGCGCTCTACGAATAAAGGACCATTCTAGTCGATCGAAGGTTTTTTCTAAATCAATCTTTAGAATCATTTTCCCTTGGAGTTTTGTGTAGTGGTGGATAATTTCTTGAATAATGATAGCATTATCAGCTGCACATCTTCCTTTGAGGAAACTAGATTGATAGGGACCAATTAGTTATCCAGAAAAGGTTTGAAACGATTGACAATTATTTTAGTAACTATTTTATAGGAGGTATTACAAAGTCCAATAGGCCTGGAATTTTGAGATCATTTGCATTAGGAAATTTTGGGATTAAGCAAAGAAGGTAGAATTGGTGTGGTCCGGGATAGTTGGTTGATGATCTTGGGGTGGATTGTTCATCACAAAGATAGGAAGATGAGGGTTTGGGACTTGGTTGATCATCCTGGATGTTATTAATGGACGGAGGTGGTGTGGTAGAGTGTTTAGGGCTATCTTCCTTTGATTGAAGGGTGGTGGTGCATTCATAGTGAGAAGGAGAGTTAGTGATAGATGAGGGAGCTGGGGAGTCGTATGGCAATGATTGAAGATTGGATATGTTAGCAGATATGGAGAGTTGATTATGAATGCTTTGTCCCGTTTCTTCATCTTTTAGTTTCTCCTGGATTGGGCAATGGAGTTGCATGGCCACGTGGCCATTGGAGTGTGATGAGAAAGTAATCTTATCATTAGGGGGTGTTTGATGTCTAATGCCGTGTAAATTAGTGTAGGGGGTGGGCATTGCCACGTGGCATACAATTATGAGGGGTTGTAGTGGAGTTTCGTGAGGGAGAAGCATATTGCTGATCAATGGATTGGTTTTTTGGCTCATCCAAATCCATAGCAACAGATTTGCTCTGATTAGGAGGATCATCAGAAGGCGATAGTAGTAGGGAGAAGGAATTAGTAGTTTGAAAGGTTTTAGGAGTTGTTTCCATAATTCCATTAGTTTTAATATCTTTAGGAGATTTGTTTTTTCCTATATGTTGCTGGAAGCCGTAGCTTTAAATATAGTATGGGCAATAGGAGAATTACCTGGTCTAGCATTAAAGCTAGTGGTACTGTTACCTGCAGGTGTGCTTGCATGCTTGGTTCTTGGTGGGATAGTAGCAAATCTGCTTCTTCATTAATTCTTAGGAAAGTATACCGTCTGCCATTGTTCCTCTGTAGACTATGATTTGGACGTCGATGCAATTTCCCAGGGTCCAACTCGACTTTCTTGTGTTTGCCTTTGGTTGGAGAAGGTGCAAGAAGTCGCCGTGTGTCCTAAGCGACCATTAAAACTTTCTCCTTATTAAACTAGCTGAAGATGCATTCCAATTTTAATGGTTGTTTGCATCGGTTGATCCAGTGGAACTTGTATGCACAACCTAGCATACCCCCCAAATCGTGGAGCTTGTACAATCATCAATATGTAGTAATTTTCCTATCGAGTTTCCAACTTTTCCAAGAATAATTCAACCATAAATTTCTGTAGGCGGCTGTGGTAGTCGTACCCAAACTGTAGAGTATTGTTCTTTGGATTTGGTAGCAGAAATTTTTTGCTCCCAACGCCTAACAGAAAGATAATGGCCATTGATGAACCATGGGGCTTGTTGTAATGCTTTTGCCATGTTCTCTTCTTTAGTAAACTTGACTATACAGAATTCTGATCCTAGATCAATCAATGGAAAGGATTCAGTTGGCTTCCAAGGTCATGAATTTTTTTGTTTAAGTACTGATGGGGAACTTTTTTTCCAAGTAATTTAATTATGAGTGAGTAACGCCAAGGTGAGCACATTCTTTTTATATCATCATCTGTTAAAGAGAATTTCATGAAATTTGATGATAGAGGTTCTTTTTCGATGCCCTCACTCATTGGTTCTAAACAATCCATAACTACTGGATTGGAGTCTGTAGTTATAGTTAATGAATTTTCTTGGGAGAGGAGTTTTCTCTTAAAAGAGGGATTTATATTTGGTGCTTGATAGTTTAGCATGTTCGGTGACTGATCCGGTGGTTTGGGACGAATAGGTGTAGAAACTGGAATTGCTTCACTGGTTATATCTTAGTAGATGAACATGATGAGATGAGTAGAGAGAGTCGAGAGAAAATTTTAGAGAGAGAATCGAAGATAACAATATCAAGCCTAACAATGATAATATTCACGACTAGAAAATTTTAATAACAAATACTAATATGAAATGGATGGGAAAATAGAGCCACTACCTTCTCATCTCAAGGAAGAAACAGGAAACGAAAGGTTGGTTGCACATATTTTGGGAGTAGTGCCTCCTTTCTCTCTTCCTCAAGGGTAAGGTTCCGTCTGACCATATATTTTGGCAATATTTTTTTTGAAGACATTATTTGTTCATATTAATAATTTATTTTTGAAAATTTTTTGAAATTGTTTTTCAAGTTCCCAAAATCTAGTTGAGAGTAGATTTTGGATGAAACTTATTTTCCCACTCACAAAATTTTAACTTTTTTTCCAAATAAAATATATGTCCAAACATAATTTGAACTATAAAAAATTATTTTTCAAAAATTATTTTTTTCAAGTTTCAACTAAATTAATATCCAAACACTAGCTTAGTCTCTCGGATATTTATCAACTGATAGGAATCTTGTCTTTGTTGCTGCACAGATTGATCTTCTTCAATATATCCAAGTTCGATAGACCATAATTTACGTTCTATGATTGAAATATTGAATTTCGCCCTCACAAATTGTTTCAAAATTACTTTTCAAACACAGCCATATTGGGAATTTATTTTTATCTATCATTAATATTGACACAACTAATATATTATTCTTTCTTGAATCAACAAATAAATTAATTGATAAATACGTTTTCAGTAGTGAAATAAATCAAGAAAAAATTAATAATCAACAAAAATGGCAAGTATATTGTGGGAAGGGATCGAGATCAAGCCGAGTTACTAGTAGAATAAGACCTTCCCACGTGCCAAGTTGAATATGAATGATAAATATTATTTTTTTAGTTTCTTACTCAGTATCTTATACACACATTGTGGACCAACCGGATTCATTAAAAAATAATTTTTATGTCCAACACCTACGTAGTCTAAAGCAAGTTAAGTTTTAGATTGTGCTACTATAAATCATTTTATTAAGGTAAAATAATACGTTTTAATTTAAATTTGTTACGATCAAAAATTCCCTAAGGGTCTTGGTGGCGCCGGACGCCACTATCAGGCAAGCCATTTAAAATACTTAATCAAGTTCTTATATTAATAATTTTGAAAACGCTACTTTTATACGATTTAAAACAATGAATTAGTTAAATAATTTTAAAATTTACGAATAATCCCAAATACATCCCAGAACCTGGTGTCACAAACATGAGCAATAGAGAAACTAAATAAGTACAATAACTGTCCGGAATTCAATTGGACAGAAGGTAAAGAGAATCTCGAAAGAGACTATACTAGCTGCAGAATTGCCTCGAGGAAATACAACTCACCTATTCTCTGTGCCAGCCATGCTGCTATGCCACAAAGCCACTAGCCACACAATAAACCTGTGCAACAAAAATGCACAACAAACATACTATGAGTACAAAAATGACGTATTACTAAGCATGTATCATGTCTAATCTCGAAGAAGTAGAGACGAGATGTTGACTTTAACACTTGCTAGTGGTCAAATAATAATATACTACAATGTGAGGAAATCATGGATTTAAATAGCAGGTTCTATGACATTGGAATGATGGACTACAGGTTCAAATCCCGGGAGATATTCCAGACATTGGTAAATTGGACTACGGATTCAATTCCCGGGAGATCAATAGGGCACCCTGATATTGAGTGATACTTGGTTGTGTTATTTTTCCTTACTTAGCTTAATTGAAATTGACTTGCAGCTTCTATCCTATTTTATCGTTGCTTTTCCTGATTATTCACTGCCTTACACTGTTCATTACTGTTGTTATGTTTATTTTCAGTAGGGCCTTGACCTTCCTCTTCACCACTAAACCGAGGTTAGGCTTGGCACTTACTGAGTATCGCTGTGGTGTACTCATGCCTCATATGTGCATGTTTTTCATGTGCAGATCCAGGTACTTCTGGTCGAGCTCATTATCAGTTATCCAGGAGCCATACTCGGAGAATTGAGGTATGCATCTGTCACGTCCACAGATCCATAGAGTCTCCCCCCATTCTCCCTATAGTTAGCTAGTTGCTATTCCGTTCTTTTATATTAGACTACTCTGGTGTTTAGAGAATTGTACGTTTTCTATAGCCTGTGTTGCCCGTGGGTTTCCGGGTCTTGGAAGTATTTCAGTATTTGTTTTAAATTATATGTGCCAGGCGGAAAATCTATACATTTTCTTATGTTATTCAGTATTTTGCTATTGTTTTTCATAAAGATTGTTAAATTCCACAATGTATTAGACTTACCTAGTCGCGAAGACTAGGTGTTGTCATGACAGTTTCACAATTGGTGAACTAGGATTGTTACAAGTTGGTATCATGCTCTAAGTTCATTGTAGTCACAGGACATAGGCCAGTTTATTATATTCTAACTGATCGTCGGAGACGTCTGTACTTAACTATGAGGGGCTATGTAATTGTTTAGCAAAAATTTTTACTTCATTGAATTTTTTGTTATGCTATATTTTGACATGGAGTCTAAACTTTTGTCTTCTATTCTCTTATAGATGGTGAGGAAACGCACGACCCAGGACGATCAGGCACCCGCACCCTTTCCTGCAGCCGCTAGAGGCGGGGGCCGGGGCAGGGATCGTGGACGCGCGCGGGATGCAGTGGCCGCCGAGGTACCACCGACGGATCCATCCAAGACTCAGGCACCTGACACCCCCATAGCCACTACTACTCTAGCTGTTTAGGAGGTATTGGCATAGTTTATAAGCAAGTATACTACGCTGTCACAGGCAGGGTAGCTTCCCCTTCCTGCAGCCACGTCCCAGGCTGGGGGAGGATCCCAGACTCCTGCAGCCCACACTACAGAGCAGAGGGTGCATATGGGAAATATTCCAGATACTATCCATGTCAAGCCTGCAGTACCGGTTAAGCCCGAGGATAGGACACCTGTTTTTGAAGATGAGCAGCGTAGACTTCAGAGGTTCAAGAAGTATGACCCTCATGTTTTCAGCGGACTGGATACATATGATGCTTTGGTGTTTTTGGAGGATTGTCACCGCATCTTTTGCACCATGTGTATTACTGCCTCTTGCGGGGTTTCTTTCGCAGCTTTCAAGCTTTGGGGAGCCGTCTATCACTGGTGGCGCACCTTTGAGTTAGACATTCCGGACGAGGCTGTCTCCCTAATTGGACATACTTTTCAGATATGTTTGAGAGGGAGTTTGTTCCCCAGAGCCTCCGAGATGCATGAAGCATAGAGTTTGAGCATTTGGGCAAGAGCCCTATGATTGTCTCTGAGTATGCCATCTGTTATACTTGGTTCGCCAGACATGCACTAGTTTTGGTGGCTACTGTTTGTGAGAGGGTTCGTTTTATTATTGAGGGTCTTATTCCTCCCATCAGTTCTGGCATGGTGCGAGAGTTGGATATGGATATACCTTATCAGTAGGTAGTGACCATAGCCATGAGGATAAAGGGTATGCACGCCAGAGGGCGAGAGGAGAGAGAGGCCAAGAGAGGTCACGAGAGTCGGGTCATTACTCGGTACCCGTACATCAGCAGCAGTACATCATGGTAGGGGCTATACTGGTCTCCCGGTTCACCTAGCTCTTCCTTCATCCAGCAGTACTCCAGCTCCTCCCAGATCTCAGGAGCCTTATTATGCCTCTGGTTTCTAGTGCGCCTCATGTGCGGGGTACTCCCAGAGGTCATTCTAGAGGGGGTTGGCCTAGTTAGTCTCAGCCACCGCGCCCTCCTAGAGCTTTTTATGAGTGCGGGCATACTCTCCACCTAGTTGGGGAGTACCCCTGACGCGTGAGGGTGTGCCTTGTCAGACTCCATAGCCTCAGCATGCTGCACAAGGTCAGCATCTCATCGTTGCAGCTCCAGCTTCCACTCCACCTGCCAGGCAGCCAGGGCCAGGGATCGGGAAGATAGTGGTCTCCCTCGAGGGAGGGTCCGGGCCATATTTTATCCTATTCTTGATCGTGCTGCGCCCGTCACCTCTGATTCTATTATCACAGGTATTATGTTGGCTAGTCACAGAGATACATCGGTTCTATTTAATCCAAGCTCTACTTATTCTTATGTGTCATCTTTTTTTGCTTCCTATTTGGGCGCAGCCCAAGAGACCTTGAGCTCTCCAGTTTATGTTTCTACTCCCGTGGGAGATCCCCTTGTTGTGGATCGCGTATATCGGTCATATTTGGTTACTTTTCATAGTTTTGAGACCAGGGCAGATCTTTTATTACTTGATGTGGTTGATTTTGATATTTTCTTGGGCATGGATTGGTTGTTGCCCTAGTAAGCTATTCTTGATTGTCACTCTAAGATCCCGACATTGGCTATGCTAGGTATTCCACGTATTGAGTGGAGTGGAACTTTTGATTACACTCCCAGTAGAGTTATATCCTTTCTTAAGGCTCAACGTATGGTTGGGAAGGGGTGCACCACGTATTTAGCTTATGTGAGAGATGTTAGTGCTGATACCCTTTTTGTTGACTCTGTCGAAGTAGTACAAGATTTTGCCGATGTGTTTCCAGCTTATCTTTTGGGCATGCCGCCCGATCGCGACATTGATTTTGGTATTGATTTGTTGCCGGGCAGTCGGCCCATGTCCATTCCACCTTATCATATGGCTCCTCCTGAGTTGAAGGGGTTGAAGGATTAGTTACAGGAATTGCTTGATAAGGGTTATATTCAACCCAGCGTTTCACTGTGGAGTGTTCCTATCTTGTTCGTAAAGAAAAAGAATGGTTCTATGCACATGTGTATTGATTATCGTCAATTGAACAAAGTTACTGTGAAGAACCGATATCCTTTGCCTGTTATCGATGATCTATTTGAACAGCTTCATGGCGCACATGGGTTTTCTATGATTGATTTGCGCTCAGGTTATCACTAGCTAAAGATTGGGGAGCCGGATATCCTGAAGACTGCTTGCAAGACTCGGTATGGCCATTATGAGTTCCTTGTCATTTCATTTGGGCTGACCAACACCCCACCAGCTTTTATGCATTTGATGCACAGTGTATTCAGGCCCTATCTCGACTAGTTTGTCATTTTATTCATAGATGATATTCTTGTGTACTCCTGGGATTGAAAGATCATGAGCAGCACCTAAGGACAATGCTCCAGACCTTGAGGGAAAAGAAATTATATATAAAGTTCTCAAAATGTGAGTTTGGTTGAGTTATGTGGCATTCCTATGTCATGTGGTATCAAGTGAAGGCATTTAGGTAGATCCAAATAAGGTGGAGGCCATGTATAGTTGGCCCAGGCCCTCCTAAGCTACAGAGATCCGTAGTTTCCTTGGCCTGGTGGGGTATTACCACCACTTTGTTGAGGGGATCTCATCGATTACAGCCCCTATGACCAGATTGACCCAGAAAGGTGCTCCCTTTCAGTGGAAAGACGACTGTGAGGCGAGCTTCCAAAAGCTCAAGACGGCTTAGACTTTAGCCCCTATTCTGATTTTGCCTACTGGTTCCGGGTCCTATACAGATTATTGTGATGCCTCACGAGTCATACTTGGAGCGGTATTGATGTATGATGTAGGGTGATTTCCTACGCTTCTAGACCGTTGAATGTACATGAAAAGAATTATCATGTCCATGACCTTGAGTTAGCTGTTATTGTTCATGCCTTGAAGATTTGGCGTCAATATTTGTACGTGCCTTGTGAGCTTTATAGTAATCATCGGAGTTTGCAACACTTGTTCAAGCAGAAGGAGCTAAACTTGCACCAGAGGATATGGTTGGAGCTACTGAAGGATTATGATATTACTATTCTTTATCACATGGGCAAGGCAAATGTTGTAGCCGATGCCTTGAGTCGCCGGGCGGAGAGTTTGGGGAGTTTAGTATATTTACCAGCTTTAGAGAGGCCTATGGCGATTGATGTTCAGGGTGTAGCCAGTTCGTTTGTGAGATTGGACCTTTCCGAGCCCAGTCGAGTTCTAGCCTGTGTGGTTTTTTGGTCTTCATTGTTCGATCGTATCATGAAGCGGCAGTATGATGAGCCTTATTTGCTTGACCTCAAGGACATTGTTCACCATGGCGATGCTAGGGATATGACTATTGGAGATGACGAGTTATTGAGGATGCAGGGTCGGATATGTGTACCTGATGTTGATGATATTCGGGAGTTGATATTGACCGAGGCCCATAGCTGGTGGTACTTCATCCATCTGCTTGCCGCGAAGATGTATCAGGATATGAGGCAGCATTACTGGTGGAGGCGGAGGAAGAAGGACATAGAAGGGTTCATTACTATTGTTATGTTTATTCTCAGTAGGGCCTAGACCTTCCTCGTCACCACTCAACCGAGGTTAGGCTTGGCACTTACTGAGTATCGGTATGGTGTACTCATGCCTCTTCTGCGAATGTTTTCATGTGCAGATCCATGTACTTCTGGTCAAGCGCATTATCAGTGATCTAGGAGCTATACTCAAAGATTTTTGGTATGCATCTGCCGCGTTTGCACATCCGGAGAGTCTCCCTCTCATTCTCCCTATAGTTAGCTAGTTGCTATTCCGTTCTTTTGTATTAGACTACTTTGGTGTTTAGAGCATTGTACGTTTTCTACAACCTGTGTTGCCTGTGGGTTTTCGGGTCTTGGAAGTTGTTCAGTAGTTGTGTTAAAATGTATGTGCCAGGTGGCAAATCTATATATTTTCTTATGTTATTTAGTATTTTGCTATTGGTTTTCGTAAAGATTGTTAAATTCCGCAATGTGCCATACCCACAATCGTGGTCAAATTTCAAGAACAATAATTTTCTAGGTCCTCCCTCAAACCCCAAGTTTTTCTACAATTTTCATGCTCAAATCCATACATAATTGATATATTTAACTCAAAATAGGTGGGGATAACTTACCTTATCATTGACGATGAAGATCCTCTCTTGAAACCCCTCAAAGGATTGAGAAAGTTAAGAAAATATGAGAGGAAACAGCCAAAATTCGATTCTAAAAGCAATCTTCTGCCTCCAGTATTTTTCACTCCTGCGGCCCTACGATAGATTCTGCGGTTCCGCAGGTGCGGCCCAAATACTTCTTCTGTGGTTCACTCCCAGTTGCCCCTCTTCTGCTTCTGCGACCTATCTTCCGCAGATGTGGTCTTGCTTCTGCGGATCCTCGACCACCTCTGTAGTCCCTGAACTCCTGACCAAAATCTGCTTTGGTGGGGTTGCTTCTGCAGTTAACCCACTGCAGAAGCAAAAATACCAGCAAATAGACCCTTCACCCAATTTAAGTTCCAAATTTAACGACCCGACCGGTCGTTTTGAGCTCCGGTGCATCATTCAGCAGGTTGAGACCATGAGCATATTCATCTCAAGTATATTGACTTGTGTGTATTTGTCAGGATTAAAATTCAGGAAGTCTAGAGTCAAATTTAAATGAAAATTTTTATTTTAGAAGCCTTAAGTTGGAGAAAATGGCTAAGATTGGAATTTTTGGTAAACGACCTCGGAATTGGGATCTGAAGGTTCTAGAAAGTTCCTATGATGACTTCAAACTTGGGAATATGCCCGGATAAGGTTTTAGATAACCGGGAGCATTTTGGGGCCTATTGTAGAAGTTAGCATTTTAGACAAACTTGCATCAGTTTGGTTTAAAATGTATTTCAGTATTATTTATGTCCGTTTGGAATTTCGAGAGTGCTCATAGCTACGTATGGTGATTCTGGAGTTGGGAGGGCAATCGGAAGTGAATGCAGAAGTCCGGAGGTAATTTTGGAGTCATTTGGCTAAAGATAGAAATTTGAAGGTTTTTAAGAAAATTCAATCGGAAGTGGAAATTTTGATATCGGGCTTGAAATGCAAATTGTATGGTTTGGATAGCTTCGTTAGGTGATTTGGGACTTATGAGTGTGTCCGGAATATTTTTGTGATGACCGGTGTAGAATTTAGCTTGAATTGGCAAAGTTAGTATTTTGGCGAATTCCGGTTTGATATGTGAGATTTTGATCCGACGGTCAGAATGGAATTCCGAGTTTTTGCGTGGTTTTGTTATGTCATTTTGGACTTGTGTCCAAAACTTGAAGTCAATTGGATGTGATTTAATAGCTTTCGGCATCGGAAATAGAATTTTAAAAACTTCAAAGTTCTAAAAGTTTGAATTGAGGTGTAATTAATGGTTTTAGCATTGTTTGATGTGATTTGAGGCCTCGGTCAAGTCCGAAATGTATTTTGGCACTGGTTGGTATGATATGTTGGGGTCCCGGGGGCCTCGAGTGTGTTTTGCGTTGTGATCACGCTCTTATTTGACATTTCAGAGTCGTTTCTTTGACATAAAGGGGTACCATATTAAGAAACTGAGCTCCAAATTTAGCTTTGTTTGAACTATTATATCTGTATCCAAATTATTGAGCCATAGGAAAAAGAATCATCGAATTTGGGCATCGTATGAGGAAGTTATGCTCATTTTTGTGTCAGGAGATATTGCTGCTTCTAGAATGCTCGCAATTGCAAATAAGGTATGGGAATTGCGAACCCTGTAATCTTCGGAAATTCAAACATAAAGGCCGGGAAATACAAACACTGTAGCAAGCTGGGAAATGCGAAAACACTAAAGCTTCGCAATTGGAAGAATTTCTTGGGAATTGCGACTTCTGCGTCTGGGCAGTGGCTTTCTAGTCCGAGTTATTAGCTTATTTCCCTCATTTCCCACTTAGCCTTGGACGATTTTTGAGAGCATTTGAGGAGGGATTCCATCATCGTCAAAGAGGTAAGTAATTTCTTCACACCATTAGTTAATTCATTGATTATGAGTAGATTTAACATGTAAAATTAAGGAAAATCAAGGGATTTATATGAAAAACCTAGGACTTGGTGAAAGCAAATTTTTACCACGAATTGAAGCATGGAACTAGGAGTAAATTATATATTTGAGTTTCTAAGGTCATGGTTAACCTTTATTTTCGAAAAGTTTTGGATTCCGGGCACGTAGCCTGAGGACATTTTGGTCATTCACAAAGTGGAGTTCGGAAATTGTATAATTTGAATTGTAGCAAGTATTCGCTTATATTCTCATTAGTTTGCCAATATTTGGCTAGTTTTGGAGCATTTTGCGTTGGTTCAAGCCTTCAGAAGAATGTAGAATGTCGGTTATGGATTTTCGGAGCGAGGTGAGTCTCCTTTCTAATCTTGTGTGGGGAAATTACCCCATAGGTGAGTCAAACTGATTATGTGCTCCTAAGCACGATGTGGCGAGAGTCCGTGCGTAGCTACTATTATTCTATTGTCCGGGTAGTCTATGACCCAAAAGCATGCAATACTTGGACTACCGATAGATGGCTTGAAATGCTTTAATCATATTAAATTAATAAATGGATTTCAAAAAGAATGACTGAAGCTTTGCTTTATAAAATTATTAAAGAGAATTGACCTTTCTTGGATATTTGCTCCATGTTAAATGTTTGAGTGATTGTCTTTCTGCGTATGTTTAAGTTACGGGATGTACGCCTCGGCAGATTAATAGATGCATCTATAGGCAGGCCGTCGACCCTCGGCAAGTGCACATTAATTTCTGTTGGATCGAGTCGTCGCCACGATACTCTTTGCGCATGCTTGTATTGCTGCCTGAACTTATTTGAGTCGTTTTATGCCACACTATGGCTTGAGATTTATACTGTTAATAATAACAAAAAGCCTAGGGAATTTTTCCATGAAAGAATTATGTGTTTACTTGTTCCCTCTATCTGGATTAGAAATATGTTTATAAAACAAATCCACCAGTTAAATAAATTTATTATGGATTATAATCATTGGACTACTAGTGAGTGTCAAAGTTGACCATCTCGTCTCTATCCCTTCGGGATTAGGCGAGATAATCATTGGGTACACGTTGTTTATGTACTCATACTACACTTGCTGTGCATTTTGTTGCACAGGTTTATTATGTGGCTCCAGTGGTTTACCGGCATAGCAGCACGGATGGTTTTTGGGAGTACATGAGCTGCATTATTCAAGACTGCCGCAGCTAGGGTTGGAATGCTGATCAGAGGCGGGCGATGGTAGAAGGAGGTAAGAGCCGGGTTAGGCGCTCCAGCAGCTCTAGGAGTTCCCGTTCTCGCTTTTCTTGATCTTCCAAGCTTGAAGCTCGCCTGCTTTGAGAGAGGAGAGACAGCCATTTGATGCATGACAATGGAGAAAAGTACTATATGCTTTATGTTTCCTATGCAGCTACTACAGCTAATAAGCTATGCATGATGATATGTGATGCATGCTTTGACTTCTAAGGCTTGACAGGTCCTTTTTAGTCCATTTTAGTGTTCTGTATTTACTTTTCATCCGCTGTATTCCGGATGGAATGTTGTATTTTATTTCTCTTATTAGTAGATTCTCACACTCTTGTGACTCTGGCTTCTAGGAGGGTTTGAAGTATTGTATTAACTGTTTAAAATTTAAATTTGATTTGAAACTTTATTCTTCAAAATTTTCTAAATATGGAGGAAAAATCCTATATATTAAAAGTGTTAAAAATGAGATTTGTTTAAGTAATTTGTTTGGCTTGTCTGGCAGCGGTGTTCGGCGCTATCATGACCCTTAATGGATTTTGGGTCGTGACAATATGGTATCAGAGCACTAGGTTCCCGTCAGTCTCATGAGTCATGAGCAAGACTAGTAGAGTCTCGCGGATCGGTACGGGGACGTCTGTACTTATCCTAGGGAGGCTACAGGGCTGCTAAGAGTACTTCCGTTCTTGATTTCCTTGTCGTGCGGTTTTATATCTTCGAGGCTTATGCCTTTGATTCCTTCCTACTCAGTCGTACGTGACGCGAGTGCTTGCTAGAAATCGAAAATTTGAAGAACTGCAATGGCACTACAAATGTGATACGGGATGTTTCTCCCAGTATAGTTGATTGGACTGTTATACTCGCTCTATAGAAGGATATCGTATTGCTTCAGCTCAGTAATGGTACTGTGAGGGCCTTGAGGCTGGGTAGTGGTTGCCAAGATGCTTATAAGCTATTATGCCATAGTGTGGTTGTGATGGTAGGATATTTGCCCACGTGTCAGGGTAGTGGATGAATTGAAGGGAAGTTTACTCGTCGTGTAAACAAGGGGTTCAATATTTTATTCCTGGCAAGGGGAAAGGCTTTCAGACTAAGGATGGTCAGATTTGGATTGGTGGAAGTAACGAGACCCATATCTAAAGCGTGGTTGAGCCTTCTATTATGATGGGGTGTATTGGCCCTAATGAAACTTACTAAGTTTTTCAATATTATAATCTACTACAATTCGTCTTATGGCACGATATTGTGAAATAGGATGGGAGATACATCTGTCAGATATCCCATAATGCGGTGGTTTAAGATCGAATCAGAATTCTTAATGTTGATGGATCGATCAAGATGGCCTTTGGAAAGATTCTAAAGTTAGCAGCAATGGTGGATTCTAGTACCATGAAGATAGATTTTATTTAAAGCAAGATTTTAGCAGTGAAGTACGAGGAAGGACATGTGGGAAGTATCAGGCGGTGTTTAAAATTTCTAGAAGGCCAAGTATTAGAAGAAAGGTCGAGTGACCGATTAAGGAAATAAGTTCCGCCAAAGTGGGAGAGTGGCGGGTGTTGCCTATGTTGTTGGTAGTAGGATGACTACGCACCTTAAGGAGAGTTTGGATCGAATTGGGGATGTTACGATTTGGAATTGGAGCCTGCGTGTATGATGTGAAGTATGGGCTGTTATGCTCCACAAGATTGATATGGCAGAAAGAAGTTTCTTGAAATGGAGGAGGGTGTAGAATAACCCTTAATTTGGAAGGATGTTATCGCACATTTAATTGATGTCCGCGAAGGATGAACGGACTTTTGCAACAAGAAGGTGAGCTCAGACTCAGGATGGGCTACTGGTGTTATAGTGAATGACCCCCATGCAGCGGCGTGGTACAATGTCGGGAGGTGATTTCCCTAGGTGGGTTATTCCTCGTGAGCAGGTTAGCGATCGCGTGGTTGGCGAAGCTTCTACAAGGAATTATATTGGTTGTTCAACAAAGAGATCGGTCGTACGAATGTGGATGATGATTTAGAATATGAAAGTTTGGGATTTACAGAAAGATTCCGAGAAATTTTGATAATTTATGGCGCGAGGTTACGCCCCTAAGAGGTAAAGAGTCGGGCAAACTCAGGAATTATGAAATGATGGCATCAAACTAAGTGGGAGAGTCCCACTGCTGAAGATTAGGTTGTATGATTAACTACTTGCATGTTTTCTAGTTATTAGTATATTGATGGGTTATTTATCTATTAGAAAAGGCCATAAGTGGTAACGAGCAAATGAATTGTTTGAGGCATGCGATGGTTGGCATTATTGGCTCATGATAGGACTTGGAAAAAGATTAAGGATTTATGCCTCGTACAGATGCAGGTTTCAGAGAAAGTGATTTCTCTGCGTGCTTCACTGAGAGAGTATTCGTATGTTATAACAGCAATGGAGTGAGTTATATTCAGGACCAGGACAGAATCGGTGGCTCTCAATAATGGTCCTAGTGAATTTAGGAGTTCAAGTATGGTGCTCAGTAATTTTGAGCCTATGGGTACAGTTAAGAATCAAGCTTTGTAGCAGCTTATGAGAAGGTGCGCAAAATGTTCTATGATATTTTGACTTATGGGTAGCATTGAGAAATACGAAATGGTCCATGGGATTCTAGGCAGCATGGTCTCCTGATTCAAGGTCACTCGGGAGGAATCTATATAGAGTATGTTACGTGTTGAATGAAAAAGTATTATTTTAAGGCAAACAATGATTTAGTGGAAGGAAGTAGATTGATTAGCCATGGTTAAATTGGCATATTGGTAGTGGTAATCCGTTCATCCAGCGTGATCAAGTCATGCATGCGATTGTGGCGGTGCCTGTGATGCTTGTCGCTGAAGTGATTGATGTTATTTAGAAGCATTCTTCTGTTATGGCTTGTTATAAGTAGGCAGATCCCGGAAGGGTTATGGTGGCTTGGACCACTATTCAGAGATTGGCATATTAGGTAGTTATGAGAATTCGCCCGTATGTTGCTATTGTTCTCCTGAAGTGAGTTAAATGAACATTCTTATATGATGAAGTGTTAGTCTATCAAGTGGTTCCAGAGTTGTGATGGAAATTGTGTATATCGTATATCCGCATGTTGGGCGCAGTAAGTGTTATGGAATTTGAAGTGAGGAACAAGATTACAGTTCGGTAATGACTATGATTTCACGAGCTTGGATGAGAAGGATGGGAGTTTCAGTGTTTTGAGTAAGTTTGTATTATCGTCAGTAACACTTGAGATCAGTGCCTTTTGCTTTGCATCCTGGTTAAGGATTCTTGATCGCTTTTTAGCGTTGGTGCAACCGGTAGTTGGATGTGCAGAACCGTTAGTTATTTCCGAAGGTTGAGGGAACGTATCCCACAGGAAGATTGTATAAGTGTGACATTCAGTCACTTGATTGAGTAGAGGTTTAAACCAAGTATGATGATTTTGGTAACATCATTACTTTGAGAATTTATGCCTGATGGGCACTCTGGTTATTAGATTATGAATCGAGGAGGTTGCTCCAGTTGTGATTGATGGTTTTTTGTGCTATGAGGAAAGGGAAGTTAGCATAGACCTTTGAAAGGTCATTGGCCTAGTTACGCCCAATCAATATCGACTTGAGGTCGGTAGATGGATTTAAATGTGGGAGTGAGCCTTACGTCAGGCATATTGTGTTCATTTTAGTAATGCGCTCTTGATGGAATAGTAGTCGCGGTGTCATTTCGTGGTCAGCTATTTCATGTAGCGATATATTGCGCCATATGAGTTGTGAGACGGCTTGGTAACTTCTTATGTATTGAGGTCTGTTCAGCAGCAATGTCATATGAGTAGGATGGCTCTCAATATTTAAATCATTTATTGCTCCTCAGTTGTGCATGCGTTTTGTAGCCTATAGCGCTATATGTGTCCTCAGGGATGGTATTATGCACCTTAGCATGTCTATGACCGATTTTAGGTATTTTGTTAGAATGAGCAATCTAGCTCGATATGCATCTCCTTTATTGAGTGCTATTATTATTCGGATCGGGTTGCACGCCGTAGCAGTGTAACGTCGAGTCTGGTTTCCTATATGCTATCTTCTATGTTTTGTTTTCTATATTTTAGGGAAAGTCCGTATTAGTGCGGGGGTTATATAATTCCTTCCAGAGTTTGAATTCTTGGTTATGTTGTGTTCAGATTGGTGGCCTTTTGTCAAATTGTGGCGTTATATGAGACATTTGATCGCATTCGGAGTGGCTTATTTCCTGAGTAGTTCGTACTGGTTGAGACGAGAATATGGGATTTATGATCAGTGCAATTTGATTATATGAAGTATATTAAAGAGCAGAGATCATTACTTGGTTCAGAATGTGGTAATGGTTCTCGTCAGAGGTATGGACCCAATGAATTGTTGATTCAGTAGTTGGTTATGAATTTTAGTGCATCTCTTCTGTCGTGTCAGTGTTGTAAAAGTTAGAACAAGACCTATGTAGGTGATGAGGTTCAATGGGAGCATCTGATTCGTTGAATTTTGGCTAAGTGGATCACAAAAATATTATCGTGGTCTTGTGGATTTTGTGTTGCAATGTAAGAATCAAAGTTATGCAGAGATGTTTGAGGAATGCATATGGTGAATGATTTGGTGATCTCTTGATGAGAATAGGCCTGGCATAGAATTCCGGATATTGAAATTGAGATCGAAGGCCTATTTGCTTTAATAAAAGGAATATCTTCAGAATATATCAAGCTAACATGCTCAGCTAAGTTGTGGCAGCAGTGGAAGGTGCATAAGGTGTTGATCAGTGATTTCACTCAGGTATAGTTCTCAACACGTTCGAGGACGAACGTATGTTTAAATAGGAGAGAATGTAACGACCCGACCGGTCGTTTTGAGCTTCGGTACGTCATTCAGCAGGCTGAGGCCATGAGCATCTTCATCTCAGGTATATTGACTTCTGTGTATGGTCAGAATTAAAATTCAAGAAGTCTAGTGTCAAATTTAAATGAAAATTTTCATTTTAGAAGCCTTAAGTTGGAGAAAATGGCTAAGATTGGAATTTTTGGTAAACGACCTTGGAATTGCGATCCGAAAGTTCAAGCAGGTTCGTATGATGATTTTAGAGTTGGTCGTATTGCCCGGATTGGGTTTTAGATAACCTGGGAGCATTTTGGCGCCTATTGTAGAAGTTAGCACTTTAGAAGAGCTTGCATTAGTTTGGCTTAAAATGCACTTCATTTTTATTTATGTTCATTTGGAATTCTAAGACTGGGCGTAGCTCTGTATTGTGATTCTGGAGTTGGAAGCACAATCATGAGTGAATTCGAATGTCCTGAGGTCATTTTGGAGTCCTTTGGCTAAAGATAGAAATTTGAAGGTTTTTGAGAAAATTCGTTGGAAGTGGAAATTTTGATATCGGCCTCGAAATGCAAATTTTATGGTTTGGATAGCTTCGTTAGGTGATCTGGGACTTAGGAGTGTGTCCGGAATATTTTTTTGATGATCGGTGTAGAATTTAGCTTGAATTGGCAAAGTTAGTATTTTGGAGAATTCCGGTTGATACTAGAGATTTTTATCCTAGGGTCGGAATGGAATTTTGAGTCTTTCTGCAGCTTTCTTATGTCAATTTGGACCCGTGTGCAAAATTTGAAGTCAATCGGACGTGATTTGATAGGTTTCGGCATAGGAAATAGAAGTTGAAAACTTCAAAGTTCTTCAAGCTTGAATTGAGGTGTAATTCATGGTTTTTGCGTTGTTTGATGTGATTTATGGCCTCGAGCAAGTTCGTAATGTGTTTCGGGACTGGTTGGTATGATTGATTGGGGTCCCGGGGGACTTGGGTGTGTTTTGGGTTGTGATCACGCTCTTATTTGACATTTCAACATCGTTTCTTTGGACATAAAGGGGTACCATATTAAGCAAATGAGTTCGAAAGTCAGTTTTGTTTGAACCATTAGATCCATATCAAAATTACGGAGCCACAGAAAAAAGAATCATCGAATTTGGACATCGTATGAGGAAGTTATGCTCATTTTTGTGTCAGGAAAAATTGTTGCTTCTGGTATGCTCGCAATTGCGAACAAAGTATGGGAATTGCAAACCCTATAAGCTTCGCAAATGCGAAGAAAAAGGCTGGAAAATGCAAAATCACTGTAGTAAGCTGGGAAATGCGAAAACACTGTAGCTTCGCAATTGCGAAGAAAATTTTAGGAATTGCGACTTCTACGTCTGGCAGAGCCTTTTTAGTCTGAGTTTTTGGCATATTTCCCACTTAGCCTTGGATGATTTTTGAGAGCATTTAAGGAGGGATTCCATCATCATCAAAGAGGTAAATAATTTCTTCACATCATAAGTTAATTATACAGATTATGAGTAGATTTAACATGTAAAATTAAGGAAAATCAAGGGTTTTGTATGAAAAACCTAGGACTTCGTGAAAACAAGTTTTAACAACAAATTTGAGCGTGGAATTAGGAGTAAATTATATATTTGAGTTTCTAAGATTATGGGTAACATATTTTGGATTCTGGGCACGTGGGCCCGAGAGCATTTTGGTCATTTCACAAAGTGGAGTTGGGAAATTGTATAATTTGAATTGTTAGCAAGTATTCGCGTATATTCTCATTAGTTTGCCGTTGTTTGTCTAGTTTTGGAGTATTTTGCGTTGGTTCAAGCCTTCAGAAGAATGTAGAATGTCGGTTATCGATCTTCGGAGCGAGGTGAGTCTCCTTTCTAATCTTATGAGGTGGAAATTACCCCATATGTGAGTCAAACTGATTATGTGCTCCTATTTATGGGGGCCACGTACGCACGAGGTGATGAGAGTCCATGGGTAGCTACTATTATGCTATTTTTCGAGTAGTCTAGGACCCAAAAGCATGTTATACTTGGATTTATTGTGAACCCATTGATGGTTTGAATTGCTTAAATCATATTAAATTTATAAATGGATTCAAAAAGAAAGACTTAAGCTTTGCTTTCTCAAATTATTAAAGAGAATTGAACTTTCTCGGATATTTGCTCCATGTTGACTGTTTGACTGATTGTCTGTCTGCGTATGTTTAATTTGGAATAGGCCGTACGCCTCATAAAATTAATAGATGCATCTATAGGCGCGTCGTCGACCCTCGGCAAGTGCACACTTATTTCTGTTGGATCGGGTCGTCGTCACAGTATGATTTGTGCATTATATAAGAATTATGTATTTACTTGTTCCCTCTATCTGTATTACAAACATGATTAAAAAACAAATCTACCGTTTAATATATTTATTATGGATAATAATTAATGGACTACTAGTGAGTGTCAAAGTTGACCATCTTGTCTCTATCCCTACGGGATAAAGCGTGATACTCATTGTGTACACAATATTTGTGTACTCATACTACACTTGTTGTGCATTTTGTTGCACATGTTTATTATGTGGCTCCAGTGGTTTACCGGCATATCAGCATGGATGGTTTTAAGGACTAGATGAGCTGCATTATTCGAGACGGCCGCAGCTAGGGTAGTCCCTTTTTGTGTTCTATTTTTACTTTCGTCCACTGTATTCCGGACGGAATGTTGTATTTCATTTCTCTTATCAGTAGATGCTCATGCACTTGTGACTCCGGGTTCTGGGAGGGTTTGAAGTGTTGTATTAACTGTTTAAATTTTAAATTTGATTCGAAACTTTATTCTTAAAAGTTTTCTAAATATGGAGGAAAAATCCTAGATTTTAAAAGTGTTAAAATGAGATTTGTTTAAGTAATTTGGTTGGCTTGCCTGGTAGCGGTATGGCGCCATCACGACCCTTAATGAATTTTGGGTCGTGATACAAAATTTCGATATGTTAATCACCCGAGGTCCCCGAGGACCTTAATCAAACCTACCAACCAATCCCAAAACACATTACGGACTTTTTCGAGGCCTCAAATTATATCAAACAAAGTATAAAACCATGAATTACACCCCGATTCAAGCTTTACGACCTTTGAAATTCCAAACATCTACTTCCGACGTTTAAACCTATCAAATCACGTCCGATTGACCTAAAATTTTGCACACAAGTCATATTTGACATTACGGACCTACTCCGGCTTTCGGAACGAAATTCCAACCCCGATATCAAAAAGTCCACTTCTAGTTAAACATCTCAAAAACCATCAGTTTTCTATATTTAGCCAAGTGCTCGAAAACGACCTACGGACCACTGAATTCATTTCTGATCGCGCTCCAGTCTCGAAATCCCATACGGACATCGGTAAAACTGAAACGCACTTCAAACTAAACTTATGAAATTTCTTAAAAAATGCCAACTTTCATAATAGGCACCAAAACGCTCTCGGTCATTCAAAGCCCAATCCAGGCATACGCCCAAGTTCGAAACATTATATGAACCTGCAGGAACCTTCAGATCTCGACTTCTAGGTCGTTTATAGAAATCCAAATCCTAGTTGATTCTTTCATGCGTACAAGTTATAATACCTAAAATAAAGCTATTCATGGCCCCTAACTGCTGAACGACGTGCTAGAGATCAAAATGACCGATCGGGTTATTACAAATTTTTACGAGATATACAATAATAACATTCTTTTGTGAATTGAGACTGATTAAAAAGGAAAGAGTATAGCACAAAATTGATGCAAATGAAATATAATTTAACTTATATGTGTTAGTATTGTAAAATTAATTCTAATTTCAATTTAAATTAATATCTTATTACAAAATTATCTCACTACTGGAATTCCAAAAAAAACGACCAGCGTTGGTTGCTAAACTAGCGAAAATAATAAGATAAATAGTTGAAACAAACCTTGGTTGCTATTTGGTCGCTAAATTAGTCAAACTATTGACTAGACTAGTCAAACTTGCTTGGTCAAACGTTTACTGATCAACAATGGTAGCTAAAGTGGAACCCACCTACAAAATTTTAATGATCATATTATTATTTTTTAAAAATTATAAAATATTATTATATATCATATAAAATTGGAAGGGTAGGCAGATAGTGACCAACTTTGATCGCTTAAATGAGATCCAGTTATACATTTTTAATAATTATATTATTAATTTAAATATAATATAAAATATAATTAAATTTGATTTAAATTTAGCTACCAACTTTGGTCGCTAAAATAAATTCATGAATAAATAGCGACCAAAGTTGGTCTCTATTCAGGTCAATAATGGTCAAAATTAAAAATTAATTTTGTATTTACTATTAAAATAATATAAACATAAACCGCTAATACTTTTGTAATGCAAGGGATGAATAGTACTGCGAAGCGTGCATCTCTCTCTCTCTCTCTCTCTCTCTATATATATATATATATATATATACATACATATATATATATGTATATATATATATATATATATATATATATATATATATATATATATATGAATATATATTTATGTATATATATCTGTAACCATCATTAGCAGATTCATTTTCTATTGTTTCCCTGATCAAACTAGAAGTTACCAAGGAACCATGCATAGCAGTGAATAGGGAGCCGCCGAATACACCAGCTACGCCTAACATGTGAAATGGGTATATATATATACCTATATATATACATATATATAGGTATATATATAAGCTATAATTGATATAGTATTACCTAATACACGTATACTCAGTGCATACTATAACGTAAGTATATTATATATATATATATATATATATATATATATATATATATATAGATATATATATATATATATATATATAGATATATTTTTACACACACACACTTACGCTATATTATGCCCTAAGTATAAGTCTATTAGCTAATATTATATCGAATATAGCTTATATATAATATATATACTGTCATGACACTAGTTCACAAATCGTGAACATGTCATGACTGCACCTAGTCCGCATGACCAGGTAAGCCCAATGTCTCAACCCAATTTCCAAACCCGGTGATGGTGCCTCTCGTGAAGACAAGGGCACCCAACAGAACAATGTCGCCTCTTTCAAAAAATTTTAACATAAATGAAAAGATAAATACAACTTAATGACAGGATAATCGATATCTACAACCCAAAACAGCCCGACCGAGGTGTCACATGTCACGAGCATCTAGAAGGATTTTTAATGCAACTACAAAGTCTGCAATGCATAGAATAAAAACTGAAAATCAAGAGGAAGAAACTCGGTGCCGCGAACACTGGCGGTAACCTTGCTCAGTTACCATAGTAGTACCTTCAATCATGTAATGACCTGCTACCGAGTGAACAATACCTACAACTGCATGCGAGGTGCAGGGAGTAAAGTGAGTACTCCAACTAAGTGAGTTATAGAAGTAAATAATAACTTAGCAGTAAGAAATCACGTATAACAGATCATCATGTATTATACAAGCAGTGAAAAACCCTTAAATTGAGAAAAATCAGTGAAATCTTTTGATATCTTGGCTCGGTTTTATCCTTAACCACTCGACGTGTGACCTTCGCTTCTTCATTAATGACTCGCAATATCCTGCCCAAAAGGCGAATTTGAAGAAAACAAGCACATCGGCCACTTAACACTTCAATCAAGGACGGCAATACCACGCCGCCGATGGAGACTCCATCACACTTCAAAACACCAAGTCTCATCATCTCGGCATCCCAACCTTAACATCCTCAGCCCGATTACCTATACCACTGTCGGGAATAAAATGCCGAATCTTATCACGAACCGAGTAAACTTCCCTTCAAGTCTTTCACTGCCTCCACGTGTAGGCAAACATCTTGCCATCATATCAATGCCACCAAAAATAACTCATAAGGATCATGGCCACCTGTGCCTAACCTCGGGGCTTCCAGAAGCACCGCTATCGAGCTAAAACGATAAGATATCCTTCCATAGAGCGAGTGTAATAGTCCAATCACTATACCGGGAGAAAATCCCGTACCACATCTGTAGTACCAACAAAATTCTTCAATTCTCGATTTATAACAAGCGCTCTGCGTCGCATAAGATTGAGTAGAAAGGAAACAAAGGCATAAAACAAAGGCATAAGCCCCAAGGAATTAAATAGCACGACAAGGAAATCAAGAAGGGAAGTACTCCTAACTACCCTGTAGCCTCCCGAGGATAAGTATAGTCGTCTCTGTACCGATCGGCGAGACTCTACTAGACTTTCTCATGACTCGTGAGACCGAAGGGAACCTAGAGCTCTGATACCGTGTTGTCATTGCCCAAAATCCACTAAGGGTCTGGTGGTGCCGGACACCGCTGTCAGGCAAGCCAACCAAATTACGTTAAAAATATCTCATTTTTAACACTTTTAAAATCTAGGATTTTTCCTCCATATTTAGAAAATTTTGAAGAATAATGTTTCAAATCAAATTTAAAAATTAAAAATTTATACAATACTTCAAACCCTCCCAGAACCGGAGTCACAAGTGCATGATCATCTACTGATAATAGAAATAAAACACAACATTCCGTCTGGAATCCAATGGATGAAAGTAAATACAGTACACTGAAAGGGACTACCCTAGCTGCGACCGTCACGAATGATGCAAATCATCTAGTTCCAAAATCATTTGCGCCGCTATTCTAGTAGACCACTAGAGCCACATATACCTATGCAACAAAATGCACATAAGTGTTGTATGAGTACAAAAATAACATGTACCTAGTGAGTATCCCGCCTAATCCCGAAGGGGTAGAGACGAGATGGTCAACTTTGACATTCACTAGTAGTCCAATGACTATTGTCCTTAATTAATATATTAAACAGTTGATTTGTTTTATAAATATAATTCTAGTACATATATGGGAAAAATAAGTGGTCATATAATTCTTCATGAAAAATTTTCTTAGATTTCTTGTTATTATTAACAATATGATATCACCCTAGTAGGGCATAAAACAACTCAAAAGAGCTCAAAACAACAACACAAACATGTGCAAAAGATGCCGAGGTCGACGTCCCGCTCCAACAGAAATGTAAAGTGTGGACTGCTGATGGTCGAGCAGCCCGTACCATAGATGCATCTATTCCATCGAGGCGATCGGCCCGTTCCAAAATGTAAACACATACCTTGCTCGCGAATCATACATGCGACGCAGGTACACATCAAAAATCATGCGCAAATAGCCAATTAGAAACTTGTTCGGGAACAATTATCAAATTACAAGCAATTCCGTTTTTATTCAATTTAAAAGATAGAAGTGTAATCCTTTAATATTTCATTTACAAATTCTATGTGATTTAAGCAATTCAAGCAATGAAAGGATTCATAATTAATCCAAGTATAATATGCTTCTCGGTCCTACACTACCCGGACATTAGCATAATAGTAGCTACGCACGGACTTTCGTCACCTCGTGCGTACGTAGCCCCAATAATTAGGAGTACATAATAAATTTAACTCACCTATGATGTAATTTCCCCCTTACAAGATTGGAAAGAAGACTCACCTCACTCCGAAGATCTACAACAGCCATTCTACATCCTTCCGAAGACTCGAACCAACGCACAAATGCTCCAAAACTAGCCAATGATGATACACATTCATTAATATATACTAGGGTACTCATTACAATCCCATTGTATACCAATTCCTAACCCCGCTCGGAAAGTTGACCAAAACGCCCTAGGGCCTACGTGCCCCGAATCCAATATATTTTGAAGATAAAGGTTACCCATGACCTTAGGAACTCACATATATAATTTACTCCTAATTCCATACTCAAATTCGTGGAAAAATCCAATAATAAAATTTCTAGGTCTTTCTACCAAAACCCCAAATTTTTCTATACAATTCATGCTTGAATCCATATACAATTGATGTATTATAATAGGTGGGGATTACATACCTTATCATTGATGAAAAAAATATCTTCTTGAAGCTCTCCAAAATCGCCCCCAAGCAAAGAAAATGTGATGAGAAATGACTCAAAATCGGATTTTAAAACATTCTGCCCAACTATAGTGTTTTCGCAATTCCCAGCATTTTCTTCGCATTTGCGAAGCTACAGTGTTTCAATTCCCAGCCCAGCTACAGTCTTTTCGTAATTTCTAAAATTTTCTTTGCATTTGCGAAGCTACAGTGTTAGAAATTCTCAGCATTTTCCTCGTAATTGCGAGCATACCAGAAGCAGCAGATTTCCTGACATGAAAAAGAGCATAACTTCCTTATATGATGTCCAAATTCAATAATTCTTTTTCCTATGGCTCCGTAAATTTGATAGGATCTAATGGTTCAAACAAAACTGAATTTGGTTCTCATTTGCTTATATAATACCACTTTATGTCCAAAGAAATGACGTTGAAACATCAAATAAGAGCGTGATCATAACCTGAAATACACCCGACGCCCCCTGGACCCCGACCAATCACTCCAACACGTCTCAAAACACATTACTAACTTGCTTGAGGCCACAAATAACAACAAACAACGTTAAAATCATTAATTAACCTCCAATCCAAGCTTTATGAACTTTAAAACTTCTATCTTTTATTTCCGATGCCGAAACCTATCAAATCACGTCTGATTGACTTCAAATTTTGCACACAAGTTGTATTTGACATTACGGACGTACTTCAACTTTTGGAATCATATTTCGACCCTGATATCAAAAGTCCACTTCCGGTCAAACTTGTCAAAAACCTTAAAATATCTATCTTTAGACAAAACAACTCCAAAATGACCCACGGACCTCCGAATTCACTTCCGATCGCGCTCCAAAGTACATAATCACCATACGGAGCTACGTTCGGTATCAGAATCCCAAACAGACATCAATAACACTAAAATGCACTTTAATCCCAACTTATGCAATTTCTTCTAAAATGCTAACTTCCTCAATAGGCGCAAAAACGCTCCCAGGTTATCTAATACCTGATCCGGGCATACGCCCAAGTCAAAAATCATCATACAAACGTGGTGGAACCTTCGTATCTAGATTACGAGGTCGTTTACAGAAAATTCCAATCGTAGCCATTTTCTCTAAGTTAAAGCTTCTGAAATGAGATTTTTTATTTAAATTTGACACCAAGCTTCCTGATTTTTAATTCTGACCATAAAAATCAATATACCTGAGATGAATACATCACTCTATGCTAAAGGAACAATACCCAATTGAAAACAATCGAGACATAGCAAAAATATTTGGAAACTAGGAAAATCCGAGCCGCCAGACCGCTTCGCAAAAAATTACAAAACTGACATTATCGGATTCCTCGTCTCACCACGAATCCATACATACCAAGAACTCTCAAATCTGAGCTCAAATGGCCTATCAAATCCTAATTTGAAATATCAAAAACTCAAGCCCTAGTCCGCCAATTTTAGGCTTAATTTCCATGAATTTCTAGACCAATTTTACAATATAATCATGTTTTTAATTCAAAATCTTATCTCCAATAGACTCCAGTTGAAACCCTCTTCAATTTCTCCCAAAAGATCTCAAGATATTCAACAATAAGGAAAATAATACCTAGCTCGCGGAAGAAATATTTCTAATTCAACACAGCACTTTCACTTTTGCGGTCCCCTTCTCGTTTTTGCGGGACCGCTTCCGCGTATCTTATTTCCACTTCTGCAAAAATTCCATTCTCAAACCAAACCGCTTTTGCGGCCAAAATATCGCATAAGAGATTCTGCTTCTGTGGTCACAATATCGCATAAGCGATTCCGCTTCTGCGGCTATAATATCGCTACTGCGGAACCAGTGCCCCAGACCACTTCGCCACTTCTATGGACAATGCATCGCTTAAGCATGCCCCTTTCTACGGTCCAAGAACAATAGAAGTAAAACTACCAGATACCAGCAAAATATGAAGTCTCTAAATTCCAAATTTCATACCGATGGCCATCCGAAATCGCCCCGAGGCCCCCGAAAACTCAACCAAAAGTAGCTACATTTCTTAATACCTTATCGAAACCTATTCCAATCATCAAAACACTTCAAAAAACACTAAAATCATCAATTCTCATCGAATTCAAGCCTAAGTTGTTTAAAAACTTCTGAAACACGCATTCGATCAAAAACCCGATGAAATGGCGTGTGAATGACCTAAACTTTTTCAGACATATCCAAAATCACCTAACGAAGCTACCGCAACTCTCAGAATTCCTTTCTGACTCTCGGACCAAAATCTCACCCATCAATCGGAATTCATCAAATACTAACTTTTCCAATTAAAGCCTATTTCTACACCGGACCTCCAAAATACATTTCGATCACGTTCCAAATTCATAAATCGCCTTACGGATCTAGAAAAATCATAAAAACTCCGATTTAAGCTCGTATACACATATATCAACTCTTGGTCAATTCTTTCAAATTTAAAGTTTCCAGCTGCAACTATTCTTTCAAATTCATCCAGATCCATATCACTCATAATGCATACCACGATGTGGAAACACGTTCTCAAGTCGCTAAACTAAACGTGTGTTCATATTTGTAGGTTTTGATAAATGACAAACCGACGTGAACGGAACATTGACATATGCCGAAGGCCGCGCACAAGAGAAACAAAGATCAAGATTTAGTAAAGCAACAAAGTTATACATGAGTCATTCTATAATTGTGATCTTGATCCGACAATTGATTCAAGACTTGGCTTCTCTCGTAAAATCATTTTTATCAAACCATGCATCTTTAATTTAAAGCAAAATGATTTTCAAACATTTCTTTTTAACCAAAATGAATTCTAAACATGTCTTTCAAATCTGGATAAAGATAATCGATTATGTACTTTATGATAATCGATTATGTTAAAGCAGTGTACACCAGATTTTTCAAAGCTGTAAGATAATCGATTATGTACCTTATGATAATCGATTATGTTAAGGCAGTGTACACCAGATTTTACAAAGCTGAAAGATAATCGATTATGTACCTTCTGATAATCGATTATGTTAAGGCAGTGTTCACCAGATTTTTCAACGCTACAAGATAATCAATTATGTACCTTATGATAATCGATTATGTTAAGGCAGTGTTCACCAAATTTTTCAAAGCTACAAGATAATCGATTATGTGCCTTAGACTAATCGATTATGTTGAGACAGTGAGCATCAGATTTTACAAAGTAGCAAAATAATCGATTATGGCTTTTCTGGTAATCGATTATTTTAAAGACCGTTGCCAAACTATTTTCAAACACTGAAAGATAATCGATTATGTACAATCAGACAATCGATTATGTTAAGCATAAAATCGGGGATTGATTTTTGAACGTTGTTAGGTAATCGATTATACGATTTGGATAATCGATTATTCTGCTTAAAATCTGGGATTGATTTTTGAACGTTGGCAGATAATCGATTATGCAGAATCAGATAATCGATTATCCTAGCACAAAATCAGCAATTTGTGGTTGGCAACGGTTTTGGGTGTTTTGAGCACAATAAATACAACTCAAAATCACTCTTCTAAGCACAACAACTGATCACATTCTTGCTAAAGCTTACATACTCTCTTTGAAATCATTTTATATTCATTTCATTAGTTTTTGAGAGCCAAACTCTTGACGAAATTGTTATGTTCTTGAGCGTATTGTTTTTACTCATATCTACTCTATTAAGAGAGTCTTGTCTTGAGTGCTAAGTGTTTGTACACACTTGAAGGGATATTGTAATCCCTTGTTGTAAGAAGGAAAAGTAGTTCCTTGGTTTGAAGTCTTGAGGTGCGGTATCCTCGAGTAGGTTGAAGTCTTGTAGAGTGTATATCTACGAGCAAGTGTAACAGTTTGTTAAGCACCCGTAAGCTTAACGAAGTTAGTGTAAAACTCGAGAGAGTCTCTCGGGGACTGGACTAACCACGTGTTGTGGTGAACCACGATAAAATTCGGTGTGTTCTCTCCTTATCTTTTTAATTACTGCACTTACGTTATTCCTGCAATTTTTAATTCTGCAAATTTACATTGTTTTTTATTATAACGCTATTCACCCCCCCCCCTAGCGTTAAGCGTATATTCTAACAATTGGTATCAGAGCCTAACTCTCTGAAAGACTTAACAGTTTGAGAGAAACTTTCCATGGCTTCTACTCGTAGTGTTTATGCAGGACTAGGTGAAGGACAATGCTTCACAAGGCCACCACTTTTTGATGGCACCAACTACACTTACTGGAAGGAGAGAATGAGGATTTTTATACAATCAAACAACTTCCAACTATGGAAAACTATCAAAAATGGAGAACTACAACCTACCAAAAAGGTTGGAGAAGAACTCGTTCCAAAAACGGAAGACGAATACGATGCCGATGATATTAGAAAAATAGAGAACAACGCAAAGGCAATCAACATGATGTATTGTGCAGTGAACCCCGATGACTATAGAAAAATATCATGTTGCACCACTGCCAAGCAAATGTGGGACAAATTAGAAATCACCTACGAAGGTACGGACCAGGTAAGGGAAGCTAAAATTGATTTCCTAACCCACGAATATGAACTGTTTCGCATGAAGGAAAACGAGAAGATAGATGACATGTTCGAACGATTCTCAAAAATCGTTAGTGACCTACACTCCCTCAAAAAGACATTCACGGATAAGGAGCTTGTCCGGAAAATTCTACGAAGCCTCACTCCGGAATGGCGTTCCAAAGCCGATGCTATCCAAGAATCAATCGGCATCACAAACGTCACCATCGACGGACTACGAGGTAATCTTAAAACTTATGAATCAACTATTCTTAACTCTCCTTTGGATGATCAAAGGAAAAGAAAGATTGCGCTCAAAGCATCAACTACTCAACCTCAAAACGATGAGGAGTCAAGTGATGAAGATGTCGAGCTTGGACTCGTTATTAAGAAATTTCACAAGTTCATGCAAAAGAAGTATGAACGATAAGGTAAGCAACAAGGCGACCAATTGAAGTGCTATGGATGCGGAGAAATCGGGCATATCAAATCAAATTGTCCAAACATCAAAAAGGAGAAGAAACCATTTAAGAAACAAAGAGCATACATCTCTTGGGGAGGCGACTCCGGAGACGAGTCAAGTGATGGAGAAGGAAACGAGACCGCAAACTTGTGTCTTATGGCACACGAAGAAAATCAAAATGAGGTATGTAATTCTTCTAAGAACTATTTCACATTAGAAGAAATGCAAGATGCATTTGATGAGTTGTATAAAGAGTTTATTAGCGCTTCTAAATCTATAAAAGATTTAAGAAAACAATTTTCTTCAAAAGAAAAGGATTTTGAAAAACTCACTCTTGAGAATGAGAAATTAAAAGAGGAAACAAGTTTTATGGCAAAAGAAGCGTCGATAAACCCGAAAGCTCAATTAAGGATTGTACTTCTTGCAAATCTCTAAAGGAAGAAGTTGAAAGTCTTAGAAGCACTTTGCAAAAATTCAATTCTTCACACAAAAATATCAATGAAGTGCTTTTAAATTTGAAATCCACTAAGCACGGTATAGGCTTTAAACATGAGACGAAAGAAAATGTTGAGTCCATTCCAAAACCACCTAAGACTCAACTTAGGCAAAACAAAATAAATGTCAACACTCAACCTAGAAATTTTAATCCTAGAATTGCATCTCATCCTAGAACAAATGCTAGGAGAAATATTGGAATGTATAGACCACGTAGACAAGATTTTGCGAAAACCACATCAAAGCTATATTTCTAAAAATGTAGTGAACACTAGAAGAAACGTTGGCATGTATAGACCACCTATACAAGATTTTCGAAAACTACATCAAAACTATGTTCCTAAAAATAGAGTGAATAATTTTAGACCCCCAATTATTATCATCCTAGAAGAATGCACAATCCGAACGTCATTTGTCATTATTGCAATAAAATTGGACATATTACTCCCGCATGCTTCACTAGACATAGACATTTCACTGCAGGGCAATCACACCAATATGCTGCACCTAACACACAGGGACCCAAAATGGCTTGGGTACCAAAATCTCATTAATTTGTTTTGTAGGTGTGTTTGAAGGGATCAAGTGCACTTTGGTATCTTGATAGTGGATGCTCCAAACATATGACCGGCGATGCATCAAAATTCCTTCAACTAAAACCCAAGGAAGGAGGAAATGTAATTTTTGGAGACAATAACAAAGGAAAGATTATCGGCATTGGATCGGTCGGTAAGGACGAATCCTCCTCCATTAAGCATATTCTGCTTGTTAAAGGTCTTAAACATAATCTCTTGAGCATAAGTCAATTATGTGACAAGGGAAATCTTGTATTGTTTGACTCCGAAGAATGCTTAGTTATCCGTCGTTGTGATTTTAAAATTATTCTTCGTGGTATTAGAATGGATAATATCTATATGGTTGATCTTGCAAATTCTTCATCAAGTTATGTGAATTGTCTTTTGAGTAAAGAAGACGACATGTGGTTATGGCATAGTAGAGTAGCTCATGTAAATATGAATCTTTTAAACAAACTAGTTTCACAAGATTTAGTACTTGGTCTTCCAAACATGAAATTTGAAAAAGACTCTATTTGTGATTCATGTCAAGAAGGGAAACAAACAAAGGCTTCTTTTAAATCCAAAAATGTTGTTTCAACCACTAGACCTTTACAACTTCTACACATGGACCTTTTCGGACCTTCTAGAATTAAAAGTCATGGTGGTAATCTTTATGCTTTTGTTATTGTTGATGACTATTCTAGATTTACATGGACGTTATTTCTTGCTCATAAAAGTAATGCCTTTCAAGCTTTTAAAAGTTTTCTTAAACGTGTTCAAAATGAAAAGGACACAACCGTCACTTCCATAAGAAGTGATCATGGGGGGGAGTTCGATTACAATCTCTTCGCGGACTTTTGTGACGAACTCGGTATTGAACATACCTTTTCGGATCCACGTACAACAAAATGGAGTGGTAGAACGTAAAAATCGATAGAGATGGCTAGAACCATGCTCGAAGAGGCCGATATTCCCAAATATTTATGGGTGGATGCCGTGAGTACTGCAAGCTATGTTTTAAACAGAGCTATCATTAGACCGATACTCATGAAAACTCCCTATGAACTCTATAAGGGAAGGAAACCAAATCTTTCACATCTTAGAGTCTTCGGTTGTAAATATTTTATTCACAACAACGGAAAAGATAACTTGGGAAAATTTGATGCGAAATCTGATGAAGGAATTTTTCTTGGTTACTCATCACGTAGAAAAGCATATAGAGTGTTTAATAACCGAACTAAAACTGTTGAGGAATCTCCTCATGTAGTATTTTGTGAAAATGATGCTTGTTTGGCAAGAAAGGATTCTTGTGTTGATCTTGCAGATGCTTTAAAGAAAATCAATCTTCAAGATGAGGTACAAAAGGAGGATCCAAAGGAAGTTCAAGATGAAGTCATGGAACAACCTTCGGAAGAAGTACCACCACAAGAAGAAGAATCGATGATGCCTAAGGCTTGGAGGACGTCTAAAGACCATCCTCTTGACAAGGTAATTGGCAACATCGAAAAAGGGGTAAGTACACGAAACCTTCTTAATGATACTGTAGGACATATGGCTTTTGTTTCACAAATAGAACCTAAAACCATTTCTGAAGCAATTGGGGATGAGCATTGGACCTTGGCAATGCAAGAGGAGCTTAACCAATTCAAACGTAATGATGTTTGGGAATTGGTGCCAAGACCCGATAATCACAACATAATTGGTACAAAATGGGTTTTTCGGAATAAATTAGATGAAAATGGTATAATCACTAGAAACAAAGCTAGGCTAGTTGCTAAGGGATATAATCAAGAAGAAGGCATTGATTATGAAGAAACCTATGCACCCGTTGCACGCCTAGAAGCCATTTGTTTATTACTTGCTTTTTCATCATCTATGAATTTCAAATTATTCAAATGGATGTCAAAAGTGCCTTCCTCAATGGGTTTATTCAAAAGGAAGTGTATGTTGAACTACCCCCGTGTTTTGAAGATTTTACATCTCCCGACCATGTCTTCAAGCTTAAGAAAGCTTTATATGGTCTTAAACAAGCTCCTCGAGCTTGGTATGAACGTCTAAGTAAATTTCTCTTAGACAATGAGTTTGAAAGGGGGAAAGTTGACACCACACTTTTTATCAAAAATAAAAACAGTGACATTCTATTAGTTCAAATTTATGTCGATGATATTATTTTTGGTGCTACTAATGATTTTCTATGCAAGGAATTCTCTAAGTTAATGACTAGCAAATTCGAAATGTCAATGATGGGTGAGTTAAACTTCTTCTTGGAATTGCAAGTAAAACAAATGAAAGAGGGAACTTTCATTTGCCAATCCAAATATTGCAAGGAGTTGCTAAATCGCTTTGAAATGAGCAACGCCAAAGCAATGGACACCCCAATGAGTACATCCGACCATCTTGACAAAGATGAGAAAGGTAAGGAAGTAGACACCAAGAAGTATCGAGGTATGATCGGATCTCTTCTCTATCTTACTGCTAGTAGACCAGGCATCATGTTTAGCGTGTGTTTATGCGCTCGATATCAATCATGTCTGAAGGAGTCACACTTAACTGCGGTAAAAGGTATTATGGAGTATCTTGTTGGAACAATAAATGTGGGACTATGGTATCCCAAAGATTCTTCATGCCAACTTGTTGGCTATTCCGATTCCGATTTTGCGAGTTGCAAATTGGACCGCAAGAGCAATAGTGGCACTTGCCATTTGCTCGGTAGCTCCTTAGTTTCTTGGTTTAGCAAGAAACAAGTAAGTGTTGCGTTGTCCACAACCGAGGCTGAATATGTAGCCGCGGGGAGTTGTTGCGCTCAAATCCTTTGGATGAAACAACAACTCTCGGACTATGGCCTTAGTATTGATCATGTCCCTCTTCGATGTGACAATACTAGCGCCATAAGCTTGACGAAGAATCCTATTCTTCACTCAAGAACGAAACACATCGAAATTAGACATCACTTTATAGGAGATCACGTTCTCAAGGGCGATGTCGAAATTGAATTTGTTGAAACCAAAAATCAATTGGCCGACATCTTCACAAAGCCTTTAGAGAAAGAGTCCTTTTTCCGCATTCGTAGTGAACTCGGAATTCTTGACTCCACGTTGATGTAATTCATGCATTGCATTTTTATGATTTAACGATTACTAACTTGAGCGCCGGAGGCGCCTAATTCTTTTTTGCAGGTATCGCCCCAAAGACAGGGGGAATTATCAGACACTGGTGCAGAATAATCGATTTCTTTAAAGTCAATAATGGATTATTCCCCATTTAGGTTGTATGTTTATTATGCTGGAAAATTGACATAATCGATTATACAACACTACAATCGATTATCTAACAGTTTTGGCTTTGCAGGATTTTAGCTTTTAAATATAAAATTCGATTATCATATATCCCTAATCGATTATGTTGACATTTATTTTCAGGTGTTAAGTCACTGTGTGACACTAATCGATTATTTAAAACAGTGTAATCGATTTTCCTATTACCGTCTCGGACGTCCGTTACTATATTTTCTGAAATAATCGATTATCTCAAAAGCACAATCGATTATTCCCCTAGTTAGAAATATTCTGTCTTTTATTTTTATGTATTTACAATATTGTTTAATCAATAAAGAGTTAGTTATTTTTGCTAATGTCAAAAGGGGGAAGATATGGGTTATGCACACTAATACATATTGGCATAAATTGAGGGGGAATTCATAACTTGAGGGGGAATTTGTTGCATATCTATATACTTGTCTTGGATCGTCATAATGAATTAGTTAATATGCATATCCCGATATTGGTTTGCCATTATCAAAAAGGGGGAAATTGTTGAAACACGTTCTCAAGTCGCTAAACTAAACATGTGTTCATATTTGTAGGTTTTGATAAATGAAAAACCGACGTGAACGGAACATTAACATATGCCGAAGTCCAAGCACAAGAGAAACAAAGATCAAGATTTAGTAAAGCCACAAAGTTATACATGAGTCGTTCTATAATTGTGATCTTGATCCGACAATTGATTCAAGACTTGGCTTCTCTCGTAAAATCATTTTTATTAAACCATGCATCTTTAATTTAAAGCAAAATGATTTTCAAACATTTCTTTTTAACCAAAATGAATTAAAAACATGTCTTTCAAATCTGGACAAAGATAATCGATTATGTTAAAGCAGTGTACACCAGATTTTACAAAGCTGTAAGATAATCGATTATGTACCTTATGATAATCGATTATGTTAAGGCAGTGTACACCAGATTTTACAAAGCTGAAAGATAATCGATTATGTACCTTATGATAATCAGTTATGTTAAGGCAGTGTTCACCAGATTTTTCAACGCTACAAATAATCGATTATGTACCTATGATAATCGATTATGTTAAGGCCGTGTTCACCAGATTTTTCAAAGCTACAAGATAATCGATTATGTGCCTTAGACTAATCGATTATGTTGAGATAGTGAGCATCAGATTTTACAATGTAGCAAAATAATCGATTATGGCTTTTCTGGTAATCGATTACTTTAAAGACCGTTGCCAAAGTATTTTCAAACACTGAAAGATAATCGATTATGTACAATCAGACAATCGATTATGTTAAGCATAAAATAGGGGATTTATTTTTGAACGTTGTCAGGTAATCGATTATACGATTTGGATAATCGATTATTCTGCTTAAAATCTAGGATTGATTTTTGAACGTTGGTAGATAATCGATTATGCAGAATCAGATAATCGATTATGCAGAATCAGATAATCGATTATGCAGAATCAGATAATCGATTATCCTAGCACAAATCAGCAATTTGTGATTGGCAATTAAGCAACGGTTTTGGGTGTTTTGAGCACTATAAATACAACTCAAAATCACTCTTCTAAGCACAACAACTGATTACATTCTTGCTAAAGCTTACATACTCTCTTTGCAATCATTTTATATTCATTTCATAAGTTTTTGAGAGCCAAACTCTTGACGAAATTGTTGTGTTCTTGAGCGTCTTATTTTTACTCATATCTGCTCTATTAAGAGAGTCTTGTCTTGAGTGCTAAGTGTTTGTACACACTTAAACGGATATTCTAATCCCTTGTTGTAAGAAGGAAAAGTAGTTCCTTGGATTGAAGTCTTGAGGTGCGGTATCCTCGAGCAGGTGGAAGTCTTGTAGAGTGTATATCTACGAGCAAGTGTAACGGTTTGTTAAGCACCCGTAAGCTTAACGAAGTTAGTGTAAAACTCGAGAGAGTCTCTCGGGGACTGGACTAACCACGTGTTGTGGTGAACCAAGATAAAATTCGGTGTGTTCTCTCCTTATCTATTTAATTACTGCACTTACGTTATTCCTGCAATTTTTAATTCCGCAAATTTACATTGTTTTTGATTATAACGCTATTCACCCCCCCCCCCCTCTAGCGTTAAGCGTATATTATAACACACGGGTCAAGTCATGCCCAAGAACTGAAGATAAAAATGCAATAGCTCAAAATGACCGGTCAGGTCGTCACATCTAACATTTGCCGAAATAATATAATTGCAAAAAATAGAGAAAAACCAAATTAAATATCTACAAAGGAAATTGTACTGAATGCCCCTCGGCATATACAACTCAATATTACAAGTCTAAAACAATCCCAAAATCCGGAAACTCACGGGCAACATAGGCTATAAAAGTGTATAATAAAGGCTCTAAACCCCAGAATGTCTAACAACAAGAAGAAAAGAAACTAAGTATTAAAGATAGAATAAAGAGGGAGACTCTTCGGTCTGCGGATGTAGCAGATCTACCTTGAAGTCTCCGTAGTCCTCCTGCCTCACTGATAGTGCGCCTGAGTGGAGGTATCTGGATCTGCAGATGAAAACCATGCGCAGAAGAGGCGTGAGTACACCACAGCGGTACTCAATAAGTGTCAATTCTAACCTCGATCGTGTAGTGACGAGGAAGGTCAAGGCCCTACTGAGATAAACATATTATTACTAATGTGCAGTATGATAACAGGTAGAATAATGAAAACAGCAGTGAAATAAGACAAAATCTACAAGTCAACAACAAATAACCGAATTAAGGAATAAACACGGAAAAAGTACAGCTCAATATCGATAATGCGATGGGGATCTCCCAGGATCGAGTGGATCTTCCTGGACAACGTCCTGTAGTTCATCATATAAGTATGTCTGAAGGATCCCTCGGGATATTGTCCTGTAGTCCAACTATCAATGTCCAGGGGGATATACAAGGAATCTAACCCGTAGTCCCAAAGTAAATGTGCACGGGGATCTATCGGGAATTGAACCCATAGTCCCAAAGTAAACAAACAAAGAGGGGAGCTACTGGAATCCCACATCCGTAGTCCCAAATATTAATACACAACCAAAGCTAGGGAATAATCGGAAACGGAATTAAATACCAAGGCAACAAGGAATCTAGCCTAACAAGCTTCACATAATGCAACAAGGCAAATTATTCAAATAAACCAATTAAGTCAGCTAGCATGCTTTTCTAGGCTATCACATGCTATATGGCAAGTAACAAGGCAAGTAAGAAAGGAATAGCAATTTGATCATTATAAGTAAAAACCAGGTGTTCAACAATTTAATCAAGTACGCGCTCGTCACCTCAGGTACAAGGCACTCAATCATCAAATAATATGTCCTAAGGGGAGAAGGTCCCCCACACAAAGTTAGATAAGCCACTTACCTCGAACTGGCTCAACAATCAACTAGGAACCACGCCGTTTCCACGATTATCCGACTCCAAATAGCCCAAATCTATTCAATTCAATTACATATTTTAAATAATATTGCAAACGACTTATTCTACTATTAAATTCAAAGCTAGGGCGCAAAAATAGGTAAAATAACCAAAACACCGCTCAGGACAACGTCTCATAATTAAATAATTTTCACATTTTCAGAACCCACGTACTCTCACGAGGCTAACCATGTAAATATCTCCAAAATCGGAGGTCAAATTCTCACTCATAACCCAATAATTTGGTCTAAGAAGTTTTCCCCAATTTTCATTCAAAAATCCAAATATAAGGAAGGATTTCAAATTAGATTAGTGGGTTTTAATCATAAGAGAGTAGAGAATCGTTACCCAATGATTGCCTTTAAAAAAACTTCGAAATTGCATCTAAATCCGAGCTCTCAAACTTGTAACTTAATAAAAATGGCAAAACCTCGGATTTTTAAATGTTTAATACTACCTAGTGATTTGTTCAATGCAATCACATGAATTGGGATGCGATCGCGTAGAGTAAAATAAAAAGGCCCAGAAATTAGGCTATGAGAACAGAGAAGGGCTTGCGATCGTGGAAGAGAAAGAGAGAGACAGGAAAGGCTTATGCGATTGCGAGAAATACAATGCAATCGCATAGAGGAATTTGGTCAGCAGGCCACTGGTTCAGTTTATTCAATGCGAATGTGTGGAATGGGATGCGAACATGGAGAAGAAAAAAAATAGAACTATGCGATCGCAGTTAAGGTTATGCGATCGCATAGAAGGACTAGGTCCCCCCTGGAACACACTACGCGATTACATGGATAGGATGGATGCAATCGCAATGAAGAAAAGTTCCGCAATAGCTGAATGGATATTTTGAAACATTTCAAACATAAAAAATGCTTCGCTTAGCATTCGAAACACACCTGAGGCCCCCGAGACCTCAACCAAACATATGGACATATCCCATATCATTATTCGAACTTGTACCAATCCATAAGCCACCCAAAAAAACGTTAGAAACACAAATTAATCAAGGATTTAAGCCTAAGAACTTTTAATTTCTTCCAAATATGCTTTCGATCAAAAGCCTATTCAAAACACGTCCGAATGACCTGAAAATTTGCACACACATCGCAAATAACATGACGAATCTACTTAACTTCTGGAAATCCATTCGGACTCTCGGATGAAAAACTCACTATCTAGCCAGAAACTTCAAAAATACAAATTTCGGAATTTCAAGGCTAAATGAGCTACGGACTTCCAAAATACATTCCGACACCTAATAGGCTAACGGAACCATCAGTTTTCCATTTCGATGTCATCTTCACATTGTTTCAACTAGGGAGCACTTTCCAACACTTAAGATCTCATTTAGGGACTAAGTTTCACGACCCCAACCTGGTCGTGATGGCGCCCAACCCTAAGCTAGGCAAGCCTGACCAAATAATCGCTTTGAATTTAACACTAAGTCTCAAAACCGAATTATAGTAATTTTAGAATAATAATCCAAAAATATTAATAGAGTGATATGGATAAATATGAAAATCGATAAACACACCCATAAGATTTGGGGTCACGAGTCTAGAGCATTTAAACAAAATCGGATAATGATATCTAAATGAAAATAAAAAAATTAGAAATATATATAATAATGAACTCCAATATGAAGAGCAGCCAGGTCATGCGAACGTCAAGCAGCCACCTCAATGACTCTAGAAAATATCTGGAGAGTACGAGTGTCAGCTAAGCCTCCGGTGTACCTGAATCTGCACATAAGGTGGAGGGAGTAC